>WNWU01000004.1:47374400-47433235 GCA_012654045.1 Ptyas mucosa | reverse complement strand
CTTAAAGTTGCCAAGGTTGGAGACCCCTGTATTAAACTACCATTTGCTCTTAGCCAGAAAGGATCAAGTTCTCTGGGTATGGTCAAATGTATCAAATTAAGGGCTGTTTTAATCTAAGATTTTCTGTCATGCACATTACCACCACCAAGCCTGAGGTACCTGAAGCCAAAAAAACATGTTACTCACAGCACCCCCCTCTAAAAGTTCACGCTGAAGGGACAAGGAGAGGAACTTGGTACAAGCCTAAGAGGAGAGACTGGTTGGATTTTAGCAATTGTAAGAGGAATCTTCTTTTCTGTCACACCTCAGAATACTAGGCAGATTGCAGTGTCCCAGACCCCAAGGGAGCACTGTGGAGAGAGAAAGATACCTTACTACTATACTGTTATTTCCCTGCTTTTTTGGCTAATCAATTCACAGTTGCTGGATGCACTGTGACCACGCTTAAGAGAAATTCAATATTGCTTGCTCCCTCCTCCCCTTAAAAAAATATCTAGCCAAAGGAAGCCTAAATATTTCCAAAGCAAACATTCAAAAGAATGCACTCTCCATTATTGACAAAACAAAGAACACACAGCTCTCTCTTACATATGATCAGATATCCTTGCTTAGAAAATTGTTAGCCACACTGTGTACTTTCTGAATTCTGGAGATCGTATCATTGCCTTCCCTTCGCTGTACTTCAGGAGAGCCCTGTACAAAACCAGTTGAAACAGCATGGGACGGCAGGGAAGTACTGGGAGGTAATGAGCCAAAGCCACACACAGAACTGCAGTTAGTCGTGTTTGCGTTTGCTACAGGGGTGGCTGAAATGGTAGCACTGGGTTAAATGGTTCAGAAGAAGTTCAGCATTAAAATATAGTCAAATAAAAATTCAATCCTGGCCCCTGCCAAAATAGAAACACTATATAATTATTATTACTAATAAACAGAATAAGATATAAGAATGACTGTGAACTGGTTGTGTCTTTCAACATTAAATCTGACCTTTATCATAGATACCGTGTTTTCCCCAAAATAAGACATCCCCTGATAATAAGCCCTCCCCCTAAAATAAATCCTCCTCCGAAAATAAACCCTCCCCGAAAATATTTAAACACATTTCCTCTGGTTAGAGTTAGGGAGACAGAACTGGAAATCAGATAAGACAGCAAGAGGAGCCCCATCTTGCTCCACGCACTCCAAAATAATAAGACCTCCCCGAAAATAAGGCCAAGCGTTTATTTCAGGGTTCAAAAAATATAAGATAGGGTCTTATTTTCGGGGAAACATGGTACATAGATAGATAGATAGATAGGCAGGCAGGCAGACAGACAGACAGACAGACAGACAGATAGGTAGCTGGATGGATGAATGACTTGTGATTCATTATCTGCTACCAAGTCAGAGTTAAATCTTAATGACCTCATAGACAGATTTTCTCCAGGACAAAATGAGTGACTCGGTATTTATAGTTTTCTGCATTAGCTATTGTATTCTTCATCTAGGTTTTTATTGTATTATTGTGCAGTATTGCATGTTTTAATATTGCAAATTAGTGCAGGTTATCTAATTTATTTTAATTCAACAAAGATGATGAAATATGTTGACATTTCATTGATTTCAATGGGACAGTTTAACTCCTTTAAATTATGCTCATTTAAAATGGGAACTGTAGCTGATTGTGTCCATCCACCAACAGAATTTTAACTTCCTAATTTGCTGGGATTACAAGATTCGTTAGAGCAGGCTGCCTGTGTGTGTGAGTAGAGAAGAAAGGAGTGGAAGCTTTTACAGAAACCCACCTGTAGTTCTAAGTAATGCTCAACATTGGTTCCCAAATTCCCTGATAAGGGAATGTAAAATAGTAGCTTCCATTGTGATCCTTTTATCAGCAGGCAAAAAAAATATGCTTTATTTAAGTTGCTAAAGGCGGCTTTGCCTACATAACAGAGGGTAAGTTTTACCACTGGGGTTTTAATTATGCCTTATGATTATTATACCGATTTCATTTTTACACTAAAGGATTTGAGAATCATTTATTGGCAGATAAGTGGAATATAGATCCACTAAACATAATTAATGAAATTCTTCACTGTTTCCTTTAGTCTACAGCAGGGGTCTCCAACCTTGGCAACTTTAAACTTTGCTGGCTGAGGAATTCTGGGAGTTGAAGTCTACAAGTCTTAAAGTTGCCAAGGTTGGAGACCACTGGTCTACAGGAACATTTTGTCAAAATTACCCATATCTTATTATTGCCACAAACACGTCCAGTACATTTGAAGGAATTTCTATGTGAAGAAACCAAGCTTCTTATGCTGGTTGACATCTTTGTTGAAAGTATCATGCTATGCCAGCTCTTGCCAGGTTTTTGACCTAACCAAGAACCTACACTGATTTAGCCATAATTTCCTAACTCTACAAAGGATCCTGGGATGTGTATTTTTCCATACCCGATAGATAAGACTGTTTGTCCAGGTTTTGTGTAATATCTTTAGATATTAGGAATGTGTTCAATTAGCATTTTAATGCAGGCTTATTTAATCTGTGTTTCTCAAGCCAATACGGAAACCCAAATACAACTGTGTTCCTGGTAACTGCCTTTACTTTCTGAACTATGCAATTCAATGGACAAAGGTTGCTTAGAAAAACAGGATCATTTCTATAATTAAGTGGAATGAAGCTCCCACGTAGTTATTTCTCATTTTGTTATATGCCATTGTCTCACAGTAGAGTGTCTGTCACCTGCACCTTTATAACTGTCTGGTTTGGTTCTGCAACCCAACAAGACAGACACAGACTTCAGAAGATAATTAGAACTGCAGATAAAACAATTACTACCAACCTGCCTTCCATTGAGGACCTGTATACTGCATGAGTCAAAAAGAGGGCTGTGTAAATATTGACAGACGCCTCGCATCCTGGACATAAATTGTTTCAACTCCTACCCTCAAAACGACGCTATAGAGCACTATACACCAAGACAACTAGATACAAGAACAGTTTTTTCCTGAACGCCATCACTCTGCTAAACAAATAATTCCCTCAACACTGTCAAACTATTCACATTAGGCTGCATAATTATTGCTATTGGTCTTCTCATCGTTCCTGTTGTCCATCTCCTCCCACTTGTGACTGCATGACTGTAACTTTGTTGCTTGTATCTTTGTGATTTATATTGGTGGTTTCCTAGTATGATTGCTTATTGTACCATATGACTGTCACTGGGTGTTGTGCCTTGTGATTCTTGACAAGTGTATCTTGTCTTTTTATGTACACAGAGAGCATATGCACCAAAGACAAATTCCTTGTGTGTCTAATCACACTTGGCCAATAAAGAATTCTATTCTATTCTCTATTCTATAGTGGCAATCAATTTAATAGACTCCCAATTTCAGGCAATGGAAGAAGTCAGGTGTTGGATTCTAGCCAAAACTCAAATTGTTAAGCTCCTGAAGACATCTGGAATAGATGCTTTTGTTCCTAAAAAGTGGAAAACTGAATAGCTTGCTACCATAGCAGATCACACAATATATGTCACTGTGAGAAGAATGTAAGAGCAACAATCATTAGAAAGTTGCAATACACTTTGTGCAGACTACAGCGACCTCACAATGAGTTATTTTGAGGATATTCTCCAGTGATATGATAAGGAAATCAGCTGGCTGGCCTGACCCAGGCATAATAGTGATGGGTCTGCCAAAGGTCATAGGGAGAAGTAACAGGAGGAAATGGCAGATGACTTTCCTTTACGTCTTGGGCTACTACTGCCAAAATGTTGCGTGTTAATAAAAGTAGATTTTTTTTTCTGTTAAGGGAAAAAAATCAAGTATGTCAGAAAAAATCTATGCATTAGATAAAATATGATTAAAATTACGGTAGTTACAAGATTTATTATTGCAAAATTATTTGACTGTACATATCAAATCTGTATTCTCAAAAAAAGCACAACTTGCCCTTGCCCCATCTAGAAAAAGAAGTATAAAATTTAAGTATTGTCCAGGTGTTCTGGGAAGAATCTCACACAAGGCATTCCCTCTAATAAATATAATCAAGAGCCGTGGTGGTGCAGTGGTTAAATGCAGTACTGCAGGCTACTTCTGCTGACTGCTGGCTGCCAGCAGTTCGGTAGTTCGATCCTCACTGGTTTAAGGTTGATTCAGCCTTCCATCCTTCCGAGGTCAGTAAAATTAGGACCCAGACTGTTGGGGGCAACATGCTGACTCTGTAAAGACCGCTCAGAGAGGGCTGTAAAGCACTGTGAAGAGGTATATCAATCTAAGTGCAATTGCTATTTGTGCTTTTTCAATTGAAAAAAAAGCAACCTATCTAAGGTATCTATATGGGAAAAAAATAGAAATGTGACACAAGAATGTGAAAATATATTGGAATATAACTCAGCATACTGGTCTTACCCTACCACTAAAAAGAAAGGACCGTTTAATGTGAATTGTAACAGAAAGGAACAATGCCACATTATCTGTTCTAGCACGCTACTGAAGTGCCATGAACTTAAGACATTTTGAAAGCTGGAGAGAAAATGGAAAGTCTTAGCTATGTGAAATAAAGGCCTCTTTTAATATAGTTCTGCTGTCTGAGTGTTTCTATAACAAAATGTAGCTGTGACAGTGATTGTAAGCACATGGATTTGGCATGTAGCTTACTTACCTCCAAAAGTAGGATATAAAAATATGGGGATGCCTCCCTCAACTTTCCATTTTATAATACCTAAACTGGTGTTTTTAAGATATATAGTAATCATGTGGCCTGAATGACTTGACTGTATCTTGATCATCGTCATTGCTGTCAGACTCAAGTCAGCTGGCTATTTCTACCCATCTGGTTGTAAACAAGGTTGAAACCCAGGAAAGTTTAGAGGACAAAATGTAATTCTGATTTTATTACTCTTTCACTTACTGAAGGCAGACATTGTAGGAGGAGAGTGTGTTAGTCTATCGTAGCCAAAAATTAGAAGGAATCTGATGGCACCTTTTCAGTCTAACCCATTTGAACATAATTGTGTTATTCTGAAAAGGTGTTCCCACACTTTTTCTGATACATGAGGTGGGAAAGCTCTGAAGAGAGTTTTGAGAAACTTTGAAACTTTTCTAAGAGAAACTCTGAAAATTAGAATCAAGTACATCACCTTTTCTTGTATTTTAGCAAATTGGGTGGCAAACATACACGTGTTAGTTATTGTATTTATAATAGCATATATAATATGAACGTTGGTGTACAGGAGTGTTGTAAAGATGGATATTGTAATGTAAAGTGAAGAAAATGGTTTAAATAAAAATAATAATAATAAATAATAATTTTAAAAAAGCTTTTTTGAAAAAAAAAGGACATGAGGTCTCTGTGTACGTGGGGAAAAAGGCATTTCCTAAATGGAAGGAATTTCTTTAAAATTATTTAAAAAAATTAAGCACACAAAGACTAAGAGATAGAAATCCCTAAAGTTAAATTTTGCCTAAATTACAAACCTATGTTGAGGCCTAGAGCCAAGTACGTTTCCTCTGGCAGTGTCACTGAATCCAACTGTGTCTAGTCATTTGTGGGAATTACAGTTTGGCTTAGCTGCCAAAGCTGTCATAACATCGTTGTTTCAATATTTAGGATCCTTTTAAAATATGTTAAATGTTAAGTATAAGGATTATATCATCATCGTCATCATCATCATATCACCATCATCCTGGCTTCTGGGCCATTTCTGTCTCTCACCATGCATGCCTAACTTGTTACTCAGGCATAGCAATGAAACAGGAAGAATTGGACAAAAGAAAACAGAAGAAGTAGAATTGATCCCTTGAGATGATTAAAAATGTCATCAAAGCACCTAGACAGCCAAAATTTTAAGCACACAATCTTTCGTACAGCACTGGTTCTTCCACTTCTTGCTTCACTCTCTGGAGCCTATGTCTGGCTCCAGAAAAGAATTTAAAAGTAATTCTATGCCAAATCATGCCTGATGAGAACTGGGATGTTTGCTGCTAGCACATCCATGGCAGGATGAATGCTTAAGTCAAAATGAAATCCACCTAGCTAGCATTTGCCCTTCTCAGGAAACAAAATATGGCAGGAACAGATGGAGATGGCATTTCTTTTCTAATATATATAAAGTGGTTGGGGGGGATTTTAAAAATCTTTTTAAGCTTAAAAAAACCCCTTTGTAATTATAGCAGCACCTGACTCATTGAGGAGCGGAGATTTCATCCTAGTGCCTCCTGAAATGAAGAGAAAAGAACCTTTAGCTACCCAGGAAATTAATTTTAAAAGTAAATCCAATCTTATTTCTGGTATAATTCTGATGAGATTTTTGTAAGATTTTTTAAAAAATCAAAATCAAAAACCTCCTGAGATCTATCTTCTGTGCCAAAATAGATCCTAATTACCAAGACAGTTTGAAAATGATTGGTCTCTTGATCATCAGACAGCAAAACAGAAATGTTTGTTTTTGTCCTTATCTTCTTTCTTAGACTTAGAACTTAGAATAACTTTATTGTCACTTTGAATGTATGCTAATCGGCATACATTAAAATGAAATTTCGTTGCATATAGCTCTCAAAAGGTCTCCACCTTTCCTTCACTCCTTCTTTCTATTAAACTACAAATGGTTAAGAATCAGAGGTGGGTTTCAGCAGGTTCTGACCAGTTCTGGAGAACCGGTAGCAGAAATTTTGAGTAGTTCGAAGAACCGGTAAATACCACCTCTGACTGGCCCCGCCCCCATCTATTCTCTGCTTCCCGAGTCCCATCTGATCAGGAGGAAATGGGGATTTTGCAGTAACCTTCCCCTGGAGTGGGGAGGGAATGGAGATTTTATAGTATCCTTCCCCTGGAGTGGGATGGGAATGGAGATTTTACAGTATCCTTCCCCTGCCACGCCTACCAAGCCACACCCACAGAACTGGTAGTAAAAAAAAATTAATCCCACCACTGTTAAGAATGGAGCAAGGGAGAACACAGACTAGTAAAATAGCTTGGTAGATCACTTTAGCACTCTTGTTTGACTGGTAACTTGACATAAGAAAGAACAAACCACTACATATAAAGACCTAGGCCACCATGTTGCAATACAAAGGTAATTTTGGGGCAACTGTTGGATGGGCTCGTATATTGTACCAAGCCATAGTGTGATTGAAAGCTTTGGCTTAATACTAAAATTAAAAATCAAAACAGAAATAAATACTGGGCGTACCAATCTTCTTTACAGCATTAAATGTTGCTAATCTACTGTGCTTGGAACGCAAACATGGTGGTGTAACAGCTTACTTTAGCAGTTATCTTTATGTAATTATCTTAGCCCACCAGGAAAGCTCCAACTGATGGCCTGTACCTTCTGCCCCCAGTTCCTAAAAGGTGAAAGCAATGGAAAATTTAATTTATTATCTCCCTCTAACATTTCTCAGGTTCCTAGGGTTTCTCAGCTGCAGTTAAAAAAGCAGTTTGGGAGGACCCAAGAATTTGCAAGATCAGTTGTTAAGCTATACAAGGAACTCCTTAAAAACATTCCAAAAATCCTACATTGTCATTTATTAACAATATTTTAGAAACATGAACAGGAAAATGATTCTGCCTACGCTGATTAATGCCAGAAAAGCTCCATAAATTCCATCATGGCAGCTATGTAATTTTGGGTTTGTCTGTTGGTTTTCTGGGTACTTCCTATTTTAAACATTTAATTGTTGAATTCCCTGGCAGGCATCTCTGACAAATGTTGTCAACTCAGCACTGACTTTTCGTTTCTCTCCTCCAAAGGCTTGCAAACCTACGGGACCTGGTGGTCTGCCAAGAATGTGGTGCTTAGTGGCTTTGTAAACACACTCTCACCCAAAGGCAGATTAATATATGAGGCTGTGGAGGCTGTTTTAAGATCAAAGCTAGGGCTCTGGTCCGATTCCGATAAAACTATATGATAATGAGATTAAAGAAAACACAGCTAATGCAGCAAATTGTTTGGGGAAAGTATGATCAAATGTTGCATAATTCTCTCCTTCCATTATTATGAGATCTGTCTCCAGAGAGACTTGATTCAAAGGAAGTAGCTAATGTCTCTCATGAGGCAAATCAGTTGACCTTTCAAATTAATGATTTCTTTTTTAATCAAAGATGGTTAGCTGAAGGATATGGCCTCCTAGAACAGAGGCATTGATTTCCTAATCTAGCCGCAAGAGGAACAGTTCTCACAGACGAAAGAGAAAGCAAAGATGGAACTGTGGGGATGGGCACGTCAAGCGGGATGTGTTTTGGGCTACATAAAGGAGTCCTGGTGGCGCAGTGGACTAATTCACTGTTATTAAGATCAGCTGCTTGCAATTACTGCAAGTTCAAATCCCACCAGGCTCAAGGTTGACTCAGCCTTCCATCCTTTCTAAGGTAGGTGAAATGAGGACCCAGATTGTGGGGGCAATAAGCTGACTTTGTATAAATATATAAAAGTATGAAGGCTATTGTTTAACGCACTGTAAGCTGCCCTGAGTCTCCGGAGAAGGGCGGCTTATAAATCAAATTTTAAAAAAAAATAAAGTCCTTGGGGTTAATTTTAAATTCCTCTTGTAAGAATTAATTCAAATAATTGGAAAGAGAGACCTGTCCCATTTCTAAAGATCAGAGGTAAAGAGGAAGGAATATGGTCCTTGTCAAGGTTCTCACTATAGTAATCTTTTATTGCAGAAGTGCCTAACCCCTGGTTCACAGCCCACCACCACACCTTGAGCCATTTGGAACGGGGCTGCAGAAGTGGTGGGCCCACTGCTTTTATGGAACTATCTCCTTTCTACCAGTCCGCAAAGCTGGAAATGTTGGGGAATTCTTTTCTATTGCACCTAGGAGAAACTATTATCTATTTATTTATTTACAAAATTTATTGGCCTCCCAACTTATCTCCGGGTAACTCTGGCTGTCTTACAATCATAAATACATCAGGCAACTAGTTTTTGGAGAAGAAAGAAAGTTGCTTCAGCTTCATTCAGAAGTCAACCCTTGCCCTTAATCATACATTAAACTGGGAAGTATGAATGAAGCAGACATGTTTTGGATTCTGCTAGCTGTTTCTCTTCCCCTCTCTCAACAATTACCATCTAAACCAGGGGTGTCCAATTCAAGGCCTGTGGGGAAAATCCAGCCTGCAGGGTGTTTAGATATGGCCCGCAGGGCCGCCCTGGAAACAGCAAAGGATTGGCCTGCGATGCTTCTGCCGGCGAAAACAAACCTCAGGAGGCTGCGATGGTCTCCTGCAGCCCTCTGCCAGTGAAAATGGAGCTCGGGAGGGCCGTGAGTGCTCCCGAGCTCCATTTTCACTGGCAGAGGGTTGCAGGAGGCCGTTGCAGCCTCCCAAGATCCATTTTTGCTGGCAGAGCACTCGGGCCACCACAGGCGCTCCCGACACGAGTGATGTTGAGCTGGCCACGACCATCCTGGCCACGCCCACCCCACCCCCAAGGTCAAACACAACCCTGATGCGGCCCTCAATGAAATCGAGTTTGACACCTCTGATCTAAGCTATGGAGTGGCTCTATGGAGTTGCCGGCCTGCATTCTCCTGATATGCCTCAACTGCAACTCTTAGCAGTCCCAGTCAACATGGCTATTAGTGACGGATAATAGAAACAACAATGCCAGAACATCTGGAGAACTATAGGTTCCCCATTCCTGAAAGAGTATAGTTGAAGAGCAATTTAATTATGGCTTCTGAACTGCAGCTCAGGCTGACTTCTAGCACATTCAGCGCACAAACCAGTGCACTATCTATTTAAATCTAGGTCCCCGAGTGTGATTGACTCACTAACTGAAGTGAAAATAATTTGATAAACCTGTGATTTACTGCAACGACAGATACAGATTTACTGTGTGGCTATATACCTCTTAAAATCATAAAATAAATTTCAGTGCAAAGTCCATGTAACATTTGGCAGACTGTTCTGAAGTTGGGGTTTGTTTGTTTTTTTGGCACTGTTATTTCAAATGAAAAAAAAATGCATAAAAGTTAAACTGTTACCAGTGAGCAAACTTTGTCACTATTCCTTGCATCTGCCCCAAGCGTATTCTCCTGTAAACAAAATATTGTTTTAAGAAAGAGTTAAATTACTTCTCTTTAAACTTTTCTGCCTAACCTAGTGATGTTTTCTGTTTGATTTTCCAGACAATTTCTCCTTTGATGAAAACTCCACAGAGTCAATACTAATTAAATGAAACCATCTCTATAACAAGTCAATGTATTTTTCTCATATTGTGTCTTTTTAAATCAGAATTAAGGTAGTTTACTTCCCCTTTAATGAACAGGGAAAAAATCTATATAGAGAGAGGAAAGCAATAGAACAGAGGTGGTTTTTAATTTTTAAATTTATTTATTTATTTATTTATTTATTGGTTCAATTTATATGCCGCCCTTCTCAGGAGACTCGGGGCAGCTTACAATGCGTTAAGCAATAGCCTTCATACTTTTGTATATATCTGCTTAGTAGGGCTTTCGCCCCCACCCCACCCCAGCGGTGTTCTTTTTTATACAAAGTCACCTTATTGCCCTCACAATCCGGGTCCTCATGTTTTTTATTAGGATTTTAAATGTATTGTGAGCCTTCCTGAGTCTTCGGAGAGGGGCGGCATATAAATTGAATTAAATTGAAATTGAAAAATTGAAATTTCACAAAACCATTTCTTTGCTTTGCAGTTGTTGAGAAAGCAATTCTGAAGCGATGGGCCAGGGCTTTGGCTATTTCTCTATATTTGTTTCCACTTTTCCACACTGGATAGAGATGTCTACAGGCAAGAGAAAAAGGTCTGGAACCTTCTGAAGACAGATGGTCCTGTGATCATTTATAATTTGGAGATATGTAAAACGGAATATAGCAAAACCTACTTTTATGAGTTCTTCCACAGCTGATCTAAAACCAAACTTGGAAGGGGTGGGAAGAGAAGAGGATGAAAAAAGGAGATTCATAATTATTCAGGGATATCCTGCAGTGTCCATTTTTTCATAATGTGTCATCTGAGGTAATACTACTAGCTGTTCTTTTGAATTAACAGCCAGACATGAAAACAGAAGTTACAACTGAATAAACTTTTTTTTTTAATTTGAAAAATTTAAAACAGAAATGAAGATTTAGTGCTCATAAGGATATCTATCTAATTTTCTTGTTTTTTTATTTGTTAAAATTGGTTTTAGTTTAAATTAATCTATTGCAGTAATTTCAAAAGGAAAACACAGAATAGATAATGTTCCTCGTTTTTAGTTTGTGTTAATTTTTTTTAATTTTAATCCATTTTTGTATTTATAGTCATTTGAAATTTTATTTTATTTGTTGTAAGCTTTTCAGACTTGCCTGAACTATGAGATGGGCAGAAAATAAATTTCAGAAACAAATAAATAACAATTGGAAAATGCAGTGCCCATACAACTCATGATAAACCACAGGTTAGTGTGGAGAGAACAGACTGACTCCCTTCGTCCCTTTCAAGGTTTTTAGCAATAGAGATAAACAGTAAGCCTTCTGACTGCTGTCAATTCAGTTCATCGGTGAAATCAAACCATAAATTGTAGTTACCATATTTT
The DNA here is from genome assembly GCA_012654045.1 of Ptyas mucosa. Lineage (NCBI taxonomy): Eukaryota > Metazoa > Chordata > Lepidosauria > Squamata > Colubridae > Ptyas > Ptyas mucosa. Next base: position 47,421,706 of record WNWU01000004.1, on the reverse strand, counting down.
TCGGACTATAAGACGCACCAGTGTATAAGACACACCAAGATTTTGAAGAGGTAAGCAAGAAAAAAAACGTTTTTGCCCTCCCTGGTCCCCCAGAAGCACTCTGCAGGCCTCCCAAACCCTCTGTGCGCTCCGTTTTGGCGAAAATCGGGCCCATTTTTTGCAAAAATGGAACAAGTGGGGTGGGGCTTCGGGAGGCCAAAAATGGCTGTATTCGATATATGACGCACCAACATTTCCACCCTTTTTGGGGGGGAGGGAGGAAGTGTGTCTTATAGTCCAAAAAGTACGGTAATATTAATAATGGTTAGTATAAAACTAGCCTCAACCACTGTATTAATTAAATCTGACCATAGTTTGCCTGATTTGGATAGCACATAGTAAAACATAAATAGAAATAAAAATTGGCAAACAAAAAAGGAGGGGGAGGCAGCAGCGGCAATTGTGTACGAATCCAAGATCTCTACATTCTTAGTACTTGTCATGAGAAACTATGGTTCACGCTGCCTGAAATACAGCAGTCAAGGAAATCCTGCAAAAAATAAATAAACCAGTCCTAAATATATCCATATACTGGTAAGGACAGGTAGTCTTCGACTTATAATAGTTCATTTAGTGACCGTTCAAAGTTACAACATCACTGAAAAAAGTGATTTATGACCGTTTTTCACACAACTGTTTTAGCATTCTCCATGGTCACATGAATTGTATTTGAATGCTTGACAACTAACTGACATTTATAACCGTTGCTGTGTCCCGGGGTCATGTAATCGCCTTTTGTGACCTTTTGGCAAGCAAAGTCAATGGGAAAATCAGATTCACTTAACAACCATGTTATTACTTTAACAACTGCAGTGATTCACTTAACAAATGTGGTGAGGAAAGTCGTAAAATGGGGCAAAACTCACTTAACAAATTTCTCAATTAACAACATAAATTTTGGACCCAACTGTGGTCGTAAATTGAGGATTACATGTACCGAAGTTTTGTTATTTTCAATTAGCCACATCTATTGGAACTAGCTAGTTTCTTTACTGTTTCATTACACTAGTGACTTTACATACCACATCTGGGTTGAGCCTGAAGGCCAAAGGAAGAGAATAAAATAAGGAACGAATGGTGGTTAGCAGTGAAGAACTCCAGGACTGATGGACCTCTCGACTTCTGGGAATGCGATGGAGGGCAAACTGTAATTCCTGGGGAGAATTGACAGATTTGCAGATAAGAATCATTCGGGTATACTAAATATTATTTCCTGTACTGTAAAACTCTCGGCTATATAAACAGTTGATAGATAAAGAAGTCATTCCAACTTGAATGGGCTCCTGCTTATTTTTGTTGCATTCCAGCATCCAATTGTCATGAGCCACGAGAGATAATTCTGCAAAAAACCCAAAGGAGAAAGAATCCACATTTAAGGTCCCTCCCCCAAAACATGGAAGGAATCTCAACAAATTTAAGACAACCCTTTCCAGTTCAAAGGTAAATTCTTTGAAAAAGAAACAAATCTTCCTTTCAGGTAACTAAAATAATAATCCGTGCTGAATTTCTTGTGACCAAGATTTTTTCTTTCTTCAAAGCAGCATTTAGGAACAATCTTTTGGTAAGACTTTGAGAAATATAGAGCTAGGCAGCCTAGACCAACCTTACATTTAATAGCTTATTTGCAACTACCAGTATTATCTCTACAAGGAGTGACCAGGCTGGTATATCCTGCTGTTTGCTTAATTTCCACAGGTTTTTAAAAAAAATTATCCTGCACCAAAGTTCCTTCCAACTCTATGATTCTGTTCCTCAGAAACCTATTACAATAACTCCCACAGCTTCCTTGGCAGGAAGCTATGTTTGTTTTTCTGGTAGTTTATTTCATTTTCTGTAGGGCCATGGAAGCTGTGACCTTTCCTGTAGCTAGCATGCAACCAGCCTCTCCAGGTTACCAAAAACAAGTCACTTTTTTGAGTGATTTTGGGAAGGTTGGCATAGACGTATCACACAGCACTAGATCAAGTGCCCCATCTGGTGGACAACTGTTAGTAAGACTCCAGCCTTTTCCTCCTATAATCCCCAAATCATCCAAAGACACACACTTAAAATCAAGGTATTTGGTTATCTCTGAGCAATCACTGAGCTTAAGAATTTGTTTTCGGAACTGAATTCAGTCTTTCAGCAAAAAAAAGTCTTATCTGGTTTACTTTTAATATTCTTCATTTCAACAGCCTCATCTCTCTCCCTCCCCCTATACACTTACATTCATGTCTATTTGTGCATCTACCCATCTAAGTCTATGAGTATTTATTGTAAACTGGGAGTTTTAAGATCTTGTTGAGCTATTACAAATAACTGACTGTAAATTCTGATCTACCTTTAGTCCACTTTTTTTTTTATCACCCTATAATCCCTTTTATTGGGGTGAAGTCAGGCTATTGGAGCTCTGCATTTATTGGCCAGACGCCCTTCCTAACGCCTATATGGAGTTGGCAGCAGATATTTTCTCTTTGTGCCCTGATAGAGAAACATCTGCCATTACCTAGGATTGAACTCTCAGCCTCCTGATTGTGTGGCAAGCATCTTCACCTCTAAGCCACTGAATCTCTCAGTCCATTTCTGGCTTAACAACATGAAATTACATCTTCTGAGTTCATACCCTCTTAGAAGTACCGTATTTTCTGGCGTATAAGACTACTTTTTAACACAGGAAAATCCTCTCAAAAGTCGGGGGTCGTCTTATATGCCGGGTATAAGCCTACCGACACTCCAACTTCCCCAGCTGACCCCCAGTGATGGCAAGCCACAGCTGTCTGGGGAAGTCAGAGCGTCGGTAATATCCACCTGGATGCCTGGAATGGTGGGGGAAGCTCCGCGCAGCAACCAGCTGAGTCCAGCATTCAGCGCCATGCAGCCTTGACGAGATCAGCACAGCTTCCCGAATCTAGTTGCCAGCGCTGACCGATGACGCTACGGGAGCGCCGACAACATTGAGGGGTAGTCTTATATGGCGAGTATAGCCCAAACCCTATATTTTAATAGGAAAAGTAGGGGGTCGTCTTATACGCCCAGTCGTCTTATACGCCGGAAAATACGGTACCTGACAAGCTTTGAATATTACTTGGCATTAATGTTTAATCTTAGATTTATTTCAGGTAGATTCCATAAGTACTAAACAGAACCACACCGAAACACACTCTGTATCTTTGCAATCAGACCTAAACCGAATCAAGCATACAATAATAACTGTCAGATGAAACCAAAAACCCATCTTTTACTACTCAAAGTCTAGCCTAGCGAAGTTCCTAAGGAAATCGAATAACTATCAAATAGCTGACAGCCCCATGGGACAGGTCTCTGGTCTTTTGTCTACATCATTTCCAGCTGGTCAGAGGAAAATGTGACTTGTGCAACATGCTCATAAAATTGTCCTTCCTGCAGAAGGTACTTAAGAGACCGTCAACATTCAGAGCTTGTTCTGGAGATAGCGCCTTGCATAAAATGTATCTTTTTTGGATTGTTATTTATGTATTTGTTCTTTTCAGAGGTAAAAAAAGATAGTTCCTGGGTTACAACCATAAATGAGACTGGCAATTACAGTTGTAAATTGTGATGGTCGTAAACTCAGTCATCACATGACTGGACTCAATTTTACCACCTTTTTAGTAGTGGCTGTTAAGCAAATGTGATGCTCTTAAAGCAAACATCATAACTATTAAACAAACCCATTGTTCACTATGGGGCATTTTTTTTCCAGAAACCAGAAGTAAACACCAACTTCTGGAAAAATGTCATAAATTGCAGCCGCAAGACTGCAGACCGCTGTAAACAATTATCTATATGAGCCAGTTGCTGAGGCCCCAAAATGCAGTCATGTGGCTATTGGGAAAGTTCCTGGACATAACTTCAGAACTGAGTTGTAAGTAGCTTTTATGGGGGTCCTTCATAACTTTGAAGGTCATTAAGTGACCAGTCATAAGTCAAGGACTACCTGTATCAACGGAATGTTGCATTTATAGTTATACAATTCTATTTCAACTACTGTGTTTCCCAAAATTAAGACCCTGACTTATATTTTTTTGAACCCCGAAATAAGCGCTTGGCCTTGGGAGGTCTTATTATTTTGGGGCACATGGAGCAAGAGAGGGTTCCTCTTGCCATCTTACTTGATTTCCAGCCCTGTCTCCCTAACCCTAACTAGAAAAAATGGCTACACATGCGTTTAAATATTTTTGGGGAGGGCTTATTTTCAGGAGGCCTTATTTTAGTGCATGTGTTCAAAAGCCCAATTGGGCTTATTATAAGGTGATGTCTTATTTTCAGGGAAACAGGGTATTTGTCATTAAATTGCTTTAAATATTGATTCTCCTGGAAAAGAGGCTATGTTAGCTTTTGTGGCAGTCCAAGGGCTATAGCGAAGGGGGAAAAAGTCCTGATACATCATGTGACACCGCCATGATGACGTGAATTTGACACCCCTTCGCTAAACCGGGCATGGGCGTGGCCAGCGTGTGACACATCCGGTCCTGGTTTAGGCTAAAAAGAATTCAATCGCTTTAAATTAAAAAAATTAAACAATTCACACATTCCTCACACAGACATTTTTGCATTCATATTATGAAGTAGTTTTCTCATGTTACTACTCCACTTCTGTTTGGGTTTAAAACTAATTTCAAAAATGATTTCTTTTTCCCCAACTTATTGCAGGTGGCAGCATGTAGCCAACTATAGTTGACTGAAAATGCTAAACACAATTACATTTAGTTGCTACTTGGATTGGTAATTACCAGCACTGAAGACTAGATAGGGAAGTGAAAAAACATTTCAGGAGAATGTAGTGGCAAACTAGTTCTTTACTACTCCCTTAAGAAACCTACATCCACCTGTGCGACCGTCAAGAAACTACATGCACATGTGATCAGCTTTGAATCAAGAATTTTTCACCTTCATTTCCCACTCCCCACTCTCCACACACATTCACAGCTTCCACTGATTTAAAATCAGAATGTGTACACATTATCTACAGCAGTAACTTATTTCATGATCAGTAGAGGGTGCTATGACACTGAGACTCATACTTAGGGACAGGCCCCAAAATTTTGTGAGTTGAGAAAAGAAAAAAAACCCCAAGGAAATTTAAAAAGCAGAATCAAAAAGAACACCAATAGCAAAGGGGCATGAAGAAGAAACAGGCAGTGCAAGTAGGATAAGAAAGGAGAATAAGAGAGAGGCAGAGAAAACAAAGTGATGAAAAACTAAACACAAAAAGGGATGACATATAGCCGTGATGGCGAACCTATGACACGGGTGCCACAGGTGGCACGTGGAGCCATATCAGTGGGCACACGAGCTCAGCTCCGGCACCCATGTGTGCACCGGCCAGCTGATTTTTGAGCCTTCTGGGCCCATTAGAAGTCAGGAAATACACTGTTTCCGGCCTCCGGAGGGCCTCTGTGGGGGTGAGGAAAGCCGTTTTCACCCTCCCCAGGCTCCTAGAAAGGCTCTGGAGCCTGGATCGAGCGAAAAACAGGCCTATAATTATGGATGTGGGCACACATGCGTGTGACCCCACCGCGCTCCCACCGCTTTTGGCACGCAATGGCAAAAAGGTTAGCCATCACTGACATATAGCAAAGTAAGAAAGTGGGAAAATTAATATCAGGCAGATCTTCAGAGTTCACACTAGATCCCTTAGTATCTTGAACTCTGTGAGCCACTGATCTTTTCCCCTTTTCCGGTATATGATCTAATCTTTCTTTAAAGTTGCCAAGCAATCCGAGATGCTTTAGTGATTGGCTCTTATTCATATCCAAACTCTTTTTTCTTTGTGCTTAATCTAAAAACATTCAATCATTGGAATGTTGTCCTAAACAAAATGAATGGATAATGTAGAAATACTGGCAAGAAAGAAAATGCCATGAAATCCTTATTTCCTAAGTCCAGTGTCACTTTTGTAGACACAGATCCAAAGCAAAGATTGTGGGGTCCTTGGTGGTCTCTAAACTTGGTGGTTTTCTTGGAGATGTTTCATTGCCCAACTAGTTGGGTAATGAAATATCTGTAAGAAAGCCACCAAGCTCAGGGGGCACCAAGAATTCCACAGTTCAACCCTGAGCCACAAATATTCTCTTATAAAGCAAAGATTTAAAGTAAGATATCAAAGTAGGTTGAATATCTTGAGCCGTGGTGGCCCAGTGGTTAGAATGCAGTATTGCTGACTACTTCTGCTGACTCCCGGCTGCCAACGAGCAGTTCGGCAGTTCAGTTCACACTGGCTCAAGGTTGACTCAGTCTTCCATCCTTCTGAGGTTGGTAAAATGAGGACCCAGATTGTTGAGGGCAATATGTTGACTCTGTAAACCGCTTAGAGAGGGCTCTAAAGCACTGTGAAGCGGTATATAAGTCTAAGTGCTATTGCTATCTTTCATACACTAGAATGGGTAGTCCACTGTCCTGAACACCACATATGAGTTTTCTACTTAATTTTATTGCCCAAATGATTAAAAGGCAATTTAATTAGTGTTCTCACTCAATGTAGTAGCAGATTAAATAAAGTTCATGATTGGAAATGCAATCCCACATGTAGGAAATCCTATTTCAGAAGACAAAGTTCATCTCCTTTCACACAGAAGACTTTTGTGAGTTGAATAAGGTACAAAATTAGAAATGTGTGTGTAACATCCTATTCCAGCAGCCCGCTAGATAAATATACACAGGAGGTCCTCAATCTTTCACTCTTCAAATGGGTTGGATCAGTTTATGTAGTCTACGGCCAAAGGCTATGTTGCCCAGAGGATTATAGCAGTTGGAGTTCACTTCATCTGGAACTCATCAGGTTACAGTAGTCTGGGCTAAACATCTGCTAATAGTCATGTTGGTGGATTATAAATGTCTAGCGCTTCTATGAAGCGTCAGGCTGGAGAACATAATTTTGAAATGTGGCTACCAATCTTACTGCTAGTAGAAAAGCATCATGATGCCAGGACACAAATGTAATTTTCTGCTTAAGCTGCAGGAATATTCTATGTATCTCCAGGATGAGTAATCCAAACGAACAAAACAATGAAGGACTAGAAAAGCATTATTTGAGGGAAAGCATTCTAGGCTCTTATCTCTATATAAAGCAGTCCGAAGAGAGGGTTCACATTATGTTAGCCTATATTTTTGTTATACAGCTATGGATGAACAGGATAGTTGAGCCCTAAACAAATGTGAGGTTGCTTTGGATTGGAAACTGATCTCCCCTGTTCTGGTGCTCTGGTGCTTTTTGGTTTGCACGTTATGCTAATTTATCTTGTGAATCATGATGTTAGAATAGAGCCAGAAAATAGTCCTACATAGTCTACTTGGACTCACTGAGTTCAAAGAGACATTATTTCCAAGAAATGTATATAGGATTGCAACTTTGTGGTTTGGAATACTTCCAATAGTTCACTTCACTTCCCCATGAATAATGAAATACCACTGGGAAACAAATTGAAGCGTATAAAAGATTATGGCTACAGTCCTTCCATCCTGTTCCCCCATACCCAAACCCAGAGCAATTTAAGCCCTGTCAAGTGTTTCACTTTGGTCTGGAAATTTTAAGAAAAATAATATCTGAATATGTTTAATAGATTATCTCAAGAATCTTAAATACACAGTGACAAATGTGTAATGAGTAATTAATGGAAATTATTCATGAGTCAGTTCAACAATGCAAGACATCGCAAACCCCCAATGCTTAACCAATCTGTTCTGGTGCTTAGGCTATGCCATTTTTAACATTTTTTTTTAATTGCTAGAATAAAGGCAAGCAGATCTCAGGCTTGTGGAATCTTTTTTTTTTTCATGAGGACCCAGGATTCATCTAGCAGTTTGATAAAAAAAGATATACCCGTGAACTATAGCGTATTAAGCCCAAGGAATTATTTTGAATAAATGGACTGATGGAACTGAGGATCTCTCCTTACAGAACCCAACTGTTATTTACTATTTTCCTCTTTGTTTCAGTAATGTGTTACTTATTTTCTAATAACTGTCAGCTATCTATATAGTAAAATATCTGTTAGCCCTATAACTGGCTAACAGATGGCGAACCTATGGCACGCGTGCTCAAAGTGGCACACGGAGCCATATCGCCTGGCAAGCGCGGCGTCACCTGTTCCTCTTCTGGGTTTCTGGCGTACATGTGCACACGACAATCAGCTGACCTTTCTGCTGGAAACCAGAAAAGCTGGTCTTCCATTTTCTGGCGTGAGCATGCGTGCCGGCTAGCTGATCAGCGTGTGCACATGCACAGCAGTAACCGGAAGACTTGCTGGCCAGAAGTTCATTTTCCGGCTCATGCATGTCCCCTGGGCAGCTCCCCTTCCTGGTCACGTCCCAGATGAGTGTGCGCTCCCTTTTTGGCACTCGGTGCCAGAAAGGTTCGCCATCACTGCCCTATAAGGTAGCCCAGACAAGAAGCGTCAGCACTATCTTTATTGAAAGGTTACATTAAACAGAATCTTGCAAGACTGAAAAAGTATTTTGCCTCTGCTTTATTTTTAGTCTCTGGAAAACTAGGCAGTGTCCCCTCTAAAATGGTTCCCTTACCTTTCTCCCCCACCTGTGGACTGAACTATGGTGGCGCAGTGATTAGAATGCAGTATTGCAGGCTATGTCTACTGACTGCCAGCTGCCGGCAGTTCGGCAGTTCAATCCTCACCAACTCAAGGTTGACTCATTCTTCAATCCTTCCAAGGTCAGCAAAATGAGGACTCAGATTGTTGGGGGCAATGTGCTGACACTGTAAACCGCTTAGAGAGGGCTGTAAAGCCCTGTGAAGGGGTATATTATTGCTATTGCTCTTATCAGACAGCTCATCTCATCTCATCTTTGGGTCTTTCTCCTGTTTCCCAAGGTCATTTCCACACATCATCAGAACATCTCCCGGATGAGTCAGCAGAAGATCTACATCTATGCTTGGCACATGTTCCATGCTAGAAATAGTCTAGCTCAGAACAGGGGTAGGGACATTTGTTTTCAAGCAAGCATGCTACAGGGCTACATACCACTAATCAGGTTCAAGCATGTAACTTCAACATGTTTGTTTTAAGTTTCACCCTTAGGTTGTTCTAAAATGTCCCAACTTTCTAGGCTTCAGGGGGTATTTTAAATAGTCACCACGTGTATTGAAAGCTTCACAGCACAGTGAAACGTGGAAGCATATAGGGCAGTGATGGCTAACCTTTTTGCCGTCGTGTGCCAAAAGCGGGGGGAGCGTGTGGGAACGCACATGTGCCCACATCCATAATTCTATGCACCCCGCCCCCCATGTTCCCCCCCACTTTTTGCATGTGATGGCATGGTGGGCCTGGTAGGCCCGTTTTTCGCTCTCCCCAGGCTCCAGAGCCTTTCTAGGAGCCTGGGGAGGGCAAAAACGGCCTTCTCCACCCTACCCAGAGGCCCTCTGGAGGCCAGAAACAGTGTGTTTCCTGACTTCTGGTGGGCCCAGAAGGCCCGAAAATCAGCTGGCCAGCATGTGTGCCAGAGCTGAGCTCGCGTGCCCACCGAGATGGCTCCACGTGCCACCTGCGGCACCCATGCCATAGGTTCGCCATCACGGATATAGGGGATCCCAGCTTGAGAAAAGGATTTATGTCATCCAGCAGCAACCTTTTCAAGAAAATGCTCCCTTAGTCTTAAACTTGGGAAGAAATAGGAGACCTCACTCCATTTGGCCTAGAGATCAAACATATCACATTCCAATACATGCAGACAGTACAGATTAGAGATATAAGACAGAGCCAAAATTTCTAGGACAAGGATGTCCAACATTGGTAACTTAAGATCTGTGGACTTCAGAATTCCCCAATCAGCCATGGGGGACCCACCATCCACAAGTCTTAAAGTTGCCAAGGTTGGACACCCCTATTCTAGAAAGACTGTTTCTGCCTTTCTATGTTGTTTTATGTTTGGAGGATACAGATGCTTCAAGATTATCTCAAAGTCAGCTCCCTTCTTCTGGAGTTAGGTGCTTAGTGAAGCTTTCTCTGGCCTGCATTAAAGACACACCACCCCCAACCCCACCCCAGTTAATGAGAAAAGTGAAAAATTTAGGGATGGAACTTCAGTGCAAATTGGGGAAAGGTACATTATTTTAACAGGAAATGTGACATTACTATTTAATAAAATATGAACAATCAGAAAAATAGGTATAAAAACTCACCGAGGAATCGGGGTATTTTGCAGCTCTTTTCTGTTCAAAAGAATGGATTTTTTCTTCACTCATTTTATCTGAATCAGCCAAAACATAATGCCTGGGAGAGTATTTCTTGGAAAGGCTGTTAAGCAGCCTTAAGATTTCTGTAGTATGTCCTCCTGAAAATACAGTTAACTTCTGTAAGTTCCAAAGACTTAAGAGTAAGAATTTTTCTCATTCTGTTGATTTACCTCTAAATAGGCTCACCCCTTTTGTTGGCTGGATTTTACAAACATACTTATCCACAATTAACTTAAATACAGCTTCCTTAATTAACCCAATTCTTTCTTTCCTTGACCACTGAAACAATAAACTAACCACAAGGGCTTGTTCAGCAAGCTCAACTATGTAATTGGTTAGTTTGTGGTTCACTACGATATCTAGAACAACAAGACCAGGCAAATAATAGTTGCTACTGTCTCCAGTTACTCCCTTTCCACTCCAATTCTGTTTGCTAACATATTGTCTTGGGCTAATGGAACAGAATGACTGGACCAAGAATGCCTGCACCAAAGGAAATGGAGAGGAAGACCAACCTACCTGTTTTGTTTCACTGAATGGGAGGGAACTGAAGGAATAGAAAGCAAGAGGTGGCAAAGCAGATTTCCCTTTGCTCACCATCAACTACTGGTGTGGAACACTAGCCAATTCAAAGAGACAGGGAACGTTAATGCCCATGTAGTACCAAGCTGTAATTTATTTTACAAAGAGACAGTGCCCATATAGTGCTAAGCTGTGATTAGTTTTAACCAGTTTGAGTAAGTTATATTGGCCTAGTGTGACATCAAACTAAACCATAAACTATGGTTTACAAAAGGCAAATTCTGAGTTTAAGTACTCTGAATCAAAATCAAACAAACCATAATGATGTGTGAAGTTTACTAACAAGTATAAAAAAGCTAGTTGCTTTTTTTCCTCCCCAGCAAGAAAAGAGGACCAAATACCAGTCAGAACACTGCTTCTAAGTGGAAAATTCTCCCTGTCTCAGTGCAAGAGAGTGGAGGTAGGTTGTCTTTTCCTTAAAGGTTTTCCTGCTTCCCAACCTCAAGAGAAAGGCAATGAAAGGGGGAAGGAACTTTACTGTTTTATAATGTTGGCTGCAGAGCAAAGAAAAAAAGCAGACTAGAACTCACTCTGGAATTCAAAAGTGGCTATACACATAGCCCTTGATTTACAACCACAATTGAGCCTAAATTTTCTGTTGTTAAGTGAGACATTTGTTGAGTTTTGCCCCATTTTACGACCTTTCCTGCCACAGTTGTTAAGTGAATCATTGCAGTTGATAAATTAGTAACCTGGTTGTTAAGTGAATCTGGCTTCCCCAGTGGCTTTGCTTGTCAGAAGGTCGCAAAAGGGGATCACATGACCCTGAAACACAGCAAAGATCATAAATATGAGTCAGTTGCCAAGTGTCTGGATTTTGATCACATGATCACGGGGATGTTGCAATGGTCATAAGGGTGAAAAACGGTCGTAAGTCACATTTTTCAGTCCTGTTATAACTTTGAACTGTCACTAAACGGTTGTAAGTTGAAGACTACCTGTATGAAACATTCTTTTTCAAATACTTAGGTAGGTAGAGATACTTCTACTAAGATGCCATTGTAATATTTCCATCAGACTACACCAAAAACCAGAGTTGGTATAGCCAGAAGGTTGGTCTAAAACTGGAGACACCCAGGTTCAGATTACCTTGGATCATGCTAATCTCATGCTATTAACAATTATTGTCAAGGAAGAATTAAGCAATGGGAATTAAGAATTAAAATCACGAATGGAGCCGTGATATTCTGCCTCTAAAATATTAGCCGGAGAACCCCTCGATTCCTTTCTAAACAGACATCACCCAATTAATTCCGAGCGAAATTTCTTCGAAGAAACTACAATTTCCAGCATCTCTAGCATCAGCATCAATAATGCCTCCTTGCTGTAGCGGCTTGCTTTGCTTCTTGGGTAATGTAGTCCGGATGGCCACAGCAACCCGTGGTAATTGACTGTTTTCTAGCTTTTTGTCTTACCAGAACCGGCAACCACCAGGAGTTTGACATCAGCATTAGGAGTGACAGCAGGACGTCGCTTCACAAACCGCAGGACGAAAAGAATCAGCAAAGGGAAAAAGAAGACTGAGACGCCCAGCTTTGTCCAAAACGACCATTCCATATCCAGGCCGTCATTCGACAAATCTCCCCAGTATTGTAAGAAGCTGGAGGTGAATTACGGGAGCCGAAGCAGTTCAAAATATGGCAGAAACGTTCCGCTGCTCGTTCGTCAAAAGTGTTTTCGTCACCGTTCCCGGGGGGGGGGGGGGGGGCTGTTGTTGTTGTTGTTTTTGCAAGCGTTGATTGTATATAGTTGCAATGCTTCTTTTAAAAAAAAAACGGAAAATATTTTCAAAATGGATAGAGAGACAGAACGGCCTAGAGTTGTTTTAAGCGCACGACAGGTGAAAGAGAGATGAGCACTGACCCCTATAGGCGGCAACGACTAGCAGAGTAAAATCCACAGGGAACTCCTTTACCCTTATGACACAAGTGCTTTTTTTTCTATTAGCTTATGTTGAGAATGGCAGTCATCGTTTTTGTGTTCTGTGGCATTTTAGTGAAATAAAACAACCTTATTAGGAACATAAGACTGAAGAAGGTCCATTCATTAAAGATATAAGACTGTCCTAGTGTTTGGTGTTTTGTTTTGTTTTTTGCTAGGCAATATTAAACTGCACATATTATTGTATCTTAAAAAATTATAATTTACAAGGTATATGAAATGGATTGTGGACAGGTAGACTCTCCCTTTTTAAATATAATGCCAAGGTGCCAAGTGATGAAAGTTCATCATGAAAACAATACAAATACTATGACGACATAATTGTGTCAAAAAGCACAAATACAGATGTAGCAATTGAATCATAATGTCACTAAAGGGGTGTTAATTATGATGCCATTGTGATTTGCTGTAGACTCTCCTGTTTGGGATGCTGCTAAAAATATTACTTAAGCCGAATAAATAAATTTATATTGGTGAAAAATCTATAGCTGATATAAAAGCCAGGATGGATGACACTTCCACCCCATGAATTGGCTTTCTATCAACTTTGTGGAAAGTCTGACCATAATTTGGCCTGGTTAATATTTTTCTTCTTTTTGCTTAAACATTAAAATCAATCAGTAATAAATTCATATCTGTTTAAGGAGCACCTTTCTTCTGAATGCATATAAAAAAAGCAATCCAACACCAGAATTTCCTCCCCCCCCCCCCAAACATTTTTATTTTCTTTGGAATGGCCCACTCCAAATCTTCCAGCAGTGATCCATGCAATTACAAAATTATCTGGATTATCTGGAACAGAAAGTGCTTTGTGGTATTCAAAATATATCTACTCAATATCTCTTCTTCACAAAAATTCACAACATATACACATATGAAAAAAGAAATTTTAATGCATCATAATAGCCGATCAATGAAAGCTTTGGCTACACATATGAACATTTGAAATGAAGTAATTGGAACTACTATATGCGTGAGATGCAGCCTTCATCAATATTTTTTGGTGTGTTAGGTTCTTAACTAGGTTAGTGAGAGGATCTGTAGAGAGGGAGGGAGGAGAAGAGAGAGATGATAGATAAATAGATAAGACAGACTCATGCTATAGTATCTTCCATAGCCAAGTGATAATCCATAACTATATACTTTTATCTTAGTACAGTATTCTAAGCTCTAAATCAGAGTCCCATATGAAGCCACATGATCCCCTCAAAAGCTTCAGATATGGCCCCAGAGCTCTCCCACATTTGCTATTGAATTGTTCTTTTTAAATTATCCAACACAGAAATTATTAAATATGAGAGAATTACCATAAATCTTTTAAATTGATTAAAATTAAATATATTCCATTGTAATTAATGCATTGAAATATTGTTTTAATTAAGTATAGCTTTTGTTTGGACTGGTTTATTTTTTTGTCTCGGTCTTCTATTTCAAGGCCCAGGGCGGCCCTTGGCTCAAAGAACGAATTCACTTTTTTCCTAAACCTGTAATTTATTCTTCTCAGTGGAAAATCTTTGCAAATCCTTAACTTAATCTAAAGCACTGGGTGAGGCTTAATTTGTACTTCCTTTCAATAATCTTGAAAAACAGAGACCAGAAAATTAGAAGTAGGCTTTTAAACTGACTTTAAGTTCCTGTTCCTATTGGTGTAGCATAAACAGTGTTGCTACCGAAAGAAAATACTTTTGCCTGTCTTCATTATGTTTAAAGGCCAAGCAAAGATCAACTGGTTTTATGCACAAAATTAATATAAAGTTGTTAAAATGTTGTCTAAAATGCAATCGCATTTAAAATATAAATGTCATGGAGAGACGAGTTTGGTTTGGATAGAATACCTCATTTATTTGTTACAGGGTATCTGTATCAGGGGTGGGTTCTATTTACCTTTACTACCAGTTCGCAATGAGGCCACGCACGCGGATCATCATTTATGACATCTAGGCAGGTGGGTGGAGCCTACCGCTGATTTTACTACCGGTTCTATAGAACTGGACAGAACCGGGAGCAACTGACCACTGATCTATAAGTTGTTATTATTTATTGTAATATCATTAATTAAATTTATATATCACTCATCTTACTATTCGGGGGAACTCTGGGTGGCTCTTTTTCGAGGACTTCTATTTCTATTATTTTCCTCAAACTGAAATTGTTGAATTATCTTCCTTCCATATCTAATGGTCTACTGATGTGTTGCATTAAAAACTTCTATCATGGCTACCAAACATGGACCAAGTTTCTGTGCGAATTTCGGGCATTGTAATACAACAGGGCACGAAATTGGGGAAGCTATTTTGTCTTTTTGAAGAGACATGAATTATTTGTTCATAATTTAAATTTCTAAAGTCACCTATACATTGTTGATGATGCATTTACAAGGATTTTAAAAAGCTATGCAGTATGTTAATATACATTTTGATATGCATAGAGCATTTGGATCTCGTCTTCCATATAAATTGTATGCTTTGGACTGCAGATCTGTGCAAACTATATATAGTAAGAATAACCTTGGGTAGGCTCAATTTTTACAGGTGTTTTATTATTGTTTTATGATAACAGTAACAACATTTCCGATCTTGAAATAGGAGAATGTTATTATTTATCCACTATCTTGACTTTTCTTTTTCATTTTGTTATCTGCTTGATAGTGCAACTGCCTATAGCGGTAGATAGGCTTTGCCACAAATCTGTCTGTACATGCTCAGACATGGTATAATCCATGGAAATTAAAATGTAATTAAAAGGAAAACCAGCATCCAGCTGGGGGTTATTTTGATTCTTCTCTCTTTTTCCTCCTTCAAATTGATTAAAAGCTACCTCAGTACCTCTGCTAGTTAACATGTTTGATCAAACTGAATATGCAGCATGTGATTGATGCTTCTAAATGTAGTCCCGATCTGAATTCAGCCCCCTCCCTGCCCACTGCATTAACTTTGATCCCTATCCATAGATTTCTTTGGATTGTGACAGACAGAGCAACAGTAGTTTTAACAGTACAGGGCTTTAACAGTACCCACAGCTCCCTGATAGCAAGCAGCATTGATAAATGATGGATGAGAATGCTCCTCATCTTTGAAGAGATCTGTTCCTTCAGACCTGGCATGTTATTTGTAGAGAAATATGAGTAGGCTATTCTTTCAGCCATTTCCTCTGTTCCTGCTTTTCTGCATCAGACCTAAGGCCGGACCTCTGCTGCTCTGTTTTTTTCCTTATCTGTGTGTTATAAATGCACCAGCCACTTTCAGCCTCTTTGGTAATTAAAATGTGCATGTACTCTCTTATTGACCATCTGGTGGATTTAATTTTTTCCGGTACCAGGATGTTTGTGCCTAGTAATCAAGCCCAATTATAAATCATTTAACATTCATGAACCTGGGAGTATATTGTTCTCTGATGTTGCCTCTCAAACACACATCTAGATCTCGTTGGCTTTCAATTGTTTTAATGAGAGTTGGCAAAATCTCTGATCCATAAAGTAGGTTATAAGGCTTCGCAGTAGAGTAATTGTGCCTTGGGCATTAGCCTATATTTTGTGTATCTTTTTCAGATTTTATGTATTGCTTTAAAACAAGCTGCTGTATATATGATGATGATGATGCAAAAAGGGACCACAGATCAGTGGTGGTATTCGGATTTATCCGGTTCAGGAGAACCGGTAGTGGCAGCTGCGGGAAGCTCCGCCCACTCACCCAGATGTCATCATGTCCTGTTTTTGATGCTCTGCACATGCGCGGAGGTGAATGCGCTCATATTTGCGAACCGGTAGCAAAGGTAAGTGAATACCACCCCTGCCACAGATGGCTTCCATCAAGGGATGCATAGGAGCATGGAATTTTGGACCTAAAGGGCCACATAAGGATCATCTTGGCTATGGAATTCTGAAATCCACATATCTTAAAGTTGTCAAGTTTCAAAAACACTGATCTACTCCAATCCTACATAATGTTCAGGAAAAGTAGTATAGGCAGTGCTAGTGTTATGACGATAGTTAAGCCCAAAATGTTGAAGACAATAGTTAAGTGTGGGTTCTTTTGCCCCTGTTTTACAACCTTTCTGGCCACAACTGTTAAGTGAATCATTGCAGCTGTTAAGTTAATAACACAGTTGTTAAATGAATCTAGCTTCCTCATTAACTTTGCTTGTCAGAAGGTCAGGCTTTGTTTAAACTAATTCTGTCTTTTGAGTGCAAAATGTTATATATATATATACTTTTCTAAGTGCTAGCATATTCTCATATCCATATTTCTTATAACTGTAAGTAACTGATGTCTCAACCTTGCTATAACTTATGTCTTGTCCTTTAGTTTTTACTTTTTTTAAAAAAAATCCTGACTACTGATCATACTATCCTTTCTGGAATATTTGGAGAACTCTGGGATTTTTTAAAATTATTTTTACTTTTTGCTCCTCCTGGGTTGAGATTCCAAAGCTGCAAAGGCATTCTAATAGTTGCCTTCTCAAGACAAGGAAAGTCTTGGCCTCTTTGATTCCAGGGTGGAAGCTGAGTTCAGCCCTACAAGCTTAGCATCTACAAACTCAATTATGTTCAGATTTTTTTTTTAAAAAAAGCTAAAAACAGGATTTCCAAACTGTAAGAAAAGCCTTCTTGCGTGTATTGCCTTCCTTACATATATGATCTTGCAAAAAACCCCAAAATGTCCTGCAGGTTTACCTCTGGCTGGGTTCTTAGATCTTAGCTTCAAACATTTTCCATTCCTGGCTGTGAGCTGCTGGATCAATATCTCCTTTCCCCTTTTCAGATCTCAGCCTTGCAACAACTCTGCTTGAGACTGTTGTGAACTCTCAAGCACAGACTCCCTGGAAGGCTGTCTTTGCATCAGGGCTGCCTATGCTGATTGAATAAAGTATTCAGCTGGTATGACAACCTGGTGTGACTCTACTTGAAGTAGTAGATCAGTTGTCTTTGTCTCTTTGCTTGACTGGGAGGTTTGTGCCTATAGCTAATCTTCCCAGTATACTTATAAAGATTCAGGGCTAGCCTTTTGCAAGTAAATGTACAGTATTTCTAAAATATATTATCACAGTTGATATCACAAGGCAGTACAGTAATCACACTCAGGCTGTTTCAAATTCAAGCAACTCGATTGTGTTTCTTTCCCCATTCTTTTCTGTTTCCAACTTTAAGCTGTTCTGGTTACTTCCAATGCTCTTTCCTCCTCTATCTTGAGCAGGGTTTTCCAAAGTGATTGAACCAGCAAGAGTTGATTGACCTATTCGTTGACCACCAAGAGTTGATTGGACTATCTGTTGTTGTTAACAATAATAATAATAACAACAACAACAACAACAATAACAACAACAACAACAATAATTGTTAAGGAATAACCCTTGAGTAGCAAGGGTATGCACATGAAAGCAGTTGAGAGTAGTTATGAATAAGCACAGTCATCACACAGATACATTGAGTTGTGTTACAGTTTACGTTCAGGAAAAATAAAGCACAGTTCAATAAACAAAGTCTTCATACTAGTCGTATTAATCATACACAGTAAATAGTTCTGGAGTTGCAAACAGTAATACAGTAAGTCAGAGATATCAGAGAGCAAGAACAACAAAGAGAGCAAACCATGTTTCTAGCTCCCTCTTAAGGACGTTGGCAACAAAGCTAAGCAATCAGAACACAGTATGATGCAATACTGCAGTCTTAAAGCTATACAATACAATACAATACACTGCAAACATACATTGATAGTTTATATATTGCCAACCCAACAAGTTAGGTAATAGTCTTATTCCTAACAACAGCAACAACAACAATAATAATAATAATACAATAATCGTACATTTTAAGAAGATACTTGGTTGATAACTAGGATGCTGGCAGCAACCTGTATCAACCATCAACTCAGTTAATGATATTTGTGATACATTTTTAAATGTTCAGTTGACTGAGTTTCATGTTTAATGAAAAGAGAATAGTAGTAGTAGTAGTAATAGTAGTAGTAGTAGTAGAAGTGCCTGGAGACAGCAGAATAGAAGAGAAAAAACTGGAGAAGATAACAAAATACAAAGACCTACAAATAGTAATAGAACCACTATGGCAAAGGTAAGCAAGGGTAATACCAATAGTAATAGGCGCCTTGGGTGCAGTCCCAAAACAAATGGAGCACCACTTGAACACCATCAAAGGTAAAGGTTCCCCTCGCACATATGTGTTAGTTGTTCCCAACTCTAAGGGGCGGTGCTCATCTCCGTTTCAAAGCTGAAGAGGCAGTGCTGCCCTGAAGACGTCTCCGTGGTCATGTGGCCGGGATGACTAAATGCCAAAGGTGCATGGAACACTGTTACCTTCCCACCAAAAGTAACAAAGAGTTAGGCATCTTGCAGACCTCAGCTAGAAGTTAGGAATAGTGATGGCCTGGAGCAAATAGAATGCATGATAAATAGCATTTATTAGCCAAGGCTTAGAAATAGGGATGGCTAGAGACCAATGAGCAGTGGCTCAGTGGCTAAGATCCTGAGCTTGTCGATCAGAAAGGTCAGCAGTTCGGCAGTTCAAATCCCTAGAGTGAGCTCCCATTACTTGCCCCAGCTCTGCCAACCTAGCAGTTCGAAAGGATGTAAAAATGCAAGTAGAAAAATAGGGACCACCTTGGTGGGAAGGTAATGGTGTTCCATGCGCCTTCAGTATTTAGTCATGCTGGCCACATGACCACAGAATTGTCATCAGACAGCGCTGGCTCTTTGGTTCAGAAGTGGAGATGAGCACCGTCCCCTAGAGTCGGGAACAACTAGCACGTATGTGTGAGGGGAACCTTTACCTTTACTTTTAGAGACCAATAGAATAATTGTTAGATCATTACTAAAAAGTTTATTAGATAATATTTCTTATATATCTTGCCTTATTGAATAAACTTCTGCTTTAGTGAAAATGTATAAAGCTTTTAAAATTCTATTGTTTGAGGTTCCTTGGCATTTTGGCCGGGACTCTTTTTCTTGGAGTGCTTCAATAAAAAGAAACAAAAACCTGCACCTTGCATCTGGTATCCTTCATCGAACTCAGCACCAGGCTCAGACCCAAATTGGGGACAACACCTTTCATGAAAATGTGGATTATACTTTTTCAGGAGCCATGTGTACTCCTTGTGCAGAGATTCAATCACCCAACTAATCCAAATGCACTTTTTCCCAATTTAGCAAAAAGCTTGTGTTAGTAAAAGTCACTGCTCTTGCTGCTGCAGTCTGCATCAGCTGAAGCTTCCAGGTGGTCTACAAGGGCAGTCCCATGTAGAGCGCATTTAGCAGTGAGGTGACCAGGGCGTGAGTGACTGAATGAAGGGCCCCCTAATTTAGGAGAAGCAATTGGTGCACCAGATAAGCACCAGCCATCCTGGTTACAGCTGCCACATGCTCATCAAATAGAAGCTGTGAGTCTAGGAAGACCTCCACGTTATGTACCACTCTTTAATGGGGATGTGCCACATCTCCAAGTCAAACTTTAAATATCTCCAGATTTGGTCCAAATACCCATAGCTGCTCAGTTTTCTTAAGATTGCTATCGTAACAAGTCTTTTATTTTATTGAAAAGTTTTACAAAGAAAATTTCCAAACATTTTCTTCTCCCCTCCCCCAATCTCCCCTCCCTCCTCACATCTTTAGTAAACAAATTTACATCATTTTTACTTTTCATTTTTATCTTTTTTTTTTGGTTTTTGGTTTTTTCGGGGCTGCTCTTCTATCCCTTTCTTTTATCCCAACCTTTCTTCCCCTACTCCCCCTCCCTTCCTTTCTTCCCCCCTACTTACCTCCTCCCTTACCTACTTCCCCTTCTCCACCCCCACTCCTCTCCTCTTTCCACCTTCTAACCTTCTCCTCCACTCCTCTTCCCCTCCCTCTTCCTCCTCTCCTTTTCCTTTCCTACTTGCCTTTCCACCCTCTATAATCCTTCCCCTTTCTCCAGTTGTTTCCCTTTTAAATACAATCTTAAGTGGTATTCAAGCAGCCCCAAATTCCCAATTATACATACAATTATATAACTTCTTTCCCCCCACCCATCCAACCCCCCCTCCCCCCCTGGACCTCCCAAAGCAGAAACAGGGTATTGCAATGATAAACATATGCTAAAATATGCTAACACACTGTAAAATTCAAAATTTCCCACAACTCCTTTAACTCCCCTTATTTAAATTCATCAACCGCCCTAAAAACATTAAAAACATTATAGAAAGAAAGAGAAAAAAAAACCCAACTAAATATCCTTTCCAAATTCTCCAGCACATTCTTTTTAAACATCTATAGTAACATCATCATAATTATTCATACTATTTGCTTATTAGAATTATAAAAAAACCCCACAAACAAAGCTCTAAACTCTTTTTTAAATCTAAAATCGTTTCTATTAATATAAATTTAACACAAACACTATTCCTTTACAACATTTCTATAATAAAACTAAAGTTATTTTTAATTCTTTTTTTTAAATCCGAATTAAGCATGTTAAAAACCTTAGACTTTTTATCTCATAAAATCATCAATAGGGCTTAAACCATTTCTACTAATATAAATTGAAAAGCTATCGTAACAAGTCTTGAAAGCCTGTCAGAATTTCCAGTGGTGGAATTTACTTTTTTTTTCCAACCGGTTCTGTGGGCATGGCTTGGTGGGCGTGGTGTGGCTTGGTGGGCGTGGCAGGGGAAGGATACTGCAAAATCCCCATTCCCTCCCCACTCCTGAGGGAAGGATATTGCAAAACCTCCATTCCCACCCCACTCTGGGGTCTCCATTCCCACCCCCCTCTGGGGTCAGCCAGAGGTGGTATTTGCCGGTTCTCCGAACTATTCATCATTTCCACTACCGGTTCTCCAGAACCTGTCAGAACCTGCTGAATAGCACTCCTGAGAATTTCCCTTTGTTCCTTCTTGTATCAAACAGAATCAGGATGGGGTTATTTTAAGTCTGTTTCTCACACTATCCCCTTTCCCAGGACAATGTCGTTTCTCTTCTTTTAAAAGCTCCTCCATTCTTTCATCAAGGTGAGCTCCACATTCCTCTATAGTGTATGTGTATTCCAGCTCTTTATGCACATTTAACATTCTGCAGAAGTAAATAATTTCTTTTTAAAATCTTGATTTGGAATAAGAACCTGAAATCCTGTTGCAGTTTTTACAGCGAGTTCCTTTTTTAAAAAAATTAATATGATACCATCTTGTGGTATGATTGCAGTATTGCATCTTATTTTCTTCTTTTTCAGTTAATTCAGAAGTAGTACTTTTATTAAGGCGGCTCTGTATATATCTCCTTCAAAACTGAATGCTTGCATATTAGAAATCAAAAGATAAAAAGCTTTTATCATTTTTAAAAATAGATTTCATTGAACTCCTGTGATACTGCTGGGGGGGGGGGGGAGAGAAAGAAGGGACATAGAACATGTCTGTATATTATATAGATAAAAGATTGCATTTTACGGGGAGGGGGGCCCCCCCATTTTTTGATGTTTATTTTTTTAATTATTAAAAATGACTTAGGCTGCAAAAGCCTTATTTCCCACACTGGGCTTATGGAAAGGATCCCAAGTGAAATGCTTCAGGGAAAAAATGTGATAGCAGAGACTAGCAATTAACTATCTCAAAGCGGGAGATAGCAGCCTGGTTTGTAGCCTAGAGGCCTTTGGGGAGAGGATGTTTTAAACATCTTCTCTTTTCTGGGCTCAGCTGGTCTACTATATGGTGGCAGAGGTAAGTTATGTGAACAACATAAGACATTCCAGAGTTTTAAAAAAATATTTCTTTCAAATGTTTTTCAAAGCACCTGTTGTTTTGTGCCTGGGATAGAGGTAGGTAAATGACCTAAAAGAGTTTGGCAATCTTTCTCCGCTTTCTCTATCTTTCTTCTAAATTGTTTTTAACAGACTTGCTTCTTTTTGTGTGTGTGTGTAACTTTCAGGTTTGGCAAGATAACTAGTTTAGTGTGTAAATAGTTGTCCTTTGTGCTGTTGGGAATGGAAAAATATCTTTGGATGCCCAGTTAGCAGAAGACGTCTTGAGGGCCAATATGTCCAACTCTGAGACTGCCATTCAATTGGACTTACTGCCTCTCTTGAACTAAAAAGTTGGAAATATAGTTGCAGTAAAAAAGAACGGATCTGTAGAATGATGAAAAAAAATAGAACTGGAGGCACATCTTTTAAAAAATGGAGAAACCCTTTAAAACGAACTGGCACTTAAAGGACTGAAGGTGCAGACAGCAGAAGAGGACATTATAAGTAGAGAAAATGGAGAGTGGAAAACCTTCTATCACAATCCATCCAACATTTGAAGCACCTCTTGTGGAAAAGTCTAGGATTCAGAAGACATAGAGGAAATGAACCTGACCACTTCTTGGATAACTTATCACAGCTTAGAGTTTGCTGCACCATAGAGATGCGAGAACAGTGATGTATGCTCTTTTTGAGATCATTTTTATGCACAGCCCAACCTGGGAGGTCTTCCTAAACTCGTGATTCCTGCTCAAAGAGGGAGGGCCTAGGAGGGCTTTTGCACAGTTCTGTTGTGTGCCAATTCTTCCTGTTCCTTGACTGGGAGGCTCTGCTCATGGTCATTCATGCCCTATTCGCCTCCTAGGTCAGGGGAGTCAAACTTGTGTCATCATGGCGTCATCATGTGACGTATCACAACTTTCCCCTCCTTTGCTAAACCGGGCATGGGTGGGGCCAGTGCATGACGCATCTGGCCCACAGGCCACCAGTTTGACAGCCCTGTTCTAGGTGAACTATTGCAATGCAGTCTACATGGAGCTACCCTAGAAAAGTGACTGAAAGCTTCAGCAAATGCAATATACAGTGGTATGAGCAATTCTAGTGCTATGCTCCTAAAATTGCACACCTTACACGTCTGTTCCACAAGTATATTATCAGTTTACTTCAAGTTTACTTATGGCCAGGGTGGGCATGGCCAGCTCGACGTCACTCCTGTCGGGGGCATATGCGGCCCTACCGAGCCCCCTTTTCAGTGGCAGAGGGTTACGGAAGGCCGTGGCAGCTGAAAACAGAGCTCAGTAGCCCGTTTTCACTGGCAGAAGCACCACGGGCCGATCCTTCGCTATTTCAGGGTGGCCCCACAGGCCAGATCTAAGTACCCTATGGGCCGGATCTGGCCCCCGGGCCTTGAATTTGACACCCCTGATCTAGCAGAACCCAGGAGACATGGGAGCTGCCTTTGGAACATTATTCCCCTGAGATGAGATTGTCAATTTCTCTGACATCTTTCCAGAAATTCCCCCAAATTTGGCTGTGTCAACAGGTCTCAAGGTCTGAAGGGAATGGTGATCTGAGGAGATGGCTCCACTATTCATAATATCAAATTGTCTCACCTAGCCTTTTAAAATATTAAATCAATGTTTGTAATGGTAGTGTGTTTTAATACTGTTATTATATGATTTTATTGTATATTGCCAAGAGTCACATTATGAGAAATGAACGGCTATATAAACATGATTGATTGAATGTTAAACATTTAACTAGTTCCAATAAAGGAGAATATTTGTAGCTCAGGGTTAAAATGAGGGGTCTTTAGTGCTTCCTGAGCTTGTTGTTTTCTTGTAGACATTTCATTATCCAAACTAGGTAACATCATAAGGGAGAGAGAGAGGACTTCATCTAGCATGTTGATTGTGTCTGTTTTTCCCATCAAAGATATCCAGCACAAATTCTACTCATTATAATAATGGTATAAAAGCTTCAGAAAGCTTCTATTTGTAGAATCCTAGACTCTACCAGTTGAAATCAGAGGCAATTAATTGTTTTAATTAAACAATTTGGATGACAAAAAAATGCTTTTAGTTCCAGAGGTGGAAGGCCATCCAGCACTTTTACATTGTGAACCATTACTGTTCTTCATGTCAGCAATATAATTCAGGGAAATAATAATAATTTTGTTTCTGTTAATGTTACACAGCTGGAAGTCAGAAATCCTTATTAATGTGACTTCCCGTTGATACATTCCCAGGTTGAAGGATATGTTCTTGTTCCTTAGGAAAAAAATGTCAGATGTTGGAAAATATGAGACTCTTAACAGGACTACCTTTCTATGTCTGAGATTTCTTCATCTTTCTCGGCATTGGTAATGAAAAATTCACAGGATTTCCCTCCCCCTCCATATGTAGACTTTTAAATGTAAAGTTGCCAGGTGTCCACTATTTGAGCGGACAGTCCGCTTTTTTCACATTATGTTCACTATTTTTTTTCACAAAATAGCGGACATTTTTTTTATTCAAAAGCTTTATGATGAAATGGTACGTAATCTAAAGCTGTACAGTCTAAGAGAATAAGGATAGGAGAATCGCATTTTGTCTTTTTTTCATGTTAGAATGAGACAAAGATCGAATATCCATTGAACTCAATTCTCCGAAAAAATTATTAATCATACTCAATTGTTTCACAAGACATTTAATAAAAGTATATAAAATTGTTTCAATCTAATTGATCGCAATAATCCTCCAACTTTAGAAGAAATGAGAAACATCTGGTTATTATCACCATGGCGAGAAGAACTTCCACCCAACACTTTCTTCGATGAAATTTCTGCCTTAGAAGAAGTTTATGTTCATCTGCAGGGCGATTCATCCCTTGATAAGTGGACGTACTTTTTCAAGAAAGAGCCAGCTCCGAATTTACTGAAATTGTTCCAGTATTGTGCATCAATTTCGGTATCAAATGCAAACGTTGAACGAATTTTCAGCGTCATGGGAAATTTGTGGACTGACGAACGTAACCGACTGCTTGTACCATCAGTTCGAAGTGAACTTTGTATATTTTTTAATATTTCTCAACGTTGTACTGAAATTAAAGAATTATTCCTTAAACACAAAGAATTGATCAAAGCTGTGCAGTCAAATAAAAAATACACACGACAGCAAAGTAAAATGTAATTTAATATTTTACATATTATTATAATATATTTGATGTTTTGAATTTTAAGTAAAGTTTTGAAGTGATTATTTTAATACGTGTTAAAATGTTTGTAAGAAAATATATAATTTAATTGTAAAATTTTTGTTTATTTTTTTACTACTTAACCCGCCCCCCCTCCGCTTGTCCGCTATTTTTTGGAAGCAGACCTGGCAACCCTATTTAAATGTGATTCTGAGCAACCAACCAAATACATACACATGATAGGAAAATGCACAAGTCCAGTACAGTGGTATATGTCATGTGTAAATGTTACTGTAGTTCTCACATAGTGATTGAAAAATAAGGTAAAAGCGAATTTAACCATACCAAAAAGAGATAGAAAAATGCAAAAGTGCCATTTCACAGCATGGGAAGGAAAAAGTTTTCAAAAGGGCTTGAACACAATTTCTAGGCAGAGAAACCCTCTCTTGAATCACAGCATTTACTGAAATCATTTTGGCTCTGGCTTCTTAACCTTTTTCAATAAATATTATTGATCATAAGTTCTTAGATATCTTGTAAGCTTGTCTAAGTGGTTCAAGTTCTACCTGTTGGATGAAGCCTGACAGGATATCTGCTGATTATAATTATACAACCTATGCTACTTTGCTAGGATGGCGCAGTGACTCAGCAGTTAAGATGCTTGGCTTGTCTGCTGGAAAGCCAGCAGCCCAGGTTCAAGACACAAGCTCAAGTGACGGGGTGAGCTCCCGCCCTCACCTCAGCTCCTGCCAACCTAACAGTTTGAAAGCATGCAAACCCAAGTAAATAAATAGGTACCACTACAATGGGAAGACAACAATGTTCAATGATGTCATGGTGGCCACTTGATCATGGAAGTGACTTTGAACAGCGCTGGCTCAATGGCCTTGAAACGGAGATAAGCATCACCCCCTACAATCGGCATAACTAGCAGAATGAAATCTGCAGGGACACCTTTATCTTCTTTTTTAATGCTACTTTGCCATCATTGGTGAAATTTAATATTTTCAGGGCAGCTTGGGTAAGACTCAGTAATAATAATCAACATTTTAATTCAGTAAAATAAATATGCATGTAATGACAAACCACTACCTTATTTATCATGCTACCTAAACAACCTTCACATTACAATTCACTCATATGCAGGTGCATAAAATACTTCCTGATATTTATAACTTCTCCATGCTTTTTTTTTAACCCACTAGTGGTTTGAAGACAGTGCACTTACTGAGTATAAATGGGAATTGATCTGTCTTTGACTAAAACAATAGTTATTTTGGTACCCTGCAATATTGTGCGTAGCAAATTAAGATGTCAGTTACTAAGTTAGCCAAAATGCAATCAGACTTCAACTGCTTGAATAAATATTACCACAGCTGTAATGCTAGAAAATTGAATAGAATATGAAGTTGTTTAAGAATGTATTTTCATAGAAGAAAACAGCTATGTAAGAAAAAAAATTCTGAAAAGGAGAATTAAAAAGCATTAATTGCACTACGTGGATAGAGTAATTTAAAAAGCTTTTTAAAAAATAAAGGAACTTTGGCTTTTCATAAACACAGATTTAGTGCTCTTTCATAAGAGCGCTAAACTCACATTTAAAAATAATTCTAAAAAAAACTGACATAAAGAGTCAATTGTAAGAGAAAGGAGGAGTTTCTTCCCATGTCACTTTGCCAGTGCTGTTTCCTGATGTTTTAGAGCAATAGTTGTATTTAAATATAGCCCCAAACAGCACTGGGTGCTGTTGAGTTGGCTGTGTGGTGAGGCAAGTCTCCAATCCTTTGGAGCAGCTCTAGATTATTTGTGCTCTGGAGACTGGTGGGAAAAAGTTGATTCCTCCTTCTACTTCTGTTGCCACCCCCTTTGAGCTCTGGAAGCCTGGACATCTGGTGATTGGACATGGGCCTTTATCTCATTATCCCCAGCTGTCAGGTATGAAGAATTGGGACCACACATTAAGTTCCAGTTAAGGTGATTTATTGACAAGAATCTAGTCAACTAACAATCATCACTAAATTAGCACTAGATAAGAATCAATGCAATTCAGGAGGGGTTGGATTTAGACCATTGTGGGAACCTTACAATTCTAAGCCAATTATTCTCTTGACTTTGCCCCCAGCTCTACCTACTCTGCTCTACTGGCTACTCCACCTACTCTGCCCTACAGCTCTATCTACACAGCTTTCCAGTCCCATCTGGTTGAAAGAACTGTTCTTTACTTCAGACAAAAATAGAATAGTCCTAGAAACAAAGTCCAGAATCAAAGGGTACACTCATAGCAGTCTGAAAGGAGCAACAGAACTGGACAGTTTCCATCCTTGAGCCAATTATCAATTACATCATTGTTGAAGCATCCTAGATCCATGGCCAACACTGTGTAGGAAAAAGAGGGAAAACATTACTAATACTTTGAGCTGGAACAGTGGAAGGTTGCCTTTGTGATCAGGTAGGGATAAAAGAAACACACCATGAGGATACATCCTTTAGAAAGGTCTACTGGGACATTTTCATGCCACTGTTAGGAAACGTGAGGATGAATTATTAGTAAAGAGACCAAGGTTAATTTGTTTCCACCACCAAATTGAACATGAAGGCAAGTTGTTAATAATAGGATTAAAATTAATTGGTGTTTTTACTCCACAGTTGAAAAAAACAAGTCCTCCTAAGTTTTCCATAGAGATAGTTGACCACTGTGAAAACATGCTATACTAGATCCAGTTTGTTACATAATTAGATTCACTTTAGTGACTTCCAACATTACATTTAATTCCACAGATACCTACCAATCAAAATCTAGCATCTAATTAAGATTTACGTTAGTGGTGGAGCTCAGATCTTTGTTGCAATATTTTGGCCACCTAAATACAGTCCCAAGTATGCTTAAAGGTGCTTTTAGATAAGATTTTATTGTGGAATATCCTGCCTCAATCCCAAACTTGTAAAGATGATTGCTTCTTTTATCAGAAAAGGTTAAAGGAGAAAAAACAGTTGCAGAATGTTTTTTGCAGTTTGTTTTGGAAACATCTATAATCCATTTATTCTCCATGAGGTTCTACAACTTTTTCTGCTGCCTTAAAACAAGGTTAGCAGTCATTGACCATTCATTATATGGAGCTGACTTGGCAATTTATAATTTTTCCAGTTGGACAGTTCCATCTCATATTTGAAGCATGTCCTGGAAGTCATAAGTGGATGACATAGGAAGGGAAAAAATCATTTCATTTAAAGTTAATGATACATTAAATATAGTTGATATGATTATTCTCAAGCCAATCATTTAATAATTTCTATCAGTTGCTACTCTGACAATTTGGTGACAACTTTTTCATTGAAAGGTTTGGGAGCCACATACAGACCAGTCCTTCAGTTGTGCATGTATATGATAAGTTATAAAATTGGTTAAGTTTGTTTTGGCACAGAACAAGTTTGTACAACATGCTAAACCACTCACCTCATATTATTTTCTAAACATGATCTGTGGCTCTTCTAAAATAAAGCAGATTATTTGCTAGAATGGCTGCCGGACAACAAACTAAGCCTCAGAAAAACCTGTCTGTGATTGAGATTGGAAGTGCAGGAGGCAAATATGGCAGCAAGTGTATGTTGTTATTATCTACCTAAAGTCAAGTATCAATACGGGTCTTAGGATATTGTGTAAACTCAGCTATTAAGGCTTATTCAATAAATCATAAGTAAAATTAAAGGTGCTCCAAGCAGTATGTTCTACAAATCCTTTTTTGAGCTGGGATATTGAAACTTTTCAGATTCTGGATCCACTATTAGTGCAAAGAAACATTTGGAGACTTAGTTCTTCATTTCTTATAGATAATAATGCTGCTGCTGCAACTTGTAAGTTCCCCAACTGCTCAGCCCTATTGTGCTTTGCTTGGTTTGGGTTTAGCTACTATGGATTGTAAACCAATTTATGGCTGAACATGAAGAAAACAAGTCACATTCTCATTTTATTGTCCCACACGGTGAAAATAAACTGACATTGGGGAATAATCATATAATGTTTTGAGCTTCTCGGAGGGAAGATGGGAGGGAAATATAATTACAGTAGGATCTATTCCCATAAGCACTGAGACCAGAGTGCTCAAATAAAAGTGCAGGTCGATTTGTTTTCTTGTCCTGAGTGTTTTGCTGTTTCTTTTTTGTACCATTTTGCAATGTGATTAATTTATTTATTTGGCACGTTTATACAGCTGCCCATCCGACGAACCATACAAAATTAAAGAACCTAAACGCATACAACAAAATAACAAAATAATAATAATAACAATCCAAAATCGTGCAAAAATATTTTTTAAAAATATATTTAAAAAGCCCTATAGGAATGAACGGACCGAGGTCCCCTGCCCAGAGCACTTTAACAGAGCCTTGTAAATAGAGTTACATTTTAAAAATAATAATAATAGTAATAATAAATAAAAATTTAATAAAAATAAAAATAAAAGGAAAATACAAGCTTTGCCTAACTTTGCACAGAATCCGCCTGACTCCAACCTAGAGACAGGAGAGAGAAAGGGAAGGAAAAAACAAAACAACAAGAAGCATTTTTTAATTTTTTATTTTTTTTTTGCGAGGCCTGTGGAAAATCTTCACGAGGGACCTGCCGAAGGAAAGGCATCCCCCTCGCTCTGGCAGGTGTCCACGAGGGCAACCTTCCACGCCTTTGCTAGGAGAGCGGCTGCCGTTTTCTTCCTCCGCCGCGGTGCCTCCCCTCCTATTCGGGGGCCGACCAAGCAGCAGGGATTGGCCTTTGGGCGAAGATATGGCCCGACAGCCTGAGGGGGGTCATCGCAGTGATCGGCCTGCCCGCCGCCTCCGGGAAACCAAACGGCGACCAGCAGCGCTTCGGCTCCTTTAAGGCTGGGCAGGCGAAACGCGATCCCGCAGTGAGCGCGGGCTTCTGCTGCCGCTGCAGGAGCCGCCGTTAACAGCGCCTCGCCATAGAAGCGAAGCCCACGCGTGGGCGGCCGGGCTGGCGTCGGGATTCTCCCGGCTGCAGGAGCTCGCCGGCAAGGATGGGCGGGGAAGCCGGGCGATCGCGCTGAGCCCGCAGGTGAGCGAGAAGGTGGTGGCGGCGACGGGGGTGGGGTGGGGTGGGGGAACCGGGTTGGAATGGGGGAAGGTGTGAGCGGGGAAGGGAGGGCTCGTAGGCCCGTTGGCGGCGGCTCAAGGGATGCCCCGCTCCCTCCAGGGGCTCGGCTGAGCTCAGCCACGTTGAGCAAGAGGCCACGGGGCAGACCCAAGGCGGGGAAGGAGAGGGGTGAAATAGGGTCAGGATCTGGACGGAGTTCCCGTGGAGGTGAGAGATCTGAAGCTGAAATAATCCTAAAGGAAGGAAGACGCCTCGATTTTCAAGCCGGGAAGTGGGGAGTCTCTGAACGGGAGTGGGTGGAAGGCTTGAAAACTCAAAACTTGCCGGCTGTCCAGCCTATCTTCTCCCCGACCCCTCCAAGCCATCCACCTTGGGTGGGGGGAGGGACACAGCAAAAAGAATAACGTCCCATTGCTGAGGGCTTAATGGTTAACTTGGACCAATGTGTTGCAAGTGGGAAAAGGAGTTAGGCTCCCAGAATGGGACTTGAGTTCCAGTGCTGGGATTGCATTCCAGTTCCTGGCCTTTTATATCTTTTCCCACCTACCTTAATTCCAAAGGGTTTGTGCTTTTCATTCCCCGGATTATCCTATCAGGGAATGACGTGCCTTCCTTTAGTTATTGAAAAATGGAATTGAAGACGGGGAAGGAGGGTACTTATTGTGATGGTGGATGGGGCTCAGAAATGCTGCATCTTCCAAAGAGCTGATGAAATGAATGAGCAGGAGGAATAGGAATGCTACTGGGTTTAATTTAAAAAAAAAGGGTTCTCATTTGAAGGAGAATGTTAATATTATGTCTAGAGGAGCTACTTTGAATAGTATCCCTGCTTTGCTGCAGTTCCTATCATGTCAGGAAAGTTCTGCATTCGTTTAATATTTGAATATTTTATCATTCATATGTTGATAATACATGTGTTGATAATTCTTATGTTCATTATTTAGGTAGATGTAAAGGAAATAACTGCCGACATAGTTGTGTACAATATGGAAAATGTTTTCTAGATGTTGTTACTTAAGAACAATCAATGGAATAATTTCTAATTACCACATCATGGCTTTACTTTTGTTAATAATCTAATTATCTTCCTGAATGATGGGGTTGGGTTACTTTCATGTTCAGAGTTGGGAAATACTTGGTTATTGATGTAATTGAGCCTTTCTCGTTGGTTTGCATTCCGTTTTGATATGTGTCTTTGAAGCTACGTTTTCCCAGCTTTACATTTTGTTTGAGTCAAAGGACCAAAAACATCTATTTCTGAGGCTGTATTATTGAAACATATCGCAGACATGAGAGAGCTGCGGTGCAAGCAATATGTATCTTTGTTAGTACAATCCCGTTTGTGTTTACTGGGGATTAAGCCTTGCAAAGTACAAAGAGGCCTCCTCTGAGGCCTGCATAAGATTGGAACCTATGTATTTTGTGTCTTAAAGAATATAAAATAAATGTGAAATCACTGAGAAATTATGAACACAATTTCTTTAGCAGCAGCTTATACTTACTCTTTCTGGAATATCTTTAGGGACCTGAGGTAATTGTATTCTATCAATGTCAGCAAAGTTAGAGCCAATACTGGCAGAGTGAAGTAATGCAGGTGAGGCAACCACACCAGGATGTAAGCTTCTTTCCTCATTGGGTGGCAGAGCTGGTGAATGTCATTTGGACTTTCCCTGAGGCCTATTAGGTAAATGCTGTCTTGAGTTCATTGGGAGATGCTATTTTATCTCAACTATTAACTTGATTCAGTTAATGGTTCAGTTGGTATGTATATGAAGTGAGGAAAAGGCAACAGGCTTAATCTGATGCCATGTTCTAGACCACTGGGCGCTCTCTCATGCCCTGGTCATAAGACCTTCAGAAGCCCAGGCTTTCAATTGCTGGTGCTTAAAGTGCGTGGCACAGCTGATGGTTGGAAATACCGCTTCAGAGGAACCGGTAGGTATTTTTTACTACCTGTTCGCCCAAACTGGTGTGAACCGGTAGAATTTCACCGCTGGGTTGCCCCTTTTGGAAATGTACCCAGCTAGGTTTCAGGCATGGCATCAGCTGAGAACTTTGGACAGGGGTGGGGGAATCGTGACTGTTATTTGGGAGTTCCTAAGAGCTTTGGATTCTGCTGCTCCACAAGTTGTTGTATGTGAGACCGCATTCATTAAGTTGCGTTCTAGGAATCAGTTGAGGTTGTTGCTACTATACCGGCCTTCCCCCTGTAAAGTTATCTTCCTACTTGAGTTTCTTGACACCATTTCTGGGATGGCAGTGGAATTTTCTAATCTTATAGACCTGGGAGACGTCAGTCTGTCTTCTCTGGGAGTAGGGTCTAAGACTGCTCTGGAGTTCATGACTTCCTTGAGAGCCATGGGTTTATCTCAGGCCATCTAGAGCAGTGATCACACATTTGATCTGGTTTTAGTAGCAATGTGATCTGGAATTGGCAAAGCTGTCTCTGGCCCTTCTGTTATGGTCATATCATACTTGAAAACCAGGAGATGTTTTTTGATACTATATCCCCCATTGGGAGGCAGGACCTATTTGATTGGTTCACCGCGGTATGGAGCTGGATAGGTTTCAAAGAAAACTGGGGGTTGTTCCTGTTGGCTTGTTGCACAGTCTGAGCAAAGCCTTGATCACCACCCGAATAAGAGGTGGCAGAGGCCTTGGATAGGATTGCATCCACGCAGCTCTCTTTTCTTGCAGATCCTATTATTTTCCATTGTTTATGGAAGAATTGAGGGAGATGAACTGGGTTAAGAGACGCCTGGAGCAATGCTGGAGGTCAGTGAAGAATGAACTCAATGAAACATAGATTAGAGCCGCTATTAAGTTCTACCTTGTGATGGTAAGGACAGTGAAGTATCAGTACTTCTCTGGCCTTATTGCATTCATGGACAGCTGCCCAGCAGTCCTGTTTAAGATGACCAGAGTCCTTTTGGGTAGAGTGGACTGAGGGGTGTACTTATAGGACCTCACAGAAGATTTTGCAGAGTATCTGTCACATAGGAGGGGCTGTGCTCAGATTTTTTCTCAATTAGACATTGGTATCGGCATAGGTCCTATGAAGGTGCTTGGGATGTAATCTAACTATGTATCTGAAATGAATGGACCTTTGGACCTGAGAAAGTAGACAGGGTTATCATGGCTGTAAGTTCAACCATCTGCTTATTAGAGCTATTCCTCTTCTGACTGGTGAAGTCTTCCTGGGAAGCAACCTATGTTTGTGGCTTGGGTGTCATAAATTCTTTGAGGGAATGGTAGTGGTTCCTCCACCCTTAAAGAGGTTTTGGTTAGCTCCCTCCTCAAGAAGCCATTGCTAAATCCAGCTGTGTGTGACAATTTTTATCTATTGGTCAATCTTCCCTTTTTAGGAAAGATTGAGAAAGTGGTCATGCAGAGAGGATCTGGACCACTTTCAGTTGGGCTTCAGGCATGGGCATGGGACTGAAACAGAATCGGTCAGGCTTTTAGTTAATCTCTGGTGGGAGTGGAATGGAGATCCATCTGTGCCCTGCTTGAAGTCTTGGCAGCTTTCAATACCATCAATCATGGTATCCTTCTGGATCAGCGCAGAGGAATAGGGGTTGATGGCAGAGTGTTAACCTCCTTCCTTCAGGGTTGATTCCAGGCTGGTGATGATTGGAGAGGAGAGGTCCTACTTCAGCCCCTCCTATTTGAGGTGCCATAGTGTTCCATTCCTCTTTAACAGCTACATGAGGCCATTGGCTGAGCTCATTCATTGCCATAGAGTGGGAAATAATCAGTATGCTGTTGTTCGATTACATATTTCTATCCCTGGTGAATTAAGCAATATTGTGAATGGATGTTTGGAGACTGTGAGAGTCTGGATAGGGAACAACAGACTTCAGCTGAATCCTGGCGAGAGTGAGTGGCTCTCGATGGGGGCTCACTGTTCCAGAACTGCCATTTTTGGTACTGAATAGGTTTACACTGCCCCAGACAGATCCATTGTGTTATCTGACGGTCCTAGAGTTTTGACTCCTATTCGATGAGCAGGTGGCAATTGTGGCTAGGATGTCCTTCGTACATCTTCATTTTGTGTGCCAGTTGTGTCCTTTCCTGGATTGGTAGGCCCTTCTTACAGTCACTCTTGCCTAGTCATCTCCAGTTTCGACTGCTGAAATGTGCTCTACAACGGACTGCCCTTGAAGAGTATCCAGAAACTTCAAACTGGTACAGAATGGGCAGTTATGTGCATTTGTAGAACAGTGCAAGTTCTACAAGCTGCATTGGTTGCACGTTTGCTTCTCTGCGAGCTGCATTGGTTGCAAGTTTGCTTCTGGGTCCAATTTAAGGTGTTGGTTTTAACCTTTAAAAGCCTTCATAATATGGGACCGGGTTATCTGAGAGACCTCCCGTTGCTGGCTATGTCGCCCTGCTCTGTTAGATCTGATAGAGAAGGCATCCTGCAGGTACCATCAGCTAGGGACCTATATTTGGTGGGTCTCAGGAGATGTGCCTTCTTTGCTGTTGTCTCTGCCTTATTGAACATTCTCTTTCTGAGATTAGATCAGTTACAACCCTTTTAACATTTTGGAAGTCTTTCAATACCTGGTTATGTTACTAGGCCTGGAGCTGCCAGGGAACCAGAGACGTGCTTCAATGACTCCATTGCTGATGTGACCATTCTTATCCTCCTTTTGCCTAGGGTTTGATTATTTACTTTTATATTTGGATTTTTAGATCTTTTTCATATATATATTTGTTGTTTATATTTGCTGTATACTGCCCACAGTTGCTTTTCATGAGAAAATACATATTTGATTAATAAATTAACTAAATAAGTGGACGTTGTGACTAAAAGAGCCTTTGCACAATTCCAGATTGTATATTAGTTACTCCCATTCCTGGATCTGTAGGCTCACACTCAGTCACCCACAAATACCATGCTTCCCTGAAAATAAGACCTGCTCCAAAAGACACATTAGGGCTTATTTTCTGGTTAGAGCTTATTTTGAGGGAAATATGGTACTAAATGCATCCATCTGACTGACAATCTTAACTGGGTAGGACTTACATTACGAGCATCCTGAAAAATCATCCTAGGACTTATTTTCCGGTTGGGTCTTATTTTTGGGGAAACAGGGTAGTCATCTTTGGTATGGATTACCATAATGCGCTCTGAATGGGGCTGCCCTTGAAGAGCATCTGGAAGTTTCAGAAAGCATTTGGAAGTTTCAAATTTCAAAATGAAAACTTCCAAAAGTTTTCATTTAGGTGCAAAATGCTGCGGCGCAGGCAGTTTGTTCCGTGAGCTGGATTGGCTAACAGTTTTTGATTCAAGAGGCTGGTGGTGACTGATAAAGTCCTACATGGTATCCTCCTAGAATGTACTTTTTGTTCTTGGAGGAAAGTAGGCCTAAGGAATCTAACCAGCAGCACTTTACTCAGATCAATACAACTTTGAACACAGTCTTCTGGGCTCACAGATCCTGCTGATCCAAGCCATATGAGATTAAATGCTCGTGCAGAGTTAGCATATATTGCAATTTTGATAAGTCTGTTACTACATTTAGCTAATTAATACAGTTAATCAGCTTCAGCTTTTGTTTCAGCAAAGGGAGGTTGGCTTGGAAGTGTTTTGATAAAGTTATATATGTTTTGATACTGTTATATATATTTCCTATGAAATAATATTTTAAAATTTTCCATAAGAGTGCAAGAAAATATTGATTACTTTTTCAAACAGCTCCATTGAGATGAATTTAGGAACATTAGGAATTTAGGAACACTTTTATTTAGGAACATTCCATTCAGACCCTGCTCAACTGGAAACGAGGCCAACGTTGATACTTTTATTAATTCCATTGGAATAATTTTTTAAAGGCGGGCTGTTTCTAGATTACTTTTCACTTTGTGCCAGAATTGAGACATGAAGTCACCTAAGAAAGTTCTTTTATATAATTTATCCTAACTAAAGAAGTAAGCACTATAGAAAAAAAGAAGAGCAAGGTGAATAGGTATTAGGAAGCAGGTGAAGAATTCAGACATTTTGATTTCTATTCCAATAATAATAACTTGGTTAAAGTGAGTGATTTTTTGATAGACATATATTGCTAATTTGCTACCATTTCCTCTGCTTATGAGGATATCCAGGAAGAGTATTGTGTTGTTTTCTTCTGTCCTTGTGAATTTTATTCACAAAGGAATTTTATTCCTATGGAGATGATATTGTTTCATGTGTCTTCTCTAGTTCTTCTCTTTTAAATATTTTTAAATAAAAAACATATTTAGAGAAAAAAATACTTCTTCAGAAGATTTTATAATTGACGGACAATGGTGTATGTATAGTAACAATTAAAACATGTATTGATCTATTAGTTTCCAGATAAGTATTTAAATTAATGAATTTTTCAAAATGATAAATAAATTTAGTCATGCCTCAAAGGGAATTGTGGTAGCATAGGATCAACAGAAAACCAATATTATATTTTAAACACAAATCTCTAACACTAGTGAACCCACTAATTTCTTCTTAATATATTCATAAATATCCAATAGAGTCCAGGCGTGTCAAACTAGCAGACCGTTGGCCGGATGCGTCACGCGCAGGCTCTGCCTGTCCTGCTCCGCAAAGGCAAAAAAGTCACGATATGTCACGTGACGCGATCAAGTTTGACACTCGTGCAATAGACATAAGTATGGAATTAACCATAATTGTAAATCTGAGTAAATGTGATATAGGTACCAGACATTCTAATTACTTTTCTCATGCCTTCCTATAGGAAAAATGCAGCAATAATAGTCTTCCCATACCATCTTTAGTCATGATATCTTTACCCATGATTGGATTGTTCACAAATATCTATCTATTTATTTATTTATTTATTTATTTATTTAATTTGTATACCACCCTTCTCCAGCTGGACTCAGGGCGGTGAACAAATAAATAAAACAGAGCATACAAAATTAAAAAACAATTTAAAATAATTAAATAGTTTTGGCCCACAATTTAAAACAACCAAGTTAAAATCAATTTGCAATTTAAAACCAGAACAATAGGGTCAAGCCAGGCCGGCTAGATGAAATAAATGTGTTTTCAGGGCTCGACGGAAAGCCCGGAGGTCAGGTATCATGCATATCTCTGGGGGTAGGTCATTCCACAGGGCGGGTGCCGCTACAGAGAAGGCTCTCCCTCTGGGGGTTGCCAGCCAGCATTGTCTGGCGGACGGCACCCTAAGGAGGCCCTCTCTGTGCGAACGTACTGGCCGGTGGGAGGCTATTGGCGGCAGAAGGCGATCTCGTAAGTACCCTGGCCCTAAGCCATGGAGCGCTTTAAAGGTGGTCACCAACACCTTGAAGCGCACCCGGAAGACCACAGGAAGCCAGTGCAGCTCGCGCAGGAGAGGTGTCACATGGGAGCGTCCCGTTGCTCCCATAATCCCCCGCGCGGCCGCGTTCTGGACCAACTGGAGCCTCCGGGTGCACCTCAAGGGGAGCCCCATGTAGAGAGCATTACAGTACATTTATTTATTGTATGCAGTCATGCAACTTCGAACAGCTTACAAGCTGATAAAAATATTATAAAAGATTAAAAATAGTAGAACAATAAATATAACATTAAAATTAATGGAAAGTAGCTAAGATGGGGAGGGCATACAATGGAGTGGGGGTAGGAGCTTGTATTTAACCCCGTAACCACCTCCAGGACACAACACCATTTGGGCTCCAGGCCAACTGGAGCTAAGTCTTGAGACTCTTATGGAAGGTCAAAAGGGTTGGGACGAACCTCACTTCAAGGGATATAATGGTCCAGAGGATGGGAGCTGCAGCAGAAAAGGCTCTTCTCCTGGAACCAGCTAGCTGGAATTCCTGACAGAGTATACAGCAGGCCCAGTGTGCCGGCAAAAGTGAGGCGGGTTAATCCCACTTGGATGAGATAGTATGTTAAGGATATATACTAACTATACTATAATATATTAAGGATACATTAATATATATTATTCATATATTAAGGATGCAAGCGAATTAAATTTCTCAGGATTGGCCTGTACTGTATATTTTTTGTGTCTGGTTTGTAACATTCAGCGTTGAGAGTACTATCAGCGGAAAGACCTTCATGCAGTTGGGAGAGTCTTAACTTTTTTGGTGCTACTTCATTCATACCTGGAAGCTGAGAACTGGGATGTACAAAATAGCTTAATTCACATGGGCGATAGAGATTATACACAATATTGATTTCCTTTTCTGGGTGTGAAGACAGTATATGTGTGTTAAAAAGCAATATTTAAAAATTATTAATCATGAAGCAGATGATATGTATTGTAAAATCCAATACCTATTTCTTCTATACAGTAGAACCTCTGGTCACATTCCATAATTCGTTCCATAACTTTGGTCGCAATCTGATTTGGTCATGACCCGAACTTTAAACAAACAACAGGAAATTTGGCACTTACAAAAAAAATGGTGCGGAAGGGGAAATGAGCCACGGCCATGTTTGATCGCCACCCGAGTATGTGTTCATGACCAGATTTAAACATTTTGTGAATTTTTTGGTCGGAACCCGATTTGGTCATGGTCAGAAGCGTTCGTGATCAGAGGTTCTACTGTATATGTCTGCTAGTATTTGGTACTAGAAAACTTATAAAATGTTATTTTCTTTCTTGTTTACTGTATGATACCACTAACGTTGAATTCATGAACCAGTGAAATCTGGGCGGTGGGGGCATTATGAACTGTTAAAACAAATTCTCATCTACAGATGTCTTGCTAATATTGCAAACAAAGCTACGTGGTTAATGGATCCATTAAACCTTGGCATAAAGTCGCTGAGTAAAAAAGTTTGCAAGGGGTAATTTTAAATATTTCAGTTGTATCCATTTTAAGAATCACAGCTTTTATTTAATACCAGTCACTTTTCTAGGCTGTGGGAGACATATAGGTAGTGATTAAAGCATAACCAGCTAAGTGGACTAGATGATTGTTACTGGTTAATGTGACAGATAGCCCGTGTCAACTAGTATACATTCAGTCTTTTTTTATTAATTCATTTATCTCCCCTAATGTCTATTCATAGTTCTGTGACAGCTATATTAGCTCGTCATCCGGAATAGAAAATTGTAGTATCTCATTTCTGTTAATTATTTGCATTACATCTTGCAATGATAAGTGAGGCTCTAGTCCTCACTGTTGTGGCCCACCATTTTGGTAACATCATCAGTGCTAGTAAGGAGTGCTGTTTGCTGTCAGTTTATATTCTGGTTCTTGCCTGTCTGTGTTGAGCCATGCAAGTGGTTAAATATTTTGCCAACTGGCAGGCCGATTTCAGAGACTTGACATACTTAAATTTCACAATGTTTCATGCCTGATCAAAATGAGGAGTTGGCTACAGACTTGGACAGTGAGGAGGTTGGGGAGGAACATGAGCCAGTCCTCAAGTTTGGGGAAGGCTCTGATGAGTGCTCTGTGTCGGAGACAGAGATGCGGCCAGGGCTGTCTGACAGTTATCAGCTACCTTCAGAGTCAGAGATAAGTGGGGCTGAAGAACAGGGGGGCAACTTGGGAGTAAAGGCACAGGTGGAAGGTGAATGGCCCATCCCATAGGGAATAAAGAGGAGCGAAAGGGGAGTGGAGTTTGTAGGAGACAATTAGTTCATTTCATTAGTGTGAAGATCTGTTCCTGACTCTCAGAGATTCCTTGCCAAATATTTTCTTGTACAGCATTGCATTTGGAAGATATCGGCCTGGCAGCTCTTGAAGCCTGATAAGGTCTGTGGTTGTAAATTCACCAGGACTTTGCTGGATGTGAAAGAGAGGAATTCACATTAGCTTAATAAAATGGGGTTTTGTCAGGACAAAGAGTCTGCTTTGTGCTTTTGTGAAGCCTAGGTCAGAACACTTAACAAAGAGTATACAGGTAGTCCTTGACTTATAACCATTTGTTTAGTGACCATTCAAAAGTTACAATGGCACTGAAAAAAGTGATTTATAGCTGGCTGGTCCTCACACTCATGACCGTCATAGCATCCCCGTGATCATGTGTCCAAAATCTGGGTGTTTGGCAACCAGCATGTATTTATGATGATTGATTTGCTTTTCTTACACTGTCACTTCATATAGAGTTACATATAGGTAAAGTGGAATCATTGTCATATTGCATCAAGTCTATCCTAGCTTAAATTTAGTGGACTTTCATTAATTTTCTTCTGATATTGTAAATTTAAACTAATTTTTATAGATGGGTTGGAATATGTAAAGTATTACTTTTGCACTCTATAGAATACGTGGAAGAAATAATGGGTGCAGCCAGAGATAAGCCTATCACAATTTATTATCTAGGCGGATCACGTCAGCAGCAAATGCACTTCTCCTGTGCCCGTTGTCACGAATTGTAGTCTTAATGTAAATTATTGTTGATTTTACAAGTAGTGTAAAATACATGCCTGAATTGAGGAACTGTGTTTGGAATTGTGTTTTTAATAGGCAGAAGAAAGATGACTATCTTTAATAAACTCAATCTGGGCATCGCTGTGAGCAGTTTTGCTATATTTCAACTCAGCTTTCATGTGCTGAGTTCTTGGCTATCTTCACGCCTAACATCTGGTTTTAATAATCTTGACCAAAAGAAGAAAATTGAATGGAACACAAGGTACAGTTTTTAAACAACATTATACAATTATATATAAATATTTTAAAGTTTGGAATGTTTAGGCTGTTAGCTGTAGTGTACTTGTTCAAACTATATCTGGATTGTTTAGGGGATTTCCTTTAGAAAAATGTAGTTAGGATTTGTGTTAAATAATCTTTAATACAAAATTGTCTTTGGGTAATTTATTTAAAAGCTATCACTTTATTAAAATAAAGTTAAATTGAATGAATATTAATCTTTCGTTATTTTTTCTGATTTTTTTTAAAAAAATGATTAAGTGGTAATGTATAATATTCAGAGTACATTGTATTGTCAAAAATTGCAATCTTAATATAAATTATGCCTTAATCTAAGTTCAAAGTACATTCTATCTAGGATATTCATAAAATATTATCCTGTTTAACTTTGTGAACTGGTCGCAATATACTAATTATTTTTTAGCATGATTAATGTACCACCTGTTCTATAAATTCATGAAAATTCTATGCTCTGCATGTACTGCTGATTACATGGTATCTAACAAATATTTGTTTGTTTGTTTGATTGATTTTTGTCCCATCTTTATCACTTTATAAGTAACTCAAACAGCGAACATAAGTAATACTCCTTCCTCCTCCTCTTTTTTCCCATAAGAACAAATGTCTTGTTGAATATATGCAGAACTTACTGAGAAAATATTATTTAATATGTTGGTATCAATATAGAATATATAAGGCGTGCAGATTCATTTCAAATTGTTTCAAGTTCAATACTTTGTGAAATGCAAAACAAATAATTTCAAAGAAATGCTCAAAAGTGCCCAATTCGGGTTGTTGCACAGAATAGAATAAAAGTTTATTGATTTAGTTGCTTGGCCATATCTAAAAATATAACACTAATACAAATATACAGGTGGACACAAAGAAAAGAACAGTATACATTCATAGTAAGTCATCACATTGACAGTTAAACCCAAACTGATCTAAATATTCCATCTCCTTCGAAATGGCCTTTGAAATAAAGAGGGCAGTGATATGCAGGTTAGTTCCCTTCAAAAAGCAGGACAGCTTCTCCCAGGTGCTCCGGTATTATTATTATTTTTTTAGTTTTTAGACAAGAATCTAAGTAAGCAATCTTTTCTGCAAAGTACAGTGTAAGGGGATTCTTGGTGCTCACTGAGCTTGCTTGCTTTCTTCCAAACGTTTCATTACCCTAACTAGGTAACATCATCAGTGCTAGTAAGGAGTGCTGTTTGCTGCGAATTTATATTCTAGTTCTTCCCTGTCTGAGGCAAGTCTGCTTGTATGGTTCTGTTGTCTTGAGCCATACAAGTGGTTAAATATTTTGCCAACTGGCAGGCTGATTTCAGAGACCTGACATACTTAAATTTCACAATGTTTCATGCCTGATCAAAAGGAAATGTTTTGCACATCCCTATTGTGCAAGCATTTAATAGAACACAAGAGTACAGTTCCCAACTTAAAGGAGTTTGTATTCTAAATTTGGTTAGCTATTACTGCACACACTATATATTTTATCGGAGAACAATTAAATTTGCTTGAAAAATTTATTCCAAAAAATAATAGCCTGTGTATCTGAGAGAATATAGGAATGGTCTTCATTTTTCTCTCTGACTTGAGTTGAAGTCAAATAAATGGATACCGGGAGACTTGTTTTTCCTCAGACATTTTTTATTTTATTCAGACAAACCGCATGGCAAAATATAAAGTTTCTATATTACGTTACATTTTACAATGTGTGTGTCTATATTAAAGCTAGAAAGCTAACAGCAAGGTGATACACCAGGTAAACATAATTTCTTGAAATAATAGAAAATAGAAAAGTTGTCATTCAGGAGAAGATACTGTTCCCCGTAAGCAAATACTGTAAGGGCTCTATATTAAAATCTGATCCATAGTGTAGAATTCTCCTCCTTATTTCAGCCAACTGACATGTCCAGAAAATTCAATATTCTTGATCTTTTGGAAAAGCAAGGACATCAGCCTGGCAACCAAATATAGATTAGTTCGTTCTATTGTGCTCCCTGTGCTACCTATGGTTATGAAAGTTGGACCTTTCAAAAACAAATCAGGAACAAAATCGACTTGTTTGAGCTGTGGTGCTGGAGAAGGGTCCTGCATATTCTTTGGACCGCAAGGGTGACTAACAAGCAAGTACTGGAATAGATAACGCCAGACATATCACCAGAAGGCAAAATCACAAAACTGCATCT
The DNA here is from genome assembly GCA_012654045.1 of Ptyas mucosa. NCBI lineage: Eukaryota > Metazoa > Chordata > Lepidosauria > Squamata > Colubridae > Ptyas > Ptyas mucosa. The sequence continues at coordinate 47,378,141 of WNWU01000004.1, read as the reverse complement.
TACTTTGGCCTTGTCATGTGGGGGAATTCATTGGAGAAAACAACTCATGTTTGGAAGAGTTAGTGGTAAAAGGAAGCCAGGCTGTCAAAGAACATGGTGGTTGGACACTATCAAAGCTGACACCAGCCAGAACATAGAAAAACTCAAAGAAATAGAATTGCCAAGAGTTGGCCTTGACTGTGGACAGCATCATCATAATCTTGATCTTTGTAGATTCCAGATATAACCAAGAAAAACATATGCATCATAAAGCAGTTGATCCAGAATCATAATAACAGTTGGTATATCGTAAAATGTAACAACAAATTTGGCAAGAAAAGCTATATGGAGCAAATTCTATGGAGATTCTCAGTCATCCAGGTCATGGTTGTCCCAAAGGTGCTTTTTCAAGAGGCAACCGGACTTTCTGGTTTTTCTTTGAAAGTGAAACGTCTTCAAAGAAAAATCAGAAAGTCCAGTTGCCTCTTGAAAATATATGGAGCAAAGTTTCAATTATAGAATTATAATTGTACTATAATTGTAATCAACCCACATTATTTGTACGACCTATTCAGTACACAAGAAGCATTTAAATTGTACAACTCTCATTTTAAGATCGTAGGAATTTTTTTATTTTTTTCATTATTGTGCCACCAAATTAAAGGTAGCATATACTTAATGGGATTGCTTTTGTCTTTTTAGGACAGTATCTACGTTCCATGCCTTGGTGGTTGGAATATTTTGTGTGTATATTTTATTGTATGATGAAGCTGTTAATGCTGATCGTGTTTGGTAAGAATTACCTTGGTTTGTAAATCTCATTTTCTCTGTCCCTTGTTATTTCTTTTGCTGGTCAAATTATCACTAAATTTAATTTTAAAAAACCTAAGAGATATATGTCTATTTGCTACCCAAAGCTTTCTAAAATTACAGTTATATTTAACTATAATGTGGAGGACACGGGAGGCCTTTCCTTCATTAAAACAAAAAAACTGAGGCAGCCTGACCCCAAATATTACTATATGCAGGTAGTTCTGACTTACGCCCGTAATTGATCCTGCACATTATATTAGTAGGTTATGATGATCAAACAGATTATCACACGACCAATCCAGGGGTGAAATGCTCCCGGTTTGGACCGGATCGCCTGATCCGGTAGCAATGGCGGCGGGTGGTTCGGAGAACCGGTAGCACCGAAGAGGTTGTAGAAAAAATGCTTTTAAAAGTAAAAAAAAAAAAAGCCTCTGATGATCATGCGGCTCAGCTGGGATCGTCAGAGCCTTTTAAAAGCATTTTTTCTACAACCTCTTTGGCCGAAGAGGTTGTAAAAAAAATGCTTTTAAAAGGCTCTGATGATCCCAGCTGAGCTGCCTGATCATCAGAGGCTTTTTTTTCTTTTAAAAGCAAAAAAAAATGCTTTTAAAAGAAATAAAAGTCTCTGACGATCAGGCAACTCAGCTGGGATTGTCAGAGCCTTTTAAAAGCTTTTTTTACAACCTCTTTGGCCAAAGAGGTTGTAGAAAAAATGCGTTTAAAAGTTTTTTTTTTTAAAAGGTGGCCACGTCCCCCAGTCACATTACCCTCCACCAAGCCACACCCACAGAACCGGTGGTACCAAATTTTACATTTCACCACTGGACCAATCTAATTTTACCACTTTGTGGCAGTTAGTAAGTGAATCACCAGGGTCCATTATGTGAATTCACAACTGTTAAGCAAACTGATTGTTTGCTATTGGCCATTCTCACTGAAAACCAGAACCAATGGTTTTTAGTAAAACCCTTGTCAATCAAGGTCAGGTGACTGTGGGCTGATTCAGATAACCTTAAATGTGGACCAATTGCTGAGCACCCAGAATATGGTCCTATGACCACAGAGGGGGCAGTTGTCGGAATTTTGGAACCACGTCAATAATACCTTTTTTGGGAGGGATCCATCGTAACTTTGAATGGTCTCTAGGTGACCAGTCGTAAATTGAGGATTACCTTTACTCACTTCCTTTGGATCACTTCCTATACTGGATTGGAGATAATTTTCCTCCTTTATTGAAACTGAGATAGAGCAAAGGTGGAGGAAGTTAACAACCTAATTGGTTGAATAATGGCTAATCCTCTCAATTTTTTGTCTTCATCTTCTTAAATATGTCTGTCCAGAAGCTTTTCTCTTGCCTGTTTGCCATTTACCAGAGTTGTGGGATCATCTTATCAGATGTGTCTCTCTTCCAACATCAAAAAAAGTGAATCATCATATGTGGGGGGGAAATAAAAATAAGAAAAATGCAAAATGTTTATGTTGTGTTACATTTAACATAATGTCATTCCTTGGAATTCTTTGTTTATAGGGGCGATCCTTCCACAGTGCAACTAAATCTTGCTGTCACCATAGGCTACCTCATTTCAGGTAATGTGTAAAGTATTACGTGTATAATTTGTTGTAAGTCATCTGTTTTGAAAGAACCTTTTAACAGAAGGTTTTCCAAAACATGGCCCTCTTTAGGAAAGTCTGTCTGTAGGAAGCAGATCATATTTTCCCTCACACCAAAAATTGTGCTGTAAAAATGTGATTATTTTATTACATAACATGACAGCATTGTGTTAAGTATCAAAATATTTCCTTCTGTCAATTTCTCATTCTCAAGCCTGAGTAACAAGAATTACTTTTTTCCCTATTTTTCTTCCTGCTTCCATGGTACTAGCTCTAATTTGGTATCAATAATTTAATAACCATAGAAAAATAACTAAGGGAAAATAAATGAGGGCTGTTCAAGGAAGGAAACTTAGCTTCCTAATTACATGTCTTCCTCTGAGTTCTCCTTGAGATGGATATTGATTAATCAGTGGGAAAACATATTGTTTTGTTTTAAAAGTTCAACTTCTTCACCACTGGTCCTCAGTTTTAAAAGGCTACTTTGGGACATACATGAATACAGCATGCATCTCCTCCTGCATGTCTTAAATAAAAACCCAAATATTTCTAAACATAAGGTGGGAGGAGATTGCTTGAAACATTAGGCAATTTCAGGACTAGATTTGATAATAACTTTCTATGGTGAGGCAAATCCGATATTTATATCACTAGGAACAATCAGTGTTACATGGTAAGAGATCATAAGCCAAACCTTGATGATGTTCTGGCAAGGGCCACTTGGAAATTTATATCCTGATAACAGAAAAAGAGAAGTAATTTTGTCTCTCTGCCTTGCAGCATTAGAAGTTTTAAAATATAATAATTGTTATTCACCTGTTCTTCATTCCTTTTTAGATTTGTTACTTATTATTTTGCACTGGAAGGCAATTGGGGACATATTTTTTGTAACTCACCATGTACTAGCTCTATATGCATATTACTTTGTACTGGTAAGTTCCATGTTAATTTTATAACATAATAAGTATACATGTGTTTTAGCAAAAATGGTTTTTAATAGACTTACCATTAAGAATAATGGCTCATCTCAAGAAGACATTAATTGCTCTATGAGGCTTATGAAATACAGTAGCTAACACAGGAAAGGAATAAAACCTGATATGTAAAAAGGTGACCAATATCTGTCATTTCAAGACTGAACTAATTTATCAAATATATAGATGTTTTATGTTATTTTGCTTACGGGAAGTGACAAAAAAGTGACCCATCACTTTTTGTTTGTATGTACACTGAGAGCTTATGCACCAGAGACAAATTCCTTGTGTGTCCAGTCACACTTGGTCAATAAAGAATCCTATCCTATCCTATCCTATCCTATCCTATCCTATCCTATCCTAT
>WNWU01000004.1:47318317-47374390 GCA_012654045.1 Ptyas mucosa | reverse complement strand
CTATCCTATCCTATCCTATCCTATCCTATCCTATCCTATCCTATCCTTTCCAATCCTATCCTATCCTATCCTATCCTATCGAATCACTTAAGGAAGTTACAAATTATGGTGTCTCATAATCAATACATCCTGTGTTCATCAATAGCTCTTCAATTGATAAGCTTTGCCTTTTATACTTGTCCTCCTTCAAATATTTTTGGAATTAAGAGAATGAAGCTTTAAAGTTAAACAGCAGTATTCAGAATTTAAACTAGATGCAAATTTGACAGTTAGTAGACCATAAACAAATCTGACTAACAGCAGTAATCAGTATTGTTGATAGCATACTGAATCATTGCAGATTTCAGTTATATATACAGGTAATACTTGACCTACAACCGTTCGTTTAATGACTGTTTGAAGTGACAATGGCACTGAAAAAAGTGACTTATGACCTTTTTTTCACATCTACAACTGTTGCAGCATCTCCATGGTCATGTGATCAAATTCAGATGCTTGGCGACTGACTCATTTATGATGGTTGCAGTGTCCCAGGGTCATGTGATCCTGTTTTGAGACCTTCTGAAAAGCAAAGTCAATGGGGAAGTCAGATTCATGTAACAATCTTGTTACTAGCTTAACAATTGCAGGGATTCACTTAACAACCATGGCAAGATGGGTTATAAAATGGGGCAAAACACACTTAACAACTGTCTCACTTAGCAATTGAAATTTTTGGCTCAATTCTGGTCATAAGTTGAAAACTATCTATAGCTGTGATAGCGAACCTATGGCACGGGTACCACAGGTGGCATGCAGAGCCATATTGGTGGGCACGCGAGTGTTGCCCTAGTTCAGCTCCAGCGCGCATGCGCACACCAGCCAACTGATTTTCAGGCCTTCTGGTCCCACTGGAAGTCAGGAAACTGGCTGTTTCCAGCCTCTGGGAAGGCCTCCGGGGAGGATGGGAAAGGCCGCTTTTGCCCTCCCCAGGCTCCTAGAAAGCCTCTGGAGCCTGGGGAGGGGGAAAACCAGGATTACCTGGCCCACTGTGCCATCACATGCCAAAAGCAGGGGGAAGTGTGGGGGGGGTCATGTGCGCATGCACAGGAGGGCGGGGCACATTGAATTATGGATGTGGGCACATGCACCTGCGACCCCCCCCCGCGACCCCCGCTTTTGGCACACGACAGCAAAAAGGTTAGCCATCACTGATCTATAGAATGCACAGCAATATGGAAATTCGGAGATCAGGGCATTGACCTCAGTAGCCTTTATTCAACAGTAGTAGGATCATGATAGGATAGGATAGGATAGGATAGGATAGGATAGGATAGGATAGGATAGGATAGGATAGGATAGGATAGGATAGGATAGAATTCTTTATTGGCAAAGTGTGATTGGACACACAAGGAATTTGTCTTGGTGCATATGCTCTCAGTGTACATAAAAGAAAAGATACATTCGACAAGAATCATAAGGTGCAACACTTAATGATAGTCAAGCAGTACAAATAAGCAATCAAATCATATTATGAAACAGTCAATACAAATTGTAAGGATACCAGCAACAGTCATACAGTCATAAGTGGGAGGAGATGGGTGATAGGAACGATGAGAAGTTTAATAGTAATGCAGACTTAGTAACTAGTTTGACAGTGTTGACAGAATTACCGTATATACTCGCGTATAAGCCGAGTTTTTCAGACCGTTTTTCAGGCTGAAAAATGCCCCCTCGGCTTATATGCGGGTCACCAAAAAAATGACTTTTTCCCTGCAAGCTAGGAAACAGCGGGAGAATGGCGTTTGCTTACCCCGCCCACTCCCAATCTATTGGGACTGCCTCCTGAGTTCCAGCTGATGGCTAGAGGAAAAAAAAACTTTAAATTCTTGCCACCTTCAAAGGCCCCCCCTACAGCTGATCAGGGTTAAAAGAAAACAAATGAGAAGATCGGTGCCCGCTGCAAAAAGGTGCCTGCTGCAAAGAGCACATTTTTTTTTCTCCTTGTGCTGAAACCAAAAGCGAAACTAAAACAGCTTGTTGGCTTTGCTGTTTGCTAAGGCAGATTTCTTTTCTTTTTCCTCATCAAAAAAGGTTGGTGCAAACAATGGGAAATTTATGGCAAATGGCAAAAGAGGGGAGTTCAAGATTTTAAAACACAAAAGAAAAAAAAGCTCTATTTAAATAGGGAATTGTAATAATTGAGATATTATTAATTGTATATTGTGTTGAAAGCAGAAATGGTTAAGTTGTGGTTTGGAAGAATATTGGGGAAATTATTTGGTTTATTATTATTGGTAAATATAATTAATTGATTTGTAAGAAATTGGATTGCATGGAAATAATTGGAATATTCATGTTCATATTGATTAATATGCAAAAAAGATAGTTATATAACTAATTGATTTATATTAAAATGTTGAATTTGTATTAAACAACTGTAATATTACATAATTAAGCAATGTGAGGATTGATATAAAAATAGATGACAATGGGAAGGGGTATAATATAGAATAGAAGTGAAAAATGGAATTTGATTAAGATTAGAGATGAGGATGAAGGGTAATATTGGTTTTTTAAAAAATAGATGAGGAATAAATATGTCAAAAAGGAAATATAGAAATTGTAAATTTAAGTGAAATGACTAAACACTGTTTAAATTTGTGAACTGGCCAAATATTCTGTTCAAAGAAAATATATTGTATGTTTGTATGTGTGTTTCTAATTATTGCTATTTATTCATATTTGTTCTTTAATTTTTATTCTTTTATTCTTTAAAGTTTAACAATTCATTCTTTATCTTAATATCGTTATATGTGTTTGGGATTGGTTTTCTTCCCTTTCATCTTTTTTATTGTACAGCAATCTTTCTCCTCACACCTACCACCTCTTTTCTTTCCTTCTTACTTTCTCTTCCCCCCCTTCTTCTCCTCCCTACTTCCTCTTCCTTTCTTCTTCTCCTCCTCTCTTCCTCCCTCTCCTTTTATGCATATGGACTCCTTTTATGCACATGGACTACTCAGAGGGCTGAAAAAGTTATTTTTGACTGGTCCTCGCACTTGTGACCAGTCAACGAACTTACGACTGTCCTCACATTTTACGTTTTGGCCCTATCTTGTCACCATGGTGAAGAGAAGCAGTTGTGAAATGAGTGACACCGTTTTTAAGAATGCTACAATGGGCATAAATGATGACCAGTCATAAGTGTGAAGACCGGTTAAAAGTGCGAGGACCTGTCAGAAATCACTTTTTTCAGCCCTTTGAGTAGTCCTTTTGTGCACATGGACTACTCAGAGGGCTGAAAAAGTTATTTTTGACTGGTCCTCACACTTGTGACCAGTCCTCGAACTTCTGACTGGTCCTCACACTTATGATCATGCTCACATTTATGCCCGTGCAGCATTCTTAAAACCATGTCACTCATTTTACAACTGCTTCTCTTCACCATGGTGACAAGATAGGGTAAAAACATAAAATGTGAGGACAGTCGTAAGTTCGAGGACTGGTCACAAGTGCGAGGACCAGTCAAAAATTACTTTTTCAGCCCTCTGAGTAGTCCATATGCACAAAAGGACTACCCAGAGGGCTGAAAAAAGTGATTTCTGACAGGTCCTCGCACTTCTGACTGGTCCTCACACTTATGACCATCCTCACATGTATGCCTGTGCAGCATTCTTAAAACCATGTCACTCATTTCACAACTGCTTCTCTTCACTATGGTGACAAGATAGGGCAAAAACGTAAAATGTGAGGACAGTCGTAAGTTTGAGGACTGGTCACAAGTGCGAGGACCAGTCAAAAATTACTTTTTCAGCCCTCTGAGTAGTCCATGTGCACAAAAGGACTACCCAGAGGGCTGAAAAAGTGATTTCTGACAGGTCCTCGCACTTTTGACCAGTCTTTTTTTATTTTGAAATTTACCAGTAGCCGCTGCATTTTCCACCCCCGGCTTATACGCGAGTCAACAAGTTTTCCCAGTTTTGGGGGGTAAAATTGGGGGGGGGGTCGGCTTTATGCGGGTCGGCTTATACACGAGTATATATGGTATTTGTTAGCAGAGTGATGGCGTTTGGGAAAAAACTGTTCTTGTGTCTAGTTGTTCTGGTGTGCAGTGCTCTAACAGTGTCATTTTGAGGGTAGGAGTTGAAACAGTTTATGTCCAGGATGTGAGGGGTCTATAAATATTTTCACAGCCCTTTTTTGACTTGTGCAGTATACAGGTCCTCAGTGGAAGGCAGGTTGGTAGTAATTGTTTCTTCTGCAGTTCTAATTATCCTCTGAAGTAGGATCATTTATATTCTATGTGGATAAAATTTACATAAATTTGAACTGCTGAAGTTATCCTTGTGAAATGATTTTTCTTATTAGTTTTTAATAATATAGTAGATGGATCTTTACAATAGTTTCTAGAAGACGCGTTAAGTGGTATACTAGATTCATTAGAGAAAGGATTTAAGAACTTGGTATATTTTCCTAAACAGTATTCTAAGTGGTTAATTATCCAATCTACTACTATTTTATGTTAAGAGAATAATGTTGATATTTAGAAGTTTTATATTATGTGTTATTTTTATAAGACTTAGAACTGTGATCTCTGATTTGTTCTTCTACTTTTCCTAGGATAGAGGAATATTGGCATATTTTGCTAATTTTCGTCTGCTTGCAGAATTGTCTACCCCTTTTGTGAATCAGCGGTAGGTCATATTTTCTATAAGTTATTCTTACATTATCATTTAGCTTGCTATTTGTAATTCAGTCACTACTGACCTAACAATGTGCACTGTCTATATACTATGATACAGTTTCATTGTTTTCTAAAGTTAAAACCTTGTAGTCACTGGTGTTTTAGGCAAAGGGTTAATGAAAATGACATTAATATATTAATTGAGGGGTCTTTTTTTCAAAATGTATGAAGGCTAGGGGACTTAATGAATTTAATTATTAATTATTTTAATTATGATATAATTTAATTTCTATTAGCAGATGACGTTCGTAGTTTCTAAAAAGATAACTATTCAAACTAAAACCAATAACCATATTGTTATATATCTTAATATCCATTCAAGGTTCTTTAAAGCAGAAAGAGAATTTTTATCTAAATAAAAATGTTAAGATTTTTTTTTCTTCGTGCAATGATTCTTGGAATAGGTACCTTACTTAGTAAAAGGGTCAACTTTTAAGTTGCATGTATTCTAAAAAATTGTATGGTACTGTCTCTTGCGAGTTTATTTCATTCTTGTTGTTTTTTATTTGTTTGTTCATATCTGCTACTGTATTATATAATCACTTCTGAGATATGTCAAAGACTTGTTAAAATCTAAGTCAAAAGCATGGTCCATCTGGGTACCAAGAATGCCTAATAATGAAATCTAGAAATTAATTTTTGAAATTTTCTAAAGAGTCACATTATTGCCATACTGTTTATTTAATTTCTATATGTCCCACAAATAAGAATATGTATTAGACCACCCTGCATGACTATATTTGTAAATGGTATTTTATATAACTTAAAGTGTCAGCCTCCTTCCTTCCTTCCTTCCTTCCTTCCTTCCTTCCTTCCTTCCGAATCATCTAGAAGATCACTTCAGAGGAGCCTCACTGTTTGTTTTGAAAAAAAATAAAATAGATGATATGCTGCATATACAAATTAACCCCTAAAATTTGTCAGAGGCCTAATCCTTAATAATGTGTATAGGACTTTTTGAGGAAACATGAGACAAAATTCAGTGTTTTGTTAGATCTTGCTTTAAGTTTATTTCACTTCCTATGTCTATATCAATAGGCAGAGAAGGAACTATATTACCCCTTTCTTTACTTCTATCCATTCAACTGTAGAATGCAGAAACTATACTGGAGTAGGGACAGTGTGAACAAAATCACACAGGGAAAGGAATATTTCCTACTTTATTAGAATAGATGAGTTTGAGTAGAACTAAACATAATAAGATCTAACAGAATACTGAATTTTGCCTCATGTCTCTTCAAAATTTCCTTTAATTTGAGGAGAACAGCTACTGTGCACATTTCCAAAATTTAAGAATATATTCTGAGTTTGGCTTTTGTCTGTTTACACAAAGGAAGATGAGAGAAATGATACAGGACCCCACTTTTCCTGCATCTATGCATTTCTTTAGCATCTATGCTAAAATAGAATATTTTTGTCCTGTTGTTGATTTATACATATTTATTGATTAGAATTAATGGCTCATTTCTGTGCTTCTGTTTATTCTTATTTACCACAAAGAACAAGAGTAGAATATATTATCAACTAAAAAAATATACTTTTAGGTCATAACTCCTCTGCAGCTGAGGCAGCCCTAATGCAGATTTAGAATCTTTATTCTACTAGATTCTACTATTTTCTCTCTTATCCTTGAGACATATGTGGGCAGTGCCAAGTGCATTGATGCATGTGGGGGAACATGTCCTTCATTGACAATCTTGCGGTTCCATTTGCTGCTGCTAGTTGTCTGTTGGATCAGCCTCTTCTATCCAGTCTCGGATCTGTCTCCTATCCCTCAGTTCTCTTTGGGCTGTTAGGTAAACTGGAACCCTGGCTTGTACAGTCACTCTGCACACACCCTTCCCCCATTGGATTAGTCAATTGGTTGATGGAATTTCAAATCCTGAAATTGACTAACCTGTTCTTGGGTTCTCACAGGTAATTGGAAGTGTAAATGGAAAGAACTTATCTTTTACATTTCTGTAGCTCACCTGGCAGGAAATTTTCTTCTCAATTACTACAGTTTGCAAGAGTTTTGCTCCTTACTACCTCTCTTCAAGTAATATTATTAGACAGCTTACAGTTCCCCACAGCTAAACCCATTTCTCAAACTTCATGTTTTCATCACCACCTATCCAATTGCTGTCCAAATCCAGATGATCAGTACATTACAAAGATCATTAGATGGCAGCAAAGAGATAAAAAACCTTTCACTATAATCAGTACAACTCATAGTTTCAAGGATTTAAAACAAAACAAAACAACAAACAATTCAATTGGTTGATGATATGACATGAGAAAAGAAACAAAATGATTGCAATTCTGGAGTAACCAAAGCATTATGTATACAACTTGTAAGGGGCTTTTCACAGGTTGTTGAACGGGGCTGGAATTCCAGCCAAAGAACTGCCTATCATGCCCCTTAGCAAGTTGCACGTTAAATCTGTGGAGACAGCTATGCCGCATGAGACTCTTCCAAATATGTGGTAAGGATGGCATTGTGGCGGCAGCCAGATTTTAGGGCAGAAAAATTGCTTGCCTGTTCTAGGCAAAGCAAATATGCAGATGTGGTCTCAGACTTTGCCGAGATAAATTTAATACTATCGTACCTTTCTGGTTTTGATTTCTGTTAATCTTTTTTCTCTTATAGGTGGTTCTTTGAAGCACTGGGATATTCTAAAGCTTCAAAAGCCAACATCATCAATGGACTGCTAATGACCATCATGTTCTTCCTAGGGAGGATCATAGTCATTCCAATTTATTACAACAGTGTAGCTTCCGAGTTTGGAACAGAAGCCTACTACAGATTAGGATTTGTAGCTCAAAGCGCTTGGTTTGTCTCCAGTATCGCATTGGATATTATAAACTTAATGTGGATGGTCAAAATTACACGAGGATGTTACAAGGTTATTTGTCTCATCGGACAAGAAGAAGCCAAAGCTCATAAAAATGGCAAATCTGACAACACGAAGAAGAACATTTAATAGCAGTTTGGGGTACGTTAAAAGAACAATGCAAACTTTTGCCATAAAAAGTTCCTCTTAAAGAAATATAAAGTTACCTTTCTTAAATTTAGCATTTCCGATAACACACTGCCTGGATCTCCAAAACTTTTTCATCTGAAAACTTGGATTGTGTGGAGTCAGAAACAGCAACAACATGCTGCATATGTTGAATTTGGCAGGATGACCTAAGCATTGAGCAGTCAGCTAAATTCCTGAAGGATCAACCTCTTTTAACACTATATTCCTGTGAATTTTCACTCAGGTTTCTTAAAACGATACGTTTTTAATGCTTGTGAATGTCAGGTTGTTTACGTTCTGCTAATATGGCAACATTTCTGGCATGATTCTCGGCTTTCCTAATATTTGGTGTTCGTATCTTATCTGCTTTGCAAATTACTCATTTCAGATCTATACATTTTACTGCTTTTTCTACTGCCTTACGTGCATGAACAGGATCTTTGAGATTCATTGACTAGTTTTACATACAATAAGAATTTGAGCTTGAAGATCTTTTTTCTTAAATGAGTTATTTTTATTGCTTCTTACTGTATATAAAAATAGTCTAGATGTTTTGAACTTTTTAAATATCCAGATATTAGCATCTTTGCATGGCAAACAGTAGGGAGATTTTTAAAAACACGCCAGTATTCTTCTTTCCCTGACACAAGTATTGGGACTTTGATCTTTTTTTCAGTGTTTTATCCTGTAACAGACAAATTTTATGCTATAAAAACTTCTGAGGGATAAAGCATTAATGAATTTTGGACATGTGGATTGTCACAAGAACCTCTATAAGTCAGAAAAGTTACTAAATCAGTTCATTTTAACTTTTCTCAATTTTTCTTTAGTACAAGTTAGGAAAATGTGCTTCTCCAACGAGAAAAATCATCCTTCAGCTCTTGACAATGGCTACTTGCAGAAACATCACTAATATTTATTTATTTATTTATGTATTTATTTAGTCATATCTGTGCTGTTTTAGTTCTAGCAACTCAAGATGGTCTATAGTAACCTCAGTATGGTCAAAATAAAAGTTAGACAATCACTAATTAAAAAGGACATTACAATAATAGTCCAATTTCATTATCTTCGCTGAAAAGTGTTTGGACCAGGTTGGTTAATTTTTTTTGCAAAGAAAAAAACAAGTAGTAGGCTCTGCATCTCAGGGATCAAGATATTTCACAGAGTTGGAGAAATCACATTTCTGATACCTACTCCTTTCACTTCATGCAGATGGGGGACCCTTTGCCACCTTTTTAGAAATGGTATTACAGGATGACTGATTCTATTCAAGAGAGGTGTACAGGGGCTGAATTGTGTAATACATTATATAGGTTAAAGCTTGTATCTTGAACTGAACCCTTAAGCCTATTGACAACCAACGAAGTGAGTACGGGTGTTATGCTACTAAATCCACTTCTCCTTTTTTAATAGTTAGGTTGATGCAGTTTGGCTCAGTTGCAGCTTCCAAGTCATTTTCAAGTTCAGTCCCACATAAAATACATTGCAGTAGTCTTAACTGTGAAGTAACAAAGGCATGAATCATAGTTGCAAATACAAAGTGAGAAGGGAAAATTTGTAAGAGAAACAAAATAATTGGAAATCTACTGTTTACATTAACTTCACATATGCTCTCTCTTATTATGGACTCAAGTTTATTTTACATTGTAATATATTAAATTGAATTTACCAAATCGTCATCTAATGTATTTTTAATGATATTTACCACTTACTCATCTAACACGTATTTTGTTTTGAATAGCATATATCTTAATTTACTGCTGACTTGTTTGTTTGCATATTGGAAGATTGCAGAGAACTTATTCTCCCCATCAGTGCAACCTAATTATGTTCTTGATATTCTAGAATATTATATAAGCACAGAGGTACTGTTCAGCAAAAGTGCTGATGACTGTAATAGCAAATGTTGATTTGCACATCCCATTTTAAACTCCTCAGATATTTCAAAACATGTCAAACACAGTAAATGAAATCTGACATATCAGATTTACACTTAGGAACCATATTTTGTTGTTCACTCAGTAGCTGGTAAGAAGGGAAATCTCTCCATATTTCCTCAGCAAGAATTACAGTACTTAACTTTCAGGAGGACCCAGTTGAAATTCCATGTGTAATGTATGAATGGGGCAGTTCACATATTCAACTGTGAGATTTTAAACAAAAAATATTAGTATTAACTTTTTATCTCAAAATGGGAAAGCTTTAGAAACAGAAAGGTTTATTTACTCCCAATTCTCAGTTATAAATAGAGTAATTCATTTAATCCCATTAAATTTAGTGAACTTTAATATTTAAGCAAATGGTATCACACTATCTTAACATATTCTGCAATTGTTTGAGATGTTTTGAAATTTAAATTTCATTTTCGAACATTATAGCAAACAGTAAACTGTCCATTTAACAGAGTTCAAGTTATTTAAACAGAGCCACCTTTAATTAATTAATTATTTTTTAAAACATCAGTTTAAATTACTGATCAATATGCCCCAGGGCTGTCAAACTCCCGGCCCACAGGCCAGATGTGTCACGTGCTGGTCACACCCATGCCCGGTTTAGCGAAGGCGGGAAATGTCCTGATACATCATGTGACGCTGCTGTGGCGACTTCAGTTTGAACACCCCTGATATACCCTGAAACAATTGGTGCTATCAAGTATGGAGCATTTTGTAGCATTATCTGTATTTGTACGCAATGTGCTGCATAAGATCACCTCCTTGCCCTAATTTTAAAATATATAGTTGGATCTTAAGAGAGTTTCACAATACAGTTTAGTGCACTTTTGCAGTGTCAAGAAGTAACAATATTAGAGATTCAGATGGACAAGAGCCAATTATTCAGTAGTACATTTAACCATTGACATAATTTCTCTGACCTATGGGAGACAGCTGTTTGTCCTAATTGTACTTTCTGACTTTAATACAAAGGATAAGATGGAGCATGATTAAATTGGGAAAAAGAGTATCGCTAACAACTTATTATTTCCTTATGTAACCTGAGAGTAAGTAGGTGTTCAATATACTTCAAGAAAAAACACAGCCAAACCTCCAAGTAGCTTGATGAGAATTTGGTTTCTTAAGCTTTGAAAAATGAGCTTTCCTGTCTTGAACGAGAGAATGCACAAAATAATATATTAGTACCCAATGGCCTCTCTATAATGCATGCTAGTAACTATAAATCAAATGTTAAAAAATTATCAAGCAATTTATTTAAAGTTTGAATTGAATTAAAGTTTTAATGACTGATCCTCTGTCCCCCCTAGACTACATTGGAGCTCTTACCTAGAGAAAATGTATCTGTCCAAAAAAGGCATTAAAAGCTGAGGTGCTTGGCTTTTTGAAATAATTTGTTTGTAAAGTGCCATCATTATCTTACAAATTGATATGGTGACTTGTACCTTTTTTAGGGAGGAAAAACAAATGTGTTTATTTATGGTGAAATATGAAAAGGGACTCACATTAGCAAGAGCATAATCCCTCAGCTATTTTGAGAAACTAATTACAAAGGGAAATCAATTGGCTTATATAAAGATTCAGGATAATACTGTTTGATTATATAGAAAATCTTATTGTTAACAAACATTTTTAATCTGCTAAGAATGCAGTAGAAGGCAGTATTAAAAATTTGTGCTCCATTGGACTGCTGAATGAGTTAGGCAATATAATTATCTTTACTGTAAAATAAATCTCACAGAGCCCAATATAATTTACTGCTTAGCATGCATATTACAGGTTGTAGCATGTATAGTGCAGCCTTTTCAACAACACCCACTCATTTCAGAAGACACACTGGAAACACTGATAATATCACAGTGTTCCCGGTAGGATTAATATCAGAACTAATCTACTATTTTACAAAATTAACCATGATTAACTACAGTACAGTAACACAGGTTTTATAAGTCAATCTCTCAATCCTGTATTTTATTTTTAAGTAAAGATTAAACATGAATATACTAATTTGTTTTATTATTTTAGCAAGGATAATTTTGTTATGGAAAACTAAAAAAGGCAACATGATTAAGTAGTTTATCTTGGTTAGTTTCTTCCTTATAAACTGTCATGGAGTTCATAGACTATTTTAAGGAAGATGCTCATCTGAATCTTAAGGAAATTTATGAAAGGGAAGATTTAGAATACCTTTTTTCCTCTGAAATCATTCCTGTACTCTAAAAAGCTGCTCTGGAGAAACGTAAGGTTACCCTGAACAATGTGGGATTGGATAGGAGGATTTGTCCGAAATTATATTTGGTTCTCAGATGTCAATTTAAGGAAGGTAAGCGAAGGAAAGTTTATTTGTTAGATTCAAAAGCAATCTCTGAAACTCTACAGAGAATAAAATGGATTTCTAGGAAAAGAAAGAAACAGGATATTTTCTTTTCACGGGTTTCCTTAAATTATGTTAGGGTTACTGTGACCAAAACTGCATAAAATTCATGTATTCATTCTGACGCTATTCTCCAGCATTTCTGTGCAATATAAAGAGAATATGTTAGCAAATAAACATGCAAAAATAACTACAATGGATTCTATTTCAAAAGTGAAATGTCAGTTACGGCTAGGATTTCTCTGCCCACACATATTTACATACTTATCCGTATTGCCAGAAAGGATTTGAACTTGCATTTAACATCAACAGAAGGGCAGTTGAAGTGAAGGTGGTGGTTATCTATTAATTCCTGCATGAACTGATTATTTGCAGGACTGCCTGTCTCTAGTTGTATTGTTCCATCCCACGTCCTCTGTCAAGTTAGGCATGTTCCAGGTCCTGTCATTTGGTTCTTGAATGAACTTCCCTGAGATTCAGTTGGCCCTGATTCTGCTAGCTTTTCACAAGACATTAAAAAAACTGGCTTTCAGGCTGGGATGTTAGATGTGTCCACTTTGGGAGTCAGTATGATGTGGGTTAACAGCCAGATTGTATGTTTTGTTGTTATTGTTGACTACAGTTAACCATGTCTTTTTAGCTGTTCCTTAGCAAGTTGACAGCCATATAAACTGATTAAATATCTCCTCCCTCCTCCTCAGAACTTGAATAACTGCTGTCACTTTGAATGTACACCAATCGGCATACATTAAAATGAAATTTTGTTGCATACAGCTCTCAAAGGGTCACCACCTCCAATATACATTTCCTCCCCCTCCCCGCTCCTCTTCCACAGGCTTTGATAACAGAGAAGTCTAACTTTTCCTACTTCTTTTCCAATGACCCATATTACCTTCCTATACTCCATAACTAGATATAGTACCATGCTATGTATTCCAGTAATAGCTTGGTCCCCCTACCCTGCCTCACGGGAAGTTGAAGTATTAATTTCATGCAATTTTGAGGAGAATGAGATGGAATGTCAAAATCATACTAATTGCTAATGTATGGAATCTTATTGATTTGCTGAAATGAAACCCCTATTAAAATTAATCCCAATGTTTAGAGTCCCAGAATATACAGGAGCAGCAAAATATACCGTCATCAATATAAATTGTGATTGATGAAGCTTTTCCCCCCCCCAAAATAATCATATACTGTACTAATTTTTTTTTTGTTTGTTCAACAAACATGCTGATTTATCTAATAAAGAACGATTGCAGGACTTGTCTCAGTCTACAAATGGACCAGGGTTTTTTTTAGTCCAGTAATAAAGAGTACAAATCCAGCCTGTGATCTTATAACTGCTTTTTTGATATGACCCTACATTGCTGAAGTTTAAGTACAAAAGTTTGTAAATTTTAGCAATATATTTATATTTATATTGCTAAAATTGCAATGATTTGATCAATGATATTGATCATCCAATATTGTATTTTGCTTTTTCTTATTCAACAAATCTCCTTAGATTAGACTTCCTTGTGGCTTCCATGTCTTTTCAGTTATCTTTGAGAAAAATCTGAGGCCAGATCCATATTTGAAGAGTGCACGTTTTCCCTTTGCTATTCTCCCAGTGAAATCACACATAGCCCCATCAGAGCAGGAAAAACATAGGGACTTAGATCTTGTAAAGTTTTATTTGTGCTCACAAATTGCTTTTGAAATAGCAGATTCTCAGCAAGAAAGCAGTCTTGAGAGGCATCAGGGCCTCCCAAAGAGGCTGTTTAATTAGAAATATATACAAGAATGCACCTGAAGGGTTCTGACCTTCTAACTAGTTTGAGTGGATTCCTAAATAAGCATGGAATTGTAACAGTTTAAAATTAGATTTTTTTATTACAATCATAGAATACATATGAATAATGGAGTAGGTTTTGCATCTGTATAAAAAAAATAATTGCTGCTCTTTAGATGACATTTGTAACTGATTGTATTCAGGAACTTAGTGACAAAATCACGAAGTGAAATATCTATATTGTACTTTCTGCATTGGTGCTTACATATTTTCATTTATAAAGCATTTTTTAAAAAAGCATTATGAGATGTAATGCTGATTTACAAATTCCAGGAGACGTAGGGTACAATAAAAGCCAAATAGAGAATCTTTATTGAATCACAGCACAAAGTATAATAAACATACTATTGAAAATAATTATAGGAATGAAGTGGGCACTTATTTTCCTGGACTAAACTGAAATACTGCAGCTACATTGATTGGATTGCCACCCATCACAATGTCAATGGCATATGAGATTGGGCAACACTGATGAGTACTTAGTACTCATCAGTACTTAGTGAACATTAACATGGTTTACCTACCAGCTGGAGTATATTTTTATGTTGTTTATGATAAATGTATATAACTGAGTTTGCACTTCACTGGCTTTTTAAAGTCTTGCTGTTTGTATACGTTTGTGTAGACTGATCTTGTCTGAAGTACATTCAATAATGTCTAAAGCAATAAGTTGCATGTGGACACAAGACATTGGTTAATTAGAATAAAGGAAAAGAATGCAGCTGTTTCTTGTATTTTTTCCCTGTTAAAATGGTGTCTTCTATAATTGCTATATTTAATCACTAAATGCAAATACAATAGATGAAGAGAACTTGGTATTCCTTAGCATCTTTGGAATGAGTAAGTTACTTATTGGCACAGCAACAAGATAACCCATTTTTTTTCTTATGAGGACACAATTTTAAAAATATTCTACTTACAGTAATAAATGTTACAGTAAAATAAATTAAGATGCCTCATGCCACACATTCCAGTTGTGCTGCAATAAAAGTTGAATGTAATTAAAAGACACCAGTTGAAGGTTAAAGCTTTTTACATAGAAATACCAGTACTAGAAATAAAGTTTTTTTATATAAAAATATTTCTATATTTCTATTCTGTATTTCTATATTCTATACATGAAATATTTGAAATATTTTGTATAGAAATATTTATATTGAAAAGTGATCTTTCACTTTTCTACATATATTGATAATGGAGCATGATTAAAAGCATGTTTCATTAGATGTCACATTTAAGCATTTCAAGGAAAATATCTTAGAATGTGCACATTAAGCATTCATTTATATATAGTAGGACTCTCATTTCTCTAATCAAGATCTCATAAATACTTGTCATGTTTTCAGTAATGTACAGAAGATGCCGTAAATCTCTCTAGAGCTGGATTGCAAAGAGTGCTGTCCCCAAAGCTTTTACTGAGTACAAAAAACTTGGCCATTTTTTCATAGTTGGATTTTAAAAACCAAAATGTGACCTCAGCCTTCAATATATAAGATACCATTTCTGTTATTAAAGAGCCGTGGTGGCACAGTGGTTAGGATGAAATGTTGCATGTTAATTCTGCTGATTGCCAGCAGTTCGATTCTGGGCAGCTCAAAGTTTACTCAGTCTTTCATCCTTCTGAGGTCGGTAAAATGAGGACCCAGATTGTAGGGGGCAATATGCTGATTTTGTAAACCACTTAGGGCTGTAAAGCACTATGAAGCAGTATATAAGTCGTAAGTGCTAGTGTTATTAAAAACTTTCAATTCTCGACTTCCGGTTGAGGACTGAGGTGACATGGCGTGGTAAAAGCGATCGCTCTTACTTAACGCCACCAATCGCTGCGTTTTGTGGACCCTTCGAGGCGTGGGAGCTTGAAGGGCTCCGCGGGCAATAGTGAAGTACCGGCAGGCTGAGTGGAAAACTGCAAAACCACTCTGCTGGACCGGCTTTCACGGCCGAACTAGCGCAGCGCGTCTGTTGTTGAATGGCGGACCCGAAGCCTCGCTAGTCAACGAAGCAGGAAGCAAGGAATTTCCAGCAAGAGGGGTGCTCAAGATCATTCATACCATCGCCCTCGATGCATGGTAAATGTGATCCGAAGTGAGCCGACCGGACTGGGCAGAGAAGCAGAAGCAGATCGGAACTGAGCGGCGACTGAAAGAAAATAGAGGAGACAACGAGCGGACCGCAGAACGGTTGGCAAGGGATCGGAGTGGAGAAAATCGTAAGAAAGAGCGGGGCACTAGCAAAAACAGAACAAATTCGACGGGAGAAATCGTGAGGAGAAATCCGGAGGTGGAAGGAGATAAGACGGCAGATCGGGTGAAAGGAGAGCCGGAAAACTTCGGACAGGAAGTGCGCCCATCTTGAAAGAGCTAAAGAGAGCTAAAAGCCAAAGAGCTAAAGAGAGGACGGGTGAGTGACTAGAGTGGCTGGAGTGACGGGAAGAATCCCCAGAGAAAACGACTGAAGATTTAGAAGGAACTTAAAATATAGACTTCAATCGAACTGAGTTGAACATTCCAGCAATTGATTTTTCCCCTCTGGATATTGACAAGGGAGGGCAACAAGTAATCACACAACTAAATAAGAACAATTAATTAACAACTCCTGACTTTTTGCCTTGCCTCCCTTTTCATAAAACTCTTTTAAAACCTTTTTAAGCTACTCCTTCTTTCCTACCCCCCCATTAGTATTAATATCAACTAATTGGTGCAAACTATTTATACTTGTATTAATTTGACCTACATTGATATTTATATTTATATTTATATTTATACTATATTTATTGTATTTACATTAAGCATATATAGATACCTTTTTAAAGTATTGAATTATTAGTATATCAATTTTAAGAAATACTCAATCATAGTTTAGAAATTTAAGAAATAGTTAATAATAGGTTATAGCAATAAGTTTTTCTCTGTTCCTTCCTTTCTCTTCCCTTTTCTCTTCTTTTTATGACTTAACACTATTATAAGTTGATAAATTACCTATAACTATTATTTATATTTAGAGTAACTTTATAAATTTGATGGTTCGAGATTTGTATCCTTATTGATTATAGTGAATAGATTATATTATATTTATATTGTAATTGACCCATAAAAGGACTAATAAGCTATTGAATGATTCACTAAGCAACAAAATTATATATTATCTGTTTATTAGCTATTTAATAATACTATTTATTTATATATATAGTTACTACTATATTAAGAGTACTTTTAGCTGACTTGTTTAGAAATACAGCTTCACTGTTTTTACTAGAAAAAAAACTAATTAATCAATAGAACAGATTGGGGGTTAGAGTGAGTAGTGAAATATTAGCAATATCTATAATAAGCTAATAAGAAATAGACATAACAATATAACAATAAGAAAGGGAAACCAGTGGATGACTATTTGGAGAAATATAGACAGGATCATAAAGGAACAAGTAAAAGTCTTGAGTGAGATGACAAGCTACGCAGCTACGGTAACCAAAACTGGGAAAAAGACAACGACAAATATCCCAAATCCAACAATCGCAATGTCATCACCAGGAATACAAAAATCTACAGAAAGTCTCGCAACCATGCTACCCACAATGCAAGCGATGCAACTATCGCTAACATCGATCCAGGAAACGATGTTAATGATGCAGGAGAAGATGACCAATAACCATTTAGAATTGAAGACCGATATCCAAACAATAGATCAAAAAATGAATGACTTCCAGCAGGCAATCCAAGTGAACGAACAAAAAATAAAGAAAATTGAATCTAAGATTGAACAACAGGAAAGAGACCTGGACGCGGTGGATCAAAAACTGATGGCGCAGAACCGGGATTTGGAAGATTCAATTATGCAGCTGGAAATGGACAAAGCATCCTTCTACCTGCGTTTCCAGAACATAGTGGAGGAGAAAGAAGAGAACCTGGGTCAAGTCATGGCGGAACTGATCGGAGAGATTTTACAACAGGACAAAGATCAAATAATAAAAGAACTGGACGAAGTATACAGGGTCCAGACAAATTACACAAGACGAAACAAGCTCCCGAGAGAAGTTCATATAAGGTTTGCCCGGAGGAAAGTCAAAGACATCTTTTATAACATTGCAAAAGGAGAAACAATAAAATATAGGGGCAAGGAGGTAATAGTATTGAAACAGGTCCCGAGGAGGGTAAGGGAAGTAAGGAGGGATTATAGATTCCTGGCATTACAACTAAACAAAAGAAATATCCCCTTCCGATGGACCTTGCCAGAAGGGATGCTGATAACCTGGCAAGGGAAGAAAATAAAGATAAATAGTCTGGTGGAGGCACAGGAATTTGTAGACCAATTGAAAGGAAGCGAAGAAGACCTGAGCAGCAAGGAAGAGTTAGGAGGGGCTATAATGGAGGAGGACCATAGACGACGAAAAGGATCGAAGGAAGAGGTATTGGAGGAAAGGGAAAAGGAGGAAAGAGAAAACAAAGAAGGAAAGAAAGAATCAAGACCGCAGAGAGTTACCAGGGCAAAACAGTACTAGAAGGCATCAAATTTGAAAATGGACTGGAGGTTGCTATCAGTAAATGTGAATGGATTGAATGACTATAAAAAAAGGAAAAAATTTTTTATGAAATTAGCTAAAGAGAATTTGGATTTAATATGTTTACAAGAGGTACATATCAAGAAGGGAAACGAAAAATATCTGGAACATAAGAAATTAGGGAAACTATATACATCATTGGCAGAGAAAAAAAAGAGAGGGATAGCTATATATATCAGGGAGGGAATAAAATCAGAGTTAAAATATACAGACCCCAAAGGCAGAATTCTGGTAGTGGAAATCATGAGAGAGGCCACACCAATCCTACTTATCTCCATCTATGCCCCGAACAAAAATTTAGGAAATTTTTATAATAAACTTAGAGAAATAATTAGTGCAATGGAAAACAACAATAATATATGTATAATTGGGGATTTCAATGGAATAATAGATCCAAATAAGGACCACAAAACCCCTAAAGGACAAAAAGGAAAAAGAAAAAGTATACCAAAACCCTTCTTCGAGTTAATTGACGAATTAAATTTAATCGACATTTGGCGAACCTTAAATCCACACAAAAAACAATACACCTTTTATTCGAATGCAAAAAAAACTTGGTCGAGAATTGACATGATGTGGCTGAGCAGGAACCTGGGAATGGATATTTTATCAGCTGAGATTCTACCCAATTTATGGGCAGACCACAACCCATTGGAACTTAAATGGAAAAGGAAATATAGGAGGGGAAATACAAGATGGAGGTTGAATACCCAATTCCTTCGAGACAAACAAAACATTGAAAAAATAAAGAAAGAAATAAAGGACTTTTTTGAAAGAAATGAGAAAGAACCGACGGGACGAGGGATAATATGGGATTCGATGAAGGCCTTCCTAAGAGGTCTCGCTATTGCATACAGTGCACATAAAAACAAGGAAAAAAGAGAACGTCAAAGAATGATACTAGAGGAGCTGAGAGAAATAGAGAAAGAAATACAACAAGCCCCAGATAACAAATCAGCAAAGCAAAAATGGATGATTATACGCCACAAAATAAATTTAATGGACCAAGAAAACTTAGCATATGAAATTAAGAAAACCAAACAATACCATTTTGAAAACGCCAACAAACCAGGGAGATGGTTATCATATAGATTAAAGAAAGAAAAAGAAAAAGGGATAATATATCAATTGGAAGACCCTGAAGGCCATATAGTGAATAAGGAGAAGGAGAAATTAGAATTAATTTATGATTATTATGCTACACTGTATAAAAAGGAAGAAATATCCAGAGAGAAAATAGAACGATACTTATCAGAAGAAGGGCTTCCACAAATTAAGGAAGAGGAAAAGGAGCTGTTAAATAAGGAAATTACAATGAAAGAGTTAAAGATAGCAATCGCCAAACTTAAGAAAAATAAATCACCAGGTCCAGACGGATTCCCAGGGGAATTATATCAGAATTTAGAGCTAGAAGAAGTTTTGCTCCCAAAATTGTTAAAAATATTTAACGAAGCCCTAACAAAATCTGTAATACCAGAATCATGGAGGGAGGCGTATATTACACTCCTCCCCAAAGAAGGAACAGATGTAAAGTCTATTAAAAACTACAGGCCAATCTCTTTACTCAACGCGGATTATAAACTATTCATGAGCATTTTGGCAGAAAGGTTGAAAAAAATACTGAATAGAATAATTCATAATGATCAAAATGGATTCCTCCCAGGGAGACAAATTAGAAATAACATAAGGACGATATTGGATGTAATAGAATACTATGAGGACCACCCAGGCCAGGAAATGGCATTGATTTTTGTAGACGCCCAGAAGGCCTTTGACAATCTGAATTGGGAATTCATGATACAGCAAATAAGTAAAATGGGATTTGGGCCAAATTTTGAAAAAGCAATAACAACCATCTATAAGAAGCAAAAGGCAAACATCTTGGTAAATGGGGAACTAACGAAGTCATTTTTAATTGAGAAGGGGGTGAGACAGGGATGCCCATTATCACCATTACTATTCATATTAGCTTTAGAAGTCCTATTGCAAAAAATTAGAGGGAATAATCAGATTAGGGGTCTTAAAATTAGGAAGGAAACCTATAAAATCCAAGCATTTGCGGACGATGTGGCTCTAATTATAGAAGACCCATTGGAATCAGGCATACAAATATTAGATGAATTTGGCAAATATGGAGAGGTGGCGGGACTCAAACTTAATAAAGCTAAAACGAAGATACTAACTAAAAATATGACCAAAATTCAAATAAGAGCCTTAGAGGAACTGATGGGAATCAAAGTAGTTAAGAAAATCAAATATTTGGGAATTTGGGTTTCAAAAAGATATTCAGCCATCAAAGAAGATAACTATACACCCTTGATTAAAAATATTAAACAGGACCTAGAAAAATGGGGGAAACTGCAGATATCCTTTCTAGGGAGAATCTCAGCAATTAAAATGAGTATCCTACCTAAGATATTATATTTGTTCCAAACAGCGCCAATTAAACTGGATAAAAAATTCTTTCAAGAACTCAATTTGATTACTAGAAAATTTATCTGGGGAGGGAAAAAACCGAGGATCGCAATTAGAGACATGCAAGATAAAAAGGAAAGGGGAGGACTCGGACTCCCAATCTGGGAGACATATCATAAAGCAGCAAATCTAATTTGGCTAAAAGATTGGGCAACTTTAACCAACAAAAGGATATTGACATTGGAAGGATACGATCTCCAAAAAGGCTGGCATTTCTATCTCTGGGAAACAGGGCAAAAAACAAAGACATATTTCCACAAACATAAAATAAGAGACACCCTCATGGCAACATGGAGAGAGATAAGGAAAAAGCACTATACTAAAATCCCTAGATGGCTCTCCACAATGGAGGCAATTATTTATCCAAATGTCCTAGAATTGGGGAAGACGACCAGATACAAAGAGATTCTAGACGGGATAGGGAATATTAGGACGATAGAAGAGCTAAAAGAACAAGGTATTAATCTAGAATGGTGGACATATGCCCAAATTAAATCAAGATATAAGAAAGACAAAGAAGATCCGGGAATAGAAATAAGCATGAATGGTCTAGATAAAATTTGGATGGGCACAGATGACAAATTACTAGCAAAAATATACAAATATTTAGTGGACTACGATTTAACAGAGGAAACGGTGAAGAATACTATGTTGGCATGGGCCAGGAATATAGGTCAGATTATAACATTAGAGGAATGGGACCAAATTTGGACTAACAATTTAAAAATGACTAAAGCCATAACATTTAAAGAGAACCAATACAAAATGATTTATAGGTGGCATCTGGCCCCGGCCAGGATCGCTAAAATATATCACAAAGCAAGCCCAAAATGTTGGAAATGTGGGCACCAACAGGGTTCGTATTACCACTGTTGGTGGACCTGCCCTAAAACAAAAATTTTTTGGAAGACAATAAATAATTGGTTGAAAGAAATTTTGGGAGACACTCTGGAACTAGATCCAAAAATATTCCTCCTGGGAATCCTTAAAAAGTCATATTCAAGAAAAAAGAAATACCTGGCGATACACATAATTACGGCAGCAAGAATCACTTTTGCCCAATATTGGAAGGAGAATAAGTTACCCCCCGAAGACCACATTATTAGGAAGATATTAGAGTGTGCTGAACTGGATAAGTTAACTCTAGAGATAAATGACAGAGAGGAATCAGAATATTATAATGCATGGGATTTATGGTATGAATGGTTAAGAAATAGAAATTTAAGTAAGACTCGCAAATGCGAGAACTAGATAAGAGAACTAGGACACTGTACACTATACTGTATATTGCTAAAAGAATGAATAGACGCATGAAACAACTTACAGTTAGCACTGTCTTAGCACAATTGCCAATCGTATATGATAATTAAATATATTTCTATGCCTCTGCATAGATTAAGATTAAGGTAAATATATAACGCAAATATGACTTATATACAATGACACCTCAAAGCTGGAAATGCTGATTGATACATATGAAAATCTTTTAATTTGTTTGTTGTATTTGTCTGTCAGTATGGTTTTGTCTTCTTTTTGTTTTTTGTTTTGTAAATAATAAATACTTTAATAAAGAAATTAAAAAAAAAATAAAAACTTTCAATTCTCACTTCTTCAAAACAGATCCACTCATATTGCCAGCCTAGCCTTTCCATCTCTTTTTCAGTGTTCATAAAGCTACCAATATTTTAGGAAAATTGTTTTCCCCAGTAGCTATACACAACCTTCCATAGATCCTGGATGTAAATGAATCTGAATTTATATTAAGCTTCTTTTTTAATTTTTTTTTAAAATGTTGAATTTACAATTGAATTCTGACAACGTAACTGCTGAGAGCTCAAGTAAAAGAACACTATTGATTTTGATTATTTCTTGGTTCACCTACAAAATGATAAGAGTGCAATAACCCAAAGAAGACCAAGGACAAAACGCTACCTTGAATCCCAGCTCCTATAAGAAATAATTTTGATTATGGATAAAAGGATTTGGAGAAGAGAAAACCATCCATTTCTGAAAAACATATTCAGCAAAAGTTCTGAAATACTTAGAATTACGATGCAACTAAAACAATTGCAGTTTTAACAATGTATTGCCACATTGATAGTAACATATTTTATACGCTAGTTAGAACTAAGAACCAGATGTTTTGCAGTAGAAATTGTGGAATATTGTAATAGTGCCTCGGGCCCAAACTGTGTGACTTTAATAATTATTTATATAAACTGAACCCTGGCCTGGTGTAATCGGCTATGAAACTGCTGGACTGAAGGCATTTTGAAAATAATAGGAATATATGGATGATGGGAACCAAATGCTTCCTCACCACCAGAATTACTCTACTATCTATTTCATCTGACCTGGCACTCCTGTTATGGAAAACTATGGTAATCTACAATATTGCGTGATGGTTAACATAGAACACTTATGGTAACAAAATGTGCTTTATAAAGGTTTGTTGAGCAAGCCCTGGTTGGCTTGGTTCAAACAACATGCTGAGCCATAAATCATAATTGATTCATGCAAAGTGAGTCTGAAAATAAACTTTATGTTTTAAACTGATATATTATCTGTAACTTGCTATGTTTGAAAATTAAGGTATGTTACTGCCATGCCTTTGATTTAAAATAAGGACTCATATCCAACTTTACAGAGAATTAGAGAAGACCCAGATTAAATCAGTTATTTCATGTATGCTCTTGTATTCTCTGCAAATTGGAAAAAAAAACCTTAAGAACAAATATTTGTAATATATATTACAAAAGTATCTAGGCATATCTAGAGATAATTTTAATAAAATTAAAACATTGCTTTGGAAATGGTGTCATCAGTGAGATAAAACAGGGAAATCTACCCAGGAGGTAAAAAATATTGTAAACCTAAAATCTATTTGAAGGCCTTATATTTATAATTTAAATAATGTCTAAGTAACATGTTTGTGGGGATTTTTCAACACCAAATTTAAGACAGTTTTCCTGAACTTTGCACCTTTCAGGTGTGTTTACAGCACACAGACCTCACTAGTCTCAGGATGTTTGGCTTTGGATCAAGACTAGTTTTGAAGTAAAGTGGGAAATAACTTAAAATAGAGCAAGTACATGATACTATGTACTAAATGCTCTTGGAAATAAAAAAAATATGAAGAAAATGTGGATATTACTCTCCCATTAAAACGTATAGCATTTTATCTATTGTGTTGAAGACTGAATTCACATGATACTTTTCAATTTTTAGTAGGTAGTAACTGTCTAACTTGATTCATTTTGGTGAAGTCATACATTCTATATTCAAATTGTACCTGGAAAAGTAATTACCTTTGTAGCAGACATACTTTTTTTTTTACATTTTAATTAATTGAAACATTTTCATTCCATGCTCAAACTGTAAGGATTCAGTCTACAACAAATATAATAGCAGCCAATTAAAATTCATAAATTGAAGCAATTAAAATCATAAGAAAAAATATCATTGACAATCAGGACTAAAATATGAACATGAAAGAAATAAAAACAAGAAATGTATGGAAGAAAGAGTATTGATTTTGCACTTTTGAGATTCAGCAGGGTTGTGAAGCATTATTATCATGGGTGGTTGTACAGTCAGCCAGATGTTTACATTGGATTTGTTATTTTTGTCTACCTATTGGGTCCTTCCCAATAGGGACAGGCAGATGGTGTTGCTTAGTAATATTAAAGACATTGTTCCAAGAGGTAAGCTGTTCCAAGTACATATAGTCCATGCTTAACAACCACTTTTGGGACTAGAATCTTGGTCCTTGAATAAAGCAGTAGTTAAGCAAGATGTAATGATGGTTCAAGTGACTGCTTTGCTCAATAAATGCAATCCTGGCACTCCTGCTTGTGGTCATTAAGTGATTATGCAGATCATTAAGCAGATGGATTCCCTAGTAAGGAGAGAGGGGTGGGGGACCCTGGAGGCTCTGCTCAGGAGCTGAGAAATCCTGCTGAAATCCAAGCAGGACTTTCAGACCCTGAGGGAAAGACATTTGCACAGGGCCTACCCAGGCTAATGCTACCCCTGAGGCACCCCATACTCTTACCTAACTGCCCTACCTCTACTCAGGAGCTGAAAATCCTCCTCCAAAATCCAAGCAAGATTTTCAACTGCTGAGTGAAGAGATAGCTATGTAACCTGCACTGGGCCACCCCATCTACCTGAGGGACCCCACAATCCTTATCTTACCACGCTGCCTCTTTGCTTACTGCAAAGGATTTTGGCTCCCTTTCATCAAGGGAAAGCAGGGATGAGGAATCAGAGCCCTCCTCTCCATCAAAGGAGTTCAGCTCTCCTCAGCAGGCAGCTCTTTCATTCAGCCCCCAGAGACGATAGAGAATCCTCTTGATAGGCGGCAGCAGCTTGTAATGTTTCCTGCCGGCTTCCCTATTGATTTTCTAGGGAAGCTGGCAGAGAGAAAATTGCAAAAGACTATCACAGGATTGTGGACACTTGGCAAGTAGTAGTTGTATATGCAGATTGCCAGACACCCAGGTCACAGTCACATGACCATGGGTGGAAGGGGTTGCAACATTGTATGACAGCCTGCTTTTACAAGCCTTTTCTGAGACCATTGTAAATGGTTGTTAAATGACTGATCATTAAGTCAAGAACTACCTGTACAGCTGCTTGTTGCAATTCACAATTTGGTCAATGCTGATGGTGTTCAAGGGGTGCTCACAATGTTTTGAGATTGCACCCAAGGCACCTCTTAGTTTGGTACTATCTTTGCTTACTTTTGCCCCAGTCATTCCACTTCTATTTGCAGGTCTTTATATTTAGTAATTGTCTCCAGTTATTTTTCTTCTATAGGTAGTCCTCAACTTACGACCACAATTGAGCCCAAAATTTATGTTGCTCAGTGAGAAATTTGTTAAGTGCGTTTTGCTCCATTTTACGACTTTCCTTGCCACAGTTTTTTTTTAAAAAATTTGATTTATATGCCGCCCTTCTCCAGAGACTCAGGGCGGCTTACAATGCCTTCAGCAGTAGCCTTCATACTTTTTGTATATTTTATACAAAGTCAGCTTATTGCCCCCACAAACTGGGTCCTCAGTTGTTAAGTGAATCACTGCAATTGTTAAATTGGTAACCCGGTTGTTAGGTGAATCTGTTTTCCCCTTTGACTTTGCTTGTCAGAAGGTTGCAAAAGGTGATCACATGACCTACAACCATCATGTCAATTATCTGAATGTAAATCATGTGACCATAGAGATGCTGCAACGGTCATAAGTCTGAAAAATGGTCAGTCACTTTTCTCAATGCTGTTGTAACTTCATATGGTCATGTTGAGTCGAGGACTCTGTATTTTGTTGCCTCCTGGTATTGCAATGTTGTCTTTCTTATTAATAACTGTTAAGTCTGGGGTGTTAGCTGGACAATGGTTGTCTAAAGACTCAGATCATCTGTTTTTTCATTTTGTTACTTTGTCTAATTTGCGGTGCCACAAGTTATTTTTCTTCTAATATCATTATCCTTTTTAAAATATGTTTTGATCAGCTCAAGACAGCAAACATATCTAGTATTCCTACTTCCTATTTTCCCCACAACAACCCTATGAGGTAGACTGGGTGGAGAGAGATTGGCCCAAAGTCACCCAGCTGACAATTTATCCCACCATGCAGAAGTATATATTTTTTCTAAGTCGGGAAAACATGTCATAGTTTTAAAAGTCACCAAACAACAGTCCTGTAAACGAGACATTTTTGTCGATTCCCTTCTTTGATTGACTGACAAACAACAATTTTTGTGGAAAGTGGCCAGAAAGCAAAAAAAGTGAAAGGCTCTGCTATTTTTTTCCTTTAAGAACTGTATATCTTCATTCTATTATTGGAAAGCTGAGCTCAGATTAAGTCCTTTCTCTTCTCTCTAGTCTAGAATAAGTGGAAATGGACAGGAAAACACCCCAAAGTGCTTTTTCAAAAGGCAATTGGACTTTTGTTTTGGAAAAAAAGTACAAAGTCCAGTTGTCCATGGAGATTCTCAGTCATCCAGGTCATGGCTGTCCCAAAATGCTTTTTCAAGTGGCAGTTGGGCTTTCTGATTTTTCTTTGAAGACGTTTTTGCTTCTCATTCAAGAAGCTTCTTCAGAAAGAGTTGAAGAAGCTTCTTGGATGAGAAGCGAAAACTTTTTCAAAGAAAACCCAAATAGTCCAGTTGTTTCTTGAAAAAGCACCTTTGGGACAAAATCCAGTTACCTTTTGAAAAAGCACTTTTGGGACCCTTGGATGACTGAGAATCTCTATAGACGACAAGAAAACACCACACACCCTCAACCCACGATTTTGCGCAGGCGCGACTCAGTGGCCAAAAGCAAGCACGTTCTACGGTTACCGTGGAAACGAACTACAAGGTTCTTCTCCTTCTAATCCGCCCCCTCCGCCGACTGGCGCTCTTCCAAAACCCCGCCCAACACCTCTTTCTCCGCCCCCTTTAAGTCTAATTCGCCGTTTGTTTTTAAAGCTCCGCCCGACCGCAGAACGTCCTTTTCTCGCGAGAGGCGTGAGGTGAGTTTCTCAGGGAAATCGGGCTCCGGAGATTACAGTTGAGGTAATTTAATGCGCCTCGTCTTTTTTTTCTTCCCCCGCCTCCCCGCGTGAAATGGGAGAACCAGCGCGCGACAAGAAGCGCGCGCCGTTGTCGTCTCTTTTAGCGGTTTATTTAGCCGAGTTTGGGGGGGGGGAAGGGGGAAGGAGACAGGCTTTCCTCTGTAATAGATGGAAGGGAGGGCACAAGGAGATAAAACCACGATACAGCTGTCATTCGGGGTTACACTTTGGCTTCAGTTCTCCCTTCCGCCCCGAAACCCGGGTTAGGAACCGGAGCTGGTGGACGCTCTCTCCGCCTCGGGGGCTGAGGGGAAAGGGAGCCGAAAACTCTTGATAGGAGGGGATAAAATGGGTCAAAATATCTAAATTGCTAGAAAAAAACGTGGGTTTTGAGACGGAAGTTGGTGGCCGGGTGGATTCCTGTGTGTGTCGAATTGATTCGCCTTACGTAACTATTTAAGATTTACGTCAGGTTAGAAATTGGCCTGTTTTAACAAGGTGACCTTGGGTCGACCCAGCTCAGGCAAGAAATGAGATAATTTTTCCTTCATTGTTACACAAGTACAGGTAGTCCTCAACCTACGACCACAATTGAGCCCAAAATTTATGTGGCTAAGTGAGAAATTGGCGAAGTGAGTTTTTGCCCCATTTTTCTTGCCACCTTGATTAAGTGGATCACTGCGGTTGTTAAATTAGAAACATGGTTGTTTAGTGAATCTGGCTTCCACAGGTGGCAAAAAAAAGGGGAATCGCATGACCCTGGGACACTGCAACCGTCATTAATGTGAGTCAGTTGTCAAGCATCTGAATGTAAATCCTGCGACCATGGAAATGCTGAAATGGTCTTAAGTGAAAAATGGTCATAAGTCCCTTTATTCAGTACCATTCATGAAGCAAACCATTTAAGTTGACTACCTGTATAAGCTGCATATGCAAGCCTTTGAATGTGCTGCTTATGGTGGCTATGTTGTGAGATGAGAGGGTGAAGGTTTTAGGTGTTTTTTATATGTGGGTTAAAAATAGGGATAAAGGGATTACTTAAACATTCTACTACAGTCTTGATGTAACTATTTTTTGATGCAGATGTAGACCCCTCTCCCCTCAAATCCGTTCTAACTTATTTTAATTTTTACATTTCATTTCTCATACAGTACGTACATCTACTACTGCCTTCATTTTGTGTTTTGTACACACTATCCTAGTGAATAGTTGCCATAGGATTGTCCAGATTTAGACCTCGTCTTTCACATGTTTCAAAATACCTAATTGGATAATGATGGTATTGAGTCAAGGTTGACTCAGCCTTCCATCCTTTTGAGGTCGGTAAAATAAGGACCCAAATTATTGGGGGCAATATGCTGACTTTGTAAACAGCTTAGAGATGGCTGTAAAGAGTGGCGTAGCAGGCTAATGCCTCCTACCAAGGCAGCATTTAACATCCAGCTGCCTGCAATTACTGCGAGTTCTAATCTCACCAGGCTCAAGGTTGACTCAGCCTTCCATCCTTTCTAAGGTAGGTAAAATGAGGACCCGGTTTGTGGGGGCAAAAAGCTGACTTTGTATAAATATACAAAAGTATGAAGGCTATTGCTTAATGCATTGTAAGCCACCCTGAGTCTCCGGAGAAGGGTGGCATATAAATATAAATTTAAAAAAAAACACTGTAAAGCGGTATATAAGTCTATTGCTATATCCATTCAGTCATGTCCAACTCTTGGCAATTTTATGGGCCAGGTGTCTCCACGCCTTCCAATCTTGCACTGCTTCTTTTGAGTTCTATGCTCTGGCTGGTATCACCTTTGATGGAAAGGAAATGTTATTCTGTATTGGGGAAATTATTTAACAAGTGATCAAATCTGATTTGTTCAATCGTTGAAGCTTCATGTTATAATTCTAGTAATACCTCAGTATTCCTGATACTTTTCTGGTATTGCTTGTGTTTCTAATAGTGGTTGAAAACATGTGTAATTACATCTAACATATGTGTAGTTACATCTAAAATAACATATATTTTAATTAATTTAAAATACTTTTGTTTTCCATTTTGTTTCTTGGGAAAATCCATGGTAGCTAATGGGGCAGTCATGAAATGGGAATTGTGCTTTATTTTAAACTGGAGAGTTACATGACTGAAGCATTCAGAGGGATCACAAAGTGGTTTTATACAGAAAGTAGAGAAGGCTAGTAATGTTAGGCTTCTCCCATTTCTTCATGGCCTGCACACAGCCCTGTCCTATTCAATTTTTCCAGGATTTTCCCTTCTGCTTTTCCCTCCCCTCCACTGTTACCAACATACATGGTGGGCATATCTTTCTCACAGGCCCACCTATTCTCTGATCTCCCAACACCTTTCTTCCCTCCCTTGCATTCTGTCAATTATTGCTGCCAATATCCTAGCATGACATCTTACCAGGACGCCAGCACCCTGAACTGCACAGTATTTTCTTTTTCTCTCTCCTTTTCCTCCCTTACTTGTGGTTTCCACCCCCATTTTCATTTCCAAAGAAATCCATAATTTTGCCTTTTTTCACTATACCCTCCCCACTTCTGCCTCGAATAACTGTATTTTGATCCTTATAATACTTTAATACTGCATATGGATTAAAACAACCAAAACGTGCATGTTTCTGTTTGTACATAGACCACCAAGTCTAGCTACTTAATGGATGGAGTGGTTCATGCATGGAACATTTTGTACATATTTTCTGGCTAAGTATAATACATTAAAACAATTATGAGATTCCAGAAAAATAGTAGAAACTGTGACTAAATTGTATAGCCATTAACTCAGCTTATTAAAAAAGCTTTTAAACAGAGTACCAATTAATCAAAAAGTCAATTGCTAATGATCTGAAAGCCTTTCTAAAATGAAGATAAATGCCTTGATAAAAAAATCATCTGTCCTGTATGTGAAATTAATAACAATAATTATTCAGTAAAGTAACGAATAATTTCCTTTTCCCATGAGTACATTCTGAGAATAGTATCTGAAAAATATATATGTAAAGTGTCCTCAGTGAGGTCTGAGCTAACCATTGACTGGAAAAGAGATCTTGGGTCATAGATAGCTTGATGAATGTATAGTTTGCTTAGGAAAAAGATTTAAAAAGTATTATCATAATGGCATAAAATTCTGAATGTGGCCCATTTTGTACATGTACTGTTCTGGTTGCTCTTTAAAAATATTATAGAGTTGAAAGAAGTACCAAAAAAGAGTAGTTAGAGGAGGGAATTCAATTTAGCCCCAGTTGCAACCAGTTGTTAACAATTAAGCTTAGTGTTTTTAGAACTCGATAAAATGTGAAGTAATGTAGCTTAAAACAATTTATGTAAAAAAGTGAATGAAATTATGCAAAGAGTTTTTATTCTGAACATATCTGTTTTCTGTTTTGTTTACAATCTCTTTTCCACCTTCTCTGCTCTTATGTAGCCCTTAATACATTTCTAAAAGTCTTCATGCAAATAATTATGGATATATGATAAAGTAATGCTTAGGAAATATTGTAGCCCTTGGGATTTTTTAATTTAGGGATATATGTTTAAGATGGCTGATATTACTATGCATTGTATGAAGGAACTGGACAGCGTCTGAGATCATCCAGTGAAATTAAGTTTTGGAACCTACATGAAATGTAAAAGGAAGCTATTCTTCATACTGTGTGTAGTTGAATTACAGAATTAATTACAACATATAGAGATGACAATTAACCAAAATGCCGTTGAAAGGGCATTTATTTTGATAGGTTTGATGCCTGTAGAAAGATAACGTTACGTATCTGTTTTAAGGATTGAAAGTTTGTTGAAAGAAGCTAAAATGGCTAACTTCTTAAATGTACGGTATGTGGTAAAACATTAAATGGATGATAACCAAGTACCAAATATAAAAAAGTGACAAAAACAAAATAAGTGCATTGAAGTTGTTTGATGATACAGAGAGAATGATTGAAGATAAATTGTGAAAGAAACATGGAAGAAGGATGAATGGACTCAGCAGAAGAGGAAGATAAAAAAATGGAATGGATTGGATCCTGAAAAAGAAATAAATTGGGAGTTTAAGAACAAATGAAATATTGGGGAGAATTAATATATTATTTAATTATGATGGAAATAGTTGTTTAGAATATTCTAAAATATTTTAGTATTTTTAAGGGAGATCCGTTTTATAATTGATACAGTGTTTTTAATATTCCTTCTGTTAGGCATTTTATTTGTCTGTAAGTGTTTTGTTGTTGTCTGTAAATTATATTGATTTGAATTTCAGATGATCTAACCAGTAATTTAAAACAGAAAGTCAAGGTTGTCATGGGTTTATCTGCATCCTCTCCATTAACTACAATTCAGACAACTGTGTCAGAGCAGCCTCAAAGTGAAATCTCACAATGTCCCATGCATCAGAAGAACGTGGAAGGTGACTATTTACTCTTATTAAACTAACCAGGCATTTTTTCAGGAATAAAGATCTTTTTAAAAAACAGAAACAGTATACATATTTTCATTATAAGTACGGTATTTAGCTACTGACTGATAAGCGTGAAAAACTCCATTTTCCATCCATTTAGTTGTAGAAATTGGTTAGAATTGTTGCATGTTTCCTTCATTTAGAGGAAAGCTAAATTTGGCCATTGATGTCAGATAGCTCAGAGGTAAAATTTCTTGTTTTCTAACATTGCTTGTTTCTAACAGTTTGGAAGAACATTAGAGTAAATTGGGTACCATAGGTCTTGCTAATCTTTTTTTACCTTTAAAATCCTTCTGAAATAGAGAAGTTGCATTACAGATTACGTTTTTATTCCTAGTATGTAGATTAACAGCTGGAGTTTTAATAATATTTTTCTGTTTCAGCCTCTCCAGTGAAATCCGGTGACAGTTCCAATGAGAAGCAGAACCCACCTGTCCCTGCTCATCAAGAAAGAGCATATGAATATGTACAATGCCCTGCTAAATCTTCTACAGAAGAAAAGATTGATCCTAGGAACATGGTAACTTTAGTCTTGCTCCTCCAGTGCACTATCAATTACAAAAGAGAAGCTTTGTAAGATTAGGTGCTATTTTGCTACTACTCTGCTTCTGCTTTCAAAATAAGTTCTTAAAATCTTAATGCTTCCATTTGTCATATTGGAACTGAGACTAAATTAAACTTTTTAATCAGTATCAAAGATGAACACAATTTTTCCAATTGAAAACATTGTACCTGGCTATCCTTAGCAATGATCCAGATATATTCCTTTCTTTATATCTGCCTTTTTTAAAACATAACTAGCATAATTTTGGAAAGCCTATTTTTAAGTAATTATGATTGTGCCAATAAGTTTAGATATTTGTATTGATTTTTGAATAAGAATTTAGCTAGTTTGTTATGATTTGGCTAGGTGAACTAAGAGATTGATGAAATGTTATTCGTTTAACACGAGAGGCGTATAACATGAAATTCTAATGTTGCAAACAACTTACCGTCCCTTCAAAATTATAATTTTTAATATGAGAAAAAGGAGAAATGATTCCTCTCACTGTGAAAGTGCAGTCTTTCAGTGCCTTTTTTAAACTAAGAGCATGTCACAGCTGTTTTAACAGTTTGGCATCGGAGATACTCTCATATTTAATAATGCATAACAAGTATATCAGAATGTAGCTTCCTTATATTAAAGCTTTCAGCATTACATCATTTTTTCTATTCCTAATTAAATTTTAGCTATGTTTAATTTCAGTTTTCATCTCTAATGTTCCCAATTGCTTATATTTCTTGCTAATCTGTAAGATATGTTATAGTTCCAAAAAAACATCTCAGTTGAAAAGAAGGGCATACACAGAATTGTTAAGAATTGGTCTTTGATTATCAGAAATTTATCTACAAATATAGAAAGGAAGTAGTTGAAAAACTGCAGCTGCATAAATTAGGTAATCTCAGGATTAGGTAAAATCTGGATGGAGTACTAAAAGACAAACATGTTGGTCCATTCAGAGTATTTGGCTTCTAGTCAAAACAACATACCAGAATTAAAACTTATTTTTCCTAAATTGAAAGGCAATGAAGCTAGTTGATAAATGAGAAAAAAATACATGTTACTAAATATACTGTATTTTCTTCTCTACCTTTCTGTTTTTAATATTTTATTCAGATGCCACCTCCTAATCAACAACCATCCCCTGGGCAACCTTTTCAGTTATCTACACTAAGAGAAGAGTCAACTATTCCTAGAGCTTATTCAGAACAAAAATGGGTTTATCCCTCAGAACAGATGTTTTGGAATGCAATGCTTAGAAAAGGGTAAGTGAATTATAAATTTAATTTTATATTAGTTTTGCAGAATAATGATATGTAAAGAAACAAAAAATATTTCTCATATCTTCCTATTGTAACATTTGACTGAAACTCTCACAAAAAATGATTTTTTGGAATCTAAAAATCCTAAACATTTTTTTACCTAAATATGGTGAGAAAGGATTTTTTTTTGGTAAAATATGAGTAGAAATGACATAGTTACTGTCACTCAATTATTTATACATACTTTAACACTTTTGAAAGATTACAAAAGAAATATTATTTACTCAAAACAGCATATTTTCATATTTAGAATAGAAATATATTCAGTTAAAATAATTTTTGCATTCCTTCTTTGGTCCAGATTCCTTGGCTGCTTCCAAACCGCTGCAGTTTATTAGAGATTTCTGCAGGTTAAACCCACAATTCATTATCAATTAAAAATGATAGAAAAATAGATTGGACGATATACAGAATTTTTGGAATATATAAGAATTCTTCAGGTTAATTGGACTTTCCAAAAGTTGGTCAGAAAAATTGGTTGTCATTTATCTTAAGCTGGAGATGCAGTAATTTTGAAAGTACACTGAAATGTTCTTATGGAGCACCAGAGATTTGAGATTAAGATATTATGCTGTTAATGTATTGTTAAATTCCAGAAATCTCAAGTGTCTCCTTTTATGAATTTATACTTGGACAGTTGCCAAAACGATTAATTGAAAGCAAACTTGAGTACCAAAAACTAAAGTTTTACCAACAAAATTCATCAAATCTTAGCTTTTGAACTGGCTCTTTATTGCTGACAGTTTGATTCCAGGTGATCAAGAGTTATCTTGTTTTAAAATTGAGTTGTAATTTTATATAGATAATAATTGCTATGTTAGTATTAGCGTTGTAATAATGTAGCAGCATTGGATTTTTTTTCTTTTTCTCCCTATTCATGCCCCAACCTATCTGAAATTTGGGGCAGATTTGCAAGGTAAATGTTAATTGGCTTTGTTGTTTACATTTATTAAATTTAAAAAAGCACCTAAAATCTTTTAAATGTGTGTATGCGTACGTGAGTACATGTGTGCACACCTTCGAACCAGTGTTGACTCTGGTGTCTGCCTGGATGGCTCCCTGCAGTTTTCTTGGCAAGATTTCAGAAGTGATTTGCCATTGCCTATTTCCTAGGGCTAAAAGAGATTGTCACCCAGCTGGTTTTGTGCTTAAGCCAGGACTAGAACTCACAAGTCTTCCAATTTCTAGCCTGATACAATAATCATCATATCAAACTGGCTCAAAATCTTCTTTAGTAGTTTCTTTATGTGACGTTATTTATGAACTTTGTACTTGTTTCCTAAATTGCACAATCACTTATTGTATGTTTAGTAAAAGTAGAGTAGGGAAAAGTTAATCTTGATTCAATGTTTAAGGTCAGCACAATTTTTTTTCCAATTAGAGTGAAAGAAAGAGGAGGAGACTGAGATATATATTATATTGTATTTACATCCCCGCTTTCTTCAGGGAGTGGAAGATTATGTAATACTGCCTCTACACAACAGCAATTGTAGGAAATAACTGGGTTGAGAAGGAGTGAACTGGCCCGAAGTCACTCATCAAACTCAGTGGTCAAATGAAGACACAAACTTCCAGTCCATTTCAACATCTTAAATCTTACATTATACTAGCAAATGCCACATAAATAGCTCACCTCTTTGTCTTGCTAACTTTTTCAGTATTGCTTTTTGTTAGCTGGAGATGGAAAGATGATGACATGAGCCCAGAAGATATGTCTAATATTATCAAAATTCATAATCGGAACAATGAAGAGACTTGGAAAGAAATTTTAAAATGGGAATTACTTCATCTTAGGCAAGTACATGTACAATCTTAAATGATAATGCTTTTTGATTTGTATGTCTGAATGTGTTCTTTAAAAAAATAATAGTACCAGGAGTTATTAATTTGCGACCACAATTGAGCCCAAAATTTATGTTGCCAAGTGAGAAATTTGTTAAGTGACTTTTGCCCCATTTTACATCTTTTCTTGCCTCATTTGTTAAGTGAATCACTGCAGTTGTTAAAGTAGTAACATGGTTGTTAAGTGATTCTGGTTTCCCCATTGACTTTACTCGTCAGAGGATCACAAAAAGGTGACCACATGACTCCGTAACATGGCAACTGTCATAAATGTGAGTCAGTTGTCAAGCATCCAAATATAAATCATGTGACTATGGGAATGTTGCAACGGTCATAAGTCACTTATTTCAGTGCCGTTTTAACTTTGAATGGTCAGTAAGCAAACTATTGTAAGCCAAGGACTACTCGTATTGTAATAGAAACCTAAGTAATAGGTTTCCCAACCGATACAATGTTAATAGCTATCCTTTAAATCAGTACTTTTGAATCAGTGTTGACTCTTGGTGACTGCCTGGCCTAGTTCTTGCAATTTCCTTTGCAGGATTTCAGAAGCAGTTTGCCACTTAGGGGTGTTTCTTAGGCTAAGAGAGTGCGTCTGCCCAAAGTAACACAATTAGCTTTGTGTCTAAGGCAGATCTTGTAGTGTCCTGATTTCTAGCCTGATGCTTTAAGCACTACACCAAACTGACTTAATTTAATTTCCTAGAAGTTAAACTCTCTTTAAGTGTAAATATTCCTCAACTTACAGCAGTTCATTTAGTGACTGTTTAAAGTTACAACAGCACTGAAAAAGTGACTGATAACCGGTTTTCACGCTTATGACCGTTGCAGCTTCCCCATGTTACGTGATCAAAATTCAAATGCATGGCAACTTAGGACTGACTCAGCCATAAGCAAGGACTACCTGAATTCTTAACAGACTGTTTGAATGTTGTTTATACTGTCACTAGATTTTTTTATTTTTTTTAAAATTTGATTTATATGCCGCTCTTCTCCGGAGACTCAGGGCGGCTTACAATGCGCTAAGCAATAGCCTTCATACTTTTGTATATTTATACAAAGTCAGCTTATTGCCCCCACAAACTGGGTCCTCAATTTACCTACCTTAGAAAGGATGGAAGGCTGAGTCAACCTTGAGCCTTGGTGAGATTCAAACCTGCAATAATTGCAGGCAGCTGATGTTAATAACAGGGCTTTAGACCACTGTACTATCCAAGGCTCAAGATCAGTAAGCATACTGTACTTTTCCTCAAAAGATATGTGGGGGCATGGCCTTCATCATTTCTTGCCAAACTACATATGTAAGTGAGATGCACAATATGTATTATTCAGTTCTTCACTGCTCTATCCTTACATTCTAACTAGAGCTGTAAAAGCCAGGAGAATGTTTTTTAAAAAGTAATAAAATATTTTTTTGGATAAGTATTTCCATCACTATAATAAAATAATATAAAAACTAGAAAATGAAACTGATTACATATATTGCTGCTTCTTTGGAAACCACAAACTTCCTATTAACAAAAATGATAGATATTTAATTTTCCATCACATTTATATTAAAATATCCCTCCAAATAAAATAAAGTTAGCATACACTTCTATACAGAGAATTAATATAAATATTAATCCCTCCAATTAATATAATATATATCTATAGAATACGACTACTCATAATATATATTACTCTAGAGGATTGTTTTTAATTGTTATTTCTTGTGAGCATTTTGTAAGACACAATATTTTATTCTCTGAATTGGGGACTTTTGCTATGACTTTTAAGCCATAGTTATGGCTGTGTAGGGCTGAAGTGTCTGTCTTGGTTGGATGTGTTCAGTTTATTTTTCTGCATTACTTTTTATTACACAATTCTAAACTTGTTTTTTAGGGACTGTCCATGTGGACCAACACTTGTACGATTTGGAGGTAAAGCTAAGGAATATTCTCCAAGAGCTAGAATACGATCCTGGATGGGGTATGTTGATTTTTGTTCTATTTAAAAGGATAAAAATCTTAAAATTAGATTTTTGTTTTTTTTCCAACAGAAGACTCAGTATTGGTAATATGGTACCCCTGTAATTAGAATTGTAAATGTGAGCTACATATTACATATATAGGGAGAACATAATTATGATTTGCATTTCTTTCCAGTTATGAACTTCCTTTTGATAGACACGATTGGATTGTTGACCGCTGTGGAACACAAGTCCGATATATTATTGATTATTATGATGGAGGAAATGTAGATA
The DNA here is from genome assembly GCA_012654045.1 of Ptyas mucosa. Lineage (NCBI taxonomy): Eukaryota > Metazoa > Chordata > Lepidosauria > Squamata > Colubridae > Ptyas > Ptyas mucosa. The sequence continues at coordinate 47,336,506 of WNWU01000004.1, read as the reverse complement.
AGAACTATCAGTTTACCATTTTGGATGTTCGTCCTGCTTTTGATTCCCTGACTGCTGTGTGGGACAGGATGAAGGTGGCTTGGTGGCGCTGGACTTCATAATTGATTTCATATGATGTGAACAGGACTATATTATTTCAATCTAGTGTTATTCTGACAGTAAACTTTAATAAAGTTTATGTTAACAATGCTTCTATTTGATGGTGTGTATTTATGCTCGAAGTGGGGATGATGGAAAAATGAATTATTTCAAATGCACCTTTATTTTAAAATTATAGTTTCAGAGTTTTCTATTTGTATTGATCTTTTAGTCAGATTTTACCAGAATGCTCAGACATTCTTTATGTATCCAGATCATTTAATTGGATTAGTTGTTAGCAGTATTGCTTTGATATCAGTGCCCTAAATCTACAGTTAAATATAAATTTGATTTTGCTTTGAAAAGATACTATCTGCTGTCAAAAAAGGGAAAAGAATAGAATAGAGTAGAATAGAATTCTTTATTGGCCAAGTGTGATTGAACACACAAGGAATTTGTTTCCAGTGCATAAGCTCTCAGTATACATATAAATAAAAATGTTATTTAAAAGGCTACTTAAAATCTAAATTATTAAATGTAGTAGAGTGGCTTATGAAATGAAGGCCCCATGAATTTATCCTTCAAAATGATCATAGTCATAAACAAACCAAGCTATACTCACAAATCAGTGTATAATACCCACTATAAAGTAGTCAGAAATCATTTGATATGATAATAGACAAAATTGACAGGCATGATTAGGTACAGGTACTCCTTAACTTATGACCACAATTGAACCTCAAATTTATGTTGCTAAGTGAGAAATTTGTTAAGTGAGTTTTGCCCCATTTTTCAACTTTTTTTGCCACATTTGTTAAGTGAATCCCTGCAGTTATTAAATTAGTAACACGGTTGTAAAGTGAACCTGGTTTCCCCATTGACTTTGTCAGAAGGTTGCAAAAGATGATCACATGCCCGCGGGACACCGTCATTATCATAAATGTGAGTCAGTAGCCAAGCATCTGAATTTTGATCATGCATCCATGGGGATACTGCAACGGTCATAAATTTAAAAAAACATCACTTTTTTCAGTGCTGTTGCAACTTTGAATGGTCACTAAGCAAACTGTTGTAAGTTGAGGATTACCTGTATCTTATAGGTAGTCCTTGGGTTACGACCACTCGTTCAATGACTGTTCAAAGTTTTTTTTAAAAAGTAAAGGTTTCCCCTGACCAGTTGTAGCTGACTCCAGGGGAGAGATCATCTTCATTTCCTAGCTCAGGGAGCAAGCATTATCCAAAGATGCTTCTGTGGTCATGTGGCTGGCATGACTATACGCTGAGGTGCACAGAACCCTGTTGAAAGTTATGATGGTCTAAATCAGGGAGTCTTGAACCAACAGGCATTGCAGCATCCCCACAATGACATGATTGTGATCCAGGTGCTAGGTAACTGGCTCACACTTAACAATGGTTGCAGTGTCCCATGGTCATGGGACCGTCATTTGCAACCTTCTCTGCTCTGATGGCTTCCAAAAGCAAAATCAATGGGGAAACCAGTAAATTGCTCTTACTACCGCTACTTTTTCTCCCAAGGCATCTTCAGGCAGTAAATGAGATTATACTCATTCATGGTCTGCCTGACCTTATGCCATGCTGCAGCACCACCACCCCCACTTGTGCCACACTGTAGCACTCGCCTCCTGTCTGCACTTGTGCCACAGCAATCCCTGTACCCATGCCATGCTGCAGCCATCTGCTTGCATTAGTACTGTGTTGCAGCTCCCCCATTCCACACTGCAACATCCACCCCACCTACCTTCCTGAATTTGCATTTAGCTGTAGCGCTATCCCCTACCCACCTGCATGGCCTGCTTGCAAATCACCTAAGGTAGGGGTGTCAAACTGGCAGCCCGTGGGCCAGATGCGTCATGCACAGGCCACGCCCACCCCAGCTCTGCAAAGGGAAAAAACGTCACAATACATCGCACGATGCAACTTACACCGCAAGTTTTACACCCGTGGCCTAAGTAAAGGTTTGTTGTGACTGGGATTTGCAACTTCCTATTGGCTTTAATTTTTCAGCAATAAGACAGAAGTTACATAGTAATAAATATAAATCACAATTTACCCAATGTTTCATCTGTTTAATTTTTCAGGTATGTTTACTAAACAATGTAGATGCTATGCAATGTCTTATTATTCTTAGATAATTTTATGTATGGTATAAAGTACACCCAGACACTTAGAGATGTACACTATAAATTGCTGTATTCAGTTATGTTTTGGTAGAATAATAGATATGATTATTACATTTTAATAAACTTTTTGCTTTATCTCCTTGGTTCAAAAACGTTTTATGTTAATTATGTTTTCTAAAGTACTGAGGCTCTGTGTATTGCTTTGCTCTGAAAGAAATGATTTAGCAAACACTTGTTTACATGACATGAAGGAATGAGATGACATGAAGGATTGAGAACAGAAGCTTTAGGTTACAGTTTGTAGAGGCTGCATAACATGGAGTGTCTGGTTCCTCTTATAACCTTCCATCACATCATCATTTACTCTTCTAGCCAGCATCCAATAGCTTAGTAATTCTCAGGACCCCAATAGGTAAGTTCTTGGCAGCAATAAAACTATGCCAAAGGCTTGGAGAAGGCAACAGGATCAGAAAATAAAATACTTCTGGTCTGCAAGGAAGAACGTTGGTTAGAAAAAAAAAAGCCAATAAGATAATCAGAAAATGGAAAGTCCAGTACATGCATTTTGTGCTGATAGGCTAGCAAGTTAGTAGCATAATCTCACTGATACAAACTTGAAATTTTAGATAAGTTGATGTCCAAATATCCAGAATTTTGGAATTGCCTCTTTTAATACCTTATTTCAGTTACAGTCCTACCCACCCTACATTGGATCACCATAAAACTTGTTGTCATAACATTTAATGTCCTTGTTGCCTATTCTTACCCTCTTCTTATTTGCTATGTATTGATGAATTGTATTGTTCCAATTTGGGATGGTAGGTGTCATGGTAGGCAAGACGATTTAAACATAAGATTCTACAAAGGAACCATCCTAAAAAGGAGTCAGACTTTCATGATTATGCAGCTCCCCGGATCCAATAGAATCTGAATATGCTGGAGAAGCGCTGGTTTTGGGAGAATTAATGATGTGATGTGCAGCAACCATTATGCAGCAACCATTCTGCAGCAACCATAGCGTGAAGCACCTGTGATGTAAACTAGCTAATAAGCAACAAAAGCCCAGTTTCACCTCTCTTTTCAAGACACAAAAATGTGGAAATGCAATCTAAAAGAGGCCACCCAAGGGGCCCCATATTTACAGAATAACAGAGTTAGAAGGGTCTATGGATGTCTCCTTATCCAATCTCCTCAAACAAGAGACCCTATACCAGGGTTGTCAAACTCCTGGCCCACGGACCGGATACGTCATATGCTGGCCACACCCACGCCTGGTTTAGTGAAGGGAAAAGGTCCTGATACATCATGTGACGATGCTGTGACACTCTTGAGTTTGACACCCATGCTCTATACCATTGCAGACAAGTGGATGTCCAGTCTCTTAAAAGCCTCCAGTGATGGAGCATTCACAACTTCTGAAGGCAAGCTGTTCCACTGGTTAATTGTTAAGTGTTAGGAAGTTTCTCCTTAGATCTAGGTTGCTTCTCTCCTTGATTAGTTTCCATCCATTGTTTCTTATCTTGCCTTATCTTGCCTTCTGGTTGACCCCCTCCTCTTTGTGGGCAGCCTCTCAAATTTTACAATTGTGCACACTATCTTTCCCCAAATAAATAGAAGAGATTAGCAAACTCTGAGCTCTAATTCCACTTTAGGTATGAAAGCCTGCTGGATAATCTTGGGCCAGTCCCTCTCTCTCAGCCTAACTCATCTCACAGGGTTGTTGTGGGGAAAATAGGAGCAAGATTCAGTATTATGTATGCTCACTGCCTTGAGTAAAAGTAATAAAGGGATAAAAATGTAAAATAAAATGCTTATTTAATTATTTTTTTTATTGCTAAATGTATATGGCTGCTCATCTCCCTTGAGACCAGAGGACTCCAAAGACAACATGGTAGATGGCAAGATTTAACATACTCGGGGGGAGGGGGAGGGGGGGACACTTCTTGACTTAAGGCAAAAAATAAATTCTGTTTTAGGAATAGGAAGTGATGGCATAAGGCCTCTTCCCTCAAGGGATCAGATGAAGGCCACTTTGGTGATCGAAGGGAAAGACTTGGATTGTGAAGTCACATAATGAAGTTAAGTAATAATTCACTATGAAGTGACATTATGAAGTGACATAATAAGCTGAGAACGGCACCTATGTGTAAATTGTTCCCGTCCTTCTCTTTTCAAAGGCAACTTAATAGTGATAGTCCCAGTCTGAATGCACAGCGCCATCAGATTCAAAAGCTGTATCTGACTGAAGGCTGCATCAGCTGTCTGCTTTGTTGAAGTCTGCTTTGCCTACAAAGCATTTCCCACTGCTGGATTTAGGCTGAATTCAGAAGATAACAAAGCAACATGTGAAATCCACACACACACACTGTTGGTTGATGATCGGCATTCACAGACCAGGAAAGGGATTCCGAGAAGCTCACTGAATATAACCAGTTGCAGTACAAGGAAAAAAAGGGGGGGATTTTCATGCTAGAAATCATTAGGCAAAATATTTGATAAGGACATGTCCGATATAATAAATATATGGAAATACATGGAACAATAGCTATAATTCTTGAAGACTGGAGGAGTTCCCATAAGAGGAAAAGAGCCATTATTTATGGCTTTTTAAAGAAGCAGCAAGATGGGTGTGAGAGAAGTATATAAAAGTAAAGCAAGGAACACAACCTTCTCCTTTTTTCCTGTTTTAAAATTCTACATTTTATCTGGTCCACTGCTACGTAACATAAGACATTGGCTTAGATGGCAATATTGCATAGTGCTTTGGAGTTAATTCTGAAAAAGAAATTTTAATTCCATGGGGATGCAAATGTAGCGTGTACCTTTAACCCTTTAAAGCAATTGCATCTTTGAAGTTTCATTTCTTGGGTTCACCTGGCAGGGTCCCCATTAGCCCGTGTGATCTTGGAAAAATACATGGCTGTCTAGAGCTGGCGCCAGGCGTTACGTTTGCACATTTTTTACACACTAAAGCAGCATTTCTCAACCTCAGCAACTTTAAGATGTTAGCTGGGGAACTCTGGGAATTGAAGTCCACACACCCCTGTCTTAGTGTTGAGGTTGAGGAACACTGTACAAAAGCACCTTTCTAGAACAAACTGTGAGGTATGCAATTATATTGGTCTTTGTCGTGATACAAAGGAGCACATTTGATGTTATTTCTAGGGAATGGGGCTAGACTTCTGTTTTGCCTCTAGTATCCACAAGGGTGACAACTTTAGTCATACTGACTAAAGTAGCATTACAGTGCTACAATGCAATGAACAGACAGTCCTCGTCTTACAACTTCATTTAGCAACTGTTCAAAATTACAGTGGCAGTGAAAAAGTGACTTATGACTAATCCTTGTACTTGGCAACCATCGCAGCATCCTCATGTCATATGATCAAAATTTGGGCACTTGGCAATTGTTATCTGTTTATGATGTTGCAGTGATTGCCATTTGCAACTTTCCCAGCTGGTGTCCGGCAAGCAATGTTAAAATTGGGCTCGCTTAATAATGGCATGATTCATAACTGCAATGGTTTGTTTAACAATTGTGGCAAAAGCCATAACATGGAGTGTGACTCACGTAACAACTGTCTTACTTAGCAATGGATATTCTGATCCTAATTGGGTTTCTAATTCAAGGGCTACCTGTATGATTCACTTCTTTTCTACATGCATTGTAATATTACCCATACATTCAGTATCCTGTGAGAGTGGTGCGGTGGTCTAGAAATGGAGCTCTCGCCTCATAATCAAGAGGCTGTGAGTTTGATCCTAGGTATAGGCAGTTATTTCTCTCTCTGGGCACACTAGGAATATATCTGCGGAAAAAATATATCTGCGGAAAAAAACACTCCTCATTGGTGATAGGAAGGGCATCCGGCCAGTTAACACTTAGCTCCATTCAGTTGCCCAGACTCCACCCCGCAAGGGATTATGGGGTTGTCAAAAGATAATAATAATAATAATAATAATAATAATAATAATAATAATAATAATAATAACAACAACAACAACAACAACAATAACAATAATAATAATTCGATATCTTGTGGACTCTGGTGCCAATCCCTGAGGTTCTACAGCTTTGTCTGCTTCTCTTTGGCTTCAGGAAGTTGTCATGAAGTTCAAATTGATGGAAAAATCTACAATACTTAGAGGCCCATGTGTACCTGCCTTCTGTCTATAAATATAGCTACACCTAACATGATTGTTGGAGGCAAGAGTATGAATGATTATAATTAGAAGTGTAATTTTCTGCAATGGCATTTGTCATTTGTCACAACACTTCATTTAGTTCCTTGTTTTTATATATAATATGAAATGGCATATTGTTTTTCGAATTCATAATTTCCTTCATAGCTTCCCATCAAAAAGTGGAGTCTTTTGTCACACACATTTAAGGCATTAAGGAATATGTTAGCAGCTGTGTGCCATTTACTCAGAAATAAATGATTAACTCTACCTTACAAAATTAAGGAACTCTTTTCCTTGGTGAAAATGACAATTATGCTGCTTTTTTTTTTAATGAAATGAAACCTCCTGTTCATGAAGTTGCAGATGGTCTTGACTTAAACCTGACCTTTCTTAAATTATAGACATGAATTATTTCCTCAGGAAGATGCTATTGTGATCACATTACTACCAGAAATGTCATAATAGGCCGTCATATATTTAGAGTTCAGAAGCCACACAAAAAACATTAAAGCTATATTTACAACCTTTAAATCAGCTTTAACCTTTATACTGTAGAGTCATTTACTCTCCATAAAACATGCTGGTTGCTTGTATAATTGTAATTTTTACAAAAATTGAGCAAAAGTACTTTACTCTGTAATGGTTTATGTAACGTGGTTTCAAAATGCATTCAATCTTTAAAAAATATTCCCATGAAAAGTGTCTTGATATACCAGACACTGAGGTTCATCTAAATATATGATATTTATGAGTTCACATGCTTACATAAATAGCAGTGTATACATTTCTATGGCATTATGGCAATCCTGGAACATTGCAGTGATTGACTGACTGACTAATTGGTGTCCAACCACATAGTGTCCACATACTGTATATACTCGAGTATAAGCCTAGTTTTTCAGCACATTTTTAATGCTGAAAAAGCCCCCCTCTGCTTATATTCGAGTGAGGAAAAAATACCTTTTTTCCTGCAACCCATTTTGGCTTCCAGGGGCTGCAGGGAGGCTTGCTAAGGCCAAAAAGAAAGAGAAGAAAGAAAGAGACAAAGAAAGAAAGAAAGAGGAAAAAGAAAGAAAGGGAGAGAGAGAGAGAGAGAATGCAGGTATCTCTTAACAGAGGCTTGAACTTGCCTGAAATTAGATCAAGCTCTACATCACTTAACCCAATGTATCAGATTAAATTGTTATTGAATTGTTTTTGATATATATACTACATTCTCTTGTGTAATTTAATTATAGTGTAGTTTACACTATGCACTTACAGAGCTAGTTTACTGTTTTTCTTTGAAATAAATATTCAAAAACATTTAACCTACTGATGCCTCAATTAATGTAATTTTATTGGTATCTATTTTTATTTTGAAATTTACCAGTAGCTGTTGCATTTCCCACCCTAGGCTTATACTCGAGTCAAAAAGTTTTCCCAGTTTTTTTGTGGTAAAATTAGGTTCCTCGGCTTATATTCGGGTCGGCTTATACTCGAGTATATACGGTAGATCAATTTTCTCCATGATGATCTATCCCAGAGGTTCCCAATCTTTTTCGGTTCGCGGCTCCCATAGCAATCCGACTTGCAACTGCGCATGCGCACTAGACGTTTCAGAAATGGCGCATCAGCGTTAGACCCAGCGGGCGGAATATTTCGCGGCGCCCTTATGACGATAGCGCGGCTCCCCAGGGAGCCGCGGCTCACACTTTGGGAACCACTGATCTATCCTTAACCTGGTCTTTCAGGTTTCCTAACTGGGCACCCATTGCTTCTATAACCAAGTCCATCCACCTTGCTGCTGGTCTTCCTCTTCTCCTTCCTTCTACTTTTCTCACTATTAGAGACTTCTGCAGAGAGCTGGATCTTCACAAAATGTGTTTAATGTAGGATAATTTGAGCCTGGTCATTTGTGCCTTAAGTGAGAACTTTGAATCGATTTGTTTCCTTGAATTAATACATATTCCTTCTGAGAATATATTTAAATATTATAGTTCACCTTTAATTTAAATTTAAAAAAGAGAACCAGTTTGGTATAATGTGAAGGTCCTGGCTTAGAAACCAAGAGACTATGAATTCCAGTCCTGCCTTGGGCATGAAAACCAGTGACTTTGGGTCAGTCACTCTCTCAGCCTAACTCACCTCACAACAACAGAAAAAACAGATATGGAGTATCATATGTAACAACAATAAACAAGTTACAATTCTTTATACAATTCTATAATACAAACATATATTTATGTGTGTGTGTATACATTTATATATTCCTAATGCAAGTAGGGTATATATCTACCCTGCTTTTTTAACCTGCTGTGCTTTTTATAAGTCCCATACTGTATTTCCTTATATGTATCCATACAAAAGTCTTACTTACATCTATAGACAATCCGCTCATAAGTAGAAAGTGTAATCAGATCTTCAATCCATTGAATAAATGGGACCATACATTTATCTTTCCCATGTTGCAGTATCAATCTTTTCGATATAATAAGATCACGGAGAATCTATTTACATTCTCCAGTTGCCAAATTGCATGTACCATGGCATGTAATTCCAGAGAATATTATCCTCTGAAAACTTTAGCTTTTGTTGCACATTTATATAACCCACTGCTTTCTCCCGAACAATAAGGTATTGAAAAAGCATGTGTTTTAAAGAAGCATTATTATTACATACCCAACAAAAATGCTGTCCTAGACAATTATTTTTTATACAAATATAATGGAATCCAATACATTCTAAATATTATTTGTGGCTGTATAAGTTGCCATTTAAGGTCCATTGATACTCTAGGGATAGAAGTTAAAACACTTTTCCATTGTCTAGGCAATATAGGAACTCTAATTCTTTATTCCAGTCATTTCTTTACAGAAATACATTCTTTTGTCCTGGCTCTGCTTTTCCTTTGACACTATTTGCATTGCCTTCAACTCTTATGGCTCTGAAAGTAATTGCACAATTTGGATATGCTCCGTATCAAACTGAAGATAAGGAATAGAGCTTAGCTAACAGCTAAGCTACTAACAGTTCCTGAATATCTTGATTACCTTAAGGGGAAAAAAAAAGAAAGACAGAGTGTGTGGTGAGAATGTACATTACAGGTAGACCTTGACTTATGACCATAATTGAGCCTCCAATTTTGATTGTAAGGAGTGACAGTCATAAAGAGGGTCATCGTGTGTGACCATGCCTGATTTTATGGCCTTTTTGAAAGTGGTCATAAAGTGAATGCCATGTTTGTAAAGTGAATACTGCAGTCATAAAGTAAGCAATGTGGTTGTTAAACTAACCCATTGTTCTGTTAGGCGGTTTTTTGGGTTTTTTTGCTGGAAACTGGAAATAGATGCTAGTTTCCAGCAAAAACATAACAAATTGCAGTAATATAACCACAGGATGCTGCAAATGGCTGTAAATGGGGGCCGATGGCCAAGCACCCAAAATATGGGGAGTACCTGGGTGGAAGAACTGAACCTTCTTGTTGGAACCAGTTTGGTCTAGTGGCTAAAGCATCAGGCTAGAAAGTGGAAGTCTGTGAATTCAAGTCCTACCTTAACCAGGAAAGCCACCTGGCTGACTTTGAGCAAGTCACTCTCTCTCAGAAGTGAAATCAGAGGGGTTGGAAGGCAAAAAGGCTGATCAAATATTCCATGTATATAGCCAATAGGTCCCATCGATTGTCAGACATCATTACATTATATTACATCAGCGGTCCCCAATTTTTTTGGCACCAAGGACCGGTTTCATGGAAGACGATTTTTCCTTGCACTGGGGAGGGGGGCGTATAAGGGGGGAGAAGAGGAGCCCATGACCAGGATCCCGCACATGAACAGTTTCTCTCGCTTGCTGCTCGCCTCCAGTTGTGAGGCCCAGTTCCTAACAGGCCATGGACCAGTACCGTTCTGCGGCCTAGGGGTTGGGGACCCCTGAATTATGTACTTTATATATTATATTACACTATATGCTACATTGCACCAGTTTGATCTAGGCTAAAAGCCAGGAGACTGTGAGCTCTAGTCTGTTTTAGGCATGAAGGCCAACTGAAGGATTTTGGGCCAATCACTATCTCTCAGCTCAACTCACCTCACAGAGTTGTTATTAAGGGGGAAATAAGAGGAGGAAAGAATATTAGGTATGTTCACCACCTTTAGTTGTATATGGGGAAAAAAGGTTGGATTTTAAAAAAGCCCCTGTAAATAGAAATAATTGGTAGCCATTATGCTGGTTAATTGGAATCATGGAACACTTCAAATGGCTGAAGCGATGCTGGCCAGATTACAGAAAACACATCAAAAATAGGAATAAGAAGAAGAAAAAAGCTGGGTCAGTACATGAGTAGAGGATGTCAACAACGCAAGGAAAAGATAGAATGGATTGTCAACAACAAACCTGTCTCAGATTATTACAAGGAGCTGATAACAAGGAATGTCAACAAGAAGGAACGGTTTCAGAACGTTGTAAAAGAGAATGACAAAAACAATAATGAAGACAGTGTTTGCTCTCATATCAAAAAGGGAAATTTGTTATAATGAAAGGTTTCTCTCACACAACAATAGCAACAGCAGATTTCTTATAACAAAAGACAAAGCTTCCCACAACAAACCGTCTTTCTCAGGATGCCAACAGGAAAAACTATATATAGTCAGAAAATAAACTCTTTAAGAATGCATCAGACCATTAGAGCAAAAGCTCCATTTATGTGTACTTGTGCATAAGCTCATCATTTTCATCTGACCTCATACATGCTTTGCATTAGCTACCCAAAAGTGTAGTGATGCAAGCATTATTGATGAATGCAAGCATTATTGATGAATGCAAGCATTATTGATGAATGGGTAAAGGAAAAGGAACTAGTATTTATAATTATGATTACTGTGCTTATGAGAAAGGTTAATTGTGCTTTATAGTTTCCATAAAGCTATCTTTATCACAGCTATCTCAGTTTAAGTCTCTGTATGTTGTGAAGGGGGCGTGATGGCTCAGTGGTTAAAGACGCTGAGCTTGTCAGCTGGAAAGCTGTCAGCCTGGGTTCGAGACTCGAGCGCTGTGTGACAGGGTGAGTTCCCGTTATTTGCCCCAGCTTCTGCCCACCTAGCAATTCTAAAGCGTGTAAATGCAAGTAGATCCCACTTCCCACTTTGGTGGGAAGATACGAGTGTTTCCTGTTCTTTGATGTATAGTCATACTGGCTACATGACCACGGAAATATCTTTGGACAATGCTGGTTCTTTTGGCTAAGAAATGGAGATGAGCACCCGCCTTCGAGTTGGACTCGACCTGACAAGGAAAACCTTTACCTTCACTTTTATGTTTGGAAACAGCCAGCTATACTGGAAATGGGAGAATCAAGCAAAGGCCTAGTTTGGAATTGTGCAGCATAAACATAAAATTGTGCAGCAAAAGGCATAAACTTGACTGCTCCCAAGATCCATGAAGTCTTATCAGGCTGTTCCCAGGGAGAGGTCTGGGAAGATTCTTATAATTTAAGTTGAGGATAATAAAGTTGGCGCTGGTTGCTTGCACCTGACATTCTATGCTTTATATGTTTAGAAATAAAAGGTATATAAAAGGGGAATAACTGAAGTTGCATTTGGATTGCTTAATACCTTCTTTATTGATCCGGCATCATATATTTAATCACAGTGCCTTGCTGGGAGAATAAAATAACATAAGCGACCTCTGGAAAGTGTTAACAGCATTACTTCCATGATTCCCAGACATTTTCTGGGCAAGACTGAAAATATTGTTTTTCACCGTTAATCCTCTATGCCCAGTTTCCTGTTATTGACACGTCAAATACAGGTACTGACACAAGTGAAAATGGCCCTGTAATGAACTTATGTACGTTTCTTAAATGTATTAGTAAGGTTTACTATTAAAGACTTTAAAAATATCTACTTGTGGAAATTTTAACTGATTATCCTGAAATAACAGTACTAATCTTAATGATAGCAGGATTTGAAAGTTTCTCCATGTGGAAATCGTGATATTTTCTTTGAAAGGAATGATTAAGTAATGAGACTCACGTTGCAAATAAAGTTACCACTGTATAAGCTTACCATATGTTCTCTAAAATTGTCTTCAGCAGCAAGTGAGAAGTCTCCATTAATTTTTTAGGGTTTGCAGTAACAGAAAGTTAATTTAATAAGCACACATTTGATTAAAATGGATGCTTATGGGTAAGTCTATAAAACAGTATTCTAAAACTTTTCTAGTAGAATTTTAAATCTTGTACAGAATTGCACTTACAACAGCAGTGTAATGAGTAAATTACCCCACTGTGTATTAGTAGTAAAATCTGATGCAAGGCTACTCAGAAGATGCAATAAGGTTTATTTCCAAGTATAAATATATATAAGATGGAAGCATAAATTATTAATACTCTATGAAGTATTACTTATGGCAACTTAATGGTAGGGACAGCATTCTGTTAGCTTAAAAATACTAATTGCATCTTACTATTCACAAATCAATGTGCTTTTTAATTTCCTCTTGCAAAACACTCAAATATTTAGATGAAGATTAATATCTATATTTTAAAAATCCATTATATTTACCAACACTTTTTTTTATAAATAAGGGAACTATCCTCAGTCACATTCTTTTGGCTTTTGATAGATTAAAATAAAATAGCAAGTCTTTTTGGACTGTTTTGCTCAGTAACAAAAATATGGAATTATGATGGATAAAAAGTAAATTCTTCTCTGAATCAATCCTGACTATATGTGTATGTTTATATAGTTGTCTTGGTAACAATACCAAAATGGTTTGCCCTTATTTGCTCTAATATAGTCTCATCTAACGCTAGATCACCTAATTCCTCGTGAATTCACATTTAAGTATTAAACTGGTCCCATTGTACTCTGTTTAGCTTTTATTAGATGTTAAGTACTGTTGTCTACAGTGACAAATATATACACTCTTATACATTGGCTATTGTGTATACCCAGAATATATCAAATTATTTTGGCTAGTATCCCTAAATTGTAAGATTACAACTTCCAATTCAGCAACACAGATAACTCTCAACGTATAACTGGATCAACACATGACCAAACCCAGTTTTAGTCTTTTTTTGTGTGGCAATTGTTAAATCAGCAGTCGTTAAGTGAACCCATTGTTTGCTATGGGGTGGTTTTTACCAAAAATTGGAAGTAAATGCTGGTTCCGGCAAAAATGTCATAAATCATGCTCACAGGACCACGTATACAAACAGCTGTAAACACTGGAGGGTTGCTGAGCAACCAAAATTGGTCACATGACCGGGAGGTTTGATGTCAGAACTTCAAAAAAGGCTTATCATGTCTCTTTTGGAAAGAGCCATTATAACTTTGAATGGTCACTAAGTGAATAGGCTACCCGTAATAAACTGAATTCAGGAAACATGGATAGAATAAGCCATTTTCTTCTGGATAACATTATGTGATGACTTCAGAATCCCATGCAATGGGATTAATAGCCCAGAGGAAGGTCCCCATTTCATATTTTCTAAAAAAAAACATGGAGAAAGTGAGGATTTGGGGCTGACACAACCCTCATTTTTCTGTGAAGATGGTTGAAAGGAAAATATCTCTTTCTGTATATTGTAAAAAACAACAATACCTTGCATTACAGGATTTGGTGAGCCGGGCACATACCATTCTGACAGGCCAGCAAACTGAACTGCTAATAATATTAGGGGAATTATTATTATTATTATTTTAATGGAAAAGGGATTTTGACTTACTTACTAATAATTCAGTATGAAGATCAAGAATAGATATTCATCTCAAATTTAAATATTTAACATTTTCACAAGTTGGTGACTACAAGAAAATGCATTACATTTAGATGGGATTTAATCTTTGACACGAAGCTGATATTTGCATAGGGTGACAAATATCAAACTGACATTATGCTGTCTCATTTGATGACTTCCAAATGTCATAGTGCAGGAACTTATGCATGGGGACCTCAGTATTTTTAGATAGTGTCAGTTTAAAAGACATTTACATTGACTGGGTTTAAAAAATATTGAAATGTATTAAAAAAAAAACCCCAAAGGACAGAAAGGAAAAGCAGGAATGCAACAGTAAAAGAAGTTTGTTGTGAAAGTTTCAATTCTTTTTTATACAGAAGATGAATACTTTTACTGCTTGTGTTTCCTGCTGTTTTACAAACTTAATTCCACTTACTCTTACATCAACTTTTCAATTGTTCATCTGACATAGAAAGAACTTCTACCTTTATCTCTACCTTCTCCCTGCCCAAGAAGTTCATACTGATGTATCACTCTTACCCTTTAAACAGGATTTAAGTTTTCCAGTTCCTGCATATTTTTATCTATATAGAATGCAATACCCCCCATCCTGTTCCTTTTGAATAATTGTAATTTTACAGTGTTATGTGCCAATCATGACCGTCATTTCACCAAGTTTCAGCGGTGCCTATCACGTCATATTGGTGGGATACTACCACTGTTGTAAGTACATGCCAGTTGTTTGAATTTTAATCACATGACCACGTTGATGCTGCGAAAGTCGTATGTGCAAAGACCTTAAGTCATGTTTTTCAGTGCCATTGTAATTTTGAATGGTACTGAATGGTTGTGAGTTGAGGGCTACCAGTACATACATTTCTTTCAGAACGAAAGAAAAGGAATAATTTGGTTTTTGTGGGCAACTTCATTGATGAGTTCTACATTTGTGAAAATATTTTTCAAGCACAATCTTTGTTAACTGTCCCACTTGAGTTATCCAAGATGAAGGATGCCGTGAGAACATCTTTATGATCGTTTCCAACAATTAGTAATTTAACAACACAACACATTGTTCAAGGATTCTTTTACACAGTTTGAAATATAAAATAAGGCAGTGATTGTTAATGTATCAATTTTATAACTTGGATTGTTAATATTGTACTATTCTAGCATATTTCAAGATGCCTCATATGATTATTTATTTATAAATAACTCAAGGTGAGAAACATATCGGTACATAATCGTTCTACCTCATCCTACTTTCCCCACAACAACAATCTTGTGAGATGATTTGGGTTGAGAGAGAGTGACTTTATGCAGATAATTATTTACTTGAACAACAGTTCATGAACATTATCTTTTTAATTTCCGGTCTCCTCTCAACAACAGGTAGCTCTAGGTTCAGCCTGCGTCTTCTCCTCTTCATCCGACAGAATGAGGATAGTTTTCAGCAACAGCCATTAGGTAGATGTGGACCAGGGAAAGCCAGGTTTTAACAAAAAACCACCAACTTTGCATAGCTGAAATCTGAGCATATCTCATGTACTAATCCTATTATTCTAAGCACTGTTCCAACCTCCCCTCCCCCAAAGATGAGTAGGATTACAATATCCATAATCCAGCTGCATTGGACTTTCAAAATGTTATGGCGTGTTGTCCAACACTTCTCAAGGATCTCATGTTGGGAGATGCTAAAATAAAGAGTACAGGTAGCCCTCGACTTATGACCACAACTGAAGCCAACATTTTTGTTGTTAAGTGAGAAATTTGTTAAGTGAGTTTTCCCCCTTTTTACGACCTTTCTTGCCACAGTTAAGTTAGTAACATGGTTGTTAAGTGAATCTGGCTTCCTCATTGACTGCTTGTTGGAAGGTCTCAAAAGGGGATCACATGATCTCAGGACACTGCAATTGTCATAAATATGAACCAGCGGCCAAGCATCCGAATTTTGATCACGTGACTGAGGATGCTGCAATGGTCGTAAGTGTGAAAAACGGTCGTAAGTCACTTTTTTCAGCACCGTTGTAACTTGAATGGTCACGAACTATCTGTACTGATACCGATGCACTAAAGCAGTGTTTCTCAAACTTTTAAAAACTTTTTTACTTATTTATTATTCATTTATACCTTGCCTTTATTATGTTTACAAATAACTCAAGGTGGAAAACACACACACTACTCCTTTCTCTTCCTATTTTCCCTACAACAATAACAACAACTCTGTAACAGGGGTACAATCCAGCAGGTTCTGTCAGGTTCTGGAGAACCGGTAGCGGAAATTTTGAGTAGTTCGGAGAACTGGTAAATACCACCTCTGGCTGGTACCAGGAGTGGAGTGGAGATTTTGCAATATCCTTCCCCTGGAGTGTGGAGGGAATAGGGATTTTGCAGTATCCTTCCCCTGGAGTGGGGTGGGAATGGAGATTTTGCAGTAGCCTTCCCCTGGAGTGGGGTGGGAATGGAGATTTTGCAGTAGCCTTCCCCTGCCACGCCCACCAAGCCCACCAAGCTACGCCCACAGAACAGGTAATAAAAAAAAATTGGATTTCATCATTGCTCTGTGAACTGGGTTGGATTGAGTTGAGAGAGAGTGGGGCTAGCCCAAAAATCACCCAGCCCACTTTCACGGTTTAAAGCAGAACTTGAAATCACAAATCTCCCACTCTCTTGCCTGGTGGTGCCGCTAGACAAAAACTTTTAGGATCCGTAGACTTCTGCAAAACATATAATCCACAATTCGTCTCATCTCTTCCCTGGGGACATCATCAGTGGGGGATTAACGTGTTCCAGTTGCAATCTGCGGCTGTTTTGCAACGTGGGACTCGGTCCTCAGCTGCAAGGCGTTTGAAACACCCTCTTAGCACTGAAAGCAAGCGCACCGCCCCCTGGTGGGGAA
Organism: Ptyas mucosa; assembly: GCA_012654045.1. NCBI lineage: Eukaryota > Metazoa > Chordata > Lepidosauria > Squamata > Colubridae > Ptyas > Ptyas mucosa. The sequence continues at coordinate 47,319,486 of WNWU01000004.1, read as the reverse complement.
TATGTTTAATTTCTCCTCCGCTCTGGTTTTTCCCCGCGGGCGGAAGTGGAAGAGCTGCCCTCGCCTGGTGGCTTGGCGGCCGGTGCGGGGCGACAGCGAGGAAAATCGCTTTGCTGCCATGTCGGCGTTAGCTTTGGAGGAGCTGTCTGCCATTGCTGCTATTTACTGTGGGCGAGAAGAATGCGAGGTGCTGGAAGTGTCAGGTGATTGATTGCTTTGCCCTGGTCGCCGCCTTTACCTGGATCCTAATCCAGGTGCTTTTTGTCTCGAGGGAAAAAGGAGCCAGGGGTCGTCCCCCCCCTAAAACAAGGCTCACCATCGGGGCCTCCCAGATATTGGGGCTGCTGATATTCCTGCCCGATCTGCAACTCGGAATGGGGATATTGGGAAGTCCAGTTAGGCTAACCTCCCCACAAGAGCCAAGAGTTTTGCACTTAACAAATAGTTATTTTCTCTTTAAATCCCAAACGTGCTCCTCGTTTCTCCCTCTACACCGGTAACCAGTAACAGAGTTGGAAGGGACCTTGGGAGGTTATCTAGTCCAACCCCCTGCTCACAGCAGAAAAGATCTGTACTAGGGATTCGAACCGCCAAACTGCCGACCTTTCTGATCGACAAGCTCAGTGTCTTAGCCACTGAGTCACCTGGTCAGGCACATTAATTAATTAATTAATCTAATTGGCATGTGATTCTTTGTATGGTGGGGTGATTTGAATTCCCTCTGAAGAATCAGTGATTTGAAGCTGAAGCAGCTCCAGTTTTTAGCCAGGTTCTTTGCCTTGTACCTGACTCTCCCTCATTCATTTAGAAAGGCAAGAGTTTAAATTATATAGGTTCAGTCAGAACAGCGCTAGAGGTCGTCTAGTCCAACCCTCTGCTCAGGCAGGAGACCCTCTACCATTTCAGATAAAAATCTGATAAAGCAGATAAACATCTCAAGGCAAGAGTTCAATAGAAACTCTAGGACATATCCTATTACACTGCTCCTAATACAAGGACTCTAGACAGATCCTTACATACTCTGTGCTGAAGGAATTCCCAGGTAAAGAGAATGATTTCTATTTAATGGTGCTACTATCAGACAAGGACTAGAAAATAACCTTAAAGTCTCCCAGTTCTCGGCTACCATTTGTATGATATGCAATACCATATCATACAAATGGTAGCCG
>WNWU01000004.1:47255931-47317917 GCA_012654045.1 Ptyas mucosa | reverse complement strand
CGGCTACCATTTGTATGATATGGTATTGCATATCATACAAATGGTAGCCGAGAACTGGGAGACTTTAAGGTTATTTTCTAGTCCTTGTCTGATAGTAGCACCATTATTTAGGATTGGAAGTTCTTATAAGAGTATTTTATTTGGATTTATTTTAATGACTACCTTATGCTCTTAATTATTTTTAGACTCAATTATATATGTATTGTTTTTTCTTTTACACATACACACACATTCTCTTGTCTGTTTGTCTGTCTATTTATCTATCTATCCATCCATCCATCCATCCATCCATCCATCCATCCATCTACCTCTATATGTCATACTACTTTTATTTTATTATTTTTTATTTTATTCAATATTTTGTTTGTATCTGGCGTTAGGGCTGTAAACATTTAATTTAATTTAATTATATAGAGAAGGTCACAATCTCTCCATGGATAGCAGGATTGCCTTCTGGGATGGAAAGAGTGAGATTTCTAAAAGCAGTAAAAGCTGTTTTCTCTGCTCTTGCACTCTCCTTTTAGTCAATGGCTTTTTAAAATTGGAACCATTATTGCTACAGTTTGCCATGATGGATTTGCAGTGTTTTCTGCAAATTGGAAAGCACCATTGGAAAGACTGTGTGTGTGAACAACTGTTTTTGCCCTTATTTAGTGACCATAGTTGGGACCAGCAACTCAGTCATTAAGCAAAGAGGTCTCTAAGTGAAAGTGTGACTATAGTTATGATCTTACTTCAGTTTGCTATACAGACGTGTGAAGGTCACAATGTGAGGACGGGTTGCAAAGTTACTTTTTCATCATGGTTGATGAACAAGTTGATCAATAAATGAGGACTATTTGTGTTGTGTTGAGCCTGAGTGGCGTAGCAGGCTAATGCCTCCTATTAAGGCAGCATTTAACATCCAGCTGCCTGCAATTACTGCGAGTTCTAATCTCACCAGGCTCAAGGTTGACTCAGCCTTCCACTTTCTAAGGTGGGCAAAATGAGGACCCGGTTTGTGGGGGCAATAAGCTGACTTTGTATAAATATACAAAAAGTATGAAGGCTATTGCTTAACGCAGTGTAAGCCGCCCTGAGTCTCTGGAGAAGGGCGGCATATAAATATAAAATTAAAAAAAAAATTATGGTGGTGGTCCTCTCAGAGTTACAACATAAGAGATACATAATCTGTACAGTATTATATTTTATGAGGAATGACTGGCGTTGTAAAACCTCATTTAGCCGTTTTAGACCAGCTAAGTCTTTGATCAGGAGGCTAAGTTTTGAAACATATTTTGGAAATACTGCCAGCTCCTTCATATTTTTTTGTTTTTGTTTCCCCTCTTTAGCTATATACAGGGGATATAAAAAGTCTACATACCCCTGTTAAAATGCCAGGTTTTTGAACTGTAACATGATTCTAATTTTTTAATTCATTTTTTCCTCTAAAAGATTGCAGTTTGTTTTTCAATTGAATTGTACAGTTTATATGTTATATTAAAGGAGGAAAAGAATTCTGAAGTGATTCATTTTAGTCTAATTTTTTTTTTTTTACATCTCAAAACCCTGGAATTTTAACAGGGGTGTGAGGACTTTTTATATCCTCCGTAGCATGCATCTTTTATGTCAAGCAAGAGGTAATACCAGTTTCCGCTGAGATGTGTTTTCTCACCATTTTTCCCCCTCTCTCCTTGGCATGGGGATAAATTACTCGATGTAAACTTTTATTTATTTATTTCCCCTGCTCTCAGCTCAAGCGTCCGTAAACATGTAAAATGTTCCCATTGCATTCCCTTTCCTCTTGTAAGCATTGCCCTTCCACCCTGTCTATCTGTCAACACCTGCTGGTAAGCTGAACCAAACAGTCTCCGTTGCTGCCAGTAGCCAATGAAAGCCCCAAGACTGCTCTACAAGAGTTTACCATCAGACTGCTAAATATCACTAATGCCCATTAAATATGCATTCTGGTATGTTGCAAAAAAACAAAACACTTTAGCTTCTCTAGTCTGGGATGCTGTTGGCGTATACTCTGTCAGAATTTTGTTTGCATGGTGCAGTGGTTTTAAAATACATTTGTGGGAACTGGGGGTTGCTCTAAGGCCTGTTGTAGGTTCTAGTGAAAATAGTAGATAAATAAACTTTTTAAAGTAACAACAGGATCATAAAAGTAGCTTAATTTCTAGGGGAGGGTGAGAAAAAGTGATCATTGCCACACTGGCCTCAGCAAATGGCAGTGGCTGGTTGATGTTGTCTGGATTTTGAAGCTAAGCAGGATCTTTGATTAGTATTTGGATAGGAGGCAACCAGGTACTTACCAGGGCTGTAGGTTAGCTCTGAATATCAAAAACTAATTCAGAAGGCGGCAGTGGTAAAACCACCTCCACCCTGCTGCTAAGATGACTGCATGGATCCATTCATAAAACCTCTAGAAGTCAAACTTGACCTGAAGGATATTTTATTTTCTCGAGGGTATTTTCTTTAAAAAATACCCTTTTTGCCATCGCGTGCCAGGAGGGGTGGGTGGGTGGGGTCACGCATGCCTGTGCGCACACCCATAATTATATATGCCCCACCCCTGTGCATGCGCGCATGACCCCCCTCCCCCCACTCCTGGCATGCGATGGCCCGGTAGGCCCATTTTTCTTTCTCACCTGGTTCCAGGGCCTCTCTAGGAATCTGGGGAGGGTGAAAACAGCCTTCCCCATTCCCCCAGATATTCTCCAGAGGCCAAAAATGGCCCGTTTGACAACTGGCTATTTTCAGCCTCCAGAGGACCTCCGGGGGCGGGGGGGAGGACATTTTCACTCTCCCCAGACTCCTAGAGAGGCCCTGGAGCCAGATGAGAAAGAAAAAACAGGCCTTCCCCACCCCACCAGGTCCTGTTTCCCTAATTCTGGTGGGCCCAGAAGACCCAAAAATCAGCTGGCCGGCGCACACATGCATGCCGGAGCTGAGCTAATGTACCCACTGATATGGCTACGCGTGCCACCAGTGGCATATGTGCCATAGGTTCGCCATCATGGCCTTAGCAGAATTAGGTTTGGTGCTTTGCAGGAATGAAAGTTCTCCATTGTGGTTTTGAATGGATAATGAAGAACATGAGAAAATGATCTCTGGGATCTCCAGGCATTTGTACTTGGCCTGAAATTCCCCCAATGCTATAAATTGAAAACGACCCACAGATAAGGAATGTAAACTTCTTCAGATGCTCTCTTTAAGCTACTAAAATAGAGAATTGATGGTGTCAAATCTTCAGAGGAGGTTTAAACGCCATCAGCTTTATTCTAACATCTCTTTTCTGACAGAAGCTATTGAATCAGATCAACCAAGGATATTTTGGTGCCAACGTTATATTGCAATAATAGACCCAGAAAAATTGGTTTCATCCAAGCGTGCTGGAGTAGAACAACAGCCCTTAAGTATCCTGTCTAACTCCTCAAGCTTTATTTATTAAAGATAATCTCATGCAACTGGATCAGAAAGCGTTTTTGGATGCTTCGGTAGAAGCCACTCTTAATGTTGATACCACTGTCAGCAAATATGAGTGAATTTATCAAAGAGCCTAACAAATTAAGCATGGAAAGTTCCAAACTGATGCCTCTCTCTTGAGGTTTAGTTAAAATAAATCTTTTATTGTTGAAAGGGCTCCACTGAATGGTTACTTGATGCAGTGGTGTAGAGAATGAATTTCGTACGTGTAGGAAAACTGTCCCTGAAAACAGTTTGAAAACCACTGATGTGCAACATATTGTGACAGTTTATCTAGGTGTGCTTCTCTGTATTGCACGCACTCACATACTCCTCACCAGTTATTCTGAGTATCTAATTTTATTCTGTTTGCATTTGTATTAGCAGGGGCAAGTTCCATTCAGCATCTTTTTCCTGGCAGTTTTAGAAAGTCCTACATCTTTACCGTTGGCAGCTTTTGACACAGCAGATTCTAATGGGTGTCATATTTCTGGCACCGTTTTTTTAAACTTCTTCAACTGAAGATGGGGAATTATGATGGGTGAATGAATGAATGATGCACGTCAGAAGAACTGGCTTGCTGAAAGAGACCTGGAAATCTGCAATAGTAATTCTTTCTTCCAAGCATAAGTTCTAAAGATTGAAAAAGAAAGAATAAGTAATAATATAGCATTCATCCCTTACTCTGGCGATTTGATTATTAAAATGAGGCGTTACTTTATATTGATTGTGTCTCATATTTCTTAGCTTGTCAAAACACATTTTGTAAATGGTCCTTTGCGTTGTTAGAGTCTAGCTCCATATGATACTAACCATCTGGTGAGCAATCATGTCACTTAGAGAAATATATATTTAATTATTAATTGAATTGAATAATATACCGTATTTTTCAGAGTGTAAGATGCACCGGGGTATAAGACGTACCTACCTTTTGAGGAAAAAAAGAAAAATCTCCCTCTGCCTCTGCCTCTGAGCAACTTTGCCTCCATGCAGCAAAGAGCAAACAGCCTGCTTTACTTTCATTTTCATTTTCAGCATAGCTTGATTAGGACAAAGGAAAAAAAAATCTGCTAGATCAATTTACCTCCTTGCAGCAAGCAGCAGAGGCCCACGCAAAACAGCTGAGAGCAAATCAGCTGAGAGTTGGGAAGCCGATCCAATCAACTTGTGCTAATTAGGCTGTGCTGAAGCTGAAAGGAGCTGTTTTTTCTTGCTGTTTGCTTGCAAGGGAGGTAACTGCTGCAAGGCAGAGGCCAAAGGGTGGGGGCCAGTGGCTGGGCAGGGCTACATTCGGTGTATAAGTCGCACCTAAATTTTCACCCCCTTTTAGGGGGGAAAAAGGCACCTTATACTGCGAAAAATACGGTAGTTACCTTTTTCCTTCCAAGCAAACACTTTAAACTGGTACCTAATTTTTTACTAAGATGGTAGCTGGGAGAAAGTACTGCAGTGTTGTTGATTCTCCCAACCCAGCATCTCTATTTTTGGTACGTACATGATGTGACTGTTCATTTATATCCTGTTTACAGGTAGTCCTCGACTTACAACCACAATTGGGCCCAAAATTAAAGTTGCTAAGCAAGGCAGTTAAGTGAATCATGCCCCATTTTATAACCTTTTTTATCATTGTCATTAAGTGAATTATACAGTTGTTAAGCAAATCTGATTTCCTCCTTTGGACTTGCTTGTCAGAAGACAGCTGGGAAAGTTGCAAATGGCATTCACTTGACCCTGGGACACTGTAATTATTGTAAATACATATTAGCTATCAAGTACCTGACTTTTGATCATGTGGCCATGGAGCTGCTGTGATAGTTATAGCAATAGCAATAGCACTTAGACTTACAGTATATACCACTTTACAGTGCTTTTACAGCCCTCTCTAAGTGGTTTACAGAGTCAGCATATTGCCCCCAACAATCTTGGTCTTCATTTTTACCGACCTCGGAAGGATGGAAGGCTGAGTTAACCTTGAGCCTGGTGAGAATCAACCTGCCAAATTGCAGGCAGCTGGCAGTTAGCAGAAGTAGCCTGCAGTATTGCACTCTAACCACTATGCCACCGCGGCTCATATAAGTGTGGCGACCAATCATAAGTCCTTTTTTCAGCGCTGTTGTAACGTTGAATGGTCACCAAATGAATGGTTGTAAGTCAAGGACTACCTGTATAATGGAAGAGGACTTAAAAGTAGTGTTTGCCAATCTGGGGCTCCTCCAGATTTGTAGACTTCAACCCTGAATCCATATTGTAGACTAAACCTACATTAATCCCTATGGTGGATTGGGATATGGGTAATGTGACCCTCCTGTCATGTTTGATCTCTCAATGACCTTCTGAACTACCTATAATTGTGGGAATGGGGGCACTGTGTTGCTATAGTTCTGGGGTGCCACAAAAGCCAGTATTCTCTCTCTTATTATATAACATTTGTGTTCTGACCTAGGCTTCCTGAGAAAGTATAAATCACAATCTATGTCCCAAAAACCTCTTTTATTGAGACGGCTGTGAATTATGGTCATTCACAGCCCGCAATGATTCACAAGCAGTCTGTGAAGATTCTGACAGATGTCTGCTTGAGTTGACACAGTCTTTCAGGGTAATGTTGATAAGCACCCACCTTTATCTCCCTTGAAACTCTGCCAGAGACCTAACTGTCAATTAGTTTTGCAAGGCCAAACGGAGCACAAAGTCAAACGGATTTCTCAGAGCTTGAATTGACTATATGAACTAATGGCTTCCTGCAAAGATTCACGTCCGTTTGCTCCTCTTTTATGTCTTATGGGAGGGGCCAATCATCTCCAAGCCTTACTCCTGAGTCGCCCTTTTTAAAATTTAATCATTCTTGCCTTCAGCCAGCTCTGCGCATGTACACACTAGGAACAGGCTCACATTGTTCTTCTGCCTCGCTGATGTCAGATTCCGGAGGCTCCGGAGGCAGAACATAACTACCAGATGGCCCTGGCCTCTCTCTGCCTCCGATGCAGAGTCCTCATCTGATCCTTCCCCAGACTCCCCCAGGCCCACGTTCCTCCCCAATCTCCTCACTGTCCGAATCTGCTGCCAGCTCTGCTGGCCGCTGGTGGGCCTCAACAATCTGCATGAAGTTACTTGGGAAGGTCATTCACCACCGTGGAATCAAGTAGCATCAATGTACCAATGATAATCATCCATATGTCTTCATTTCAGATGGGGCAGAGACAAGGTTGGGGTTCTGTTTTGGTGCCTGGAAAGTGTTAAGTTAATGGGAAGAAATATGCTTGGCTCAGTTCCAACAAAACAGAGGATACAAAAGCCCTCTAGTTCCAGAGACGGTTGTAGTGTCACGGGGTCATGTGATCACTTTATGCGGCCTTCTGACAAGCAGTGGGGAAACCAGCTTCACTTAACAACTGTGGTTGCTAATTTAAAAACTGAAGGGTTTCACTTAGCAATTGTGGCAAGAAAGGTTGTAAAATATTACTTAACCACAGAAGTTTTGAGTTCAGTTGTAGTCATAAATTGAGGACTGTCTCTAAATATCCGTCGAACTTGGATTTCTCTGGATAACTCTGAAAAATGTAAAATGAGCGTTTGACATAAAGAGCTTGTAGAAATAATCATGCTAACCATGGCAATCATGATCTGAAAGCATTTAATGATGTGCTCTCAAAATGCCCAACCACCCAAAAAGTTGTTTACCTCTGTCTTTCGCTATCAGGATGTTGAATATCCAACTGTGTGCCCCCAAGTGCTACAAATGCAGTTATGAGGTATGTTTCAGTGCATAAACAAGTTTATGGAAGCAGATTCAAATATTGCAAATATGCAATTATGATATATATTTCAGGTTTGCAAAACAATAATTTTGTAGCTGTAGATCCCAGAAGCATCTTTGTAGCATCTCAATTAGATGTGAATAATTTATGAAACGGCTTTCTCTTAAAATGCAATTTAGTTGGAACAATGTTCACCCATGTTTAGGACTGGAGAAAAAAATCACAAATAATACCTGTATATTTAGAAACCTAAAATCTATTGCATTTGTCCCATTTCTAAATATTATGCCCACTAGGGCATACCCAGATTATTCCCTTGGGGTTATTTATTGCCAGTTTAGGAATCACTGATGGAAGAGTTAAAATCTTGCTGCTATAAAGCCCAGTCATGAGATCTAGAAACATGAAGCACATTCCAACTAATTTAATTTGGGTGCATGAACTGCATATGCATTTTGGACCTGATGACTGTAAATTGGAGATTATATGGGCAATTTGATTGTTTTCTTAGAAATTATGTTTTAAATTGGTGTACAGGTGAAAGGACCTGTTAATCTTCTTAAAGCAGCAGTACAGTATATTTAGTCATCTCCCTCAGGCTGTTCAAAATTGTCCTTCCACTTCATGACATGCAGAAGAAAATATAACTCATTCCTCCAAATAAGGAATAGTTAGCTAATTTGGGTGTGTGTATGTATGTATTTATGGGTGGATGGATGGATAGGTAGATATAGAAATAGAGATATATAGATAAGGACACATGGCATCAGGAAGGGCATCCACTCCATCCAGTCACCCCGACTCTGCCCCGAAATTAAGGGATTAGAAAGTCATAAAAAGGGAGATAGAACAGAATATTTATAGCTCAGGGTTGAACTGTGGAGTCCTTGGTGCTGTTGTGGTCCGCCAGCAGCCTGCCGAGCTGGCAGAAGAGTTGGACAGTGAGGAGGCTGGGGAAGAACATGGGCCAGTCCTGGAGTCTGGGGAAGGCTCGGACGAGGGCTCTGTGTCGGAGGCAGAGATGGGGCCAGGGCCATCTGGGAGTTATGTGCGGACTCCGGAGCCTCCAGAGTCAGACATCAGAGAGGCAGAGGAACAGGCGGAGCCTGTTCCTAGTGCGCACATGCGCAGAGCTACCAGAAGGCAAGAACAGATAAAACAAAAGGGACGACTTGGGAGTAAGGCTTGGAGATGATTGGCTCCTCCCGTAAGACATAAAGGAAGAGCAAAGGCACGTGGACCTTTGCAGGAAGCAACGTTGTAGATGGTGTCAGTTTGTACTTTGAAGCTCCGTTTTTGACTCTGTTTCTCCCTGTGGCCTTGCCAAGATAATTGCCAATTAGGACTTTGGCAACGTGTCAAAGAAGATAAAGGTGGGTGTTTACCAGCCTTATCCAAGGACTGTGGCAGACTTCTGTTGGACTATTTATAAACTCTTGGTGATTCAGCACGTGCTGTGAATGAAAGGAATTCACAGCCGTTAAAATAAAAAAAAAGGGGGGGTTTGGGACTAATTGTGTGCTTTTTGCTATATCAGGAAGCCTAGGTCAGAACAGGTGCTCCCTGAGCTTGGTTCTTTTCTTTCAAATGTTTCATTACCCAACAATGTAATATCCTTCTAGCGCTGATGATGTTATCTAGTTGGATAATGAAACATCTGCAAGAAAACCACTGAACTCAGGAAGCACCAAGAACCTCATGAATAAGTAAGAAATGGTATAAGGAGTTGATACCCGAAGGGCGTCTGCCTCCAGTATTGTCTGAACTAATTTGGCAATTTGCTGGGCTACATTGAGAGGGAGGGAGATGGTAGAACAGTAATGGTGAGTCTCCCACACAGCCTGCGCTTTGGCTATTTAGATGCCTGTGTACTGCTGATACTTTTCTTGAAGCTCTCCAGGGTTCCTGCCCCCACTAGATTTTTAAAGATCCGTGTAATTAAAGCATTAAATTAAAACATGAATGAGTGGGAAGACAGCACATTGCTAAGGAGCGGTCTTAAGCATAGCCTACCTTTCCACTTATTCATGTTTTAATAGCGCTATGGGATCACAGACCTTCTTAGAAACTATATACTGGTGGTGTAGCTTGATGCTGTGTCTCAGAACTGCCGCACCCTCCACCCCACCCTCCAAAACGAGAGAGGACATTCCAGAAGCTAAAGAGGATGGTAAAGAGTAGCTTCCTTCATTTTCCTGCTGGTAAAAAGGTTATTTTATGACCAGCCAAGTAGATTAAAATGTTCATATGTGCAAAATGAGAAATGGAAATTGACTTCCCTTAGCTATCAAGGGATCTCTGTTCTAATCTCTTTAGGTCCCCATATCACCAACTGCTCTGAAACTGGTATCTTGAAAATCTTTTTTATTTAAAAGTCACCTTATGTTTGGGAGATACTTTTCTAAAAGATGGCTGAGTTAAATAAAGAGACCTTAAAAGACCAGAGGACAGATGTTTTGAGGACTGTTGACTTGGGAGGGGATGTGAGGGGCTTTTCCCCTTCTACTCGTGGTGTATAAAAACAAGAATTTCTCAAAGCTTGAAATTACATGGTTAACATTCAGAAGAAGATTTATTGAAAACGATGTCTGTATGAATTTAAATAAGCTAATTAACGAAGGCTTGTTTTTCTTTATTTGCCTAGTCCCCAAGATTAATGTTGCAGATAGAATGACATAATTTACTTATTAATCTGTTCTCTTCTCTGCTAGGGTTTGCTCATCCAGCTTGTCATATATGTAAATGTTCATCAAAACTTGGATTTCTGTAGATAACTCTGAGCAATGCAGAATGAATATATGACGCAGAAAGTTTGCAGATGTGGAATCAGAAGCCGACACCAAACACGGGAAACCATTTTAAGTGTGCAGGCACTATTTGCTGGGATAAGCATGCGTTTGCAGCAGTGTGAAAGTGTGTGCAAGAATTCAGCTTATTAGCACCGTAAATGTCAACAGTATGATAATATATTGCTCTCCATCTCAGATAGCACTTCTGCTGACAGAGCAGGCCAATATAATGTGTTATTAAAGTGAAATACATTTCTGTCAGGCCCAAAACCAAGAATGACACGCAGTGATTCTTCCAAGCTGAGTTCTTTATTGTTTTCACACTTACAGACAAGATCTTGCCAGACTGAGGCCTTTACATCTACAATATAGTTGGTGAACTATTAGGGAGGGGTTGTCTTCATCCCCTGAGCTGAAGAAGCTTCTTGGATGAGAAGCGAAATGTCTTCAAGGAAAAAAAACCTCAAAGTCCTGTTGCCTTTTGAAAAAGCACTTTTGGGACAAAGAGAACTAAGAATAATAAATTCAGTTGTCAAGGTCAAGCAGGAATCAAGCAGGAGTCAAGGTGTTTTAATGGATCATCACAATAATAATATGTGTTGAATGACTTTGTTTATGAAATAAGTAAAACAAGCACAATGCTTTGGTATTATTTCTTCAATCAGACTCTGCTTATATACTGTACCTGTAAGATGCACATATTGTAAAAGTCTGATTACATTCAGTGACAAAGAAATACAAAACTACAGAACACCTAAAAGGAAGCAATACTTTTTTCTTAGAACCTTAAATATTACTAATACGGATCCACCTTAAAATGCAATAGTTATTCATGTTTGCAAGGGAAAAATAAGCTAATGTGTTGTGATAAGAACATGGAAGCATCTTGTATCATTTTAAAGATGGCCCAAATACTATGCCCACATAGATTAGAGATTATGTCATCCAAGGCACTTAACAAATGTTTATATCATTAAATTTTAGTTTTTAAGATGCAATGGCATTTTTGTTATTTTTTTTCCATTTTGGGCTGTCATAATTTCAGTAGGTATTGTTGCTGTAATGTCTTCTAATCTCCCTTTCCTTCTCCCTCCCTCTCCCTCCTTCCCTTTCTCTTTCCTGAAGTTTTTTATTGGCAAGGTTTTTCAGTAGTTTGTCATTGCCTCCTTCCTAGGGTTGACAGAAATTGACTGGCCTCAGGTTACTCAGCTGGCTTCGCATCAAGGTGGGACTAGAACTCTCATAGTCTCCAGGTTTCTAGTCCGATGCCTTAAACACTATAAATTGACTGTAATGACTTCTTAGCTTCCCTTAATTTATTTGCTGCATACAGTAATGGGATTGTGGTACCATTATCATTGGTACAGTAAAAAGAAGAAAAAAGAACAACCTCATAGGCACAGCTGGTCACCTTGATTTCTTAAAGACCATGGGATTATTTGGTTTCCCAGGGATGCGATGGCACAGAAACTTAATAATGCTGGATGTGCTGAGCAATTGCCAGCACTCCAGTGGTTTGAGTCCAGTTTCATAGGACAGGGTGAGCTCCCCTCTCTGAAAAATACTGCACTTTAATACTACATTGTGTGATAAACTATAAACCTTGCTGCTGTGAAAAAGGCAATCCTGATACCATTTCTGAGAAACTAATCAGCAAATCAGCAAAGTTATTTCCAATTCTCTATATTACTAGACCTGTATATAATCAGAAGGAGCGAATATGGACAGAGGACAGCTTCCTTCCAGGCCCAAGCCTGTGAACCCCAACTTGCCTTACTAAAGATCAGGTCTATGGTTACATCACTGTGTAGATGCAATCAGGGCATCCCTACTACCTCTTCCTGGTGTAGAACTGAAAATGGACCTCCTGGTGAGTTAGATTCTGTTCTTATGGGGCATTGAAAGATAGTCAAAAGTTAGTTGACTCAATCCCTTTGGACCAACCAAGTACCTAAGATGAATATGCTTCTACCATAGTGCTTGAAGCAGTCTTCTGCAGCCTGGGTGGGGATTTGGAGACTGGTTGTTCAAAGATATCTGTAGCATATGAAGATAGGGAAGACTGGTTGATAGATCAGTGGACTTTTTTCATTGGCGGTATCGCACCCCTATATAATATATAAAGGTATGCCTGTGAAGGCTCTTTGAAAATGTTGCCTTGCCTCCCATTAGTCATTCTCAAAGCTGCCTAAATCATTTCAGTTTGTGTCACTCATTAAATAGCTTTGTCTGTTGTTTTATAGAGGGCACTGAAGGTTGTGAGGCTGGGGGGGTGGAGGGACTGAGATCAGTGGAAAAAGGATAAAACTTGGGAGGTAGGGCAGAGACAAGCCACTTCAAAAGAACTCATCTGAAGCTTGGGACAGCTCCACTGAATCTTTCAAATCTGTCTTCTCCACGAAGAATGAATCAACTTGACATTTTAGCAACTTTTTGAAGAAATGGGGTGAAGTAGTTGAAACACATCAAAGAGCGAAAAACAGCAAGGATCTGAAAAAAGAGCATCTTTCATCTTGCTCCCTAATTATTTTTCTCTTTTAGTCAGAAGCAGATGAGGTCCCTTGTCCTCTTTTAATTTCACAAAAGGACTCTTAACGGTATTGTTTTACGTTAGCTACATCCCTGTCAGGAAACGGTACATTACAAATCATGTACTGCGATCTGCTTTTAAAAAGTTGTCTCTTGCTTATATGGATTTCTCTGATTGTTGTCTATTTTTGAAGTCATTTTTAAATATCCCCACAGGTTTCTCTAAAGTAGTCAATATGGACCCCAGGGGTCAATGGGAATATCCTTGGTTCATTGCATATAATAACAAATTCTCTCTCTCTCTCTCCCTCTCCCTCTCCCTCTCCCTCTCCCTCTCCCTCTACCTCTATCTCCTCCCTCCCTCTCTCCCTCCTTCTCTAGAATATGAATCCATTATATTTTGTGGAATAATTAGCCAGATGTTTAGATTGGATTTGGCATTTTTATTCATTTATTTATAGTGCTTTAAAAGCCGTGGGTGGTGCAGTGTTTAGAATGCAGTATTGCAGGCTAATTCTGCTGACTGCCAGCAGTTCGATCCTAACTGGCTCAAGGATGACTCAGCCTTTCATCCTTCCGAGGTCAGTAAAATGAGGACCCAGATTGTTGGGGGTGATATGCTGACTCTGTAAACAATTTAGAGAGGGCTGTAAAGCACTATGAAGCGGTATATAAGTCTAACTCAGTGGTTTCCAACCTTTTTTTGGCCATGCCCCACCTAAGCATCTCTAAAATTCTGATGCCTCCCCTGTGACATATAATTCTTACTATTAAAAAAGTGAACTCCTACTCACATAGAGGAAGCCTAAAAGGCCATTAACTTGGTTTAAATAAGGTTCCAATTGCCTCCATTAAAAATCAAATTGCCCCCCTGTGGGGCGTGGGCCCCACGTTGGGAACCACTGGTCTAAGTGCTACACTGAAAAAAAGGGACTTATGACTGTTTTTCACATTACAACTATTGTAGCATCCCCATAGTCACATGATCAAAATTCAGAAGCTTGGCAACCGACTCATATTTATGACGGTTGCAGTGTTCTAGGGTCCTGTGATCACCTTTTGCAACCTTCTGACAAGCCAAGTTAATTTAACAACTGTGTTACAAACTGCAATCATGGTACAGCTTAATAACTACAGTGACTCACTTAACAACTGTGGCAAGAAAAGTTGTAATGGGGCAAAATTTACTTAACAACTGCCTTGCTTAGCAACATAAATTTTGGGCTCAATTGGGATCATAAGTCAGGAACTACCTGTGCAGTACTTTTTTTTTAGTTGCAGCAAACTCATAGGAGTGTGATCTGGGCAACCTATTTACTACAGCTAATATGGGACCTAATTCAGGGGTTCAAATATGCTCCTAGCATGGAAGGTTCTGCTTAATTTTGTAGCCTATACAGGTAGTCTTTGACATACGGCCATAATTGAGCCCAAAATTTCTGTTGTTAAGTGAGACATTTGTTAAGTGAGCTTTTCCCCATTTTACGACTTTTCTTCCCATCGTTGTTAAGTGAATCACTGCAGTTGATAAGTTAGTAACCCGGTTGTTAAGTGAATCTGGCTTCCCCATTGACTTTGCTTGTCAGGCGGTCACAAAAGGGGATCACGTGACCCTGAGCCACAGCAAAGGTCATAAATATGAACCGGTTGCTAAGCATCTGAATTTTGACCATGGGGATGCTGTAAAGGTCATAACTATGAAAAACGGTCATAAGTCACATTTTTCAGTGCCGTTGTAACTTTGAACAGTCACCAAATGAACTGTTGTAAGTCAAGGACTACCTGTATTTTCTCTCAACTGACCTTAAAGACTCCTGATCTGAGGATAAAAACGAATGGAAATTCTCATATAAGCCACTTTAAATTTCTGGAGAAAAAGTGGAATAAGCCTAGCAAACTAATAATAAGAAATAAGTCTTGTATTAGAATCATGGCTGTTATTTTGACAAGCTATTTATTGTTGTAGAAAAAACTCATATATAATAGTATCTCTAGACCAGGCAGTGTAAAAATCCCATTTTTCTATTTCATTATCTATTGCCCCATCTGAGACCATTCTTCATATAAGAGGACAAGCACCAACTCTTCCCTCTAGTATATCTCCTTGTACAAAAATTGAGGGTTATTCCTATCCATATATACGGAATTTCCATTTAACTGACTATGGCTGGATGAGATACCCTGACTGTGGCCGAGTATAAAATAGGCCTCTGTTTTAAGTGTCATGTAGACAGCAATAGCACTTAGACTTATATACCGCGTCACAGTGCTTTACATCCCTCTCTAAGTGGTTTACAGAATCAGCATATTGCTCCCAACAATCTAGGTCCTCATTTTACTGACCTCGGAAGGATGGAAGGCTGAGTCAACATTGAGCCTGGTTAGATTCGAACTGCTAAACTGCAGGCAGCCGGCAGTCAGCAGAAGTAGCCTGCAGTACTTCATTCTAACCACTGCGCCACCACTAATTAAAGACTCTGGAGAATAGGCATTTCTGCCTATTGGTGAGAACTGTATAAAAAACGAATTGGTTAGGCAGTGGAGGAAGTTGCTGGACACTGTGGATGTTGTATTTCTGCTGTGTACTGTAGATTGGGGGCACTATATAAATCCAGACATGGTTGGAGGAGGAGCTGAGCACCCAGCAGGAGCATGCAGGATGAGAAAGAGGGATCTGTGGCATAAAATAGCAGGTGGAAGAAACAGCTGGTTTGGAAAGAGGCCCAGACATCAGAAAGGACAGCTTGACAAAGCTGGAGGACTTCTC
Organism: Ptyas mucosa; assembly: GCA_012654045.1. Taxonomy (NCBI): domain Eukaryota; kingdom Metazoa; phylum Chordata; class Lepidosauria; order Squamata; family Colubridae; genus Ptyas; species Ptyas mucosa. The sequence goes on along the minus strand of WNWU01000004.1, from coordinate 47,302,627 downwards.
AAAGGTTTGAGAAAGAGTGATTTTTTCCCCCACCTCTTTCCTTCCTCTCTAGGCTGAAAGCAAGTCCAAGAAGTTCTGAAACTGTCTAGTGGAGTTCTGTGAATCAGGGAAGTTCTGATCAAAGCTCTGATAAGGAAAACCCTTCATGAATCAAGGAAAGAGGGATTGAGGCGGTTAAGAAACCATAAAATGCTTCATCGAGAATTATCTGTATGTAGATAGCAAGTGGGTGTTTAAGCTCAAGCCACTCTATCTAAGGGAAATAAAAATATTTACTTCAGAAACATTGTCTTTACTTCAAGAACATTGTAATTTAGAGAAGAACAATGTGTATTTGTGTGTGGGTGCATGCATACCGCACCTGGAAAGTTCCCATCCCTTTTCTTAACTTTGACATGACTATTAATCATTGCTAGATTGATCTCCATGACGTTGTCTGATTGTCCTTTGAAACCTTCACTCTGTTTGATGACAGCATTTGCATGTATATGTTGTGTGAAGGTACACTTATTTTATCTGTCAGGAATGTGTCAGTCAGTTTCACTGGATGATGTCAGGTTCTAACATTTTGAGTGGGATAACTCTTGATTCATACTGTGAATACTTATCAACATTTTTCTGCACAATCATTTTCAAAGTATGAACAAAATTAATTGTTTCTTCGCAGCTACCCATCCCTGCATAATCCCACTGTTGGTCTCCATGCAACTATAGGGCTTCTGTATTACTTTAGATGTTTAGTAATCTATATTTATTTATTTTCCTAACTCCTTACCATCTTTAAAATAAAAATACAAACTGTTTGTTGATGTCTGACTACTAAAAAAAACAGTTGATAAAAACACGAGTACATCTAAGTATAATAAAACATCAAGAGTTGTTCAAGTGAGCCTTATTTAATCTCACACTGTTTATTATTTTTAACACATACAGTATTTGGCTCCTTGGTTGTTACTTAAAATAGACATTTGAAAATGCGGAGACATAAATTAATCATTGTTAGATGCAATGGAACTTGCAGTTTTCTATATTTATATTGCTTTATTATTTCTACCCAAAGTGGGTGATATGGTATTAGGGGAAGTTAATTTTTTTTTAAAAAAAGAACAAAACAATTAAAACCTTGTAACAAATTCTTAATCCAACTCATAAAGCTTGGATGAAGAAGAAATTTTTATTTTTAATGGTGGAAAGTGTGTGAATTAAGTGTGACTCCTAATGGAAGATAACCCATTTGATACAGGTTCACACAGCTGTTTTTGTCTCTTGAGTAAGTTCACATTAAGACAAACAGGTTGTCCGAAACCAAGTTTTAAACTAATTAAAATTTCAGAGTTAACGCCAAAAAGGCTGATTGAGTTATACCCAGAAACCAGTTGGCAACCAGTAATTTTATTTCACTGCCTTCCCAACAAATACTTGGGTACTTTAGTATTATTGCCTGGTTTGGTACTTGCCATAAGTAGGCCAAAAATTTTATGTTATCTACTTAAGTTTACTGAGAGACAAGACTCACTGAATTCAGAAGGCTTACAGGCAGACTTGCGACTGTAATGGAGCTTGCCTATCATGGTTGTAATTCATGACAGTCATGAAGCAGATCAGTCACGTGACTGACCTGATTTTACAATCTTTTTTTGTGGTGGTTGTTAAGTGAATGCCACAGTCGCAAAGTGGCATTAAGTGAATGCTGGGGTTATTAAATGAATTCATGGTTTGCTATGAGTCAGTTTTGCTAAAAATTGGAATTAAATGCTGGGTTATGACAAAAAGTGGTAAAATGCAATCACATGGCCGTGGGATATTGCAAACGGCTATTAATGCCAATGCCAAGCACCAGAAGTGCAGTCGCATGGCTACGGGGAGTGGTCTGACCATCAGAACTTAAAAACCGAGTTGTAAGTACCCTCTAGGTGAGTCCATCGGAATTTTGAATAGTTGCAAAGCAATCGGTTGTAAGTCAAGGACTACCTGTATTTTTATATAAGCTTTAGCTATTATAATGCATCATTTAGCTTATGATGCATTAATTTTTATGCATCATTACCCCCGAATCCCCAAATCTGAAATAAAACATGGCCCTGCACAAAAGAATCCATAATTGCATAACGTATTGATTACTATTTGAGTTTTCCTAACGGCAGATAACTAACAAATCGTTGAGAATATTTCATTTGGTCCTCAATTGATTACTGCTTTTGAATTCTTTTCAGAAACAAACGGAATCTCATTCAGGATCCAGACCAGCGTGAAAGGACCTTCGGGCACAGACATATTGTTAAAGTTGTTGTTTCATCTACCACTCAGTTACCCATCAAGCTTGCCAAACATTTCTCTTCATTCTGAACAACTTACAAGGACACAGTGTCTGGCTGTGAGAGCAAGATTGCTCGAAGAAGCAGCAAGTCATTTCTCTCAGCCCATGGTACATGAGTTGGTTCTCTGGATAGAGCAGAATTTTCAATCTGTTATTGAAGAAGCTGAAATTTCAGCCTGCGGTGGGCAAAGTATTCCGTCAGTGAAAACACCCGAGGATGATGACGTCTGGACTGTCCTTTTGCATTTAGACCATATGAGAGCCAAAGGAAAATATATCAAAATGGTTGAAAAATGGTGTAGAGATCTTGACTTGGCGGGAAGACTGATGTTTATGGGCAAGATGATTCTCATACTACTTCAAGGAGATAAGCGGAACATTAAGGTGCAGGCTTTGCTCTTTGTGGCTGGTTATGTGGCTGGCAGACCATTGAACAAGAATGAATATTTTGAGAATTTTGCTTGGTAGCATTAACCATCAAATATACCCCGGTTGGTTGCTGATTTCCACACAAAACTCAACCTTCCTCTGGTTGTTTTCTCTCTCTGTCCTCTGGGTTCCCCCTCCATAAAAGTTACATCCACAGCTATGTTTAATATTGGGTTTGCAAGTCCAGCCACAGTTTGCACCGGGAAAGGGACAGCCATCACCAAATTCATCACCGTCCCTTCCACTCCGGTGAAGAACTCCAATATGAGCAGTCACAGCAGATTAGACAGAATGCTCTCCTCTTGCTTACATTAGCCTCACATGAGGGTGAGCAGATACATGATAGGAGAAATTTGGGTTTACCTCTGTGACTGTCCACTCTATGGGGAGTCTAGATTAGTTCTCAAACTTGGCAACTCGATGATGTGTGGACTTCAGTGCCCATAATTTCCCAGCCAGCATGAGAGTTGAAGTCCACACATCTTCAAGTTGCTAAAGTCAAGAAATGGATTTAGATGGTCTAGATATGTGAAAGACCACGCATCTTCCAGCTGCCAAGATTGAGAAACATTGGGTCAAGACAATGGCTATTTGGGACACAGTAGTAAATGGGCTTTTTTTCCAGTTAATACGGCAGCCTCACCACCCAAGTGCCCTTCACACTTTCTAGCAGTAAACTAAATACTAATGCATTAATTAATCATGAAAAAGTTGCTGCCCTTTTATGACACCCCATTTGTGCTACCATAGGCAGCTGCTTCACTCGAACTAATGGATGCTATTCCTGTAACCAAGAATGGATGATTATACATAGGCCAACACGTATCTTCCATTGTGATGTATGGAATTATGGATGAATCATGACAAATTTAGTATTCTGTCATGCCTTCATGGCCAATGAAATGTAACTGGTAGAAATTTGTGTTCAGAAATGGATTATATTATTTAGATCTGGATAATAATTACAGTCCTATGAGTCGGTTGGAATTTTATATGGAAATATATATGCGAACTGACAGATGGGAAAATTGAACAACTCCTAAATGTGAATTATTCCTAAATGTCAAAGTGGAACTTTCTGTTTTTTAGTTTAATGCCATTTTGTGAGCAATTTGCATTCACAAAAGCCTTCAGTTACCGCAGTTTTGGTTTCACTATTTTGTTCTCCAGTCAACTCTGTAGTATACTCAGTCCTCATGGCAAATCTTAATGAGAATGGATGCCATTGTTCTTTTTTTATGCTTTCTTAGCAGGGTATAAATTTGCAGCGCTCAAGTCTTATTAATCTGATCATTACATAATACATGAATAGAATAGAATATCAGAGTTGGAAGGGACCTTGGAGGTCTTCTAGTACAACCCCCTGCTCACGTAGGAGGCCTTATACCATTTCAGAGAAGTGATGAAGCATCCACAACCTCCGAAGGGAAGTTGTTCCACTGGTTGATTGTTCTCGCTGTCAGGAAATGAGGATGCAATCCTGTTTTACTTAAAATGAAGTAAGGCTATTTTAAACCTCCTGGACCTGCCTCCTAAGTAAACATGAAGAAGTCTGTATTGGTTATGTAGTCTTTATCTGTAATTTTAGCAGATTTTTAGAGAATCACAGATTACTCTATTGTAGGCTGGAAAGTCAAATAAAAAAACAAAACAAAAACAAGCCAGTGGTAAACCTGTTCCAGATTATTGTATTTCCAAGAAAATTGCATGGAAGTATCTATAAATAAGAGCTGAATTTGGCTTGAAAGAGAGCAGATTATACTTATACTTTTCATCTTTGGTTGCCACAATTTAATGCATGGATGTATCGATTAAGTCATCAGGAGCTGAACTTGACTTCAAATAAACTTCCTTCCTCCCTCCCTCCCTCCCTCCCTCCCTCCCTCCCCCATATATATATATGTATTATTTCTATCCTGCTGCAATCACGAAGGTTCTCTGCAAATTACACAGACCAAATAATATAGTTAAAACATAGGGTACAAAACAAACAATACTAAAACAAATGTTTTAAAATACCCTTAGTGACATGTGCAGTCTCAGTTTACTGTGGTAACACAAGTAGTCCTTGATTTACGACCGTGATTTTATGACCTTATTTTATGTCTTTTTTTTTGTGGCAGTTGTTAAGTCAGTCACCATAGTTGTTAAGTGAATCCACACTCATTAAGCAAATTCCCTGGTTGTTAAGCTATGGGGCATTTTTACCAAAAAATGGAATGGTTTTCAACAAAAATATATGACTGCAGGATGCTGCCAATGTCTATTAAATGCAGGCCAGTTGTTGAGCAGACAAAAGGCAGATGTGGGACTATGGGGCAGGGCCCAGTTGTTAAAAGTTCGGTACTGGATGATAAATGCCTTTTGGGGAGAGTCCAATGGAACTTCAAATGAACATTAAGCACAGACCATAAGTCGAGGACTACATATAAACATGCTTGATTTTTAATTTCTATACATTTATAGTGGTGAAAATTTATTTTATTTGTAGGGTTTTTTTGCTATTGTGACCTGTTTCTGTTTTGAGGCTGAAAAACCAACACTCACTAAATGGTCCCCCATCCTAAAAACTTTGGCAAGATTTGAATTCATGTGTGTGTGTGTGTGTGAGATCTATAATTTGGAAGGACTTTGTTGTTTGATAATAAACTAAAGTCATCCTGGGTTCTTCACTCTTTCAGAATTGAATATAGCAGCCCTGAGCTGAAGGACTTGCTCTAAGAGCTTTGTTGCCTTTTTGTTAGTCTTGTTTGTGAAAAAGATGAAATCACGTGGCCAAACCATGCAACATGGTTTGCACCGAGTATTAAATGAAAGGGCCTTGCATTGTTAGAGCGGATGAGTGGGAAGAGCTTTTATGTCATGGCAAAATAAACCCCACATCTTTTCTCCAGGCCCTAGAGCTAATCTTTAACAAAACACAAAAGAAAAAACCCAGTGTGTTAATATTCAAGTAGATTTAATTCATGTAGGAAGCAAACAAACACTTGAAGCAGAAAAAATTAAGCTGACATCACTACTACACCCACTTAGGCATACTAGGGGAAAATATGTATTGGGAAAAAAATTGTGTGTGTGTGTTTACACAAAGTTATCTATCCTTTTTCTGGGAGATGGTATAAGAATTACATCTGTGGTTGAGTGAAGAGACATTTTAAATATTCACTGCAGCAGACTGTGGGGAGTGTAACTCAGAAATTAGTTGCATAAATCTGTTTATTTTTCTTTTTTAAATAATTTTTATTGAATATTTTACATTTTAAAACCAAACCCACAATAGCAAAAGAAGTCAAGAGACAAAACAAAAACACATCAGACATTAAAATACAATACTAACAACAGATATATACAATTTTACAACTTTCTGCATCGACTTTTGTCTTTACTCTTAGCTTTTATCCTCCAATTCCTTCTCTTTATTTATAAATATTAAATTAAATCTGTTTATTTTTCTTGTGAGTTAACGTATGAACTAGGATAAATTGGAAGAGAACTGCATCAGGTTAATTCTGCTTTTTGTAAGAGTGATAAAGATGCTCAGGGAAGCTGTTCTGGAAAGCTTGGTGCAGTTGTTCATAAACTTATACAACTCAAGTGTGTGCCTTTCGCACGTCACATGAAAATGTAAGTGCAATGTCGCCATACTTTCCACTGGTAGGGTTATTTACTAGCAAGAGTAATCCTGCCATTAATAAAATGCAAAGAATTGGCTTACAGGTTTCAGCCAAAGTCTATTTAGAAATCCTTTCAGAAAATAATGTTTTTGCCTGTCAATAATATTTGTCCTTGGTCTTTTATGGATGATGTTATATTAATGTTGTTGAAATTTGCTTCTTTTTTTCTGATTTAGGAATACCTTATTCTCCAAAAAACTAGCAAAGTGGATGTGGATTCGAGCGGAAAGAAGTGTAAAGAGAAAATGATGAGCGTACTCTTTGAAACAAAAGCACAGGCTGAACACAGAAGGTATGATTTAGTTGCGTTCAGCTAGAAAACCAGCTTTGAATTGATAATTATATTCTGACAAAGAAGTTGGCATATTCACAAAGTCTCTTTGGTACAATATAGGTTTCAGGCATTCGAAGTCAAAGAATATTCAACGTTGGATGAGCTACGACATGAATTTGAGGCCGCGGGACTCGCCAAACTGTTCAGTGAGTTTGTGTCGCCTCAGTTAAAGTAATTTTGAAGCAAGCCCACGTGACTGTGACTTAAACTGTCACTGAATATATCAAATGGAAGAGGAAGATAACGCAGAAGGTTTGGTGATGAACAGGTCCTAAAGGTTTTCTGAAGCAAACTGTCACAAAAAAAAGCCATCTCCTTACAGAAAGCGCAAGGCACTTTTCACAGTAGAACAGATGTTACTTCGCTGTGTGCCCTGACAGCATTTTGCTAGTAACTGTTGAAAGTTTTAACAGTTGATATTTAAGAACTGTAGGTCAGGTGTGAAGGGAAAATATATATATATATATATATGTATGTATGTATGTATGTATGTATGTATGTATGCAATTTCTCCCTGGTTCTGTGAAATCTCATTTACAACTTGAATGAGATTTCACAGAACCAGGGCTGAGGAACATCTTAGCTTACGTAGGTAGAACCTGGCTAGAAAGAAATTGCAAATGTTTGCATCATATTTTCAAAAAGTAATGCTTATATGGTCTAAAGAGCTTGTGTTTTAATTTATTAATTGAAGAATGTAAGGGATGAGACATAATTTTAAACTTTGCTTTCTTTTTTTTAAATTTTAGGAAAGTGAAGTAAAATAACTGTAGCATTATTTCCCAGAGATCAGTTTTGCCCTTTCATAAAAGTAGAGTTTCACCTTCTACTTATAAATTGGATTTAAAATTCACCTTACTTCAGAAGGTAGTTAGAGTAGCTACTACATTTTAATTTAATTTAATTAATCATATTTCTATGCCGCCCAACTCCCAAGGGACTCTTGGCGGCTTACAACAGAAATAATACAAACAATGAACATAATTTTTTTTAAAAAAATTATAAAAGCATTTTAAAAAACATTAAAAACACATGCACACTACACACAATACAGTCAAAAACTGATTAATATATATAAAATATAAGATAATAAAATTCAAAAGGTTCTTTTTAAAATGTGAATGTGGTAGACTCACACAACCACTTCTATTTTTTTCCTATTTGACCATTGGTTCAGTATAATATCTGCTTACTGGCTTATAAATATCCTGCAGGTTTCTTAAGCTGAATAAAAGCTGCATTGCCTTTCACCAAAATTATTTGTTTTTAGCTGTTTGTCGTTGAGTTTTGTATATATAATCATTGTGGAGATGTCTGAAAAAGATGCCATATCTTTGATTAGGAATCTATTTTTTTCAGTTCCTATTAATGAGGATGGTAGTAACTTTCTCAATACTGTGGAAATTGGGAAGAATACCATTCTCCTAGAGATAAGGATGAGTAACTTGTACTTCTTTAGATGTTACTGAATAACAACTTCCAGCATACTGGGTGAAGCTACTGGGATTTGTTCTTTAGCAAGATTTGAAAAAACTCTGCATCCTTGTTTTATATTTTCAACTTGTTGACAACGGAAATGAAGAATTGATCCCTTTAATGTAGGGTTTTCTACTTTAATGTATAATATTTAACAAAAGTAAATACCAAACTCCGCTGTTCAGGAGTCAAGCTTTATTCTGGGTTCCATCTTTAGGCCTGGTATGCTTGCTCTTTTTTGCACTAATATTATTACTCTTATTTACCAAACTTGGATAGAATAAGTTGATTGGAACAATTTATTCTAGAAGTCTCATGCTACCATTTCTTAGGTAAGTGCATCAAAGCTAGAAAAACCAGTGGACTATGTTGTTAAGATTTTTGTCTATCCTTGGCAAACTTCTTCCTGTCTGGTTGACATCAGGGAAGTGAGTTTATTGAGGAATGTTGCCAAATGTCCTTTCTGGGCTTACTTACTAGAGGGGGTAGATTCTGGGTCACAGTTACTTACATGACCTCCGCTTTAATAAGGATCCTATGGACTTAATGGGTTAAAGGTGCTTGTCATATTCCCCAATGCTTGCCTGCTACCTGCCTATTAATTAATTGTTGTACCTTATGATTCTTGATGAATATATATTTTCTTTTATGTACACTGAGAGCATATGCACCAAGACAAATTCCTTGTGTGTCCAATCACACTTGGCCAATAAAAAATTCTATTCTAGTCTAGTCTAGTCTAGTCTAGTCTAGTCTAGTCTAGTCTAGTCTAGTCTATTTACTTACTTACTTAACTTATATGGTTCCATATAATGACTCTAGGTAGCTCACAACAGTCCCTAAAAATATGGTTTAAAAAACCAGAATCCTTCCCTCCAGATTCCAGATCAGGCATCCCTGCAGTTCAACCCCATCTTGGCCCAGTGCTTGGGGAAAGAGCCAGGTTTTTATGATCTCAGGTGGGAGGTTGTTCCAAAGGACTGGGTTGGTCTCCAAGAAGGCAGGCCTCTGAGCTCCCATCAGGTGGCATCTTGGAGCACACTCACTCTATCTGACTTAGTAGGACAAACTGGTACCTTGTGTATGGAAATCTTTCATTTTGTTAGTGGCCATTTCCAAATTGGAGGACCCATTCTCCTCTGTAGTGCAAAGCATAGCCAAACTGATGTGGAGTACATTCAGTTTTAATGAGCTCCTTTTTATACCCTCCCGCTAAAAACATCATAGCTGTCGTTTCAATACACACTTGGTAATATCATGAGATGACAGTAAACTTTGTGCGCTTTGGCATTTTGTCAACCGAAGTGTATGATTTTTTTAAAAACTACTTTCTGCATCCAATTTGTACTTGTATATTTTGGATGGCAACATCTGCCTTTATGTCATCCAAGAAGAAACAGTTGTAAAAAAAAATATCTGTAAAGGAAAGAGTTCGTGCTTGCTATCGTAAATGAGGATACATCAGTCAAATCAAGGTGTAATAGTTTCTTCAAAACATTTGCCATATGGGGCAAATTATGTCACTTCAAATAGTTGACATGGTCATATTAGACTTCAGAAGGTATCCCAGAATGTCATCATTGTTACCTGATCTAGAGCACGTTGTCAAAGCCTGTACAAGATGAACATATCCAATAGTTTCATGCCTGAAAAACAATACTGTGTCTTCATTCTGTACAAAAATACTATGGGAAGAGAATGGACAGTGTTCTGTGGTACATGAGATTATATCTTCGGGCAACTGCTTCACTTCGAGCTTGCTAGGTCAGGATTTTGGATCCCTGTGTGCCTTGTGGATGGACACCCTTAAACAAAAGAAAGGAAAAATTGTCGTGGAAAACACTATGCTTTTCATGATATACTCTTTAAGGAAGCATGTCCCTAAATCCTGTAATCTCTGACAATAGGTGGTAATATGAATCCTTATTAATAATAATCAGATAATTTATTATTTTTAATATTTTAATTATTTTCCTAGGTAAAGGTAAAAGGTTCCCTCACACATATGTGCTAGTTGTTCCCGACTCTAGGGGGAGGTGCTCATCTCCGTTTCAAAGCCGAAGAGCTAGCGCTGTCTGAAGACGTCTCTGGGCGGCATGACTAAACGCCAAAGGGGCACGGAACGCTGTTACCTTCCCACCAAAGGTGGTCCCTATTTTTCTACTTGCATTTTTTACGTGCTTTCGAACTGCTAGGTTGGCAGAAACTGGGACAAGTAACGGGAGCTCACCCCGTTATGTGGCACTAGGGATTCAAACTGCTGAACTGCCAACCTTTTGATCGACAAACTCAGCGTCTTAGCCACTGAGCCACCGCGCCCCTTTTATTATTTTCCTACCGGTCTTTTATAATCTGTGACTGTCCAGAATTGCATTATAGGGGAGATGGACATCATAAAATTTTATAAATTAATCAATACGATCAGTATGATTTATCCAGATATTGTTGTTACTGTCTCTTAATACCTACTGGGAGTAGCAACTAGTAGTCAGCTTATACCCAACATTGACAGCTCATTGTGAAATCCAATATATGAATTATAGTGTCTTCATTATCTATCGGAAAAAAGGATATAAGAACATCAATATAATCTTATATTAATATACCAAATGCTTATATATGCTTAACTGGATACTTCGGGAAAGTTCTCAAGCAGATCCTGAGCATTACAGAATTTTTACTGTCACTCAGCAATAGGTGTCTTTGATATCATGATTAACTATCTTTCTTAAATTTTTCTGTTTCAAAAAAGTTACCTAGATTTTGTCTGTCCCAGTTCACCACCACTTAATTTTATTGGAATACCCAGATTTTGGCATGAAAAAGGCTCACCTCTTGATGGATAGCTTTATATATCTCTATGAAGTTTTCCATTTGCCTTTTTTTAAAGCTGAGGACTTACAAGATATGAACCATTTTTAAATGCCGCCGAATTTTATTTTTTCAGAAGTGGTGGACCGTGTTCCAAGTATGGCCACTTCTCCATGGATTTGTGTAAAAACAAATATTTCCCTTCTTTATTTTTGAGAAATCCGTGTTCTTCTGATGTCCAACATGGAATTTCTTTCTTTCTTTTTTTAAACAGCAATGGGCACATATAGCCTTTTTTTTTTTTTACTGGGTTGCTTGCCACTAGCCTCAGGACTCCTTTCTTGATTAGCTACTGTCAATTCAGATCCCAACAGCGTGCATATGAGATTAAGATTCCTGCCCTGTACTTATGTGCTTGTTTGACAGTCTTCCTGGAATGTTCCTTACAGCAGTTCTTTTTGTCCATACAATAAAACATACAAAATAATTTAGTTAGCCAGCCACCTAGCTAAGTTTTCTGCACAGCCTTGGTGGTGCAGCGGACTAAAGTGCTGTTAAGTAGCACTTAGCTGCCAGCTGCCTGCAATTACTGCGAGTTCAAATCTCACCAGGCTCAAGGTTGACTCAGCCTTCCATCCTTCCGAGGTAGGTAAAATAAGGACCCAGATTGTGGGGGCAATAAGATGACTTTGTATAAAAAAGAATACCGCTTGGGGGGGACGAAAGCCCTACTAAGCAGGTATATACAAAAGAATGAAGGCTATTGCTTAACACATTGTAAGCCGCCCTGAGTCTCCGGAGAAGGGCGGCATATAAATCAATTTTTTTTAAAAAAAATCCAATCAATCAATCAATCATGGTGCCTCATAACTTATTTATAAACAAGTGGTGCTGATATATTACAATGTTTGTATTCCGTCCTGAGAATAGGATTCTGATCTTTAACTAGTTATTAAAAATACAAGAGCACCTCACCTTTTATCTCATTCTGCTAAATTTGTTTTCAGAGAGATGTCATCAAAGCTGCTTAAAAACCTAAACAAGCCACTGTCTGCATCCATGTTGATACTCAAGAACGCTTAAAAAGAAGCCTTATCTTGAAAGGAATATTGCTGGTTCTTCAGCAAGGCTTGTCACCCTATATGTGCTTATCAATCAATCTTTAATAACATTTTCTACCAATTTGAGTGGAATAGCTGTTAAACCAACTAGCCTATAATATCCTGAATTCCCCTGGATTCTTTTTTTTTTCAACTGGCCTGTACATTATCTATTTTATAATCTTCTGATAGATAAGTTGACCTTTAGGGCATGGTACAATTAACAGATGGTTAAGATCAGTTTGTTTTTCCTACAGTACTGTCCTTTGAAGATTTGTTTTTTGTTAAAAGATAAATGTGACAGGGTTGGCTCATGTCAGGAAAAGTTAACATACAAATATATTAACACCTCCAATAGATGTTACAGTAGGTCCTGATCATCATTCAGAATTAAGAGCAAAGTCATCTCTCTTCTGGTTGATTCCATGATAAATGTTAGTAGGTAGGTTATTCCACTTCGTGCTATTTTTCTCTCTCTCTTCATTATGACTAAAATAACTTTTACTTAATTCTGTGTATGGATCATTAAAACCACCCATTTGAAAGTCTCTCTAATTTCAACCTCAAACATAAAATCATCTGTAATTTTGATTGGGGAAGGATACATCCTCGGTTCTTGTGGGTAGATTTGTTGATGTAAAGTGTCAAACTTTGTACCTAATCATATGAGCTCAGGTGTGCGCTCAGGTTTTTCACTACCTCTATTCATTTTGTCATGCACAATTATTCACATGCCAACCAGTTTAAAGAAATATAGGGCTGACTGACTCATACATTTGCCCAACTTCTGATTGATATTTTGGCTTTTCCCAGAATGCTACTGTTGTCTTGAGTGGCAGATGCCCTATTGTGTTTCTCAGAATAGTTTTGGAAAACCTCAAAATGAGTAAATCTCTAACTTTGTAGCATATGCATCTGAAATACAATCTCTCATTACTTACTGGCAAAAAGCTTCTCGACATACATTGATATTGGAGGATACATGCATGTGCATGCTGCACTTTTTTGTTTCAGAACTACCTGCACTACAAATTACCTATCTTGTAGACAACAAGAATGTCAGGTGCAAGCAACCAGAACCACTCATGAAAAGTCTGAAACAGAAGCCTTATTGTTAGTCACCTATGTTACAACAATCTCACCAGACTGACTACGTTCCCTCAGGAATGGTCAGATTAGGCTTCAGGGATTCTGGGGGCGGTCAGGCCTGTGTTGCTTTCTGCAATGGAAGGACTCTAATTTCAGCCCTCTCTTAACACCTTCCTCTAGTCTAACTGAGATTCTATGACAAGAAAAAAGAATTCATGTTAACTACTATTCAGAATAACAATGCTAAACAGAAAATAACTCTTTGTATCCTGCCCTAACTGTTTGATGTGCTCCTCAGAAGAGTTCAGTCTTCTCTGAAAAGGTAACTGGGGTCAAACCATGACAACTTCTTTGAATTAAGGCTGCAAATTTAAATACAACCATCATTTGGAAAACTAATCTTATGGGAGTCACACAGATCACTTTAAAATTTCATTCCTGTTCACATCCTGTTGTATAAATGGCAGTAGCCAAAGTGGATGGCATTCATGACAACTTGCCCTTGTCTCCTGACTGAAGCCAGAAAACCAATGAAAGATGGTTAGTATATGGGATGTAGCATTTATAAATGATCTACGATGCAAAAATTCTGGGACTTGTTGCAACTCCCATAAAGCATCTTTCTACTTACTAGGCAAGAGGTCTGATTATCTGTCAAGCCCACAGATAATAACAGATGTTTTGTCCATTGATCTTCTATCACCTGCTTAATTTGTTACTCACTATTGTTAAATAGCCTAAATCGACAGATCCATTCAGCATAAGAAATGACTTGAGTTTTTCTGCTTAATTTGAAATACTTTAAGGGTACATGATGTTGCTCAGACATCTGCAGGGAAACATCAAAGTAGAGGTCAACCCAGTTTTGTCCTAGCAAATGTCCTTGCTTTCCATTAATCATCTGTCAACATTAAAAAGAAAGTAAATGCCTGGTTTTTACACAAGCCATAATAACCCTTAGAGGTAGCGTCCGTTTCTGTTTTGTAGCCAGGATGGCCAAATCTGAATATGTAATGTTTTATTGCAACTCTCCTTTCTCAGTTATGTTTCTTGGATTCTATTCTATTGATCCATTCGATTACTGAGGCCACCTAGTAGGGATGACATTTCTTAACGATTTATGCAGATTACATGTTGAATTTAGGGAGTCTGAGTTTTTTTAAAAAATGCAATACTTCTTGAAAATGTAACACTAAAAAAATCATAAAAAGTAAAAGATAAAAAGAAACCCATCTCTTCAATATGAAAAACAAATAAGTACTTCAATGTTAGTCTCTCTTTTTTCCCCTGAATAGCTCAGTAAGGAGAAGGTAAAGAGATGGCAAACTGGGCAATTTAAGTTTTTATACAGGCAAAGTAAAAACTGATAGAAAATAGTGGATCCTGGTAAATTATATCCAAGCTTGGGGCTGGTTAGTACTTGGATTATTAAAAGATATTAAGGCTATAAAATATAGACTGGAGCCATCAAGAATCAAACATGACTCCATGGCATTGTTACATTTCTTGAGACCACAAAAATGCAGATGTAGTGCTAAAACCTGGTCCTGTAGTGATAGTATCATCAAGATAAAGTGATTTTACCAGTACATAAAAAAAATGCAACAGAAACTGATTCGCCACATTAAAATGTGGGCAGAGGTTTTGTGGAATTGAAAGCAATAAGCACGCAAATAAAAGCTGAAAGCAAAACAATAGTAAAAGAATTTATGCAAAACATAATCTAGATGGGAAGCAGATTCTTAGATAAGACAATAAAAGGAGACATTGCAATTTTACATGGAGGAGTGTAAATACAGGACAAAATTGCACCTGTCTTGTAGCTATCAATATTCCTCAGATAATACCTCAGATAAGTTTCTGAAAGCTCCTATTAGGTTGAAACTACTCATCCTCCTAATTATTTACATGTATAATTTATACTTCTTGCCTAATACTTATCAGTACCAGTTCACTGTCTGGCCTTTGCTGCTAAATAGCTGGCCTTGGCAAAGAAGAAAGAGATGGCATTTTTGAGCAAAAATGCATGAGAAAATGACCATTATATGGAGGAAAAGTTATGGATGTCTGTTTAAGAGTTACAACTTAACTACTATACCATACTAAGCATGCAGAAGAAAAGCCATTTTACACAGAAAAGCACAAGGAAAAATGTGGCAGAGCTCTGGTTTTTGTTTTTAGAATAGAATAGAATAGAATTCTTTATTGGCCAAGTGTGATTGGACACACAAGGAATTTGTCTTGGTGCATATGCTTTCAGTGTACATAAAAGAAAAGATACATTCATCAAGAATCATAAGGTACAACACTTAATGATAGTCATAGGGTACAAATAAGCAATCAAATCATATTAGGAAACAGTCAATATAAATCGTAAGAATACCAGCAACAAGGTTACAGTCATACAGTCATTAAGTGAGACGAGATGGGTGATAGGAACGATGACAAGATTAATAGTAGTGCAGACTTAGTAAATAGTTTGACAATGTTGAGGGAATTATTTGTTTAGCAGAGTGATGGCGTTCAGGAAAAAACTGTTCTTGTGTCTAGTTATTCTGAGTGTGCAGTGCTCTATAGCATCGTTTTGAGGGTAGGAGTTGAAACAGTTTATGTCCAGGATGTGAGAGGTCTGTAAATATTTTCACAGCCCTCTTTTTGACTTGTGCAGTATACAGGTCCTCAATGGAAGGCAGGGTTGGTAGTTTTTTCTGCAGTTCTAATTATCCTCTGAAGTCTGTGTCTGTCTTGTTGGGTTGCAGAACCAAACCAGACAGTTATGGAGGTGCAGATGACAGACTCAATAATTCCTCTGTAGAACTGGATGAGCAGCTCTTTGGGCAGTTTAAGCTTTCTGAGTTGGCGCAGAAAGAACATTCTTTGCTGTGCTTTTTTGATGTTGTTTTTGATATTAGGTGTCCATTTTAGGTCTTGAGACATGGTAGAACCTAGAAAATTGAAGGTCTCTACTGTTGATACTGTGTTGTCTAGTTTTGTAAGAGGTGGTAGTATGGGAGGGTTTCTCCTAAAGTCTACCACCATTTCTATGGTTTTGAGTGTGTTCAGTTTCAGATTGTTCTGGTCACACCACGAGGCTACTTGTTCAACCTCCCGTCTGTATGTGGATTCATCATTGTCTCGAATGAGACCGAACACTGTTGTGTCATCTGCGAACTTCAGTAGTATAACAGATGGATCGTTTGAGATGCAGTCACTGGTATATAGAGAGAAGAGAAGCGGAGAGAGCACACAGCCTTGGGGGGGCCCTGTGCTAATTATACAGGTATCTGATGTGATTCTGCATAGCTTCACCTGCTGCTTCTTGTCTGTTAGGAAGCCTTACAAGTGTGTTCAGGTACTGCTAGCTGGTTTAGCTTAGTTAGAAGAATGTCTGGAATGATGTTGTTGAATTTTAATTGAATATATAAGAATCTATGGTCTTATCCATTGTTTAGTGGGCCATTTCAATCCAAATATTTCTAGTAGAAGAAATTAGTAGAACCAAATGATTGTTCTGAAATTATTTTCTATATTAAAATCTGACAAATTGGCAATAATTCTTTGGGTTTTCTAATATTTGGAGAAGTCACATTTGGAAGCTATGCATATGCAGGTTTAGGGGAAAAACAATTGAAGAAGAAAGTGCAAAGGCCAAAAAAGCAAAATCTGGCCCAATCTAAAATACAATCATACTACTTAATTACTATTTAATAGGATTAATACTGCTTTCAAAATTAAAATAGTACAAAGATGTTGTTTCCAAGACTGATTGGTTGTAAGGCCTGTGTTTGTGAATTTAGGCCAGTAATTGATTTCATGACAATAAACTGTAATGATTGGAATAATCTCATATATTTGGTAGAATTGCAATGGATTTTATGTCTTTTTAATGTTTTGTGTGAATAGCATTCTTGCCTTCTTGGAGTTTATGCTTAATTCTATGTTATCTTCTGCAAGAAATATCTATTATGTAATTTAATTACAATATTTATAGACATAAATTGAAGCTTCAATGAAAAATATGGTAATTATATTTTAAAGTTATTGTTGTTTTGTGAGTTATGTGCTTTTGAATCAATATTTTGCTTGTCTAGCCTTGTTCATGGTCATATTTCTAATAAAGACTTTTATTTCAGTTCGTGTTACCCCTTTTTGAAGAGAGAGAAAATAAAGAGAAAGAAATTATTTCTTTTTAAAAGCAGTGTTGATATTAAATTATGATGTTCTTTGAATAACATAACATAAGAATAACATTTTTTTGGGTATGGAACAGTTATATATTCATTAAGCTTAACCTTAAGATAAGAGAATAAAGCTTTCATTTTTGCCTTTGTCTTGTTTGTAATTTTTGAACATAATTTAATGCAAACATTGGTCCATATGGTATATTAGTGTTCTAGTGATCAGTTCTGCAACCTTGATTTGTAAGTATTTCTAATTTGGAGCTCAAGATCAAGATAAATTGTAGGGTTGAGTTTAATGTGCTCTGAAGCTGCAATAGCAGTTGTTCCATCCATTCCATTCCTATCAAATACCGAGATAGATATTACTATGTTTTTTTTTTATCCAAAGTTAAATTTTCTGGCCTCCTGTACTGATTAGTATAAAAATCATTTCCTTAATGATTGGAACTTTTAAGAATAGACCAACTATTAATATTCATGAGAGTTGGTGTGACTGGACTGGGGATGGGTGAGAGTGTAGCAAATGTCTGTGATCAGCATTTGAATTAGTCTCCCTTTTCCTAGTCTGAAGAAACAATGATGTGCAATGCCTAATCTGATACATCTGAGTCATCCAAATGGTTGGTAAATGGCTCCATTTTCTTTGTTGTCTTTAATGGGGTTTTTTCCTTCTACATTTTGAATGACAGAAAGGTGGGATATAAATTAATGAACAACAAACAAATAAATGGACCTACTAGGTGCCCCGCAAAATGAATAATCTTTCCCAACATGCAATCTTCAGGCAAAATGCTGAGGTAACTCTGGTTTCAATTCTCCATCTACTCCATCAGGGAGGGGAGCGGGGGGGGGGGCATGGCCAGGGTGGGTGTTGTTAGGATGGGCGTGGTGAGCTCGACATCACTTGTGTCGGGGGTGCCTGTGGTGTCCCGAGCGCATAGCCCTCCTGAGCTCCATTTTCGCTGGCAGAGGCACTGCAGGCTGGTCCTTCGCTCTTTCCAGCGTGGCCGCACAGCCAGATCTAAGCACCCTGTGGGCCAGATCTGGCCTGTGGGTCTTGAGTTTGATCTACTGCTAAGACAAATAAGAGTAGAATCAATCCCATTAAGAATAGCTACTTAAATTCAGTAGAACAAATCAAGTTTATGAAGGAAGTGACATGCCCCAGCGAGTACCACTGTGCTAATAGTGGGCAAACAGGGAAAAAAAGGAAGGAGCTATTTATTGCTTTTGTAGGCAGTGGGATAAAAACGACAGTAAAGATTCACCTTGGCAAATGGAAGGCTGCTGTGTCTCCTACTGGGCAGTGTAAGACAGCCTTTAGAATAACATTTTTTCTGATGAGTATTACACTTCAGCTTCGGTTTCTACATCTCGTACCATGAATTCCTGCCTTGACCACTGCAGCTACCTTAACTCTCCTGCTACAGTATATGGATGCTTGGTCCATTGTCCGGTCACATTATAGTGTATATCTTATTTATTTATTATTTGTTTATTTATTTATTTGTCAACAAGTACAAGGAAACAAGTAACAGTAAAGACATAGACATGGACACATGAAAAAAATAAGCACAAATAAAAGGATATAAATAGGCAAAACATAGCCATAAACACATAGAATAATTACATATAAATGGGGACGGTAGGACAGGGACGGTAGGCACGGTGGTGTGCTTATACACCCTCCCTTAGGGACCTCGTAAGAAATATGAAAGGTCCACGGTAGACAGTTTAAGGTAAAAGGTATCTTGATTGCTTCTGTGGCAACTTCCAAGATTCTAAATCCTTACAACCATGTACATATTCAATGAGCAGTTCTTTACCTTCGAGGCTCACTTTGACCCTTTGTATGTTTGGGTATATATACCATATTTTTCAGAGTATAAGACGCACCTTTTCCCCCCAAAAAAGAGGGTGAAAATCTGGGTGCGTCTTATACTCCAAATGTAGCCCCGGCCAGCCTCCCAAACGGAGATTTCAGAGGCTGAAAGAAGCCTCTGAAAAAAGCTTCAGAAAAAAAGCCTTAGAAAGGCTTTTATCTAAAATAATATGGCAAGCAGCAAAAGAAGAATCAGTAAAGGTTCTGTAGGAAGTTAGCACCCACTCCTTTCCTAGAAGAATGAAATATTTTGGGAAATATTAAAAAGGCAGAATATTATGTTTCTCTGGATGAGAAATGGAGAAGCATGTTTTAAAGACAGAGGAGCTCCCACCTTCCTGCCCCCACCCTTTTATTAATGGCCCAGAGGCAGAAACTCAATCTTTGTCAATGGACCTCATCTGCAAGACAATGGGACCCATCTAGAACGAAACTCACCACATGGCACCTGGGAAGATTACATCAGCCAGCAAGGCTAGCTAAGACCCCCACCCTCTGGAAGTCTGACAACCAATCAGGATATTCTTTCTGGGCCCCAGGAAGTTCAAAGCCAGAGAGAGCATAAAACCTGAAAACTCGCTGTATCTGCCCTTTTCTGTTCAGGAACTCAAGCCATGTGATCCTGTCCACCATTAAACCATTTTTTCCAAGCAGTCTCCATGTTTCCAGTGTCTTTTTCCCCACTTGGAGTAGAACCCAGAAGGATATTTCTTCCTACAGTTCTAACCAAACTGCTAACAAATCTGGAGAATGACACAATAACCAACAGATTGGAAGAGGTTAATCTACATACCAGTACCAAAGAAAGGAGATTGAACAGAGTACAGATAGTCCTTCAAAATAAAAGCCTCTGAAAGAAGCTTCAGAAAAAGAGCCTTTTTTTCCCCTGAAGCTCTGTTTCAGAGGCAGATTCCCCCCCCCCCCCTGAAATGGAGTTTCAGAAGTTTCAGAGGCAGAAAAAAAACAAGGCACAGAGCTCACAACCAACGAACCTGTTGCTAAAATTCACCACTGGGAACAGTGGTGAATTGGGGGTGATTGGGGGTATTCCGGGAGGCTGATCCACCCACCAATCAGCTTTTTTCTTATTTTCCTTCCCAAAAACTAAGGTGTGTCTTATACTCCGAAAAATATGGTACTGTACACATACTTTGGATCCAGCCACTCTGGATTTGGCCCATACTGGATGACATTATTTATATCTCCTTGCTTAGTAATCCAGGATAGTTGTAAGTCATGAGTATTTCTCAGACCTAAGAATAAGATCCATTAGCAAATTAACCTTCGACTGCTAGTTCCCTTTGCTCAAAGGTATTCTTCTGTGGTACTTACTATTCCCTTTTCTCATGTATCTTGTTATATCACTTCCCAAGTATTCCATTTTTTCTCAAGAATTTATCGCTGAGTGTTTCAACAACCTCTTTAAATTCCTCTAGCATTTCCTCAGCAATCAAGTAAGAAAATCTATATCTGGAGAAGTCATCAATAAATATTAATAGGTATTTGTTCCCTGATGGGGTTTTAGCCTTCATAAGTCCACAAATATAACAGTGAATTATCTCTAGAGACTACCGTTTCTCTTTTACTCTGAAGAAAAATAGGCCTGATTCCCTTTGTCATTACACAGTATTATATATTTAGATTTTACTTTGCACAATTCTTTCTTCAGACTTCTTCTTAAATACCTCTTTTTTAACTGAGACATTGCATTCAGGTTTCTATGACCTAGTCACTTATTCAGCTGTGATTTGAAATGGTTCTTTTGTGGGTATTATTTTCCATCTGCAGAGTTCACTTCAAATAGGCCCCTGTCTTTGAGAGATCCTTTTCATAAGTAACACATCTCCATCTGTACAAAATTGTGCTTTCTTTTCAATTGTATTTCATATCTTCCTTCCGGGGCATATTTTACCAGCACCAAACTGCATTAGGATATTTTAAATCAGCAGTTATTTCCCCTTTCCAGTTTGCAGCAATTTTGCAAATTCCCTTGTCTTTAGCAAAAACTTGCCTTCTGTCAGATAGGAAGATGTGATTTTGGTTTCCGATTCAGTGAATCTCTTTTTATTCTTTAATTGAATCACTGGTTGCAGCAGAACCACTGCAGATCTTTTTCATAATGCTTTTCAGAGCAAGCTTCCCCAAACTCTGTGAATGGGATAAAGTTTCTACTGCAGCTTTGAGTCTATTGTTCTTTGATGAGTCATCCTCCATCAGTTGTGAAGGTCATGTTAGGGTTTTTCTTTCTCAAACACCCAAAGTTGTTTATTATAAATTATAACTATGGACCAAGGTGCATTCTAGTCATTATTTTGTTAAGCTACAGGAAGGGAGGACTTCAGTGGTGGGTTGCTACCGGTTCACCCCAGATAGGGAGAATCGGTAGCGGCGGGAGCAGGGGTGAAATGTAAAATTTATTACTACCAGTTCTGTAGGCGTGGGTTGGTGGGGGCGGGGGTGGTTAATGTGACTGGGTGGGCGTGGCCAACTTTTTTTTTAACTTTTCAAAGCATTTTTCTAATGCTTTGAAAAGCCTCTGCCAATCAGGTAACTCAGCTGGGATTGTCAGAGAGGCATTTTAAAAAATGCCTCTCTGCTGATCAGGCAACTCAGCTGGGACTTGCCAGAGACTTTTCAAAGCATTTTTTTTTACCACCTCTGCAGCCAAGAGGTTGCAGAAAAAAATGCTTTGAAAAGCCTCTGATGATCCCAGCTGAGCTGCGCGATCATCAGAGGCTTTTTTTTTTTACTTTTAAAAGCATTTTTCCTTCGGAAGAGGTTGTAGAAAAAATGCTTTTAAAAGTAAAAAAAAAAAGCCTCTGATGATCGTGCGGCTTAGCTGGGCATGTTGGGGGGGGCAGGGATTTTTGCTACCGGTTCTCCGAACCATCCACTGCCATCGCTATCGGATCGGGTGATCCAGTCTGAACCGGGAGCATTTCACTCCTGGGCGGGAGGCTCTGCCCACCTGCCCGGATGCTTCTGCGCATGTGCAGAGGTGTTGCGCGCCCACGAGCAAATCGGTAGCAACGGGTTTTGAAACCCACCCCTGGAGGACTTGGTCATTTGTTTGTGTAAAGAGACAAAGTTTCAACTTTGTTGATGCTCTGAAGAAAGGTCTTATAGAGATTAAGCTTTTTTCTGTGATAATAAGCAGGGAATGGGAGAGCTTGGTTTAATAGTTAAGGCACCAAGTTACAAACCAGAAGACTGTAACTCCTAGTTCTGCCTTAGGCACCAAGACAGCTAAATGACCATGATTTGCCCAGGCAGTTGCCAAGGGTCAATACTGACTTGAAGGTACACACACACACACATAAAGTAAAGGTAAAAGGTTCCCTTCGCACATATGTGCTAGTCGTTCCCAACTCTAGGCGGTGGTGCTCATCTCCGTTTCTAAGCCGAAGAGCCAGCGCTGTCTGAAGACGTCTCCATGGTCATATGGCTGGCATGACTAAATGCCAAAGGTGCACGGAACGCTGTTACCTTCTCACCAAAGGTGGTCCCTATTTTTCTACTTGCATTTTTTATGTGCTTTCGAACTGCTAGGTTGGCAGAAGCTGGGATAAGTAACAGGAGCTCACCCCGTTACGCAGCACTATGGATTCGAACCACTGAACTGCCGACCTTTTGATCTACAAGCTCAGCATTTTAGCCACTGAGCTACCGCATCACACACACACACACACATACACACACACACACACAAATAAAGGTTACAGCTTTATGAAATTGCAGAAGATAGTATAGATGCAGAAATGGTATACGGTAAGTACATACGAGAGCTGATGTAGAATCAAATTGTACTGCAGAAGTTTTAACGAGAGCGCCAGCTTTCACTTAACAAGGAATTTCCCAATCCCTGTGATATATTATCATAGAATTGGTCATTTAGATTGACATTCTGTCCAGGCTAAATTTAGGACCAAGTGCTTGAAGAGTGAAGTGTGAAATGTGCAATCTTAAATTGAGTGAAGTTAAGATGTGAAATCTATAACATGTAAAGAGGTACAGTAAAAGCAAGGTGTAAAAAGACCTAGTTTCAGTTTGCCTAAATATTGCAAGTATTCATCAGATGTATTATATAATTTTTCAAAATAGGAAACCTATCCATTCTTTTCTGTGCCATATCACAAGTAGCTTTTTCCATTATGGTAGCAGCATTGAAGATAATTAAAACCAGAAGCTCTCATCTATGGAACTATTTGCATTAGTTTGCATCCCACATTCTTTCTGGTATTTTTTTTCCCTAAGAGAAAAAACCAACTTCTCTTGCTCCATCTCTCCATCTCCATTCTTATATTCTCTCAATCATTCCAGAAAAAGATGCATAGGGGAAGCAAGAAATCCCTTTTCCATAAATATGAACTTTTCTTCCATTCATGGAAGCTGGGATCAAAACTATTGATCTTTGTATTAGGGCCAGATAAAGTGAAAATGAAACGAAAAGCTAAGCAAACAACAACAACATCAAGTCTGGCAAAATGGATGTGACAGGTGTGAAGGATTCAAATATAAAGTGCATTTAGGTTGTATTTATTGAATATCATACTCAAGAGGTAAGTAGTTTGCACTGCAATATCAAATAAGATTGCCTTATTTTGATCAAAGTTCAGATGGGAATGCTATCTTATGAGAAAGTAAGTAGCAAAATACAGAATTCCATTAAGAGCTATGAGAAAATATATTTCTCTGAAAAGTGATAAAAGATGAAAAGCAAGTTATGTGATAAAAAAAAAACCCTGAAAGTATTCAAACAGTCTATCTTGAAATAATATGGAAGGACTTTTCACATACTTTTTTGCGAATATCGAGAAGAAGAGAGAGAACTGTCAGAAGCATTTAGTATATCCTGTTGGGACAGGGTGCTTAAATTATAGAAAGATCTGTCTAGATTTAAAGCAACGATGATACTTTTTTCATTAATATATCAGTCATCCGACATTAGTTTTCAGACTTCCTTATGAAAAATAAATATCTTTACAAGAGTAATAATAGCCTTAAAGCTGCAGATCATTTACAGCAAATATCTGTAGTATGCCTTTGTAAAATAAAGTAAGGAACTGTGCATTGCAGGCAGATAAACGAGTGGCATTGATATATCTGAGTAATGGCACTTCTTTGACAGATATGATATAACTTTTAAAAAAACCCAAGCCAAAATTTATGACTTTTAGAAATAACCAATTTAATCCTGGGATCTTTACAATAGTAAGAAATGCTTGTGTTTATTGCATTATTAGCCTAAGAGAAAGATATGTCCTGGATGTAGTCGTGTTGGCAAATGTGCACTTCCATAATACAAAATACAGCTATACAAGTTATAATTTGAATTGTATTTCCAGTACGAAGACTGGGAATACAATTCATATTTTAATTTACTATTATATTATTATTGCATTTAGTATTATGGGTTTATATTTCTCTATATAGGTGAGCCTGCATTTAATAACCCAATATTTGCAGCAAATAGATATAATATGAAAAGCAACAAGGACCATAGATTTAAAAATTATTAAAGACAAAAATGGTCAGGTTTGACAGAGACAATGAACTAAGTGTTTGCAAGTTATGTATGGATGATGCAAGTTATGGATGGATGAGATGAAGTACTTTGGTACAATGTTCAGCATGAATGGGAAAACGAATGCAGAAATATTACAAGATGCAAATCTTGGAATAAAGGTTTATGTGATTTGCTACAAAAAAATTTTTTTTCTTTGTCAAAAGAAGTGAAAGTGATTGTATATCAAAGCATGATTTCACCCACTTCGTTATATGGAAGTGCTGAGTTTGTCAGCATAAATTGTATGGAGTACTTAAGAAGCCTATGTGGTAAAAGATAAGTTAAAAATGAATTGATACTGAATCCATGTCGATTGAATGCAAAATGGGTGACCAATACAGAAGTTTGATTATATAGAAAAGATGAATAAGAATCTAAGCATAAAACAAATATATGAAGGAAGGGTGAATGACCAGGAGGAAGGGGAAGACTAAGGAAGATGTGATTGGATGGAGTAAATTAGACTTTGAACAAGATAGGTAGGTAGGTAGATAGATAGACGGACAGACAGGCAGCAGACATGATAGATAGATTGACATGATAGAAGCAAGGTTGATGTCAGGCTCCAAGAGCCAAGAATGACACATAGAGTTACTTCTGAGTAATTTCTTTATTGTTGTTTGCTTGCAAACAGAATCTTGCCAGACTAAAGCAACTATCTGTATGACTACAGATATACTCTGTGAACTGCTAAGGAAGGTTCATTTTTGCCCTCTTCCTGCCTACCAGACATTCCAAGCTTCGCTGACTCTTTGTCCTCTGGGAGCCTCCCAGCAGTGAAATCCTCTGAAGTCTGCTACCGGTTCTGTGAGTCTGTTACTGAGTGTGCACTTTGCACATGCATGTGCACATGGGGCGTGCCCACACAGTGCTAAAAAAGGAAAATTTTGAAGCCTTCTGAGTCTCCAAAGGTAAGTAGAACAGTGAGGCGGGGGGGAATCTGCTGTGCCACAGGATTTAGATTAGCTAGAAAGCAGGAAATCCGATGATTCTAGCTTATATTGATTGCGCATTACAGCTGATCCTCACCCAGCTGATCATCGGAAATACCGCTTTGCCCGAACCAGTAGCATTTTTTACTTATCGGTTCGGGAGAACCGGTCCGAACTGGTAGCATTTCACCCCTGAAGCAGCCCCTCCCTCTTATGACAACAGACTAGATTCTACCACAGTTGATTTACAAGGCAGAACTATATTGAGAGCTTGTCCCTACTTGCATTTACCTAGGGTACAAATATGTACTGAAATCATGTTTAAGAAGTGCTCAAACAACAGTTGGCAGGCAGGAGGTGGCATTGTGCAGCTAAGCAGCAAAAAGAGACCAGCTCATGTATTCCCCTTCCTGCCCATCAATTGTTGTTCAGCTTGTTTTTGAAGAACATGAAAAACCCATGTTTTTCAAACGTGAGTTCACTGTTGTTCTGAAGAGAACCAAACTTGGGTTCAGAAACAGCTCCAACACAGCTGACTATTGTGCTGCATTTGGCAGAAAGTTGCACTACTATGTAGTATTGCCTTGGAGATTGGTTGATTCACAACCCTTTCTTTACCCCCACTCCCAACCCTGGCAGTAGATCCCCAAGAGAGGTGGCGCAGAAGGGTAATTCTGACAGATGTTTAAACCTGTGGGTCTTGTCATTTGTCAAAAATACCACCGGTCAGAACAGTACTAAGTTTGGTAGATAGTTTGCTCACCTCCTGGTGGCCTTACAATGGAAATGAGGACATCTCCTCTAGCTACAATCTGGAGGCAATTGTGATTGGCATTAGGGTCAGAAGTGTCTATGCCGCTTTAGTTTTTATGCTATCTCACAGACGGCAAGTACCATTTTTTCTGAGTTGTAGGGAAGAGGAGTAGTGAATGGGATTGGTGTATATTTTATTGATTTCCTTCCTTCCTTCTTTATTTTTTTTATTTTATTAATCATATTTCTATGCCGCCCACTCTCCGAGGACTCTGGGCGGCTTACAACAATCGACAGTATACTAAATAGCATATTGCCCCCAACTATCTGGGTCCTCATTTTATCCACCTCGGAAGGATGGAAGGCTGAGTCAACCTTGAGCCGGTGTGATTTGATCCGCTGATCTGCTGAACTAGCAGTCAGCTGAAGTAGCTGCAGTACAGCACTCTAACCACTGTGCCACCTCAGCTCTTCCTTCCTTCCTTCCTTCCTTCCTTCCTTCCTTCCTTCCTTCCTTCCTTCCTTCCTTCCTTCTCTCTTCCTCTTTCTTTCTTTCTTTCTTTCTTTTTCTTTCTTTCTTTCTTTTTCTCCACTTCTTCCCCTTCCTCTAATCTTCGTGTAACATTGTTTATCTTGAAAGGGGATAGTGGGACAGGCATGTCTCCATGTAGATCTCTTTTATCTCTTGCTAGGACCTGTTTCTAGCTTCCCAAGTGGATCTCCAGGAATTCGGTGGTTGCTTTGATGAAGTCTGCTCCCTGCAGTTTGGGAAGACATCATTAATAGTACTAAAGATCTATTGGAAGATGATATCCATTGTCTTTAATTAAACTGGGAATTTCCACTTGCTGTGAGTACTCTAGTGATATATACGGATAAATAACTGTTAGTAGATTGCCATAAATATTGTGTTTCAAAACAGCAGGATGCTTGAGCTTCCTGCTTCTTTTCAGAGAAATGAAAACAGTAATAATTTTTAACTAGAGTTGGCGTATCTGAATTAAATCCAGTAATGGTTGTTTTCTAAACAAGCATTATTAGTGCGCCCAGAATAAAGTGTTTGGTTCTGTGTTGTTTTCACAAAGTATGATTCTTTAGTTTCATTAGTTTATTTGCAGAATATTACAAAATGTTTGCAAAGTGAATTATTAATTGAATGTCTGCTGTGTATTTAAAGAGGACAAATCTATTTGCCAACATGATCAAGGGGAGAGTTTTAATGTGGTTTTTATCTGTCAAACACGTTTTACATAACTGCTTCTGTTTCTAATCACAGAGGACAGTGTTTTATGAATATCACCTAGTCGCTAAACGTTCTAGCATTCAGACAATGCTAAAAGATTGCTCAAGATGGATTTTTGCAGCTTTTTTTTAGCCTTGTAAAGTCTTTTGACTTACTGTAGAAAATTAGGGGTTTCAGATTCAGAATGTAGCCCCTGAACCAAAGGACTTCTTGTGGTGGGACCAGTCAGTTCCAACTCTGAGTAAAAGTTTCAGGGTATGGTCAAAAAAGATAAGGTAGAGAGCATAAACCTGCAAATGAAGTTCTGCATGGTTTTTTTATATGTGATATGTGATCAGATAGAATCTGATAGATCATACCATTGTGATCATTGACCGTATCCTGAAAATTAGCCTGAATGGTTTAATATTGATTCCTTGAGGATTCTGCAGTGTATTTTTTTTTTATCAATATGACTCTATAGTTCCTTTTGAATGTACACAGAAGAAAGGTTGTAATATTTAGCACTTAAAGTATAGGGCTGAGTACCATTCTGGATTCAAATGGCAAAAAGTGCATTGGATTGAGGATGTGAAGATACTCATGTAGCGCCTATTGGCAAAATCTTAAAGCAACCACAACTTACAACAATTTTTTTTTTAAAAAATTGATTTATATGCCGCCCTTCTCCGGAGACTCAAGGCGGCTTACAATGCATTAAGCAATAGCCTTCATACTTTTGTATATTTATACAAAGTCAGCTTATTGCCCCCACAAACTGGGTCCTCATTTAACCTACCTTAGAAAGGATGGAAGGCTGAGTCAACTTGAGCCTGGTGAGATTCGAACTTACAGTAATTGCAGACAGCTGGTGTTGATCACTAATTTACTCCAGAAATGCCTGGCTATCCTCTTGTAATGGTATGTGAGAATAACCTTGGGAGACAGGGGGAAAAGCCAGAGCCAGGGCATTGAAGTTGTTTTTATTTATGCATCCAGTTACCCATGTGCTGAAAGACTTTTAACTGAGGATAGCGGAGGAATTTTTGTAATATATAAACAGACATAAGTCAACTGTTGTTTATGATGTGTGCCTGGGCAGCATGTCCTTTGTGCTATCATTCTTAATTTTTTTAAAAAAGTATTTATGGATTGGATACATGTAAGCCTTTCCTACCTAAAATGTATGCTTGATTTGTGGATCAAAAATATTAAAAATGGAACCCCAAAACACATGCTTCAGTTCTATCACTTTTGGGATTCCAACTTGGAGACTCAATACCAAACATGTTGGGATTCTTTAGAAGGCAACACCAAAGTTGCTAGTATAAAATACACTTCCTTGATAGTTAAAGGCATGATAGTTAACATCCTGGGTTTTGCAATAGACTGACAATAAACATCCTGGGTTTTGCAATAAAGAGAAGGAAAATTCCATGTTTATTCCTGATATTTCCAACAGCTTTTATCAGGCAGAGTGGAAGAAGGCTACATGTCTTAAGACAACTCTCAACCCTTTGCAGTTGGCCAAAACTTTGTTGAGTGATCAGTACATACTGAGTATTAAATAGCGCAGTCTTGGAATGTGCTGGAATTTCTAGCATGTATACACTATTGAAACAGCAATGTCTACGCTGGCTGGGGCATGTCGTGAGAATGGCTGATGGTCGGATTCCGAAAGATCTCCTGTATGAAGAATTAGTGCAGGGAAAGCGCCTCAGAGGGAGACCACAGCTGCGATATCAGGATATCTGCAAGAGGGACCTAAAGGCCCTGGGAATGGACATTAACAACTGGGAAACCTTGACCTCCGATCATTCAGCTTGGAGGCTAAAGATGCAGCATGGCCTTCTCCAATTTGAAGAGACATTTGTTCGGCAGGCTGAGGCAAAGAGGCAGTCCCGGAACCAGCAAAATCTGGGGGCTGGGCAGGGGACAGAATGTATCTGCCCTCAGTGTATAAGGGATTGCCACTCTCGAATTGGCTTTTTTAGTCACACTAGATCCGTGATGGCGAACCTATGGCACGGGTGCCACAGGTGGCACGCGTAGCCATATCAGTGGGCACGCAAGCTCAGTTCTGGCACTTATGCACGCGCCAGCCAGCTGATTTTCGGGCTTTCTGGGCCCACCAGAAGTAGGGAAACAGGCTGTTTCCTGCCTCTGGAGAGCCTGGGGGTGGGTGGGGAAGGCCTGTTTTTCTTTCTTACCTGGCTCCAGATCCTCTCTATGCATCTGCGGAGGGCGAAAACAGCCTTCCTCACCCCCCTCAGAGGCCGTCCGGAGGCCTGAAATGGCCCATTTCCCAACTCCTGGTGGGGCAAGAAGTGACTTTTTTGCTGTCCCCAGCCTCCAGAGACTCCTAGAGAGGCTGGGGGGAGGGGGGTTGCGCGTGCATGTGCAGGGCAGGGCGCATAGAATTATGGGTGTGGGCACATACATGCATGAACCTCCCCTGCCCATCTCCTTCCTGGCACGCGATGGCAAAAAGGTTAGCCATTACTGCACTAGATGCTGTTTTAGGACCTCTTTCCAGAGCACGATACCATAGTCTCTTGAGACTGAAGGATGCCAATGAATGACATACCGAGTATTAAAGAAGCTAGCATAGCCAACAGTTATACTCCTCTTCTTTTGTTCCTGTTAATGTAATGGAAAAGGAAAAGTTTCCAGGTTGTAATGTTTTTCTGTCTAAAATTAGAGCCAAGGTGGCGCAGTGGTTAGAGTGCAGTACTGCAGGCTACTTCAGCTGACTGCTAGCTGCAGTTCAGCAATTCAATTCTCACCGGCTCAAGGTTGACTCAGCCTTCCATCCTTCTGAGGTCGGTAAAATGAGGACCCAGATTGTTGGGGGCAATATGCTGACTCTGTAAACCGCTTAGAGAAGACTGTAAAAGCACTATGAAGTGGTATATGAGTGCTATTGCTATGGCTATGGCTATGGCTATGGCTAAAATTGAAGAAATCAGAGCATCAATTATTACAGGATTGTAATAATTGGGAATAACTTTGAATATCTCCTTTCAAAATCCTTTGGGAATTGACTGCTATAGCATCCCGCAAAAATGAACATCCAGTCTCTGTTTAAACCACAACCATCACCACCATGATTTCTTAGTAAAGCAGAGACCAAAAGGAAAAAAGAACCAGGACAGATAAACAATTGCAATTAAAATGAATAAATTTCACCAAGACTATTTGCTGTCTTTTGTAAGATTACCCTGGAAACATTTTCCCACCGTTTCAAGCCTGTGATTTTATAGTCGTACCCACATTTTACAAAAGTTGGCTTATGTCTTCAGTCAGTTTTGGGATAACTGAATTTACTTGACAAATGCTGGTTTTCCATACATCTTAATTTATAGGAAGTGCCTCATATTTTCTTTCTTATAAAAGGTTTAGCCTGAGGTGGGAAGGGGGCTTAAAATAAGATGAAGGGAAAGGGGGGTGGGAGGTGTCCACAGATTTCCTGGATTCCCATTTTCCACCATTTTTTTTGTTACCCTCTGTTTACTTCTGTCCTGCTTCCCTGCAGTGAGGCAGTGAAAGAAGCCTTTAATGTTGCCCTGGGCAACATCAGCAAAATCCAGAGGCATTGAGATGTCCATACTGGATATTGGCAGCAATAACTACACTTCCGTCATATATTGAACTCCTCTAGTTTTGTGCATTGCACAAGGCAGTCTCTGTGGTTAGTTTGTAAGCTCAGCGTGATACAAACAGAACCACTGAATGAAGAAGTTGGCAAGAAAGACCATTCCATATTTGACTTTACATGAGGAAAGGTAGAAACCATTCTTCCCTAATTATTTCTGGTTTCTTGCTCAGAGAAGCTCTGGCATTATTAGTGATAATCCCATCTCTATTTTGTCTGCATGTATAGCTTTACTAAAAGAACAGGACTTTGGTTCTTGCTTGGCTCTTCGTCTTAGCAAGCTAAATTCACCCTGCCCTTGTTTCATCCTTTTGGTATATTGCAATAATCCCAAACCAAGACTTTTTAGGTGCAGTTTGTTCAACATGCCACAATCATTCCCATAAACACAGACAAGGACACGGACACGGACACGGACACAAACACATACACACACACGCACACACAGAGTCCTCGCTTACCTTGTTAATGACCTTTTGAAATGACAACAGTGTATATATATAAAAAAACCTTTGTGACCAATCCCCACATTTACAACCGTTGCAGAATCCCACCGTCACGTGAACGTGATTCACAACCAGTGCACATTTACAATCATCGCAGCATCCCATGAATGCATGAACACCATTTGTGTACTTCGCAACAATCAGAGCTAATGGAGAAGGCAGAAATGAAATTGTCAGTTGTGGACCTGCTGTGTTTTGCTTAACAACTGCAGTACCTTGCTCAACAACTGAGTGACTGCATCCCTTACAAGTGGAATTGTGGGGTCCCGATTGTGGTTGCTAAGTGAAGATACCTCCACAAGGATAGAGTAAATGATTATATGTCTGATAGTGTCATCATACAAATGCCATACCTTACAGGGGTGGGTTCTAAATTTTTTTACTACCGGTTCTGTGGGCGTGGCTTATTTTGTGGGCGTGGCTTGATGGTCATGTGACAATTATTTAGGATTTAGCAGAGGTACTTGTCTATCAGGCTTTTAACTGCTTGCAGAGCTGTACCGATCTACCCATTTATTTTTGCAGGCACTGGTCTACCCATTTCACTGATCTACTCATGTATTTTTGCAGGCACTGATCTACTCATTTGTTTTCTTTTAACACTGATCAGCTGTAGGGTGGCCCTTTGAAGCCCTGCGGCAAGAGTTTAAACAGTTTTTTCCCCTCTAGCCATCAACTGGGACTCAGGAGGCAGCAATAGATTGGGGGGTGGGGCCAAATAAAAGGTAAGAATAATGCGGGGTGGGGTGGGGTGCGGTAGGGGTAGGGGGGGCAGAACCGGTTCGGTGACGTCATATTGTCACCGCTACCGGCTTGGGAGAACCGGGCCGAACCGTGAGGAACCCACCACTGATGCCTTACATGCTTGCACCAGCTAGCAGGATGCAAGTACGTAGTGGCATTAGTGATGACGTCATCATACACACATTATTTTTGCATCCTTGTGATTTTCTGTGAACACTGTTGTGGCACAGCTGCACAATATTAGAAGTACAATGGCCTTTGCTTTTTACTACGCAGCCTGCTGATTTTTTTAAACAAAACTTTTCCCCAAACATTTGTCTAGTATATAATTATATAAAAATTAAAGTTCTTCGAGTGGCTATT
Source organism: Ptyas mucosa (assembly GCA_012654045.1). Lineage (NCBI taxonomy): Eukaryota > Metazoa > Chordata > Lepidosauria > Squamata > Colubridae > Ptyas > Ptyas mucosa. The sequence goes on along the minus strand of WNWU01000004.1, from coordinate 47,269,593 downwards.
AAATAGTATTTTAATTGAGTTGACAAAATTGCTTTTGGCTTGCATTAAAAGTCATTAGTATCTTATTTCTGGTAACAAAATATAATCAATGTTAAATTCTAAAATGTAACCAAAGAAGGCTGTATTTTTATTAACTGCAGAAAGATAATGAATCTGCTCTATATAAAGATTTGGACTAAATCTTCTGAGATGTCGGGGATGGTGTTTTAATTAAGATAATCCTTATTTGCATCTAACAAACACTATTGCTACTTAGAAATTTAAGACTTTAGTGAGGCATATTAGTACATTACCTAAACAAATCTAATAGTGACTTAATACTTGTATTTGAAGTAGCAATCTGTCATAAATTAACTGCATTTGCATAGTAAATGTACAGGTTGTTATTCCTTGTAGAGTTTTATATAATTAAGGGACAAGTAAGCCTTAACATTAATAATTTTAATAGTGGAAGGGAACTAAATTGTAGTGTTAAAATAGTCCTAACTTTAAACAGAAGTAATTTTTCAGACTTGGATAATAATAATAGATGAAAAATCTGAGTCCATAAAGCTTAGCGTAGGTAAGAGAAGATATCTTTGTAAGATGAAACATCTCCATCTCTAATTATTTCATTGCCAGAATTGATATAAGTCTCAGTTAGCTTTTTAATCATCCATTTAGAATGGGAGTTCCGTTGTCCATTGGCCAAGTGCGTAGCTTGTTCAGGGTTCTGTACATCACTGCATTCTTTGGTAGTCGCCATCCAGACATCACCCAAAATTAGATAGATTTTGGGGATCAACATATAGCAAAGTTATGATAATAGCTTCCTTACAGGTAGTCTTCGTTTAGTGACCACAAGTGGGACTGGCAACTTCATTCCTAACTTATGCGGTTGTTTAGCAAAACATCATGGGACTGCAATGGATTCATGATGTGAGAAGGGTGCTTCTTCAAAAGGCAACTGGACTTTCTTTGTTTTTCCTTGAAGATGTTTTGCTTCTCATCCAAGAAGCTTCTTCAGTTCTGACTGAAGAACTGCCTTTTGAAAAGGCACTTTTGGGACAACCATCACCTGGATGACTGAGAATCTCCATAGACATTCAGAATGTCACTTCCCATCTGGTCGTTAAGCAAGATATCACAAGACCCCCAATTTGTGATTTCTCTGCTGGTTTCTCCATTGACTCTGCTTGTTGGAAGTCAGTTGTGAAGTGCATAGATGTTGATCATATGATCACAGGATACTGCAGTAATCATAAATGCCTGCCAGTTGCAGAACTCCTGAATGTTGATCATGTGACTATGTGGACACCGTGAAGGTCATAAAAGTGAGGACTGGGTTGTAAGGTTACTTTTTTAACATTGTTGTGTGCTTGGCAGTTGTTAAGCAAGGTCTACCTGTAGAAACTAGAATTTTCTTTACTTTATATTTGTAAGGATTTAAACATGCAGATTCTTGGACTCTTGTATACACCTGAAATAATGTTGGAAGAAGCAACATATTCCCATTGAGCATTTCAGTGTTTTAAAGGCATTCTTACAGTGTCTTCAGGATCTTCTCCTTTTGAAATGGGAAATAGATTACAGATAGTCCTGGCTTAATGACTACTCATTCAATGACCATTTGAAGTTGCAATGACATGCAATGTAGTCACATTGAGCAAGGAGACTTATGACTGGTCCTCATTGTTGTGATTGTCACAGCATCCCTGTGATCACAAGATCACAATTCAAGTGCTTGACAACCGGCTGGCAATTACAATGGTTGCAGCATCGCATGGTCACATGATCGCCATTTGCAGTTTTCACTTCCAGCAAGCAAAGTCATTGGGGAAGCCAGCAGGAAGTTGCAAATGGTAACCATATGACACTGTTCTGTCCCCCTTCCCCACACAGGCAAACACACAACCAGGCACGCCTGCCAAGTTTTTATTAAGCAATCAGACTAGAAACCCTTGCAGATAAGAGTTTTGGCAGTAAACTGCGTAATGCCTGCCAAGTCAGTTTTCACTCACAGTAAGCAAGAGAGAGTTTATCCTCAGTCCGGTCCAGTAGCAAAAAGTAATCCACAAAGCAAGAGTTAGCCAAGGTCCAATCCAAATATGTACAAGCCAGATTCCAGGTAACGCGATGTGACTCTCAGGTTTTTAACTTTGACTGTCACAAAGCCTGAAGAGCAATCACACCCACTTTTATTCCTTGTGGGGTGTGGCTCAGTGACTCAGCTCAATCTCTGGCCCTCCCACACCTCTTTCGTTGCTGCGCATGCTTCTCCCTCCGACGCTGCCTGGGATCAAGCCAGGATTCATCATCCTCACTCCCTGTCTGTTGTTGTTCCGATATGCTTTCCTCCTGGCACATCCCAGGCTGTTCCTCTTGGCCTTCGGATGAAACCTGAGGCATTGCTAGAGAGGAGGGTCCTGGAGAGAGAGGCCTTGTCAGTTCCTCCCCATCACCTTCTGAGTCCTCTTCCTCTGTTAGGACAGGCTCGGGAGTCGGGGTCACAACAGGCACTGTATTAACAGCTGTGTGGGATTTGCTCATTGCCTGCAACTGGAATCTCCACAACTATTATCGTAGTTGGCACGGTCATAAGATGTCACGCTTTATGATGGCATTACTTAGTAGAGTTGCTGGTCCCAATTCCTGTTGTTAATCAAGGACTACTTGCTCTTTTCTTTTTTATTTATTTAAGGATTTTATATTAAATAAAAGAGAAATCTAAACAAAAAGAAAGGAAAAAGGAGGAAGGAAAAAATGCAAGAAAAGAAATAAGCTACAGTTATGTCATATAATGACTTTTGATCTTCCCTTTCCTTTCAGTATCAATAGAAGAGAATATTTGTAGCTCAGGGTAAACCTGTGGGATCCTTGGTGCTCTCTGAGCTTGGTTGTTCTCTTGCAGACAGTTTATTACCCAACTAGTTAGATCAGCCATTCTGGGAGTTGAAGTCCACAAGCCTTAAAGCTGCCAAGTTTGAAGACCTCTGAGTTAGATAGTTACAGTCTCAATTACTTGTACTTTTACACAAACTTATCACACTTGCAAAGACAAACATGTTTTGCTAACACATAAACATATCTGAAATACAATCTACTTCATCAATGTCCTGCTAATTATAGGCCATGGAGAATAAGCAGAAAATACAAGAAGTTTAGAGAGAAAATTTTATGCATTGTGGAGGTTTTTTTTTATAAATGTATTATTGAGTGGTAGCATGAAACAAATGTATAGTGAAATAGGCTTAGATTTAGGTTATCATCATGTTGTTCTTAGATAAGTAATGCTGTTGTCTAGAAAGATCTTAAATATGCAGGTGAACAACTCTAGTTTTGCATTTATTTTTTTCCAGGGCTCTAGCAACTTCATTGGTTATGAATTATGTGATGCACATTCACAATAATATATTAGCACTTTTTAAAGGATCCAGATATAATCTGTACAAAGTAACAGTTTTAAGTTTCATTTTATTACTCAGTCTTTCATGCTGCTTCAATCAGAAATGGACTCCCTCCCCCCCTGACAGTAATAAAAAGGAACACTTTCCATTATGAAGATCCAGATTTTGTGCAATTCATGATTTACATTATATTTCTTTTCAAGATTTTAATTGCCAAATTAAAATATTCATTGTGTTGACTACTTTCCGAGTGGAACAGTCCACCTCTTACCTTTTTTTTAAAAAAAAAATAATTTAAAGGAATAAAGCAAACCAAAAGCTCATAGTTAATGGAAATTAAAAAAAAAGAAAGATCATTTTTTAATTTGTGCCTTGTAGGAAGACCTCAGCTGTCAAGGTCAGCAATTTGCAAAGTTTACGGAGTTACATGACAAATCCGTCTCTTGAGAGAAGTTGAAATAAGAGTTGCAAGTCTAATCATGTGAGTCAGAGGGTTAGGTCTCCGGGTCCATTTAGAATTTCTTTGAACTCTTGGCTGAATGCATTGACGGTTTTCCATTAGCAATGAATTATGGTAGTAATTTCATTAATTTCTTCACCTCTCTAAAGATATGTTAGTATGAGTTGCTTAACCAAGCATCAAAGGAACCATTGCATTTAACCTTTAGTCTTTTACTGTGTAACCAGGACCAGTTAAGAAGTAAATTAGTGTAACATCCTTAAAAAATTACTTTAGATAAGCAGTGAACATAATTTTTGTGTGCCTTTAATTTAATAGAGGTTTATGGTTCTGTGCAAAACCATTCGTGTTACCTCTGACCCTAGGGAAATGGTTCCTACCCCCCACCCTTTTCCAGTTTGTATAATTCGGTGTCTAATAAACTGCTGCCTGTTAAATTCAGCACAGTCTTGATTAATGAATTGTGATGAACCAATACGTTCATTTATAAGTTGGGTCTAATACTCGGAAAGGCTCTATCAGTGCTTGTAGTTATTAATGCAAATGCTCCAGAGACAAGGGCCTGTCAGTTGAGAAGAAAGAAACATACAGATAAAATATATCTTTACTCAAACACTGACGGTTGACCTGTGCTGCACTTTGGCTGCAAATGGACAGGAGTTTCATGTAAAGAAAGTTAAGTTGCAGATGGCGTATTACATTACATTGAATGAAACAGAAACCCCAACTTTTTTTTTTAAAAAAAAAATGATTTATATGCCGCCCTTCTCCGGAGACTCAGGGCGGCTTACAATGCGCTAAGCAATAGCCTTCATACTTTTGTATATTTATACAAAGTCAGCTTATTGCCCCCACAAACTGGGTCCTCAATTTACCTACCTTAGAAAGGATGGAAGGCTGAGTCAACCTTGAGCCTTGGTGAGATTCGAACCTGCAATAATTGCAGGCAGCTGATGTTAATAACAGGGCTTTAGACCACTGTACTATCCAAGGCTCTTCTTGTCTTTAGACTAGGAACAACTGATAAAAGGGGTAACTTCAAGCAGAAAATTTACAGCATAGGAGATGCTTCTCCTGATTTACAGTTTGAATATATTGGTAATTATGGTCCAAAACATCTGGATGTCACTTTTTGGTGTAAAGACACTGTTGGGGATTATTTTTATTTATTTATTAATTAAATTTGTATGCTGCTTATTTAGCCAAGGAACAAGCTGCTAACAACCAAGTAAAAACAGCAAGATAAAACACTAAAATATTAAAATAATAAATATTAACATCAAAATTGACTAAAATCATCAATGATGGAGAGGAAGGGAACAAGAATGTACACGAGTGGAAGTGGAGTTATGATCCAAAACATCTGGAGGACATCTGGTTGGGACAAAGACAATGTGGTGACCCAAACAATTGAGCCTTGGAATAGCTACAGTTGGTATGATTTCATCAATTGGAATGATTGTTGCATTCTTCTTTCACCTTTCTTTTTCATATTCTAAATCAAGATTCCATTTACTGCTACTTAATTTCTCATTTCTTAGACACTCATTTTGTGCATCTGGACATTGCTGGAGAAAATCCATTGTGATGAGCAAACTATCTGCTTGATCATTTATCTTCCAGTAGTCCAAGAATTTTTTAAGCACAAGGTAAAAGTCACTGTTGACTCTCATATGACTTGTGCAAAATTTCCATGCAATTATATCAATTCAACTTTAGTTTTCTTCTTAGTTAATTTTCTTCTAAGAAGCCGGCTAATTTATGCCTAGCTTTGGCAGCATTCATAGTAGCAGATCTCACTAGCTATTGTAGTTTATATTGTAAATTCTACGTAATGAATTGTTAATTGAGAGTATTGCAATTACTAAAATTTTACTAAATTCTGCTGCTGATTTGCCAGATACCTATGATAAATTCTAAATCCTAAATTGTAGTTCTTTGAAGATCTATTTCTGATTTTTTTCCTGTATTAAATTTCTGTCATGGAGAATGACAAGCCTGTTGGAAATGGATGAGATTAAAACTTGACAATAATATTTACTAAGACTGACATGAGTCATAGAGTGATGTCATAAATCAGTACATCTATCGAATTCACCAAGATGAGGCTTAATATCAAAGAAGACAAGTGAAAGCACAGAGGGTTTCATTTTCTACATCCCCCGCTCCCCAAAAGCTCCTTCCATCTGTGTGCAAATATTGCTTTGCAGGAGAAGGAAATTTTGTGACAAGTATTTATGGGTAGCATTGATACTTCTGTGTGTGGGAGTTGCTAGAACTCACTTCTGGGATCTGGAGTTAGAGCCGTGGAGATGAAACTCTAGGTTAAAAACTCTTTTGTCCAATACTTTAAATGAGATGAGAACCTGAGAGCTACATCAGATGGAACAGTGAAAGTTTTGTCATTAAATATTATATTACAGGTAGTCCTCAATTTACAACAGTTTGTTTAGTGACCGTTCAAAGTTACAACGGGACTAAAAAATGTGACTTTTTCACAGTTACAACCTTTGCAGCATCCCCATGTTCATATTTATAACTGTTGCTGTGTCCCAGGGTTATGCTTTTGCAACCTTCTGACAAGTAAAGTCAATGGGGAAGTCAGATTCACATAACAACCAGATTACTAATTTATCAACTCCAGTGATTCACTTAACAACTGTGGCAAGAAATGTCGTAAAATGGGGCAAAACTCATTTAAAACAAATGTGTCTCACTTAACAACAGATTTTTTGGACTTAATTGTCATAAATTGAGGACTACCTGTATTCTTGAAACTTTTGTTTTTTGAAACTTTGTTTTGTTTTATCAATATTTTGTCTTGGATTATAATGGGCGATCATTCAAGAAGTCTGTGTTCAGCCCTGGACATGCAGAGCTAATCACCCACCACAGCATAGCAATATTTTAAAATAAAGATTCAAATGTAGTAAATAGGTTACATTTCTATTTTTATTAAAAAAAACACCTGCCTGATTTTCACTTATCGCTTCTGGCCCTATGAAGCCTTTCTCTTTCTGTAGGACAAATTACGCCGAGGCTCGAGTGAGGCGATCCCAGTAATTGATAAACCAGGATTCGAGATAGGGGCTTCCCTGCTGGGAGTTTTATTGTATTTGAGCCAGAGCAAGAGGTATTCAAAGAGCAGAAGGAGAAAGAAGAACAGGAATGAATGGGAGATCACAAATAACACTTTGGCTTCAAAGCGTCCATTTTAGATGCTGTGATACCGAGTCAGGCTTAACAATGTTATTTTTTTTTAGTTGGCTAAATAGAGCTGTTTGAAATTCTAAGGACGGAACTTAGTCTTTTTAGTCAAATCTATTTAGCTTGTGTTCAGCAATTCCCTTTCCCCTCTCATTCATCTAATCCCCAGGTATACCAGCTTTAGAAGGCGTTATTAGGAGTGCCCCAAACTAGTTAGCACTCCCTCCCTCAGTGCTGAGGTAGCAGCTCTACCCAGACATTTATAACTTCTGATACAGAATTCCATTGAGTCATCTTTCATAGCATTTTTGCTTTCTTGTGTATTTCTTTTATACTGAATGCATAGGGAAATTAGGCAAAAATCTGTGCTGATAATGCCAATCAAATGTATGTATTCAAGGGAACACACAATGTTAACTTCCTTCAAGGCACATTCTTTTTAATATCGTGCTGTCAGGGAGCCTTAATGGCATCCCGGAACGCAGCATGAAATGTGCTACAACTTAGGTAGCTGTTTGTGCGTTTATTTAATCAAATCCTAAATCAAGAAAAAAAAAGGTTCAACAATTGCATAATACAGAGTCAGCATTCAACATATTTAAAGCATTGATGTAGTATAAACATTACACAATGGAAATGTTTAAGACATTTAAATCTGCTCATCAAAAGACAGACCTCCAAATGAGTGTGTCAAATCAATCAATCAATCAATCATCAATCAATCAATCAATCAATCAATGGCTTTGCAGACAATGTATATCAACAGTGGGAACTGTGCCAAAGTTGTGCATTAAGAGCACAAACTAGGGTGGGTTTGACCATGGATAGCTGTTACTAGTATTCATGAAAGTTCAAGCTTAGCTTCAAAGAGACGATCTAGCATCTAAGATATAGATACAGTATGTTTATAGCAGCAATGGCTCAGAGCAATAATTAGTTGACCAGAACAATTCTTTTACCAGTTTCATTCTTTCAGTTCTGATGCAGAAACTGTCCAAGATTTTCTGAGCCACTGGAGAAAACCCAAAATGTATTTCTAGAGCAATCATGGCTCCATGGGACCTATGAAATGAACAGAGATAACTAAGTGGGATGACCACTCTTAAAAGAAATGAGGAATTGACAACGTCTTCTTCAAACTACAAGTACTCCACAACTTATGACCAGAATTTCCATTGCTAAGCAAGGCATTTGTTGTGAGTCAACCCCCAATTTTACGATCTTTTCTTTTTGCCATGGTTGTTAAACAAATCACTGCATTTGTTAAGTGAATCACATGATTGTTAATCAAATCCAGCTTCCCCCATTGACTCTTCTTGTTGAAAGTCAATGGCAAATGATGATCAAATGGCCCTGGGACATTGCAACCGTTGTAAAATACATGCTGGTTGCCAAGCACCTGATTTTGATCATGTGACCGTGGGAAGGCTGTGATGGTTGTAAGTGCAAAGACCAGTCATAAGTCATTTTTTCTCAGTGTCGTTTCAACTTGGAAGAGTCACTAAACAAATGATAGTAAGTCGAGGATTACCTGCATTGCAATCAACAACACAGGTAGTCCTCAACTTACAACCATTTGTGTGAGCTAGTTGTTCTGCCCCAGCTACGAACCCCAAAGAACACAGCACACACAAAGTTTGTACAAAACTTAAATTTACTAAAATAACTCAGTCTTTTCCAAACAAAGGCTGTTAATAAACTTCCTTAACAGCCTGCAAAAAAACAAAGATAAAGTAATCACAATCTTACTAAGGTTAGCAGAAAGCCGAGAAGCAATTTGCAGAGAATCCAGACGTGAAGGAGAATGAACTAAAGTTGTTCCCTACAAATTTCTTCAGTCGACGTTCCTCCTTAAATAGACTAAGGGAATTAGCCCCAAGCCTTACTCTCGAGACCTCCTCCTGGGGAGCCACTCCTGCCTTTTGGCTGCTCTGCATGTTCATGCATTGAGAAGAGGCTCCTCCTCTTCGACCTCTTCACTTAAAGGAGCTTCTGGAGGTTCTGAAGGCCCTGGCTGAATCCCTGCCTCTGGCACCACATCTTCTCCAGCCTCCTCATTGTCTGACTTGGTTGCCAGCTTTACAGGCTGCTGGCGCAGCACCACACCAGCCTCCTCGCTGTCAGAATCAGCTACAATCTGCACAGGCCGCTGACAGGCCACACCAGCTAGGACCATACCAGCTACTTCTCTGGAGACATTGTTTGATTCCATTCAGATGCATAAATAAGACGGGATGAGCAGGGACTGAAAGAATACGTGGTAGACAAAGGAAGCCCAGATAGAAGCGGCTGATTAAAGTCCAGAATCTTAAAACCCAATTCCCGTACAATCAGGCCCCTTGGTACATTGGATGCCTCAACAGATTTTGTACTAAAAGCTGCCTTCAAGCTGGCAATGGAGAGTGAGTGATTTTATCCTCTGAGAGCTTTGCAAGCTTATCTCAGCAGTCTCCAACTTAAGATTTACCGGAAGAGTTGATAACAAACCCTGAACTATTCAGCCCCTGCTGCCACAAATACAATAACCTGGGTTGGAAACTAAGATTGCTCATTAAGAACTGCATTGCTTGGTTTATGACAGAAAATGGCTTTCCACGGGCTAAATTCAATGGCTCTTCTGAGGTTCCGGGAGAAATATAATGCTAGTAGATGAGGCTTTTGACAAGAAAAAAATATTCCAGACTTTGTTTCCTCTTTGCATCCCTTTCATTGGAAATCTGGATAGAGTCATTTGCAATTTTTCATCCCCCCCCTCCTGCTCTGCTCAGAAAGTCTCAACCTTTAAGATTCCCTCTGCACATAATGGTGAATATCATTTTCTTTAACATCTTCATGAAAAATGCTGAATTCTGGTCTGGCTATTCCTATATCTGAAGAAGTCTCTCACACCCTCCCATCCCCATTGCTATAGCCTTAAGCTCCAAAAGAAAATAACAGTAACCTCTGCAGGTTACTTGTTTGTTTCTTGATTCCCTCAGTATACATTTGAACTAGGTGATGTTCCTTTCCTTGGGGGGAGGGAGAATTTTCCTCCTGCACAAAGGTTCTTTTGTGTTTTGATATCTGAAGAACTTCTAACCTACGACCCATCTTAATAATAGGTGCTTGGTTCATAATAGGTGCTTGCTTCCTTATGCAAGCTCTTGCTTTGATTTGAGTGATACTGAATATTAGTCAGAAAGGCACCCCCTGCCATACTATTCAGGCAGTAATTATTAGTCTTCCTGAATAAAACGAAGGTGACAAAACAAGAGAGATGTATATTGTCGCCTGCATATCTTTCTTTCCGCCTTAGAGCAACAGCAACTGAATTTCCCATTGATTACCATGACAAAGGCTGATGCTTTCGGTGTCCTGCAGGTCTCTTTCTGATTGTAACAAGCTAGGAGCTGCAGTTCGTAGGGGTGGAGGGAAAACAAGCAGAATTTCCCCTTTTAATGAAACCTCTCTAAAGTGCTTGGATTCGCAGTTGCCATTGGCTCCTGCAGTGCTCCCCCATGTCCACTAGGGGCTGCTGTTGAACTTCCAAAGAAAAAGGCCGGAGCAGCAATAATAATACTAATATTAATACTACTAATAACAATAATAGGAGGAACAATTGACAGACCAGATCATTCTGGCGTCAATAGAGCTTTTCTTCTAACCACCTCAGGTACAAATAATTGTTTCAGAAATCATGTCACAATTGGCTGAGTGTCATGCCCGAAGAGGAGTAATTCTGAAATATTACTGGCAGTGTCTTTTTTTTTTGCTTAAAAATTATATCTGGGTGTTTGGATGTGTTGTATTGTCTCCGTGGATAAAATGTATCTTTCCCAAACAAATGAATGCAGGATTTTAATTAATTTCAAAGTGCCTCCCATGACGTCTTTTTAAAAAGTCTAATATAATAATACCATGATTTAAACTTGCATGATAAAGCCGACAAGCTGTTTTGAAAGCTTAGCTGGTGTTCAGACTTATCTTTAATCTGTACCTTATTGTGTTTACAGGAGACAAATAACATCAGTCTTTTTTTCCCCCTTCATTTTCCTTCCCCTCCCGCCCCCCGCCCCTCCTAAAGCTTTTCCTCAGTGTGATTTAATCTGGGGATATATTAAGGATTGCCTTCTATTTTGTGGATTTTTGTGTCCTTGCTGGTACAATGGGCATGAGGGTTTTTAATTTTAAATTCGGGCTTTCAAAATATCACAAGGAAAATTAAAATAATATTGAAAAAGGCTTGAAGATGTAAGCTGAAGAAAAGAGAAATGGCTATTAACCTGGTGTACAACGCAATGATGTTTGAAGCCTCAGTTTCTTTAAAGCCCAGTAATTACTGTTTAGTAACTGCTATGCTATGGTGTTTTAAGAATCTGATTTCTGATTGGGCTAAGACTGAAACCAGCAAGGCAGACATTTCACATATTTAAATCAAATGAATATTGAAAAATTAACTTACAGCAATTCGATGGAGCATTTTATGCTGTAGAAGACAAAGCCATAATTATCATTTTTTAAAAAAAATGCTTTTTCTAATATGGCGGTGAAAAATAAATTTTCTAATAATAAACAATTCGGCTTCGGCTTCCACTATCCATGTCCTTCTGCTTACAGAGCACTTAGGAGTGGTTGAAAGAATTCCAATAGAATCTTCTACATCAGGCTTGTCAAACTGGCGGCCCATGGGCCGGATATGTCATGCGCAGGCCACGCCCACTCTGGCTTCACAAAGGCAAAAAACGTCATGATATGTCATGATCTGGCCTGTGACGCGATGGAGTTTGACACCCGTGTTCTACATGAAGACTTAGAGCCATGTCAAAACAGTTCCATTCCTCTATGGTCAACAGCTGGGCTGATGCACTTCAAGGCGGAATGGGACAACTCACCACCGCCAACTTGCCAAGGTCAACTCGCCATGGCCAATTCACCACAGCCAACTCACCACAGGACAGCTTACTACGGCCAACTTGCCACAGGACAACGTTGTGGGAAAATTCAACAATTCAATTTAATTATTTAAGATAGCTAAAAATTATTTTAATTTTTGTCATTCACATTTCATTTTTGTCTCTCCTTTGGCATTATTTCTTTAATTCCACTGTTCCTTCAATATTAGTGTAACTCCTGTCCCACAGCGACTTTTCCCATGGCAAGTTGGCCATGGTGAATTGTCATAGACCCATGTCAAGGACAGTGGCAATATTATCTCATCCCTAACTTTAAGATTTGCTTCATCTCTTTTGAAGCTCCTGAGCTTTGGGATTCTTACAGGACCTTTTAGATCACGGGTGTCAAATTCACAGCGTCACATTGCCGTCACGTGACGTATCATGACATTTTTCCCTTTGTGAAGTTGAGGTGGGCGTGGCCTGCACGTGACAGATCCGGCCCATGGGCCACCAGCTTGACACCCATTTTAGATGAACGTTGGCTGGACTTAATAGCAGTGACATTGGCATGAATTCTGTTTTTTACTTGTCTTTTGGCAGGGCAAGAGCCAGTTCAAATAGTCCTTGGTTCATGACCACCATCATGACCGGAATTTCTGTTGCCAAACAAAGCAGTTGTTAAGTAAGTCACGTCTGATCTTAGGACCTCTTTTGCTATGGTTGTTAAGTGAATCACAGCAGTTGTCAACCGAATCATGTGGTCATTAAGCAAATCTGTCTTCCCCTGTTGACCTTGCTTGTTGGAAGCTGACTGGGAAGGTGGCAAATTGCAATCAGGTGACCTCAGGATGCTGCAACCATTGTAAACAGTTGCTGGCACCTGAATTTTGATCATATGACTATGGGGATGCTGTGATGGTTGTAAGTCCGAGGACTGGTCATAAGTCACTTTTTTCAGCAGCCCTTTTAATAGTTGCTAAATGAATGGTTGTAAGTTGAGGACTACCCATACGCAAAGCATGAGGTTATTTGAGGTTTTATTTGCTTTTTTCCCCTCCTTTTGTGTGAAGTAGGGAGGGAGATTTTGGATGCTCTCAACAGACTGAACATGTTCTCAGTTCCCCAAGGTTGGGAAAACTTAAGAAAATAAGTAAATCCACTTCAAACTGCTTTGGAAAGTTTGGGGAATGGGAATGGAGCCATAACTATTTGGGTCTGTCACAATCAACAAAGTGAGAACAATGAAATATATCATCAAGTTATCTTTGAAAATAGCCATATTTGAAGTTTGTTTCAGTTTGCAGAAAGATGCTGATGTTATTTGGAATCATAAAATGCACAAAATTTTCCCACTATTCATTATGATTCCTTTTTGTTTGTTGGATCTGTAGCAAACTGGGAGTTTCATTCTGAAAATATGTAATTTTTTTTTAAAAAAAGAAGTCCTTATATTTTCTTTGTCATAATATTTGATTAACTGTTATACCAAGTACCATACAGAATGCCCCATCCATTCATGGATCAAATTATAATCTTAGCGTGAAGTAGAAAGTGACTGAAGTGCTGATTTTCTAGCTTGAAGTAATTCAGGAAGCAGACAGTCTTCCCTCAAAAGAAGAGAAGAAAACTATGCTCCTGGTGAAGGAAAATGTATAAATCCAGCACTGTCTGTTTCGAAAGAAAGAAAGAAAGAAAGAAAGAAAGAAAGAAAGAAAGAAAGAAAGAAAGAAAGAAA
>WNWU01000004.1:47189842-47255921 GCA_012654045.1 Ptyas mucosa | reverse complement strand
AAAGAAAGAAAGAAAGAAAGAAAGAAAGAAAGAAAGAAAGAAAGAAAAGTAGCTAAGTCCATTTCTCCTGTTGATTCTGTACATTAATCATGGAAGTTGGACATGAGCTTGCAACAGAATATGATCTGGTCTGTAGAACATCTATTTCCTTACAAGAGCATGTGTGTTTCCTGTTTTTAACATGTTAAAAAGATATAGTCTGCTTTCATTAGGATGCATCTTGATTGCACCTCTGCAAATATAAACAGTTCTTCCATATTATAGAGTGTTTGCTATTTCTTAACATCTCACTTTGGCAAATGTTAGATTTGCACTTGCATAGTCTTTGCGTTTGCCGAGGGCTGAACACTTGTCAGCTGGTGTGCATGCATGTATTTGTGTTTGTGTCTCTGTGTGTGCATGGGCCTGTGTCAATGAGTCACCCAAAATATCATGCCAACTCGAATGCAACATACAATATGTTCCGCTGTAAGACACATACCCACTTACACATTAGAATATATGTATCCTAGAAAAGTATTTTTCATATTTCATATAGCAACTTCAATCTTGTAGTTTGTGTATTTAGCAAAACCTCAAACCTGGAACTATATTTGGTTAGAAAAAAAAGAAAAAGAAAGAAAGCTAAAGCCTCTCTTTTATCTCCATGCAATTTGTGATGGAGAGAAGGACCAATTGGAATAGAAATATTAGATCTTGATGAGAAAAATATGAACTATTTTAACAATATACACAGAAAAAAGGAAGGTAGATTTCTCCCATCAGCTGTTATTAGGGCAAAACTATTGTAGATTCATGATAGTTGAATGCTGACTACATATGTAATAAGGTTATAAGGCTGCGTGCTTCAGAAAGGTAGAAGTAATAAACCAGGCAAGCTGAGTTTTTAGTTTCACTTCTCAGCCCCTACCTATCTTGTAACTTTGCAATGAAAGATTTGGAAATTGGAACCAATTACCATAATATGTGGTGGTTTGGTAAGAACATGTTCAACATCAGACAGTTAAAAGGTTTTATTGCTATTAGGAACATGTTAATGTCCTTGATAATGTCTTCAGTTGCTTTGTAATGTCTCTTGTTGAGGTATAGAATTCTTTTATCTTACTACATTATGCAGGAACTTAAATTCAAAAGATATTTGCGGGAACATTTAGAGGAGTGCATCAATCAGTTTCAAAGAAGAGAAAATGTTCTTAGAATAGCTTATAAAAGGATAACTGTCAGGTTTTGGGGGAGCTGAACAAAGGAACCAAGGTAAAAAGCATTTTACTGTAAAAGCACAGCACGCAATTCAATAAATATTCCATATAAATATAAAGGAGAAGAAAGTTCATAATTATCCAATGACTTACATATAATTTACGTAATACTTTCAAAAACACTAAGCCAGAAGAGCATTTTCTTAGATTATACTGTTTTTTACCTTTGGAGAAATTGTCAGCAAATGATATCACTCTAAGAATGACTTGAATAAAATGTATAGGATCTTTACCATTATGATTTTTTTTTATAGCGTGGGGACAAAAACATCCTCAATAAATCGTTTGAAGAAGATAAGAACAGTTGACCCCATTGTCACCCCAACTTGGCCTAGGTTTCTGTCTGCCTAGCTGTCAGATGCAAGCAACCAAAGCCACTCATGAATAACAAAAGTCAGTAACTTTAATGTCTACCACCTAGGTTACAAGAATCTCCCCAGGTTGCTTGCCTTCCGCTGAGAATGACCAGATAAAGCTTCATGGATCTTGGGGCAGGTCAAGCATATGCCACTTTCAGCTGTGCAAGGATTCCAAGCTAGACCCTTGCTTAACCCCTCCTTCCAGCCTAGCTGGCAACTTCCCAACACTACTGACTAGCTCTTATGATATCATTGGTTCTAGCACTCTTCCTTCCTTACTGCAAAGGAAAAAAGGAGTTAAGACTAGTACTATTGCTGTAATTATGGGCAAGAGAATCAGCAATGGAAGCTGGCATATGTGGACAGAATAGTTCTGGTGGCCCACCACTTGGTCCTTTTTTTAACCCCTCTCTATCAGCCATTGCTTCTTCCTTTTCTGCCTCCTTCACGATTCATCACGTCGTCCCCTCCTTCTGCCTCCCACTATTAAAATTCACGTTGTCTTTTGCTTTCCTGGTTATTAGCTTCTAATCATGGGATAGTATTTAATCCATGAAATGTGTAGATTTTCCCTAACCATTCGAGCTTAGATCAGATGTAATATTAAACACATCACTGCATTTAGGATACAGGATTTCACAGATCCAAATATAATCAGCTAATGGGAAAAGGGCACTAATAATTATCAGCATCCAGGTAGGATGGGTGAAACAAAGCTCTTTCTCTCTTGCTATATTATGGAGGAGAAACTGAAATGGGTTTTGTTTTGGGTGCAGAGCAACTGTTTTATCTAAGCCAAGTCTGATTTTTTTCCCCAAGTGCAGGACATTTCCAAATCTGGCTGAAGACTTATATTCATCTGCATGTATGCTTTTGATACCTGTAATGATCGGGGGTCCCCCCCCTCACCTCAACGGATATTATTTGTATATTTCTGGGTGCTTCGTCACTGGAGGTTTTAAGAAGAGACTGGACAGCCACTTGTCTGAAATGGTGTTGGGTTTCCTGCTTGAGCAGGGGGTTGGACTAGAAGACCTCTAAGGTATCTTTCAGTCCTATTCCTGATTCAATTGCATTTTTAAAAACATCAGTGTGTCATATCTGGCTTGGATTTCTCAATGTAAATCTGTGATTGTGTGTGTGTGTGTGTGTGTATTTTATATTTCTAGACTGCCCATCTCAATCAGGAAGGGGCTCTGGGCAGTGTAAAGTGTAATATATATAGTGATATAGTTTGTCTATTTACTTCATTAGATTCAGTGGTGGGTTGCTCCCGGTTCCTCCCGGTTCCGCCGAGCCAGTAGTGGTGGCGATATGATGTCACCGAACTGGTTCTGTCCCCCCGCCCCCCCCGCATTATTTTTACCTTTTATTTTGGCCCCACCCCCAATCTATTGCTGCCTCCTGAGTCCCAGCTGATGGGCTATAAGGAAAAACTGTTTAAACTCTTGCCGTGGGGCTTCAAAGGGCCGCCCTACAGCTGATCAGTGGTAAAAGGCAGTTTGGTGGTAGACCGGTGCCTGCAAAAATAAATGGGTAGACCAGTGCCTGCAAAAATACATGAGTAGACCAGTGCCTGCAAAAATAAATGGGTAGACCAGTACAGCTCTCCAAGCAGTTAAAAGCCTGATAGACCAGTACCTCTGCTAAATCGTAAAGAATTGTCACATGGCATCAAGCCATGCCCACAAAATAAGCCACGCCCACAGAACCGGTAGTAAAAAAATTTAGAACCCATTAAAAACATTAGATTGTAATGTGATAACCTTTCTTGGAATAAGTCTTACTGAATATTGTGGGATTTGCCTTTGAGTAAATAGGTAGAATGGCACATTTCTGTATTTATAACCCACTTTTAGTGACCTAACTCTTACAAGGGAAATTCATTGAAAAGCAAGAGAAAACCAAAATAATTGTAAACGTTTTGTTTAAAAGCACACACACCAGTTAATTAAAAACAACTAAAATAGCAGCAACAGCAACAAAGATGCAATGAAGAATCAATAATAATAGTAATTGTTTTAAAGCAACAACATTAGCAGACCTCAATTAAATTTTGATGGTTTAGACTGTACAGGGCAAAAAAGTAAACAAAACCCAAATTAGCTAGTTAGCTTTATGTAATGGCTGAAAAGTAATACAAGCTGTTAAAGTATGAATAACAGTTTCAGGTGGTATAAAAGTCTGTTCCTCAGAGTCTCATGTTCTGTCCCAGAGGCAAATTTGTGGTGACATAAAATTATTCCCACACCATGTTTCTTCAGTCTTCTATTTTTGGTCTTGAGGCCAAATGGATGTTATAACACAGCCATTTTGTCTTCTCTTATCCCAGTCTGCCTGATCTAGAGATTTAAAAAATATGCATATTTTGGTAATCTTTGTTGGCCCAACGAAATACTGCTCTAAATGGAATTCAGTGACTTTTTCACAGCCCTCCAGCAGATTTTGTGTCGATTCATAGTCTCAATCCATTAAGTAAATTTATCTAATTTCGTTTTTATCTAGTATAGCATCTAAAATGTCTTCCACTTCATTAGCATCAAAACTATCTACCATCATTATATTTCTTGTGTTTAACTACTAGGAACATGTATTTCATCTGAGACAGAGAAGGCTTCCAATATAGGGAGCCTTATGTTTTAAAAAATGGAAGATGTTTGTTCTTTTCAGTGGTCTAAAAATCAGTTAATGTGTCAATTTGATTTATCTCAGAACACTAATCATAAAAGTGACTGACCCCATGTTTGAATCAATTAAAATGCAGAAATATACCTTCTATATATATACAATCTATTATATACATGTTAGGCAAGTATAATGCATTTTTACAAATATACACAATGCCAACTGCATTTTTCATAAAAATGGCTTTTAGGTATCCCTATTTTAATTGAGGAATCATAAAATTTGAAGATTAAAATAGGGGTAGCTAAAAGCCATTTTTTAATGAAAAATGCAGTTTGCATTGTGTATATTTGTAAAAATGTATTATACTTTCCTAAAATGCATATAATAGATTGTATATATTAACAGGTATATTTTTGCATTTAATTGAATCAAACATGGGGTCAGTCACTCGGCAGTTCAGCAGTTGGAATCCCTAGTGCCGTGTAACGGGGTGAGCTCCCGTTACTTGCCTCAACTTCTGACAATCTAGCAGTTTGAAAGCACGTAAAAAATGCAAGTAGAAAAATAGGGACCACCTTTGGTTGGAAGGTAACAGCGTTCTGTGCGCCTTTGATGTTTAGTCATGCTGGCCACATGACCACAGAGACATCTTCGGACAACGCTGGCTCTTTGGCTTTGAAACGGAGATGAGCACCGCCCCCTAGAATCAGGAATGACTAGCACATATGTGCAAGGGGAACCTTTACCTTTACCTTTAAAATTTGAAGAACGCAGATATTGAACGATAACTGTTTGCAGTGATCATATTAGATTGGTAGTATAAAATTATATATGTTTGTATTAAAATATGAATCAAACTGATTTCCCTCCACCCCCAACCCAAGAGCAGTCTCAGGGGAGAGTGTTGGATGTAACCTTCACAGCATCAGATAAAATCTAATTTGAATATCGGAACCCCTTCTCTCGTTCCATCTTAAAATTGCAAAATCAATGACTTTAGTATCAAGGCAGCGTTTCTCCCTCCCTTCCCCTTTCCTAACATTGAACCTGAAGAGAAGACAGAGATATATCAAAAATTTTTTGAATTGGTCTAAGAAAGGTGTTGCTCTAAGATTGATATATATATATATATATATATATATATATTGTTCTTATTTCTTTTGCTTTTTTAATTAACTGGAAATAATAATGTGTTCTTAGCTTTCCAGTGGCAAATGAATATGTTAATAACATTTTACTTAATATTTCATATATTTTTTGTCTTTTAGGAAGAATATGCTGGGGAAGAAATACAAGGCTCTCACTTTCCCATTTTATACAAGTTTACTCAGAAATAATTACTACTGACCTCAATGTAGCTGCTTCTCAAGCACATATAGATAGGATTGCAGCCATAGTAATTTTAGTTAGATATCTTTATTTCTCAATGGTTCCTCTCTTAGCCTGCAGGCATACTCCAAACCTCTCTTGTCTTTAAACAGAATCAATTACCATACACCCATTGGAGGCAAACTTGAAGTGATTTTCTTTTTTTAAAAAAATGTGGTAGGGGGAGTGAGTTTAATAAGTTATTGATACTCCCTCCATTTCAAGAAAGCAATAAATTTAGAGCCCGTAAGTTCATGAATTGTACACATCTGTACAGCTTCAGCAAATAAAGATTGTTACCATAGCAACGGCCACATCGTATGGAACATGCTTGTGAAATTCAGAGCTTCATATTAAGGGAATCCGTCTGCCTCCCCCACCGCACGGAACATGAAAATTTGTTTCTTGCGGCATCATTTTTCTGTGCTGTGTTTTTTAGCATTTGTGTGTATCTTTAATTATAGCTCTTGCTCGGGCTCCTTTGTTCTAAATTACACTCTTAGCATTTGAGTTTTGCATTGTGTAATTTTAAAATCAAAAGCATATAATCACACAGCTTTAATGATTATGGAAAAAATGCAGGCAACCCAGCAACAACCTTGTTCTCTTGTGAGCGGAGTCTGGCTGAGCATTCTCTGTGAAGAGCATCCCTTTCTTCTATTACTCATATGATTCAAAGCTTTCATTTCCAACTCCTTTCTGGTTCTCGTGGCCTACTCTGTTCTCTCTGTCAAAACATAATGGGACTTCAGTGGGGAGAATCAGCCAACGTATTCTCCGTAAATACACGTCCCTTAAGGAAACAGGTACCATCAAAAGAAGCAGTGAGAAATAATCACTGATCTTCGGTGTTTTAAAATTTCCACTCTAATATGGATTATTGGTTCTTACTGTTGCTTTCTGTCTCTTGTTGCTTTTCTTTTGTAAAATCCACATGGTGAAAAGCAGAGATGGTTCAGCTAGGTAACAAGGCTTGGATCTGAATTTTTCTTAATTAATCCCACTTTTGTGTGTTCTGAACGTGTTAGTTCCTGGCATTTCTTACCAGATTGGCTAATGAGCATGGTGGCCAAGAACCCTGGATCTCTTAGACCAGGGGTCTGCAACCTTAAACACTCAAAGAGCCATTTGGACCTGTTTCCCATAGAAAAGAAAACACCAGGAGCCACAAAACCCTTCCCTTGCCTGACTGTTTCTTGAGTGGCCACAAAACTAGCATATATAGTTGAATTAAACGTTCAGTTTTCTTCTGAAACTTTTCTTTTCTTGGATTTATCCATGGTTGGTCTACCAGGAGTTGAAAAGCTCAATAAATCGCGTGCCGACAGGTGTCACTCATTGGCATTTGTGACGCATATTTTGAATGACAGGGAGCCGCAGCAGAAGGGTGAAAGAGCCACATGTGGCTTCAGAGCTGCAGGTTGCTGACTCCTGTCTTAGACCAATAAATCTGGTAGGAAACAACTTGGTTCTTTTTCACTCCTTTATGGATCTGAAAAGCTCTTGTAGAATTAGTGAGTGAGTAGATCAATAATGCTAGAATATGTACTGTTATATATAGTCAGATGATTGCAGAACTTCATCCCCAGAGAAGCCTGACAAAGATAAGACCTATCAGGCTTAAGCTTACATGCAAACCCAATTTGAACCTTTTACTTGATATTGTTTAGGCGTCTGACCTCCTAAAAATGTATAGCAAAGTACACAAAACAAGTTTTGGTAACAACATTTCAAAAAAGATGTTGAGACTTGGAAAAAGTGCAAAGAAGAGCAACTAAGAAGGTTAAGGGCCTGGAGACACAAACATATGAAGAACGGTTGCAAGAGTTGGGTATGGCCAGTGTAGAGAAAAGAAGGACTGGGGTGACATGATAGCAGTATTCCAGTATTTTAGGGGCTGCCACAAAGAAGAGGGGGGTCAACTTATTTTCCAAAGCACCAGAACCACGACAAGAAACAATGGATGGAAACTAAGGAAAGAAGCGATCTGGAATTAAGGAGAAACTTCCTAACGGTGAGGACAATTAACCAGTGGAACAGCTTGCCTTCAGAAATTGTAGATGCTTCATCATTGGAGGTTTTTAAGAAAAAGACTCAACAGCCACCTATCTGAAATGGTATAGGGCAGTCATGGCCAACCTTTTTGCCATCGCGTGCCAAAAGCATGGGGAGCATGGGGGGATTGTGCATGCGCGTGCCCACACCCATAATTCAATGCCCCTAGACACCCCATACCCCTGCGCATGTGCACGTGACACCCCCCGCGCTACCCCTGCTTTTGGGTCGTGATGGCAAAAAGGTTAACGGTGGGCCTGGTAGACCCATTTTTCGCCCTCCCCAGACTCCAGAGGCTTCCTTGGAGCCTGGGGAGGGTGAAAACAGCCTTCCCTACCCTTGCAGAGGCCCTCCAGAGGCAGGAAATGGCCTGTTTCCTGACTTCCAGTGGGCCCAGAAGGCCCAAAAATCAGCTGGCCGGTATGCACATGTGCACTGGAGCTGAACTAGGGCAATGCTCACATGCCCACAGATATGGCTGTGCGTGCCACCTGTGGTACTCATGCCATAGGTTCGCCATCACGGTATAGGGTTTCCTGCTTGAGCATCAAGTTGGACTAGAAGATCTCCAAGGTCCCTTCCAGCTCTATCCTGATTGATTGATTGAGGTTACACAATTTATAAGTAAAATGTAATTACAAACCTCACAATAATTAAAATATAGATATTTCTCCAGCGTAAGTGCTATTTCCACCAGTTACTTTCAGAGGTGTTACTTCAGAGATTTTCTTCCTTCCTGCCGACCTCAATAAAATCCATATTGAACTTGCAACTTCAGACTGGTCTAACCATGTAATCAGATCTCTTCCCAAGGATGGTTACTTCCCTCCAGCTATTTTAATGAATTTAATGAATTTCTTCCTTGATAATTTGATTTTTCTGCTTGACTTCTATAGCATTGGAGTACTTATTGAATCCTCTTTTCAACAGTCCTCTACCTTCTTTAGCAGATCTCCAACTATTTTCCTCTATGTTGCCTGTGTAATTCCCTCTCTCACCTTGTGTTTAAATATTATCGTAACAGCTGTGCTACGGTTCCTCATAGCTATAAACACACCTGGTTCATTGAAAGAAGTCTTTAGGTACTACAGTCAGGTTGCTAAAGCAGAATTGCCAACTAACTAAAACAAAATACATGTTAGGCATAGACCCAACCTGTAACAAAATGTGATTTAACCAGCAAGTAGGAGTCAATATCTTATATGCTAAGGAAAAATTAAGGAGAGAAGCAGGTGTTAGCTTGGGAATGAGGCCTTCTGAAGGGACAAGCAAAAATATAAACAAGTTAAATTTTTTGTTACTTCAAATATAGTTGCAGATATTTATATAAAAGTCCCAGACCATTTTATAAAAACACACACACTGAAACACACACACACACACACACACACTAAACTGAAGTCTTTTTGAGATTTTTCTTACCTCTAATTAGGAATGTTAGATCTCATATTGAGGCATTAGTTGGGATCTACTATAGGTCAGAGCCGCAAGCAAATTGAATTAGATGTCATGGAAATGGGCAGCAATTAACTTTTGCTGGGATTGACTGAGACTTACATCTTCCTCTTATTTTGGCAAAACTTGTAATGAATTGGGAATCCTGCGGTTTTCTCTTCATTGTGACATAATTTTTGTCTCCCTGTAGAAGCATTATGTGTATATTATGACAAAGAGAGAAGGCATGGCCCTGGATGAGCGAAGATCATTGCTAGAGAAAAATGTATTTTAAAAACAGGATCAAAGGTAGGTTAATTTCCTCTTCTTAGTTTTCCTGAAAATTGTGATTTTCAGCCATTACATAAAGCTTCTATGAATATACTAAAAAAAAAAAGGGGGGGGGGCTTTTGAATTGTGTTCATTTAAATTGTTGAAAACTATATTACACCATTTGGAGAATTGCAAACATGATAAATGAATATAAGAATATCCAGTAAATTTGAAACAGAATTTGCAAATATCATTTTTTTTGCACTCATTAATATCCTCCCTCTCTGTCTATAGGCATTTCAGGTGTCCCAGAATAAAACGTGTTCTCACTGATAATTCTCTGATCCTCACTTTAAGATTTACTAGTGATGATTTGCATATTAAACAATGCTTTCTGAAGCTATAACTAAAATACCCTGTAACCCCAAAAGCAATATTAATAGTACATTTAGAAACTTGCAAGGCAGAAAAGTTTCAGTGTAGAAGCAAAGAAGTAGGAAGGGAAACCTGTCAAGAAGGAATGTCCCCTTAGGGGAAACAAAACCCTATATAAATTAAATTTTATTAATGAATACAAATAAATAAATAAAAACCCAAGGAAGAGAAAGAGACTTTAGCACAGGTCAGAAGCCTAAGAAATATGAATGAGAGGCAAACCAAAAAAAGGCAAGCTATAGGGACTATGATGAAGAGCTGTTACCGTATAAGAAGTGTTAGCAGGTAAAAGAGAAGCAACAGTTTTAGAAACTGAGGGAGCATAAGAAAGAGACTCAGAATAACTCACTTTAATTCTGTGTGCTGTGAGAGGGAGCAGAGGGAAGTTTTGGCAGTGTTTGAGATTCTAATATAGCTTGCAATAATAGAGTTCCATTGGGCCCTGTGGGGCAGTAGTGGGTTTCAAATTTTTTTACTACTGGTTCTGTGGGTGTGGCTTGGTGGGTGTGGCATGGCTTGGTGGGTGTGGCTTGGTGAGTGTGGCAGGGGAAGAATACTGTAAAATCTCCATTCCCACCCCAATCCAGGGGAAGGTTCCTACAAATCCCCATTTCCTCCTGATCAGGTGGGACTTGGGAGGCAGAGAATAGATGGGGGGTGGGGCCAGTCAGAGGTGGTATTTACCGGTTCTCTGAACTACTCAAAATTTCTGCTACCGTTTCTCCAGAACTGGTCAGAACCTGCTGAGACCCACCTCTGCTGTGGGGTCTGTTTCCTAACCTGGTCTATCTTGAAGGGCTAACAGCCATTGGGCTCAATTTTGTCCCACAAAGGCCAGAAAGATTACCCAGAAATAGCATCTCATAGGAATGGAGACGGTTGATTGGAGAGAGACTGCTCAGTTGGGAGGAGGGATCAAGCAGGGGATCAGTCCAGAATCATTACATAGACACAAGAGGGAAAGATCTGACATGCCCCCTCACTTTCCTGAATGCTGTCGAACCGTTTCCTGGGCAAACTGAAAGACTGACAAGATTTCTGTGAAATAGGCTTGAGCAATAAAATAGCTAGTTTATACTCTACATGTGTGGATGCACTTGTTTATGCCTGACAGAGTAAGAGTTAATGGAAAGCGCATAATTGGGTTGAGAGTCACAGGAAATCAGTGATCGCTGGTGTACCTATCTTTGATGAAAAATATACTAGGATGGAGTAAAGTTTCTCACAGGTACCCATGGTTTTATGAGGAAGGTACCCATAGGTCTGGTACTTGCATAGACTCTCAATGAAATTGCTTCTTGCTTGATAATAGGAGTGCTAAGGCAATTATACCGGGAGCTTACCCCGGGCATCCATTTGTGGCTGGTTGGTAATTGGAAAGAAAAACATGGAAAGAGAAAGTCCAGAAAAACACAAGTCCCCCTAAGAGCACTAGTTAAGCAGGAAGAGGAAGGGAAGAGGATTCTTAAATAATTCTTCCTTTGCACTCTGACCTATTGGGAGATCGTAAACCTTGCAAAGATAAGGAACCAAAAGTAGATAAGACTAAGAGGAGGCCCTTGGATCAGGGGTGGGTTCTAAAATTTTTTACTACCGGTTCTGTGGGTGTGGCTTGTTTTGTGGGTGTGGCTTGATGGTCATGTGACAATTATTTAGGATTTAGCAGAGGTACTGGTCTACCAGGCTTTTAACTGCTTGCAGAGCTGTACTGATCTACCCATTTATTTTTTGCAGGCACTGGTCTACCCATTTATTTTTGCAGGCACTGATCTACTCATGTATTTTTGCAGGCACTGATCTACTCATGTATTTTTGCAGGCACTGATCTACTCATTTGTTTTCTTTTAACACTGATCAGCTGTAGGGCGGCCCTTTGAAGCCCCGCGGCAAGAGTTTAAACAGTTTTTTTCCCTCTAGCCATCAGCTGGGACTCAGGAGGCAGCAATAGATTGGGGGTGGGGCCAAATAAAAGGTAAGAATAACGCGGGGGGATGGGGGGTCAGGGGGGCAGAACCGGTTCGGTGACATCATATCGTCACCTCTACCGGCTCGGGAGAACCGGGCCGAACCGGGAGGAACCCACCACTGCCTTGGATCAAAAGAGGAAGTAAACATTGGGTTGTTATAAGGACTCTACAGTGAAAAATTGCAGAGTAACCTTCAGTGAGGCTGAAAATAACTGGGTAGAAAAACATATTTTTGTTAAAAATTACTATCATCACCAGCAGAACTGGTGTAGAGTAATATACAAGAAATGTTGGGACTGGTTTTAGTCCCACAAGAATATTTATGTATTTATCACATTTAAGTATGTCCTGTCTCATGACCTAATTGGCTCTGGGTGGTTTACAGGTAAAGATCATAAACCATATAAAAGATACAATTAAAATAGACTTAAAACAACATAAGAACAAGGAAAAACAAAGGTAAATTAAAAGTTGGAAGCAAGGCACCATTTAGGATTGAGCCAATGAGGCTACCACATGAAAACCCTTAGGCAGTAAATAAAGGCTGTTGTTGAACCCCAAATCATTTGCCAAATCAGTTTTACTGCTTGAGTGACAGCAGAAGCAGAGGTCCTATAGGTCACATCCAGAATAGATAAATATAAGACATAAGGGAATGAGTGGTAATTTCTCAGAGAAAAGTATCCTTTTCCGATTCCTTTTTCACAAATTACTATAAATATTCTAGGTCCTTTATCTCAAGACTATAAAAGGCCATCAATATATTTTAGTAATCTATGATTATGCAACACATTATCCAGAAGCATACCTCTAAGGAATAGAAGAATGAAAATGATGGCTACAAAACTAACTAAGGTCTTTAGTAGAGTAGGAGTATCCCAAGAGATTTTTTTATCAGATCAAGGGTCACATTTTCAGTCTTCTTTATTCAAACATTTATAAGAGATCTTAGGCATAGTGGGAATTTATACTTGCCCTTATCACTTACAGACAGGAGGAGCTACAGAACAATTAAACCAGATGTTAAAAATATGCTTTAAAAATATGCAGTTGAGGTTCCTGTGTGTTAGGTTGTGTGGTTGTCCAACCTGTTATTTGCATGCAGAGGGGTTACTCAGCCATTCACTGGGTTGAGTATATCTGAGCTTTTCTATGGAAAATGAGCCAGGGGAATTTTAAATATTGTTAAGGAAAAAATAGAGAAATAAGCAGTTGGTTCAGAGAAGGCTCAAAAGTGGTTGTGATTAAAGTGCTAGAGAGAAAAGTTTCGAGGTGTTAGAAGAAGTCTTATTACTTCCTAATGCAGAATGCAAATTAAAAGGCAAATGGCAGGGACTACGCATTGTAATTGCCAAACTGGGACCAGTATTAATTACAACACTGATGTAGGGAAACGTAAATCAAAGTTGTACCATGCAAATGTATTAAGACAAAGATCAGAGGAAACCCAGGATTATACCAAATACACCAAAACAAGATTTATAGGACCTAATAGCAGAATTTAATTCACTAGCCAATCAGTAGCCACAACTTCAGCTGAGCATAAGATTGACCCTGGAAATACTAAGCCCATATCTCAATGTCATTACAGAATGTCAGAAAGGTTAAGAGGATTGGTGGAAAAAGAAATATAAGCAATGATTCAATTAGGATTGTAGAACTATCCCACAGGGAGTCATGCTTATTTCTGATATTGTGTGTAGATGTTTCAGTTAAAGGTTAAAGTGCAGGACTGATGCAACATCATGAGAATCTGGAGCGCCCAATATTGTACCCCCCCCTTTTTAAAAAAAGTAACTTTATTAAATTAAAAAAGAATAAAAATGAGCCAGAAGAAAAAGAAAAAGCAAGATAAAAATGCAGAAAGGAAAAAAAAAAGCAAGGAAAAGAGAATAGGAAAAATAATGACTTTCAACTTTCTTTGGTACAGATATAGATAAAAAATACAGCAAACTCAATACTATAAAGTTAACAATAGTCTATGTCCGTGATGGCTAACCTATGGCACGGGTGCCACAGATAGCACGCGGACCCATATCGGTGGGCACGTGAGCTCAGCTCCGGCACACATGTGTGCGCCAGCCAGCTGATTTTTGGGCCTTCTGGGCCCACCAGAAGTCAGGAAACAGACTGTTTTCGGCCTCTGGGGGGCTGGGGATGGCCATTTTTGCCCTCCCCAGGCTCCTAGAAAGGCTCTGGAGCCTGCAGAGAGCAAAAAATGGACCTACCGGGCCACCAGGCCATCACGTGCCAAAAGCAGGGGGAGCACGGGAGGGCAGGGTGCATAGAATTATGGATGTGGGCACGCGTGTGTATGACCCCATCGCGCTCCTCCCGCTTTTGGCACACAATGGCAAAAAGGTTAGCCATCACTGGTCTATGTTATTTCTTTTTTTAAAAAAAATAATCTTTATTTACATTTTTCATTAAAAAAAGTAAAACAGCACACCATATAAATAACATACAAGACAACACAACAAATAACAAACATATCTACAAGTAGTCCCTTAATAACCTAGTATTCGGTACAATATATTTATATTATATTCCGGGGGAGACAGAATGGATGTTGTCTTACCTGAACGTCCCTTTTCTGAGTGCTGCGAACACTATCCATCAGTGGGTTAATGCTTCAGCTTTGGCAAATAACTGAGTGTGACTTTAAGAAAAGAACTTCCCTTTCCCGGCTGCCCCAGCCACACCCCCAATCCCAAGATCCCCAGTCTGAGCAAGGGTGCAGCAAAAAAATTCACTGACCAATGATTTACCGTAACCATAACTTTATTAACAACCAACGTCAAACATGGAATCAGTCTAAGGACACGGTCAGGCAGGAAGCCCAAGAACGGGTGGGCATGGATAGTGTTCGCAGCGCTCAGAAAAGGGACGTTCAGGTAAGACAACATCCATTTTCCTGTGCGCTGCTCTCACTATCCATCAGTGGGATATACCCAAGCTCAAACCCCCTGGGCGGGCGGCTGACTGCCCCCCGTGTCCTCATCCGCCACCACTCGTTGGAGTACCCTGCGGCCAAAGGACGCCTCTGCCAAGTTAAAGGCGTCGATCCTGTAGTGGCGAATGAACGGTGATAACGAGGACCAGGTCGCTGCTCTGCAAATGTCTGCCACGGATGCCTGCGTAGCCCAAGCGGCTGACGTAGCTGCACTGTGGGTAGAGTGTGGTAAGATCTTGCCGGGCAGTTGTCTGGAGTTCAGTTCATACGCTAACGCGATGCTGGCCTTGATCCACCTGCTGACCGTAAAGGCCGAGACCTTCTGGCCAAGGGAGGTCGGGTTGAAAGATACCAACAGAACCTCTGTGCGGCAAAATGGAGCAGTTCTGCGTATCTATATCCGTAGGGCCCGCTGGACGTCAAGGGTGTGCCAACGTTTCTCCCTGTGGTCCCGAGGAGAGGGACAGAAATCTGGAAGAATGAGTTCTTGGGCCCTGTGGAACCACGAGTTCACCTTTGGGATGAAGGCTGGATCCAGGCGCAAGATCACTGAAGAGTCTCGGAACATGCAGAGGTCCTTACGGACTGAGAGAGCCGCAAGTTCCAAGACCCTCCGTGCCGATGTGATGGCCAGGAGAAAGGTCACCTTGAAGGACAGGTGTTTGAGGGCGACAGAATCCAACGGTTCGAAGGGAGGTCCTGTCAACGCCCGTAAAACCAGTGGTAGCTCCCAGGAAGGGTAACGGTGCACCGTGGGAGGGTGCAAGTTCGTAGCGCTGTGTAGGAAGCTTTTGATGTGTGGATGGAGCGCCAGTGACTGGTAGGGCGCGCATGTGATGGCCGTGGACAGAGCGACGGTTTGTCGCCTTAGGGTAGCGGGAGCCAGCCCCTTGTCTAGCCCGGCTTGCAGGAACCGTAGGATATCTTGTATCGTCGCTGATGTGGGATCCACATGTTGCTGTGAGCCCCAGCGACAAAAGGCCCTCCAGGATGCCTCATAGATGCGGGTCGTCGAGGGTCGTCTAGCTGTCTGTATTGTATGGACTACCTCATCTGGTAGGTCGTCTTTCTTCAGGATGACCCGCTCAAGTGCCAGACGGCTAATTGAAGCCACTGAGGCTCTGGATGGGTCACCTCGCCCTGGCACAGCACAACCTGATGCGGTGGTATCACCCACGGTTGTTCTATTGAGAGAGCCGTGAGGTCGGCAAACCACGGTCTTCTTGGCCAATTTGGAGCTACTAGAATCAGGTTGGCCTTTTCTGCTATCAACTTCCGTATGAGACGTGGAATTAGCGGAATCAGCGGAAAGGCGTACAGAAGACCCTCTGGCCACCTGCACCGGAGGGCGTCGTGGTCTTCTGCCTGCGGTGTTGGGTAGCGGGATACGAACTGCGGTAGCTGGGCGTTGCTTGGGGTCGCAAACATGTCCACCTTCGGGATTCCGAACCGTGCTGTGAGTTCCCGAAAAAGACTGGTGTGTAGTTTCCACTCCCCTTGGTCGATTGTTTCTCGACTCAGCCAGTCCGCTGTCACATTGGTCGACCCTGAGATGTGATCCGCCTTGATTGAACGGAGATGTTTCTCTGCCCAGCTGAACAGGGCATCAGACTCTCGCATGAGGAGACGCGACCTTGTACCCCCCTCCCTGTTCACATGCGCTTTGGCCGAGATGTTGTCCGTTAGGATCAGGACGTGTTGATCGTGAAGCGCTGTCTGGAAGTGGCAGAGGGCTAGCCTGATTGCTCGAAGTTCCAGAAGGTTTATGCTGTGGCGTTGTTCGCTTCTGGACCACTGACCTTGTGCCACCAGGTTGTGGAGGTGAGCTCCCCACCCCCGGAGACTTGCGTCCGTGGTGAGGGTTAGCCTTTCCGGATCCAGAAACTCCAAACCTTTGAGGAGGGCTGTCGAGGCCCACCACCTGAGGGACAGCCGTATCTGATGGGTGAGGTTGACTAGACGCTTCAAGTTGGCTTTCCCCGCTCACTGAAAGGGGAGGAGAAACCATTGGAGCGCCCTCGAGTGTCTGCATGCCCACGGAACGATGCTGTAACAGGAGACCATCTTCCCGAGAAGGCATGATAGTTGGATAAGAGGGACCCTTCTCCTTGCGAGAATCTGCCGGACCAACTGTCGGATGCTCTTGACCCTGTCCGGTGAGAGGAAGACCTGTCCTAAGACCGAGTCTATTTCTGCCCCCAGGTGAAGGATTCGGGTGGATGGATGGAGATGGCTTTTCTCGAAATTGATTGTAAAGCCATGGGATTGGAACGTCTCCAAGACCAAATCCAGATTTCTGACAGCCTGGTCGTGGGACGACGAGAGGATCAGAATGTCGTCTAAATAGCAGAGGACCCGCACCGGAATGGCCCGTAATCTGGCTGCCACCACCGCTACCAGTTTGGTAAAGGTGCGGGGTGCTGAGGAGAGTCCGAAAGGCGTTGCCCTGTATTGGAAGTGCCGGCCCCCGTACTCGAATCTGAGAAATTTCCGATGGTCTGGATGAATGGGGACGTGCAGGTAGGCTTCTCGAAGGTCTACTGACTGGAGCAGATCTCCCTGTCTCACGCCTGTTAAGATGGATTTGAGTGAGTGCATCTTGAACCTGTGGTATCTTACAGATCGGTTCAGCTGCTTCAGATTCAGGATGGCCCTCCAACCACCGGAGCTTTTGGGCACCAGGAACAGACTTGAGTAGAAACCCGAACCTTGGTGGCTCTGCGGGACAGGTTCTATGGCCCTGACCTCCATGAGATGGGATAGTTCTCGTGCCATTAGACCTTGGAGTTCGTTGGACTGTGGTATCGGGCACCTCCCGAAGTGATGGGGCGGCGGCCCCGAAAATTCGATGGGTAGTCCAGATGAAGTTGTGCGCTGCACCCAGGAGTCCGATGTTGATTGGGCCCATCTTTGTTGGAAGAGGAGAAGTCTTCCCCCTATGGGGCTCTCGGCTCTGGCACCACTTCCCCCTCCTGGCCGCCTTGGATCCGGCCCCGAGGAACGGTCGCTTGGTCTATTGGTTCCTGCCTCGATCTCGGAACTGTTGTCTGTCGTGTGATCGGTCGCCTCCTTGGTAATTGGAACGTTGTGGGAAGGACCCCCTGGGTCCTGCGCCGGTACGAAAAAGCTGCTGTTGAGGATAGGGTGAGTATCTCCTCTCCTGACGACGATAGGATGAGGGGAGCACCTTTCTTTTGTCCTTGTCTTCCACTAGGACAGATTCTAAGGCTGCACCAAATAGATCTGGTGCTTTGTATGGTGTGCGGCCAGTTTCCACTTCGCCTTTAGATCAGCTTTCCAGGGGCATAACCAGAAGAGCCTCCTAGCCGTGACAGTGGAAGCTAGGGCTCTTGAAGCAAATTTAGCCGAATTTAGAGAGGCGTCTGATGCGTATTCGGTGGCAGCTATTATTTTATTTATGTCTTGCTGCAGCCTGGTATCTTCTGGTGGGAGCCTTTCCTGCATCTGGCGCAGCCAAATAAGAGCCGCTCTGTTGAAAAAGGACGTAGCTGTGGATGTCCTGATCGCCCAGGCCACCGCCTGGTGAGTTTTGCGAAAAGCCCACTCCGTCCTCTTATCCTCCGCTCTGAGGCTGTCCAGCGCATCTGTGGAAAGGACCGAAGTGGATTGAAGAGACGCCACTGGCTGGTCTACTGCTGGGAGAGTCAGCAGATCCTCCAGTTCAGGGGCCGAGCAGTATAGCCTTTTGTCTAGACTACTGGGCGTTGTTAAGGTTGCTGGTTGCCCCCAGGGATTCTGAATTACATCAGCAAACAATTGTGGGCAAGGTATGCAGTCCTTTTCTGCCTTGGCAGATTTGAAGAGGGCATCGTGGGGCCCCGCTGTAGGAGGCGTAGTTGTCCTGACGTCACCCGGCACTCCCAAATTGGTTGTGAGGCGAGCTTTATGGAGGAGCGACTTGAAGAGTGCCGGCCTGAAGAGGCCTGTGAACTGGGGGGCATCGGGCATCAGGCCCTCGTCCTCTGAAAACTCCACATCCTTGGGCCCCTCTTCTGCTTGATCTGACTCATCAGAGGAGGAGTCTTGTTGCTGAGAAGAGCAGTTCTGGGATTGAAGCTGGTGTTGCCTACCCTGAGTCGGAAAGGTATTATGAGGTGGTTGTGCCGCCTGCTGCCAACTTGCCGCTAGGAAGGATGACAAGGCCGATGAGAACATGGCCTGGAAGTCCATTTGCGTAGGCAGCAGTGGCCCCCCCCTGTGCTCCCCAGTTAGTAGTCGCCGGACCAAGGGGCGCCCCCGGAGGAGGGTGAATATGCCCCGCCGGGGATGACGGGGGGGCTGCATAGAAGGAGAAGCCGTGATAGCCTGGACCGGTGTTGCTGGGGTCTGGGCTATTTGGGCTGGACTAGCAATGGTTAACTCTAGGTCCCCTGGAATGGGGGGGACCAAGTTAGATGGACCTGGTTCCCAATTCAGGGACTCCGCCAGCTTTTTTTGAGCTTTGGCATACTGCCGCTCGAGCGCCTTGTAGCGTCTCAGTGCGTCCTTATCTTGGCCAGACGGAGTTTTGTCTGGCTTGGAATTGCCCTTGGCATTGTCAGAACGCTTCCGATCTTTCTTTTTTGATGCCTTGCCTCCCCTGTGTGTGGGGGTCAGCTCCAGCTCCAGGTCTGATGAGAGAGGGGAATCAGACATGCTTAGGCCTGGGGTAATACTGTGCCCCCTGGAACAATATGCCATCGCTGAGAGCCCGAAAGTCTCACCAGCTGGCTCTTATGCAGAACAAACGCCCCTAAGAATTGGGGCTGCTGGGTCCTGCTTCGCTTTGGTGCTGGCTCCCGGATTAACTTGCCAAGATGGCAGCCCGGAGGTCCGTCAAGATGGCGGGTGCCACGAGGCGCAAGGTTCTGCGAGGCAGAAGCGAGCTGCGGACTTGTGCTGGCGGCCCGAAGGTCCTACCAGCTGCCGCGCTGTGCTAACGCTAAATCCCTTTCTGTAGCGTAGCGTGAAAAGCCGGGCTCGCCAGATTCCCCCTCCGCTGCTGTTCGCTGTTTTCCTTTGTTTCCGGCCGTTCAGGGAATCCCCTCCCCGATCGGGAGCCCCGGCGGCTTTCTCGCGCTTTGCACTGGTTATCCTGGGCTGCCGCTTCCTGCTTAACAAGCGGCTCCGCTATTTCAAATGCAGCGTGGGCGGCACGAAAGCTCCGAACCCGCAGCCCAGCTGATGAGCGCTGTCGGCTCTCCCAGCGCCGAAACGAAGAATAAGAAAAAAACCTCCTTTTTTTTTCTCCTTTAAATAAAGCTCAACCGAGAGGGAAATAATCAAAAATAAAACAAAAGCCTAAGCGCCCCTAGGAAAGGGAAGGAGAAAAAAATACTAAGATCTAAAGAAAAGGAGAGATAAAATACCTCGAGGTACCAGGAGCTCACAGAAACACTTCTAGCTTTGCCAGCAACTGAGCGAAGACTGGGGATCTTGGGATTGGGGGTGTGGCTGGGGCAGCCGGGAAAGGGAAGTTCTTTTCTTAAAGTCACACTCAGTTATTTGCCAAAGCTGAAGCATTAACCCACTGATGGATAGTGAGAGCAGCGCACAGGAAAACAACTTATATCCCTTTATAGATCAATTAGGTCTATCCGACCTCACTTTACTTGTATAGTATAGGTTTCTCAGTAAATACAATTCCTCATCTAGTTTGGGTTATGATTTTCTCTTCGCTAGCCAAATATATAGTTTTTCCCAGGATAAACATGTTTGTGTTTGGTCTCTATCTTTTAGTTTTTTAGTCAATTTATCTGTTTCCGCACATTCTAAAATCTTTATAATTGCTTCCTCTGATGGGGTATTTTTGTTTTTCCAAAATTGAGCGTACGTCCATCTTGCCGCTGTGATAAATTGTAAAGCAAGGTACCATGAGTCTTTTTTTAATATTTTCCGGTTTGGAGCCAAACAAGCATGTCTCTGGTGGCCACCAATAGTCTACGTTATTTCTCTAATCACACATAATTCTAATAATCAAATCAAAGTTTCATTTCTTTCAGTTTCTCACAAAAAGGCTACGAGTGGTTTCCAAGTACAAATCAATGTCTTTTTTTTAATCGAAGCTATAATTTTTGCCATCTCTGCCAATTCCATCAGCTTCAGCGTCCATTCTTCCATTGTAGACATTTGTAAGTCACCTTTACGCATATACAAATTTTGCTGCTGTTATCGTGGAATTAATGAGGTTCAAGCATGGTATAAGTTGAAACAATCTTGCAGATTGCTACATTGAGGATGAGGTGATTGAAAAACATTTTTGATATTATGTGTGTTTTCAGCTTCTGTTGTGACCTTACTGTTGTCCAGTCCAAACTACATGTCCTTCTCTGACACTAAATGTTATTTTCAAGAAGAGGAGACTTGATGACCTCCAAATTCCTTCGACTAATTGCAAGAAGTTTTGAGAAGTTTTAGTCTAAAACAATGTTCCTCAACTTGTTTCTCACTTCAATTCCCACAATTTCCCAGCCATTGTGCTATCCACACATTTTAAAGTGGTCAAATTGAGATATACTGATCTAAAATGTTGGGAGGACACTATGCGTCATACTCCATACCTACTGGAACATTAGCCTGTTTAGTATTGTTTAGTACTGTTTAGTATTTAGTATTTAGTATATTCTTTAGTATTGTTTTGACATGCGATTGGATTTCAGGAGGTGGATGTACATGAAAGCAGAGGTGGATGTACATGAAAGACGAACAACATAAAAACTCATTGTTGTGTCAAATGAAATAACATCATATCATATCATTAGCAAACTGGCAATCGTTTACTCTCAAATCTCCTGAGGAATAAATAAGATCTGATATTGCAGAGAGATTATTGCCCATAAAAAATAACAACAACTGAGGTTTTGCTGAAGGGTGGGTAAAACAAGAAACCATCAAACCTTAAAAATTCAGTATCAAACCCATGTATGTATCTGTGCATTTGGTTAGATAGTCTTCAATAGCAATAGAAAAAAAATTAAGAGCTCCTCAGTTTGGCTTCTATTCATATCCAGTGTGCACTGGATTTTAAAAATATAATCTGAGCACATAAAAAGAGATGTTGCTAAGCAACGACTTCGTTCAGGTTGGTATCTCAGAATTGGGGACCTTTTTGAGAAACTTGTCACTACATAAAAGTTGGAGAGAAAGAGAAGTGTGCAGTTCATCTTAAAGAATACTTTACTAATAGCATCTTCATTTGGAAGAGTTATTTGATCAAGGCCACATTTAAATATCTGTAACTTACCAATTTTGAACAGTTGCTAAATGAGCGCTTGTCAAGGAAGGATTACCTTTATTGTGTTATATGGGCAATTTTAACTGTGTTTCTGACAGAAAAATAACATTGACTGACGAACACAGGCAAATTCCATGAGATGTCAACTATTTTATCCCTGTGTAACAATTTTTGTCAGGTAGGTGTGCTGAAAGAAGGGATATCCCAAGATCATTTTTTAACTCTGGGATTGTGTGGAAATTTGAACATGGATCATATGGGCCAAGTCTAATACTTTAACCTTTAGTCTTATTTGCCAGCATTTGTTGCTATCCATCTTCCCAAATAGCATTCATGTTGTAGCTGCCCTTAGTCACTGATGCCAACTTTCAATGTTTTTGTACATAAAAATCTAGCATAATGAAAATTTGACCCACTGTCCTGTATTTCCAAGGAGAATTTTAGACAATTGATATGGGCAGAGTCTATTCAGTAATAAAAATCCCCCCCCTTTTTTTTACCAGTAATGAAATGAATGCCTAATGGATAAAATTTTAGGTCTTTTCAGTGGTAGCAACACACTACCACGTGCAGCCCTGAGGAGTGCCAAAAACATCAACCTTCAGAGGGAAACCTCCAGTTGCAAACAACAACAACAACCGGTCCCTGAACTAAATAACTAAAGTTACTCAGCAGCAAAATATCAACCACAAAACAATGAGGCAAAACACAGTATTTAGATCACATTTCCTAGCTCCTCCTGTATACAAGTGCAGCTTACTAACGATGGCTGCCTTTTCTATGTCATTTAGGTGTCATGCAAACCAGGGACACCAGATGATACTTTTGGGAACCTGTAGGAGAAAGAAGTTCAAAACAAACTGCTAAGTCTGCTTGGACATCCACTCAGCAAAGTTCACACTCCACCTTAGTATAGCTGTGAGAATTGGTCCTCTTATCTGAACCTAGGAAGAAAGGATGCTCTCACATGAGCAGGACTGATCTTCTAAGCACATGGAACTGCGGCCTTGAAAGAGGCGGGATGTGGTCAGTAAAGCCATAAATTGTAGGGAAGATTGAGAAGTAATGAAAGAAAACAATATGACGAAAGTATACAGCAAAGCCAGGAACCAAGCACATCTCACAGAATAATTCAGAATAACAGAGTTGGGACCTTGGAGGCCTTCTAGTCCAACCCCCTGCTCAGGCAGGAAGCCCTATACCATTTCAGACAATGGCGGTCCAATCTCTTCATACAAACCTCCAGTGCTGGGGCATTCACAACTTCTGGAGGCAAATTGTTCCACTGATTAATTGTTCTAAGTGTCAGGAAATGTCTTAATTCTAGGTTGCTTCTTTCCTTGATTACTTTCCATTCTTTGCTTCTTGTCCTGCCTTCAGTGCTTTGGAGAATAGGTTGATCCTCTCTTCTTTGTGAAGCCCCCTGAGTTATTGGAACACTGCTATCATGTCACCCCAGTCCTTCTTTTCATTAAACTAGACATACCCAATCCCAGCAACTGAAGGAGACTTGCTTACTTTTCCATACAGTCAAATGCTGGCCTAAAGCTGGCTCACTTCTTTCTGTATGAGTGGATTGTTAAATGAAGCTGGTTAAGTAGAAGTAATTGATCCACCCCTCTGGCAAATTCCAGCCGTTTAAAGCATTTTTTTTAATGAAAGCCGGGTATTTTGATAGCAGATTTCCAGTTTTATTGCCCCTTTGCTCAGGCACTCTCTGCGAACCCAACCTCTTTAAAGAATAACACATTACATTTCACCACAGCATTACATAAATACAAATGAAAATGCAACTTTGCCATAAAACTGTCACCAAGGTTTCACCTTTTTTTTTGCTAACAGGTATTCATTCAGTTGAGAAGATGGAGAAAAGTGGTAATAAAATCCAACAGAGAGGCAGCCATGGACGAGAACTTAATCTTAACAAATACCATGCCTCTCTCTCTCTCTCTCTCTCTCTCACGCACACACACACATTTTTGTCAACTGACCAGAGCTCACAGATGCTTTGTGTGCAACTAATTAAAATTCTGAATCTTCTTGCTTTGGTGGTGGGGAGGAAGCAGTTGGCAAAGCAACGTTCTTGTGTGGTTTGCCTTGCCAATTCATTTTCTGAAACAATTACGCAGTGCAAATATTTATGAATCACCATATAGGTTGTAATTTTATTTTCAAAACAAACATTGTCTTATACTATAGCTCTTTTATGTTCTACTGGGAAAGACCTTTTGGGGATGGTAGAGGTTAGGGGCAGTCTTCTAAATTTAGGCAATGAGATTCCAGGAGGGAAGAGTATTCTTTGATTCAGTTTTAAAGGATGCTCTAGATAAATTCTTACAGGCTTTGTGTGAACCTGTAAATTATGGCTTATATAAGAACATGGTTAAAATGAAGCATGGATTATCCTGACACTGAGCCCTGTCTTTGCGAACACTTAAGAAGCATCCCTGAAACTGAAAATGCAGAGCTTCTGACCTGGTATTTTTTGTGGGTAGACACCGGAGGTGGCATTCAGCAGGTTCTGACCAGTTCTGGAGAACCGGTAGTGGAAATTTTGAGTAGTTCAGAAAACTAGTAAATACTACCTCTGACTGGCTCCGCCCCCATCTATTCTCTGCCTCCTGAGTCCCAACTGATCAGGAGGAAATGGGGATTTTTCAGTAACCTTCCCCTGGAGTGGGGAGGGAATGGAGATTTTACAGTATCCTTCCCTTGCCACGCCCGCCAAGCCATACCCACCAAGCCATGCCCACAGAACCGGTAGTAAAAAAAAATTGAATCCCATCACTAGTAGATACTAATAAGAGTCATTTAATCTTTATGTCATAATGTGGTCTCTAATAAAAGAGTCTTTGCAGGGCTTGGTTTCAGTTTAGGAAGAGATCAATCTCACCTCCCAGAAGAGACATTACACAATACCCAGCCTTTATGCTTAAGTGATAGCCTATTCCAGTGCTGGGCTATTGGTGTGACTTGGGCACTCAGAAGTCCAAAGTTGCTATTTACAGCTTCAATTTTCTTTAGACCTGTGTTTCCCAATCTTGGTAACTTTAAAACACATGAACTCCAACTCCCAGTATTCCCCACCCAGTCATTACAACATGACTTGTGGGGGGATTCAAAAGCAGAGTTGGAGAACTATGGCCCCTTTATGACGTGTGGACTTCAACACCCAGAATTCCTGAGGCAGCATGCCTGGCTCAGGAATTTTTGGAGTTGAAGTCCACAAATCATAAATGGACCATAGGTTCCCACTCCTGTTGTGAAGGTTGAGAAATCCTACTTTAGACCATTTCAGAAGACCTTGAACCTAAAGACTTGGCTCTGCCAGTTGGTCTGGAGTCCAGATAGGTGAGTTCCATGCTGAAGATGACCGCTCGATTGATGGCAGATGCCACTTCCCCTCTTTTGCCCTCTGCTCTCCACCCGTCCATCTTTTTGGTTAGCCTAGTGATGTAGTCTTGTGTTTTTTTTTCATTATTTATTCTTTTAGTTCTATTATTTTACTTCTGTTCTATTTGCATTCTTTTCATTTTCTTCCTTTTTATTGTGAGCCAAGTATTCTTGATCAAATGGGTGGCTAATGGATTTAACAAACAAACAAATAAACTTGATCAACCAATAACTTTTAGTGAAGCTCCCAAAGTTTCTTCTAGACCAGTGATGGCGAACCTTTCTGGCACCGAGTGCCCAAACCGGAACGCGTGTACATGTGCAGCCCCAGAAACCCGAAGACCAGCTGTCCAGTGCGCGTTTGCAGAAACCAGAAGAGCAGTTGGTGACGGCGTGCGTGCCCACAGAGAGGGCGTGCCATAGGTTTGCCATCACGGTTCTAGACCTTCCTCAGCCAGAATCCTGTGGAATCCCCAACAGATGGAACACGAGAACCAGTTTCAGATGGTCGCTGCCTAAAAAAGTTTTTCATTAGACTCAAAGATGGATGGATGGATAGATGGATGAATGAATAAATGAATGAGAAATGTACCTATTACAGGTATACCACTAGCAGATTCTGGTTGGGTGCCATTTGTGGAAGGCAAACTAAATATACTTACAAAAAGCAGTGATGCCCAGCTCTGTCCTTCCTATCAAATTCGGGGTATTAACAAATACTGTATAGATAGTTTATTTTCTTTGCACTTGTCACCATATATTGGGTGATCTGCTCTGTGCTTGTTTTTCTTGTGCTTGGTATATTTTTTTGATCAAAAGTGCATTTGATCTTTGTAGATCCTTTAAATAGTTTTATACAGTTTCCTGCCAGTTCTATGAGCTACATTTATTTTGCTTTCAGCAGGTATTAGTATATGGGGGTGGGGTGGGTGGGTGGTGGGTGGGAATATCTGTCTGTCCATCTGTCATCTCTGTCTCTCATCTGTCTATCTATCTATCTATCTATCTATCTATCTATCTTTCATCTTTCATCTTTCATCTATCCTCTCTCACAGACACATCTCTCTCTTTCTCTAATCTATCATCCCTCACCATAAATTAACCTTGCTTTTACCAGTGCTTTTTTATGCAAATAGTTATTTCAATATAATTAATATATATATATATTTATATTTATATATTATATTATACCTCATCGAAACGTCGCTAATATACTCTCAATCTTACATGGGAAAAGACCTGAATACACCAAAACTTGCATATGTATATATGTATATATGTATATATGTGTATATGTATATGTATATGTATATGTATATGTATATGTATATGTATATGTATATGTATATGTATGCCATCAGAATGAGATTTACATTGATTTAGAACCCCAAAAGCTACCAGTCAGCTATGCTATTCCTCCTATTCCAAATAGAAATTAGGCTAATAGAATCGATACTTATCCAGAAAACCAACTAATACCTAAAATTATGAGCTGCTTTCCTTCTCTTCTTTGTGATTTTACTTCTCCCATTTATTGTCTAGTGTTTCAGTGTGAAAACAGCAATGGGAGGGGGAATGATTGTCTAGACACACATTTAATGCACTGTGCTGTTCCTTTTCCTGAAGCATTTTAATTAAAGTCGCTTATGAAAGAGATGGTCCAAAATGCAGCCATTTCATGAGTTGCTGGAGTCAATGGAAATGGAAGCCAAATGCAACCCCAGCACATAATGGATG
The DNA here is from genome assembly GCA_012654045.1 of Ptyas mucosa. Lineage (NCBI taxonomy): Eukaryota > Metazoa > Chordata > Lepidosauria > Squamata > Colubridae > Ptyas > Ptyas mucosa. Next base: position 47,228,826 of record WNWU01000004.1, on the reverse strand, counting down.
ACAGGCCGGGAATTCCATATCCATCAAGTGCACTATTGAAATTATTTTCTTTGGGGAATAGAAGCTATGAAAAGCAGCCAAGATGTTCAGAATGATGATGCAAGCTCTTGTTTTTCTTAATGCAAAGTTTGAAAGGGTAGGATCGCTGCCAAAAAGTGATTCTAAAAAAATCCTGCTCTTCTCAAAACAGTATCTTGTTCATATGGCTCTAAATATATTTACCTTCCTCCCTTTTTTCCAGGAGGCTGCTGAAAATACCTTGGCATACAAGGATTATTTTTTGTGAACTATCCATAGCTGTATTATGGAAGGGACAAAAACTGTTATAGGATTGACTGGTCCATATTTCTTTTTATACCTTTTTTTTAAATGAACGAGGCAACTAATTCAGCATATTCTTTTTCTATTCAAAATATTATTCTCTGATATTTGGTTGTCTGCTCTGCACTGGGTTTTATAGCATTTCATAACACATAACACAATCATCTATGAATTCATGAACACTGATCTGCTGGAAGGCTTTGTCACAGTGTGGGGTATGGATAGAAAGTTAAGGACTAAAATTAAAATCCTTGGAGCTTTCTGAGCTTGGTGGTTTTCTTGCAGATGTTTCATCACCAAACTAGGTAACATAATCAGTGAAGTAAAGAAATGTCTGCATGAAAACCACCAAGCTCAAAGAACACCAAGGACCACACAATTCAATCCTGCATTACAAATATTCTATCTATTAAAATGGCAATTGGAAAGAAGGGCAGAAGGGCAGAACTCATAATTCAGCTTTTTTTATTTCCCCCCCACTTTTCTTTATTTTTTCATTTTTAAATTTAATTAAAAATATTTTTTTAAAAATTCCACTCTAATATAACTCTTCCAATCCTAGTATATACATCTCTAAAATATTCCTTCTGGCATTCTCTTACTTCAGTTTCATCCTGATTTATTTCCTCCCTTTTTTCTTAATTCTGCTCCTTCTGCTGGGGAATTTCTTGTTTAACCCTTTTCACGCACTTCCAAAACAGGTTTTATTTTTGTCAAAACTGCTCTGTGCTTGCTGTGCCTCTTTTAATCTTCAGCATCCTTTTCTCTGTTTGACTATATTCTTTGCAGCTACATTATCTCCCGTTCCACATACACATTATACAATATCTTTCTCATGTCCTCATTTTTTGCATCAATCATTCTCTTATTTGCATTTTTCCTCAGTCTCTTTCACTTTCTGTAGTCCACCAATCATTCTTTAACATACTTCCCATTAGCTTAACTCCACAAACTGCTGTGATACTTTGGAACAATTCTTTCTCACCCAGTTCCAAACAGCTTCCATATCTTCTTTGTTTACAACCGCTTTCCATTCATTCCACTGGGAAACTAAACTATGATTTAACACTTTTCCATGCATAACTTATACATTTTTTCCCCTTTAGCCATTTTACTTTTACTCTTTATCTATGGCTTTCCAAGGTCCATTTGTAACAGTCTCCCAAAATGGGTTTTCACATATTTAGAACCTGTCATCAGCCTTGCATCCTACATTAATTTTCTCAGCATTTAATCATAAGCAATAAATCATGCTTTTTTTCTTTTAAGCTGGATTAATGTGTAAATTACATATTGTATTCAAAAAATGTTGCTAAGTATATATTCACCAGGCAACCACCTTCCTTACTTTCTCCTGCATTTTTGAATGGCCCAAGTCACTTTCAATGTGCACACTTTTTTCATCCTTACCATCCATTCATATAAAACAATAGAACAATTCCCCCTGCTCTGCTTCACATTCATTTAGAACTGGATCATTTTTCTTAAAACTCATCCCAGGTCCATTCTATGCCACCATTCACTGGAATGCAGATTTCAGTTGTCATCAACCTAGGCATTCCTTTGCTTGGATGCTTCTACAGCAACCTAGATGACTTTAATTCATACTTTCCGATATATGTTTTAATCAATCAATCAATCAATCAATCAATCCATTCATTCAACTTCATTTTCAACTGTACTCCACAAGATCATGCTGCCTTCATTCAGATCTATTATCTATTTTCCTCTTCTTTTAGTTTCTTAGGTATATATACTGTATATACTTTCTTCTCCTCTCCTCTCCTCTCCTCTCTCTCCTCTCCTCTCCTCTCCTCTCCCCTCCCCTCCCCTCCCCTCCCTTCTCCTCCCTCTCAGTGCTGCCTAATACCTATTAACCCATGTAGTGTGGTTGCAGTTTTGTTATTTATCCTTTAATAATAAGGATATTATTATTAATATCCTTAATCCTTAATATCCTTAATATTAATATTAATCCTTAATATTAATATTCTTTACTACCCATTGTATCGTTAGTATTCAGTTAGTATAGTTAGTATAAGGCTAGTGCTGTCTCACTTGAAAACTATCACAGATCCGCTGTTAGACCCCCTGCAATTTGCATACCGAGCAAATAGATCAACAGATGATGCTGTTAATATGGCTCTGCACTACATTCTACAACATCTTGAATCTCCAAAGACCTATGCAAGGGTCCTCTTTGTAGGCTTTAGTTCAGCATTTAACACCATCATTCCAGACATTCTTTTGACTAAACTAAACCAGCTAGCAGTACCTGAACACACTTGTAAATGGTTCATAAGTTTCCTAACAGACAGGGAGCAGCAGGTGAAGCTAAGCAGAATCACATCAGATACCTGTACAATTAGCACAGCCCCCCCGCCCCAAGGCTGTCTGCTCTCTCCACTTCTTTTCTCTCTATATACCAATGGCTGCATCTCAAACGATCCATCTGTTAAACTACTGAGGTTCGCAGTGATCGGTCTCATTCGAGACAATGATGAATCTGCATACAGACAGAAGGTTGAACAACTCATGGTGTGACCAGAACAATCTGAAACTGAATACACTCAAAACCATAGAAATGGTGGTGGACTTTAGGAGAAACCCTCCCATACTACCACCTCTTGCAATACTGGACAATACAGTATCAACAGTAGAGACCTTCAAATTTCTAGGTTCTACCATATCTCACGACCTAAAATGGACACCCAACATCAAAAATGTCATCAAAAAAGCACAACAAACTATGTTCTTTCTGCGCCAACTTAGAAAGCTCAAACTGCCCAATGAGCTGCTCATTTAGTTCTACAGAGGAATTATTGAGTCTGTCATCTGCACCTTTATAACTGTCTGGCTTGGTTCTGCAACCCAACAAGACAAACACAAACTTCAGAGGATAATTAGAACTGCAGGAAAAACAATTACTACCAACTTGCCTTCCATTGAGGACCTGTATACTGCGTGAGTCAAAAAGAGGGTTGTGAAAATATTTACAGACCCTTGCATCCTGGACATAAACTGTTTCAACTCCTACCCTCAAAACAACGCTAAAGAGCACTGCACACCAGAACATGCCTGGCCACAGCACGGAAATGGCATTGGTCGCGTTGGTTGATGATCTTTGGAGGGCGCGGGACAGGGGTTGTTCCTCTGTCCTGATCGTATTAGATCTCTCAGCAGCTTTTGATACCATCGACCATGGTATCATGCTGCACCGGTTGGAAGGGTTAGGGGTGGGGGGCACTGTATTGCGGTGGTTCTCCTCCTTTCTCTCTGACCGGTTGCAGTCTGTGTTGACAGGGGGGCAGAGGTCGACCCCGAGGCACCTCAAATGTGCCACAAGGATCGGTCCTCTTGCCCCTTCTGTTCAACATTTATGTAAAGCCGCTGGGTGAGGAACAGGCTCAGGCTTAACCCATCCAAGACCGAGTGGCTGTGGTTTCCGACGTCCCGATATAGTCAGCTGACACCATCGCTGACTATTGGGGGCGAATCACTGGCCCCCACGGAGAGGCTCGCAACTTGGGCGTCCTCCTGGACTCACGGCTGTCTTTAGAAGAGCACTTGACGGCCATGACCGGGAGGATTTTTCATCAGGTTCGCCTGATCTGCCAGTTGAGTCCCTTTCTGGATCGGGACTCTTTACACACAGACACTCATGCCCTCATCACCTCCCACCTGGACTACTGTAATGCTCTCTACATTGGGCTCCCCTTGGGGAGCACCCGGAGGCTCCAACGGGCGCAGAGTGCGGCCGCGCAAGTGGTTATGGGAGCAACATTGCGCTCCCACGTGACACCCATCCTGCGCGAGCTGCACTGGCTCCCGGTGGTCTTCTGGGTGCATTTCAAGGTTTTGCTTACCACCTTTAGAGCGCTCCATGGCTTAGGACTTGGTTATTTACAGGACTGCCTACTACCACAAACAGCCTCCCACCGGCCGGTACGCTCTCATAGAGAGGGGCTCCTTCGGTGCCGTCAGCCAAACAATGTCGACTGGCGGCCCCTAGGAGGAGGGCCTTCTCTGTGGGGGCACCCACTATCTGGAACGAGCTCCCCCCGGAGATACGGATCCCGGATCTGCATACTTTCCGCCGTGCTCTTAAGACCCTCCTATTCCAGCAACTGGCCTGGTCTAACTTTCTCCCCTTTTCTTTTAAATTTCTTTTAAATTTTCTAAAGTGAAATTTTAATTTGTTTTAAATTATTGGGATTTTTAACTGTCTCGGGCTAAATTATTTAATTTGGTTTTAATTATGTTTTTAACTTTTGTATCTATGTATTTTATTCTGTGCCTGTTCACCGCCCTGAGTCCTTCGGGAGTAGGGCGGTATATAAATCTAATGAAATGAAATGAAATGAAAATGAAAAAAATGAAATGAAACAACTAGACACAAGAACAGTTTTTTCCCCAACGCCATCACTCTGCTAAACAAATAATTCCCTCAACACTGTCAAACTAGTTACTAAGTCTGCATTACTATTAATCTTATCATCGTTCCTATCACTCATCTCCTCCCACTTATGACTGTATGACTGTAATCTTGTTGCTGGTATCCTTAAGATTTATATTGACTGTTTCCCTATGACTATCATTAAGTGTTGTACCTTATGATTCTTGACAAATGTATCTTTTCTTTTATATACACTGAGTGAGTATGCACCAAGACAAATTCCTTGTGTGTCCAATCACACTTGGCCAATAAAGAATTCTGTTCTGTTCTGTTCTGTTCTATTCTATTCTATTCTATTCTATTCTATTCTATTCTATTCTATTCTATTCTATTCTATTCTATTCTATTCTATTCTATTCTATTCTTCTTCCATATGCTATGGTGATAACCAGATGTTTCCACAGGTGTTGATCTCAACTATCTATCATGTCTTCGGTTAAGTAAGATTTTCACATATTGCTTTTTAGTGATGGAGATAGTGTCAACTAGGTTATGAGCTTTTGCTATATCTGTAGTACATGCAACTTTCACTGCCAATAATTGTATTGGACAGTTTTTGGCACGTGTTGGTCAGTGGAGATAGTCTTCCTTTAGCGACCACAATTGAGAATGGTAACTTAGTCATTAAGTAAGCACATGCTAAGTGAAGCACCACAACTTTATGATTCCATTTCAGCTTTCCTTTGCTTTACAGATCTTCAAAGGTTGTAAAAGTGAGGACCAGTTGCAAACCAGTTTTTGTCACTTTTTAACTTGTCCTGTTATTTCCTTCCTCTTTTTCCCTTTATGTTACTTTGTATTTTAATGTTTGTTTTTTGAAATTTAATAAAGATATTATTTTTAAAAAAGGATAAGGCTTCAGGGAACAGAAATGTAAATAACAAAAAAAATATATCCCTGAGTAGTATTGCCTTTTAAATGGTTTATGCAGATTTTTTTGTTCCCAGGTCAAATCAAATCTTGTTTTATTTACATTTAGGAAACAGATATACATGGAAATCATTGTTTGTATGCTGAAATTGATTACCAAATGCTTTGTTCACTGACTGTTCAAAAGAATTTAAAATAGGATCATTCTCTCTCCATTTCATACAATAGGATAAAATATGATTTTATGTAGCATAACTATTCTGAATAAACTATATATTTTAGAATGCAATTCTGCATCTACTTATTCTTGAGAAAGAGCCTGACAATTTAATATGATTCCTAAATAGACATGCATCAAAGTACACCGCTATTTTTCTCTTTTTACTGAAATATGCAAAGCCTATAGAACAGGAAACAAAGCTGCAGTAATCACTGATTACTTTGCAAGTAAATACATAACAAATTGGGTCAAGCAGGATGCTTTATAACTTCTCAAACAGCACTGAGCCAACTATATTCCATTTTTATGTCTGAAAAGTAAGTAGCATATTATATGCAGAACAGTATTCAGTAAGGATAAGATGGACAATGAGGAAAGTCAGGCTAAAACTGAGAAGAAAAAGGCAAATTTTATCAATGATTTTTGAAGGGTTAACTAATACTGTGTCATTGCATTACTTTTGGAACTAAACAAAAATATGCTTTGCAATAGAAGTGGGTGTAAAAGCTGAATTTCAAGACCGATGAGCTTAACTGGAAGTGAAATTGGGGCATTTATTGGAGGTCTTTTTGGTTCTTAAATGCTTAGGGAGATTTATAGATTTATAAAATCAAATGATACCAGCAGCTGTGGTAGCGCAGTAGTTAGAATGCAGTATTGCAGGCTAACTCTGCCCTCTGCCAGGAGTTCGATTCTGAACGGCTTGTGGTTGACTCAGCCTTCCATCCTTCCAAGTAAAATGAGGACCCAGATAGTTGGGGGCAATATGCTGACTCTGTAAACCGCCCAGAGTGCTGTAAAGCACTTTGGGCGTGGTATATAACTCTAAGTGCTATTGCTAATGCTATACCATTGTGCACAATTAACTCTCTCCTCAGCAGACAACTCCAATGAATTGTGTAAGTTCCATGCTCTGCTTCTGTAATATTCTAAAAACAAATGGCTATTTCCATGTTATCAGGCTTATTTACGGCAACTCCTGATTTAACCACTACCAATTCTCAGCAGTTTCACACAAGAGCCTCCTCAAAGTAATCCAAGTACTTTTGTATATACTTGCTTAGTAGAGCTTTCGACCCTTCCTAAGCGGTGTTCTTTTTTATACAAAGTCAGCTTATTGCCCCCACAATCTGGGTCCTCATTTTATCTACCTTGGAAGGATGGAAGACTGAGTCAACCTTGAGCCTGGTGAGATTTGAACTCGCAGTAATTGCAGGCAGTTGGCAGCTAAGTGCTACTTAACAGCACTTTAGTCTGCTGCACCACCAAGGCACCTACCATTTGTTTTAATTCCTGATCCCATAGACTGTGGCAAGTAGCAAAGTTATTTGAGAAGAAATCTAGCTAAGAGAAAGGCATTCCAATTAAAGCATGCAGTTTTAATTTCTCTTAAAATAGCTTTAAATTCCCGTTGATATTAGGATTCCACATTTCTTTAACATGTGCAGGTAGTTCTCAACTTACAACATTTCGTTTAGTGACTATTTAAAGTTACAACGGCACTGAAAAAAGTGACTAATGACCATTTTTCATACTTATGACCGTTGCAGCATCCCCATGGTCACATGATCAAAATTCAGACACTTAGCAACTGACTCATATTTATGACAGTTGCAGTGTCGCAGGGTCATGTGATCACCTTTTGCGACCTTCCGATAAGCAAAGCCAATGGGGAAGCCAGATTCACTTAACAACCATGTTACTAACTTAACATCTGCAGTGATTCACTCCACAACTGTGGCAAGAAAAGTCGTAAAATGTGGCAAAACTCACTTAAACAATTGTCTTGCTTAATAACAGAAATTTTGGCTCAATTGTAGTTGTAAGTTGAGGACTACTTATAGTATGTATCTCATAAAGGTGAACGATACTTTGAAGTGCAAACAATCTTGATTTCTTTAAGATGGAACAATGAAAAGATGCTTTAAAAAGCAATTTTAAAATTTCATTACCAATCAAGAATGTATCAATGAGCACATTATTAACCGAAAATACCAACCTCTATTTTCTAATGATCACTTCATAAATATATGAATTTATACCAAAATTTAAAATAGATGGATGTAACAAAATATAATTCAAGCATAGTTTGTTTCCCTAGGATATGATAAACTTCTGATTGTCAGACCTGTATTGATTAAATCTGATTTTTGATACCGTTTTAAAGCCTGTTTGTTCACAGACTGTATCAGTTTAACATTGGCTGAATAAAACAACATTAGGTTCGCACCATACTTAGTCATATGTAGTAGTTAACTTGCCTCAAGGGCTGATTTTAAACAAAAGTTACATTAAAACTAAACAATTAAATGAGATGTGCAAACTGCCCATAGTCACTTAGGTGAGGTGGACAGTGTAGAAATTTAATAAACAAATACATAAAAGTAAACAAAATAATAAACAACTAAAGCCTCATAGTTGAATCTTAGTTTTAAAAGTTCTGTATTGTATTGTAGGGTTAATACTCTGGAATTTAAGATATAAATGCTGCTTTTTACTTCATTGAAACTTAAGTGGATTAAAATTAATGTCAGTTACCTAAAATTAAATCTCTTTTGCATACTCTTTTATTATCTCCATAATTTATCTTATTAAGACCAATCAGTTGTAATATGTGTTCTGTATGAGTGTTTCTTTTAATATCTTTCTAAAATGGAGAGGTTTTAAAAATATTTTATAAGAATGTATTCATGGAAAACTTAAATAGTGCATAGAATGTGGAAAATGGACCAATAGCTATGACATAATCAAAAGACTTTTTTCTTTGGCACCCATAGTTTGTACAATTGTTGTTTTTTTTAATCATAGATTGTAAAATGATGAATTCTGGATATATGCTGCTTGGGTTTTCCTGATAAAACCAAAAAAACCCCCTCTGCAATTGTACTTCTTATTAGCTGCACTATTTCGAAACTGTTTTTGAAGACAGTTCTTTTCTATTGCCTCACCAATTTTTGTCATGATGGAAATGATGGGGTATAAACATGATCAAACAGATGAAGAGGCTGAAATAATCTCAAAATATTGCAGGTGAGAAAAAGAAAATTGTTCAAGTGTAGTCTCCCAATGGATATGACTATTGTTTCACAACTCATCAAGAAAAACACAGCAAAACATCAACAGCAAGCATTGTATGCAAGCATTTTAATGCTTTTGTGGCAAATCAATTCTATTTATGTAAGATCCCATATCTGCCATGGTTAATAAAGTAATACTAGAATCTGATTTTACAAAGGGGTAACTTATATGATAACGTTGATTGATGTTACCAGTACAAGGGACAATAATGAAAGTAATATTCAGCTTTTGACAATCTATTTAAAGGAATCGAGTACCTTTAAAAGAAAGTGAAAAAAAGAACCACAACAAAGGAGGAAAAAAAGTATAATAATATGTCCAACCAGATGAGATAAGACCTTGGCTAGAATATAGCTGTGAAAGAAAAATGTGGTTGCTAAGTTTTTTATTCAGAAAGCTTTCAGAAGATGGTTATTTAATTCAGTATTTCCATAAGGGACTTTAATTCAGTCTGTAAGGTAGCTATATAAATATGAAAAGTAATATGGAAAGAACTAATAAATCAAAGCAATGGTTTTTATAATGTCAGAGTTTATATATGTCAAGTTCTCCTGTGTTTTTCAAGTTGCATTCTGCAGAATACAGAAATCTGTCAGATATTTGATTCCTTCATGAAAAGATCAATAATCTGAAAGAAACTTGGTGGTCCATCATCACCAGTCATCTCAGATGCACTTTATTTTCAAGTCAACCTTAGGCTTTTTGTTGAGAACTCCAGTCGGTGATACACACAAACAGCATCAGTTAAAAAATGTAGGTATACCGGAGCTAAAACCACTAACCATGATTCTCAACCCTGTGGAGGGAGCTATAAACATATACTGTAGCTGAAGTCGTGTCATTTGCTTATCTTGGCAGAGTAAGGAGCAGTGCCATTGTGTTCTGTCCCCGTCCCACACACGCACACCAGCAGTCATCCAAGAGTTAAAACACACCAACAGACAAGAATTTCCTGTGATAACGAAATTGGCAGCAACCTAGTGGCTGCCTGCCAAAAGTCTTTATTTACGAAGGGAGGTTTTCACTCCTCTTTCGTAAATCAAAATAAGTCCACAATACTTACAGAGTAATCAAGTCCAGTCCAAGAATCAATTCCAGCAGAGTTTATAGCAAGAGTCTGGCAATGCAGAATGACATGGTAACTTTCAGCTTCGTTCGTCACAAGGCTTGACTGGCCACCACACCCTCTTTTATACCCTGTGGGGTGTGGTCCAGTGACTCAGCTTAATCCCTGGCATGCCTCCTCCTTTGTTGCGCTCGCTTATCTCTGCGCTGCTGTCGGGGGTCCAGCCAAGCCTCATCCCCATCACTCTCCAGCTGCGGCTGCTCGGAAGTGCCTGGCTCCTGGCCTATCTCTTGGCCTTCGAAGGACACCGGAGGAGGGTCCTGGAGAGGGAGGCCTTGCCAACTCCTCTCCTTCCCTTTCGGAGTCTTCTCCCTCTGATAAGACAGGCTCGGGGGTCAGAGCCACAACACATTGGCTCAATCTTCAAAGTTGGTAGAACGTTGCAATTTTAAAGTCTTGTGACAAGATACTGCTAAGATTTAGGATATGGTTGTTATTGTCACAGGGGCTATAACGGGTGAAATCCAGCAGGTACTGACGGGTTCTGGAGAACTGGCAGCGGAAATTTTGAGTAGTTCGGAGAACCCGCAAATACCACCTCTAACTGACCCCAGAGTGGGGTGGGAATGGAGATTTTGCAGTATCCTTCCCCTGCCACCTCCACCAAGCTATGCCCACAGAACCAGTAGTAAAAAAATTTGGATTTCACCACTGGGCTATAATATAGATTTTTTACAGGCTGAAAGAAACCATCTAAAATGGTAAGACCAGGGTCCATTTGAGGGAAGTTTTAGGAAATAATATGCATTCAGTTCTTCACCTCTCCAAAACCACTTCCCATAAAAGTAATTAAGAAAGACACAAAAATGGAAAAAATGCTAGAAGTGGGATGATAGGGAATATGATTTGTTCTCTGGATAAAACTATGAATTTGTTAGGGACAATTGTATAACAGGAAACATTTTTATTTTAAATTCTTGGACAATTTTGAGAAGAGATTGCATTTTAAATAACTAAAGAGTTTTTACAGGGTTCTCAGTTAAACCCCAGGTAGGTGGGGGTCATTTTTTAAATTTAATTTGATCAAGTATTTATAGGCAAATGGAAAACACTGATAACAGGCTTGTTCCTCATTTTGCTTGTACAACCCCACAGTAGACAGATGTTTTACCACAGTTGATACATAGATTAATATGTAATTACTCAAAGATCATAAGTATAATTCTTGCTCAGCCCTAGCACAAATTAAATCATTAGTTTCATTCATGGGGGAGAGTTATACGTTTATTTATTATTTTAGGAGATTACCTGATTTTTAAGGAAATGTGGATACTATCGTGTAATTGCAGAACTGGAGTTATGGTTGTAAATTGAAACATCCATGAACTATAGTTTAATCCTTTGATCTGGCTTTCTACAGCTGTATAAATATATGTAAAATAAATGTTTAGGAATAAACAGATTCTTAATACATAAACATAATTTCCAGATTACTTTTCATCAACCTCTTCTCCAGATCTCTCTGTTTGGTTGCTAAAATTGGCTATTACTCCTCAAGAGCCATTGAAAGCATTCATTATATAATGAACTTTCATAGGGATATCCTAGGACAGTGATAGCTAACCTTTTTGCCATCGTGTGCCAAAAGCGGGGGGAGTATGGGGGGGCCCACCTGCGTGCGTGCCCACACCCATAATTCTATGCACCCCACCCCCTATGCATACATGCGTGACCCCCCCGCGCTCCCCTCGGTTTTGGCACATGATGGCACAATGGGCCCGTTTTTTGCTCTGCCCAGGTTCCAGAACCTTTCTAGGAGCCCGGGGAGGGCGAAAATGGCCTTCCCCACCCCCATGGAGGCCCTCCAGAGGCCGGAAATGGCCCGTTTGCCAACTTTCCGGCCTCTGGAGGGTCTCCGGGAGGTGGTGGTGGGGAAGGCCATTTTTGCCCTCCCCAGGCTCCTAGAAAGCCTCTGGAGCCTGGGGAAAGCGAAAAATGGGCCTTCCCCACCCTCCTGAGGCCTTCCGGAGGCTGGAAACAGCCTTTTCCCCTACTTCTGGTAGGCCCAGAAGGCCCGAAAATCAGGTGGCGGGAGCTGAGCTTGCGTGCCCACCGATATGGCACCAAGTGCCACCTGTGGCACGTGTGCCATAGGTTCGCCATCACAGTCCTAGGACCTAGGAAAATAGTTTTCTGTGGTGTGGCTTATATATTACATATTATTTGTTTGCATGTGAGTGTAGGTTTGTCTCTTACTAAACGCCAGGTGCCAGAAATCTTTCTTTATCTATGGCAAATATTCATATGTTTAAAAATGACTTGGCATAACCTACAGAAAATAAGACTTATATTTTACCTTTTATTCCCACTTCTTGATTTATTTTTATCTTTATTTATATATCTTTTTTATATTTTATAGTTTTATTTGTTTTATTATATCAAATACAAAGAAAAATAGAAATAGAAAATTAAGGGAAGGAAAAGGAGCGGGGAAAAAGGGATGTGTGAGATATAAGGGCAAAATGGTGACAGTTCACAAAGATTATTAGGTGCAAATAGAAATACAATTGTGCAGTCCAGCCGAGCTCTTAGCTACTGTTTGGAATAGGAAGGTGACTGAGGCTCTGGATAGGATTGCACCCATGCGACCTCTCCTCACCTGTAACCTTTGCTGTGCCCTGTGGTATACAGAGGAACTGAGGGGGATGAAATGCATGAGGAGATGTCTAGAGTGCCGCTGGCGGAAGACAGGGATGAACTCAATTGAACATGGGTAAGAGCTGCTACTATGGCCTACCTCGTGGCGATTCGTGCGGCGAAGTGTGAATACTTCTCCACACTAATTGCATCTGCAGATTATCACCCGCAACTCTCTTTAAGGTGAGCCGCCTCCTCCTGGGGAAGGAGGAGATTGAGGTCCACCTGAAGGGATGAGCTGAGGAGTTTGCGGATTTTCTGGAAGACAAAATTGCTCGACTTCATTCCCAGTTAGATGCCAGCGTGGTTGCTGGTCCGATGGAAGCCCTTGAGGCAGGTTCTTGCCCTGTTATCTGGGAACAGTTTGATCTTGTTGCTTCTGAGGAAGTGGACAGGATCTTAGGGAGTATGCGTGCAAGCACCTGTGTATTAGACACATGTCCCTCCTGGCTTGTGAAAGCTTCCCAGGAGGTGACAGGCAGGTGGTTTCTGGCGGTGATTAAAGCTTCCCTACAGGAGGGGGCAATGCCCCAGCACTTTAAGGAGACTGGTCCGCCCTCTTCTTAAGAAACCATCGCTGGACTCCACCCGGTTGGATAATTTCCGACCTGTCTCCAATCTTCCCTTTTTGGGAAAGGTTGTCAAGAAGGTAGTTGTGCGGCAGCTCCAGAAGTTTCTGGATGAAATGGATTATCTCAACCCCTTCCAGCCAGGATTCAGGCCTGGATTTGGGACAGAAATGGCATTGGTTGCACTTTTGGATGATCTCTGGTGGGAGCGGGATGGGGGTAGTGCATCCATCCATGCTCTACTTGACCTCTCAGTGGCTTTCGATACCATTGACCATGGTATTCTCCTGGAGCGGCTTTGGGGGGTAGGAGTGGGAGGCCTTGTGCTATCCCGGTTCACTTCTTTCCTCTGCAGCCGCTCTCAGTCAGTGCTGATTGGAGGGGAGAGATACAGCCCTTGCCCACTCCTATGTGGGGTGCCACAGGGCTCGGTACTCCCTCCACTCCTGTTCAACATTTATATGAAGCTGCTGGGTGAGATCATCTATCACCGTGGAATGAAGTATCATCAATATGCTAACGATACACAGCTGTATGTTTCAGCCCGTGGTGAGTTAAGTGATGCCGTGTCCTCCCTCTCACAGTGCCTGGAGGCTGTTAGGGGTTGGATGGGGAGCAACGGGTTGAAACTAAACCCTGGCAAGACCAAGTGGCTCTGGCTTTGGGGTTTGTTGGCTCAGGGAGAATTGGCATCTTTGGTCTTGGATGGGGTGGCACTACCCCAAACAGATCCTGTGCATAATCTGGGGGTTCTCCTGGGCTCATGACTCCTGATCGAAGAGCAGGTGATGGTCGCGGCCAGGAGGGCCTTTGCATAATTGCGAGTAGTGCACCAGTTATGCCCTTTCCTGGACCAGCAATCCCTACTCACAGTCACTCATGCCTTAGTCACTTCCCGTCTTGACTATTGCAACACGCTCTACATGGGGCTGCCCTTGAAGAGCATCCGGAAGCTCCAGTTGGTGCAAAATGCAGCGGCCCGCATGGTTTTGTGGAGACCCTGGTGTGCACATATATCACCTCTACTGCAGGAGCTGCATTGGCTGCTGATTTGCTTCTGGGTGTAATTCAAGGTGCTGGTTGTCATCTTTAAAGCCCTTCATGGCTTGGGACCAGGTTATCTGAGGGATTGTCTCCTGCCAGTCACATCTACCCGACCCATTAGAGCGGGGAGGCAGGGAATGCTGTAGGTCCCCTCCTCGAGGGAGATACACCTGGTGGGACCAGATGAAGGGCCTTTTCTGTGGTGGCTCCCTCTCTCTGGAACATCATTCCCCTAGAGATTAAAACGGCCCTCACCCTAATTCTCTTTCGGAAGGTGCTGAAGACCTGGTTCTGCCAGTGGGCCTGGGGAACCCAGTGCGGGATGGAGCCCATTAAATGGCTCGTGTGATCGGCTGTCACTGGGGTGAGAGGTGGGAATCAGGGGTGATTTTATTACATTAATTTATTTGATTTTTTATGAGTTTTAGTTTTTTAAATGTGGTTTTTTATATTCTGTAAGCCACCTTATGTTACCATGGGTAAATAGGCAGCAATATAAATCAAATAAATAAATAAATAAATAAATACTATTTCCATAGCAAGGAAGATAAAGCAGGAATGGTTAGATTGATTATTTTAGTCAAAGTGGAAATTTTTTTTTGCTTTGGATACCACTTCTGAATTTTATGCTTGTGATAAAAAAAAAACCCAGAAACTTTGACTTTGGTTTTATTGATCAGAAAGTTTTGTCGTTATAGAAATGGATAGTTATATATTAATGTGTAAAAGCAAAAAGTTGAGGTTGGAGTGTTTTTATCTTGTACTGTGCTAAGAAGAGTCGGAAGTCAATGCCTTTTTTTTTATCCCCTTGTATTTTTTTAATGCTCAATGAAAATACAAAAAAAAAAAGAAAAAAAAAGATTTCATGCAACATAACTTAAGACCAAGGGCCAAAATGAAAACCTGTCAGAAGGTTGATAAAAGTAACCATCAGAGCTGGAAACTAAAAGGGTTAGAAAAGTGCTGTGTTTAGTTTGAAAAATCAGACAGGTAAGTTGTTTGGAAACTGACCGTCAAAGAGACTTACAGGTAGACAGGAAACCCATTTTGAGCAGTGACAGAAAAATGACCTTCATTCATTTATCACCTTTAAAATGTCCAGCCACAAAGCACAAACTAATGCCAAGGAGACAACAAAAGAGACAGCTGCCATATCAAAATAGAGTAACCATAACATTTTACCAGGCTCTATATGTTCTATTTCAAGCTTCTTTCAAAATGTGACCTTTTGATTTTTTCCCCCCTTTAAAATCCAAAAAACTTTGGAGATACGGTATGTTGGGCTCTCCTGAGTGATTATCTTTAATGATATGCTTATCAAATCATAGGTATTTGGAAAATTAGTGTCCCATATAGACAAATGTTCTAGAAATCAAGGACTGAGTTTTCTCTTCTAAAGGCTAAAATCTCTGGTTTCTCAATCTTCCTTTATAGTTTTTATTTATTTATTGATAACCCGTGTTACCATATTCTGGACCTGTTCCATCTGGTCCAAATCCACCTCTAAGTACAATGTCAAAAACATTATCCAAGAGGGATCTAAGAAGCATTGAATAAAGTGGAAGTGGTACTCCTAACATTTTTGTTAATGGACTGTTTCTCTTCAGTTTGTAATAAACTATTATTGCACAATCTTCTTCACAAAACACATCTGCCAAGCCAGGTATCATCTGTCCTATACTGTACATGTGTGTTTATTGTAAGGTGACCAGATTTTAACATTGGTAAAGAGGGACACCATAAGGTGACCGGGGGGGGGGGGGGTTGATTAAAAATTCGGTATATATGGAGCAACAAAATTTTTCATAGAACACAAAAATAGTACTGTAATATATTTTTTAAAATTTCAACATAAGTACAATTTTCAAATATAATAAATAAATAAAAATTATGTATAGTATTCTTTTATTCTATAGGGACTACTCAGAGGGCTGAAAAAAGTCATTTCTGATAGGTCCTCGCACTTTTGACTGGTCCTCACACTTATGACCATCCTCACATTTATGCCCGTGCATTCTTAACAACCATGTCACTCATTTCACAGCTGCTTCTCTTCACCATGGTGATAAGATAGGGCAAAAACGTAAAATGTGAGGACAGTCGTAAGTTCGAGGACTGCTCAAAAGTGCGAGGACCAGTCAAAAATAACTTTTTCAGCCCTCTGAGTAGTCCATGTGCACAAAAGGACTACCCGGAAGGCTGAAAAAAGTGATTTCTGACAGGTCCTCGCACTTTTGACCAGTCTTCACACTTATGACTGGTCATCATTTATGCCCATTGTAGCATTCTTTTTTTTTTTATTAAAAAGTTTTACAAATTACAAAATTAATTTCCCCCTTCCCCCCTCCCCCCATCCCTCCCTTCCCAACCCTCCCCCTCCCCCCCATCCCTCCCTTCCCAACCCTCCCCCTCCCCGCCTGACTTCCCAGGATTAACTCAGGGTATTACAAGTACAAACACCAGACTAAAATTATCTAACAATATAATAACACATCATTAACCTTGATCTTTAACTCCTAATAATAAAACAACAGTATTCTAATTAATATAACTATTTCTACAAAGTATTTCATTCATAAGCTAATTGAAATTTCTTGTTACAATATTTGTTCTGAATATAGTCTATCCAACTTTTCCACTCCTTTATATATCTTTCATTTAAATAGTCTTTGAGATATGCGGAAATCTTCGCCATTTCTGCCAAATGCACTACTTTTAATGTCCATTCTTGAACTGTAGGTACATCTTGTTTCTTCCAATATTGTGCCACTAGTAGTCTTGCCGCTGTTATTAAATTTAAAATCAACTTTATTTCAATTCCTGTACAATCTGTTATAATACCTAACAAAAAAAACTGTGGCGTAAATTTAATCTTTTTCCTTAATATATTTTGGATTACCCACCAAATTTTTATCCAGAATGCCTTAATTTTATTACAAGTCCACCATATATGATAATAAGTGGCATCCTGACCTCCACATCTCCAACATTTGGGCTGAATATTCGGATACATACTAGCTAATTTTTTGGGATCTAGATGCCATCTATAAAACATTTTGTAAAAATTTTCTCTCAAATTTTGAGCGTGTGTAAATTTTACATTTCTAACCCATATAATTTCCCATGTGTCCAACGTTATTGTTTCCCCTATATTTTGTGCCCACTTTATCATACAATCCTTAACTAATTCTGTCTCAGAATCTATTTCCAATAATACATTATATAACCTTTTTATATGCATTTGGCTCTGATCTCTTATCTGCTTAATCAAATTCTCTTCATGTTGTAAAATACCCTTCTTTTGGTCCTCTTTCCATCTGGCCTGTAGCTGGCCATATTGAAACCAGGTTTTAATTATTCCTTGTTCTTTTAATTGAATAGTTTTTAATTGATACCCATATCCTTCCTTATCCAAAAGTTGCGCATAAGAAATCCCATCTTGCTTTTGTTCTATATTTATATTTTCAATTGTGTGTCTAGGTATCGCCCAAATCGGAATTTTATCATTTAATTTATAACTATACTTTTTCCATACACGTAACAAAGAACTTCTCAGTATATGGCTTTTAAATGTATTATCTACCTTTTTGCCATACAATAAATATGCATGCCAGCCAAAAACCAGACCATACCCTTCCACATTCAATATCCTATCCTCTGTTAAGTTAATCCAATCACTAACTAATGATAGTACAGCTGCCTCATAATATAGCCCTAAATTGGGCATTTTAAGTCCTCCTCTTTCTCGAGAATCTTGCATTATTCTCTGTTTAACTCGAGGTTTTTTCCCTGCCAGACAAACGTATTTAAACCTTTTTGCCATTCTTTGATTAATTTATCCGTTTTTAGTATTGGTATTGTTTGAAAAAGGAACAAAAACCTCGGTAAAAGATTCATTTTTATGGCAGCTATCCTTCCTAACAGTGACAACTGTAACTTTCGCCAATTCTGAATCTCCGTTTACATCTTTTGCCACAATAATTCATAATTGTGATGGTATAATTTGGAATTACTTGTCAGGATATTTATACCTAGATACTTGACCTTTTTAACTATTTCAAATCCTGTTTGATTTTCCGTTTCTTGTTTTTGTGTAACAGTCATATTTTTGGCTATTATCTTCGTTTTGGCTGCATTTATTTTAAAGCCAGATATTAATCCATACTCTTTAATTATGTCCATTAATATTTTAACAGATTGTGATGGTTGAATTAAGGTAACAACCAGGTCATCTGCGAATGCACGTAATTTATATTCTTGTTGCCTAATCTGTATTCCCTTTATTGCATCTGAATCTCGTATATTATTCAGCAATATTTCCAGTGACAGAATAAATAATAATGGAGACAAGGGACATCCTTGCCGAGTACCTTTTTCTATTGAAAAATTTTCCGTTACGCCTCCATTAACTATTATTTGCGCTGTTTGTTTCTGGTATATTGCCTTAATTGACTGTATAAAAGTATCTCCAAACTGCAATTTTTCAATTAATTTTAATAAAAACTGCCAAATAAGCCAATCGAACGCTTTTTCGGCGTCTAAAAATATTATGCCCGCAGGGACCTGGTTGTTCCTTTCTAAATATTCCAAAATATTAACAATGTGTCTCACATTAGTTTTCATTTGTCTACCACTTATAAAATCAGTTTGATCATGATGTATCGTTTGCTGCATCACCTTCATTAGTCTATTTGCCAATACCTTAGCAAAAATCTTATAATCAGTATTTAACAATGAAATAGGCCTATAGTTTTTTGGTTCTGTATGATCCTGACCTTCCTTTGGTATTAAAGATATGAAGGCTGCTTTCCAAGAGGGAGGAACCTTTCCTCCCTGCTGTATTGTATTAAATAATTCTTTCATTGGTTCAGCCATCTCTTCACACAAATTTTTATAATAAACCGCCGTCAGGCCGTCTGTTCCCGGAGCCTTCCCCAACTTTAAATCTTTAATTGCAGACATAATTTCCTCTAATGTAATTAATTCGATTAACATATCTCTTTGGTCTTGTGAAACTGGCTTAATATTCTGCTTCTCAAGGAATCTGTCTATATCTATATCCTGAATCCTATCTACCTTATATAGTTCTGAGTAGTATTCTGTAAACGACTTTTTAATTAATTCTTGCTGAAAGACCTCTTTTCCTTTATATTTAATTTTTCCAATTGTTCTTTGGTTTTGTCTCTTCTTAAGCATATAAGCCATCCATCTTCCAGGTTTATTAGCATTACAAAATGTATTATATTTAGCATACTGTAAGTTAGTTGCAGTTTGGTCTGCTATCAACATTTTAAATTGTTCTTTCAGCAAGGTAATAACCTCCTTAACTTTGTTATCCCTTGGGTTTTTTATCAAAAGTTGTTCATTTTCCTTAATTTGATCCTCCAACACCCTCCTTTTTTCCCCTTGCTTTTTTCTAAATTTATTATTCATATAAATTAGAACACCCCACATATAAGCCTTACTTGCATCCCACACCACTTCCATTGGGGTACCCTTTCCCATATTCATAATAAAATATTCTTTCAAAAATTTCTTACATTCCTTAATATTTTCTCCATATCTAAATAAATTTTCATTTACTCTCCAGGACCTCTTTGGTCCCTTATTATAGTCTATTTCTACCCATACAGGGCTGTGATCTGTTAACGTCCTTGGAAAAATCTTAGTTGTCTTCACCCTAGGGAAAAGATCGTTAGATATTAAAATAAAATATATCCTTGAAAAGGATTGATGTCTATCTGAGAAGAAGGTAAAATCTTTATCTGTTGGGTTTCTATCTCTCCAAATATCTTTCAACTCCCATTCCTCCATCAAATCAAAAAAAGATCTTGGCAATTTCGCTCTTGAGGCAAAACTTTGTTTCAATCCTGTCTTATCTTTTTTAACATCTAGTACTCCATTCCAGTCTCCAAGCAGAATACATGATTTGTAATTCCAATTAGTTATTTTAGAATGTAGAAAACTGTAAAAAGTCTCCTGTTGTTGGTTGGGTGCATAAACTCCCACTATTAAAGTTTTTTCACCTTGAATCAAAACTTCAATTGCCAAATATCTACCTTGTACATCTGCTTCAATTAATTTAGCAATTAACTCCTTCTTCGGGTAGATAACTATACCGTTTTTCTTTTCTGGTGATGCTGCAACATAATGCACACCCAATCTTGAGTTTATTAAATATTTCTGATCCTGTATTCTAATATGAGTCTCTTGCAAACATATTATATCATTCTTATATTGTTTAAGATAAGTATATATTTTTCTTCTTTTTTGCGGAGAATTTAAACCATTGACATTCCAAGATAGGAATCTAATTCCCATGCTTGAATTTCTGAAGCCTCAGGAGCATTTGCTGGTTTTCCAGCTCTAACCGACTTTTCGGTCTGGCCCTCCCCACTGCTTCCGTTTTAGCGAGCTCTCGACTTGGTAATTGCAATTGTTGAATTTTTAACTCCTCCTTGCGTTTTGCTGTAGCTGCTCTTGTCATTCTTTGCTCTTTAGGTAATTCTTCAGTCACATCCAGCAGAACTTGAAGAAGATCTTCTTGACTTGTTGAGGTTCCCCCCTGGGCAATAGATAGCACTTCTTCCTGCGTTTTCTTTTCAACTGTTTGTTTTTCTTTAATTTCAGGAGACTTGGGCCTTCCAGCTTTTAAAACATTTATATAAAAATCCCTTGCTTTATCAGTTGTATTAAGCCTGTATCTTTCTCCAGAGAAATTCACCACTAAACCAGCTGGAACATCCCATCTGTATTGTAGCTGACGATTCTTCAACTCTTCCACCAGAAAAGCATATTCTCTTCTAGCTCTTAACATCTTTGGGGGAATCTCCTTCATTGTCATCACTTCTTGTCCTTCCACTTCTAGCTTTTTTTTTGTAGGTTGCTTGCAGCACTTCATTACGTACATGTCTTGTAGTAAAATATATTACTATATCTCTAGGCAATTTTCTTTGCCTGGCCACCCAGGAGTTAACTCTGAAAGTTTTGTCGATTTGCCACACCACCTCACGTTTTGTCATCCCCAGCGCCTTTGCCACTGCTTCTCCCATCTTTTCCTTTAAATTTTCTTTTTTGTCTTCCTTGACTCCTCTAATTCTCACTGCGAACTCCATTTCTCTGTATTGTACCAAAATCAAATCCATCTCAGATCTCTCAATTCTTTGCTGAGCCATATCCAGCTTACTGCTCATAATCTCTGTGGATTCCTTACCCATTGTAACATTCTTAACAAACGTGTCACTCATTTCATAACTGCTTCTCTTCACCATGGTAAAATGTGAGGACAGTCATAACTTCGAGGACTGGTCAAAAGTGCGAGGACCAGTCAAAAATAACTTTTTCAGCCTTCTGAGTAGAAAAGAGAGAGGTGGTAGGTTTGAGGAGAAAGATTGCTGTACAATAAAAAAGATGAAAGGGAAGAAAACCAACCCCAAACACATATAAAGATATTAAGATAAAGAATGAATTGTTAAACTTTAAAGAATAAAAGAGAACAAATATGGATAAATAGCAATAATTAGAAACACACATACAAACATACAATGTATTTTCTTTGAACAGAGTATTTGGCTGGTTCACAAATTTAAACAGTGTTTAATCATTTCAATTAAATTTACAATTTCTATATTTCCTTTTTGCCATATTTATTCCTCATCTATTTTTTAAAAAAACCAATATTACCCTTCATCCTCATCTCTAATCTTAATCAAATTCAATTTTTCCCTTCTGTTCTATATTATACCCCTTCCCATTGTCATCTATTTTTATATCCATCCTCACATTGGTTAATTATGTAATATTACAGTTGTTTAATACAAATTCAACATTTTAATATAAATCAATTAGTTATATAACTATCTTTTTTGTATATTAATCAATATGAACATGAATATTCCAATTATTTCCATGCAATCCAATTTCTTACAAATCCATTAATTATATTTACCAATAATAATAAACCAAATAATTTCCCCCATATATTCCTCCAAACCACAACTTAACCATTTCTGCTTTCAACACAATATACAATTAATCGTATCTCCATTATTACAATTCCTTAGTTAAATAGAGCTTTTTTTTCTTTTGTGTTTTAAAATCTTGAACTCTCCTCTTTTGCCATTTGCCATAAATTTCCCATTGTTTGCACCTACCTTTTTTGATGAGAAAAAAGAAAAGAACGTTGCAAGCAAACAGCAAAGCCAACAACCTGCTTTAGTTTTGGTTTCGTTTTCAGCTTGAATTGCACAAGGAGAAAAAAAAATGTGCTCCAGCAGTACTCTTTGCACTCTTTGCCAAAACAGCTGAGAGCAAATCAGCTGAGAGCCGGGAGGCCGATCTAATCAACTTATGGTAATTAACCTATGCTGAAAGGGGCTGTTTTTTCTATTTTTGCAGGCACCAGTCTACTCATTTGTTTTCTTTTAACAATGATCAGCTGTAGGGCGGCCCTTTGAAGCCCCGCGGCAAGAATTTAAACAGTTTTTTTCCCCCTCTAGCCATCAGCTGGGACTCAGGAGGCAGCAATAGATTGGGAGTGGGCGTGGTAAGCAAACCCGTTCTCCCGCCAATCGGGACTTTTTAAAAACGCTGTGGGACACGGGACAAATTGTTGAAAATCGGGACTGTCCCGCCAAAAGCGGGATGTCTGGTCACCTTAGTTTATTGTCTATCCAGTTAAATGCATATATTTGCATTTCTGTTAATTTCAGTCTGCTGTTTTTGTCCATTTCTCTAACTGTTCAGGTGCATTTTGATTTTTATTGCTATTCCGTAAGGGTTTATGTGTTATATGTGCTAATTTGATAAACATTCCTACCTTCTCATCCAAGTTGTAAATAAAAACGTTGCACTGTGCAAGGACAGAAACCTGGGGGACCCCAATTAATACTTACCTTCACTTTGATTAGAAACCATTGATATGCACTCTCTGATAACAGTTTTCAAGTCAGTTATGTAATCTTTTGATTGCCGTTCAGGCCATATTTAACTAAGTAGCTACCGGTAATTATAATGTCATGGCATACTTTGCCAAACGCTCTGTTGAAATCAAGAAGTGTTATGTATATAACATTTCTAAAATGTGCTAAAATCGTTTCTGTGGAATTCTTGGTGCTCTCTGAGCTTTGTTGTTTGCTTTTAGACATTTCATTACCCGACTAGGTGTTAGTGAGTGTGGGATTTGCTCCTTGTTTCTCTACAGTAGCTTGCCCTGCCAGTGATTGTGGGAGTGTAGTTTTCTCCTTGGTAGATCCTTGATTGGAGCATTGTTTTCTGCTTGATTGTTTGTCTAGTGTTAATTCTCACTTATATGGGTGTTGGCTATTGGAGGGGATGTGTTTTGGTCTCTCTTTTTTTTGGTTCCTTCTTAGTTTTTTGTTATCTCTTTTGCATAGGGTTTATTTATGTATCTATAGATGGCTGATTTATCTGAATGCTAAGCTTTCAGGAATTCCCTACTGTTTTTGGGTTTCCCTTGGTCTAGGATGCTCACAGTTTCCCAATTGAAACTGTGGTTGAATCTGTCCATGTGCTGTGAGATAAAGATTTCATGTCGTCTGACTACTAGTTAGTATTCATGGATGTTCTTTGTTAGTATTCTACCTGTCTGTCCTGTATAGTATTTCCTTTTGGGCTACTGGGTCTTTTGGTTCACATAAGATGTTTTGGAGGGCTTTAGTTGGTTTGTGTACTATGGTGATGCCTTGTGGTTATAGGAGTCTGTTGCTTGTTTCTGATGTATTTTTGATGTATGGAAATGTTATTCTGTTGGCTGTGTTGTAGTGGGTTGAGGGGTCAGATACGTTTTGATAAAGATGCATGGGTAACCATTTTGTTGGAAGATGTTGAATAGGCGGTTTGTTTCCTTTTTCTGATGTTCCAGGTTGCTGCAGTGCATTTGTGCTCATCTGAAGAATATTTTTTCATAGCTCCTATTATGGAAAATTGGGCTTTTACTTCGGTAATACATTGGTTAATGTATATTGTTTCTGATAGATTCTAATTGCCATCGTTTCTGCTGCTGCTGAGGATATCCAGGACAGATAGTGTATTGCTGTTCTCTTCTTCCCTTGTGAATATTATTTCTCTGAAGATGTTGCTGATTGTTTCATGTGCCTTCTCTAGTCGTTCTTTTTTGTCAGTCTTACCAGGTAGATCAGACAGGATGTACAACCAAATAAGCTATTTCTACTTCATGGCAAAACTACACTAACAGAATCTCTTAAGCCTGAGAGTACAATTCTCCCATCTCCTTTGCCACCCAAGAAATTAGAGAGGGTCCTTTCTCAGCCTCTTGTCCCACCCACTATCCAACTGTGGGCTACACTGTCTCTTCGGTTCTCTAGGCGGCATCTCTTCACTTTGTCTCCCCAAGTCTTTCCAATTGCCATTACACATTTGTTGTTATGACAAAGGTATTGTCTACATAATGGATCCATGCTTTTGGTTGCAGGTACTATAGTTTCTAGATTCTGCATTGTGATCTCTGCTATGAATTCTGAAGATGGTGATCCCATGCATGTTTCTCTGACTTTTTGACATATTTGTTGATCAAACTGAAAGTAAATAGTGAGGCAGAGGTTGATGAGGTCCACGATTCTGGGTATTTTGATCTTAGTGTAGGTCAGGTCTGTTGTATAATTGTGCTCTCATTGATTCTTTTGCTAGTTTTGGATCTATGGACACGAAGAGAGCTATGACATCAAATAAAGCCTTACTTTCATCTTCTTCTGTTTTTAGTCTTTGATTTATTTGGAGGTGCTGTAGTGGAGAATTGATAGAATATGTGCACCCCGCTATGAGATGTCCAAGCTTTTTTGTTTAAAAATATTTTATTGATCAAAAGAACAAAAGTGAAAGTTTCTTGATCAAATGTAAGATTTGTCTGTCAAGGCTAATTCTTCCCAAATTTATGCTGACTTCTACTTGTTTTCAAAGTGCTTATAGACTCTATGATATCCTCCAAAACCTGTTAGATAGACTGTTATGTAGTTCTTTAAATTGTCAGGTAAAACTGACATTGAAACATCAAGTTACCAAAAGTACTATGGCATCATTGCAGTATTATATAGGTCAAGATCAGGTAGGCTCTATAATTTTTAATAATTCTGTACTTTGCTTTGGAACCTGATGCAAAATTAAATACTTCAGGTAGAGTTGGAAGAGTTGGATGTTATAATATTTGTAATAATATCAGAGTTAGTGGGATCCAAAATAAAACAGCATTTTAAAATGACTGTAGGTTTAGGCAAAAAAATGGAAGGCTGTACAAGCAATCTTATAAAAGGTTTTCTTAACACTTAGTGCCAGGATCAAAGGATTTTTTTAATGCTTATAACATCACTTCCTTGTCACATATTAATGAGGTTTGTTTTATCAAAGTGGTTTGGAGTGGAAACATAGCACACTGATGGCAGAAAAAGCCCATGGTCCACTGGGTCTACTTTTTGAGTTTTTATTTTTGTTTTCTTTTTAATTAATTATTATTTTTTAAAAAAATATTTTATTTTTAAATTTTTGCCGGATGATGGACAAGTATGCAGAATAGGTTTTTGTTATTTGTTTCAAATAACAAATGCATGAATTTGTCCTAAGAAGGAATGTAAGTTTCAGGATGATTTCCCTCTTAATATCTTTAATTCTTTACGTCCTTCTCTTTCTCTTCTGATTCCCCCCCCCTTTTTTTCCCTGCTGGGTATAAAGTAGAAATCATACCTTCTGTTCATCGTACATTTTTTCACCTCCTCCCCCCCCCCTTAGCAATCCAATTCAGCCAATTGGTTGGATTCCAATCAATGTATTTAGGAAGGGGCATCCATATTATTCCTAAACATATCAGTACGACAAAATGGAGAGGCTTTTAAAAATAAAAGCAAAAAGCATTCATCTTAGTCAAGGGGAGATATAATAGCAATATTCCAACATTTAAAGTGATCCTACAAAGATGGGGGTGGGTGGGGGGTGGGGGTGTGTGTTTCAAACAAATTTTTCCAAAGCACCAAAAGGTAAGACAAGAAACAATAGATGGAAACTAACCAAGGAGAGAAGCAACCTAGAACTAAGGAGAAATTTCTTAATGGTGAGAGCAATCAACCAATGGAATAGCTTGCCTTCAGGAGTTGTGGGTGCTTCATCACTGGAGGCTTTCAAAAAGAGACTTAACAACCATTTGTCTGAAAATGTATAGGGTTTCCTGCTTAACAGCGGGTTGGACTAGAAGACCTCCAAGGTTCCTTCCAACTCTATTATTTTAAATACAAAATTTATGGCAGCTCTCCCTAACTTGGTGCTTTCCCCAAATACTGGATACAATCCTTATTGCTCCATGATCCGGTTAACATTAAGGTGGGTTGTCATATAAATCTTTCAGGCAAATAAATGTATAAATGAACGCATCCAGCAAGAACTAGCTTGAATTTCTCCTCAGAGGATAAGGTAGGTGTATTAGGAGGTTTAGAACATTAATTTTATCAGATTCGGGCAGCTGTTTTGAACGAGTTTGTCTTCCTACAGAAATGGTTGAGGCAGAGAAATCAGTTTGCTACTTAAATGACCTATTAATCTGAATAACAAATACATGAATGAAATTTGGTTTATCTCAATTTGTCTTTCTTCCCATCCCAAATTAATACCATCTGGTTTCTAAATCAATTTGTGAATTAAAAAAAAAAATATGCAAGAAATCTGTATGTTTGCCTAGAGTATTCCCAATATATAACTTACAAGTAATTTTCCTAAGACTCTTTTTTTTTTGTACACCAAGTGCATTCCCCATGTACATTTTCTTTTAATAGATGCATAATTACATGTACCTAGTTTGCAAAATTTTAAGAGTGAATAGGGTGAATAATGAGGCCTACTTGTGTTCCTTGTCATATATTGAGTTGCGGTTTTTGTCAGGACTAATGGTGAATGAAACTGTATCAGGGGATACTAAATTATATTGATGCATTTGCACCTTTTTGTTAGGAAAAAGCACACTTAGTCTTGATTAATAATATCCTGGGAATATAGGTTGCAAATACAGATTGGAAAAGAAAAAGAACAAGAAACACAGTTTGGCCTAACGGTTAAGGTACTGGTCTAGAAATCAGGAGACTATGAAAGCCAGCTGGATGATTTGGCCTAGTCAGTCACTCTGAGCACAAAGTACCTCATTAGGTACGTTCGCTGCCTTGAGTTATTTATAAAAATAATTTTAAAAAAGCAGGATAAAAGATCGATCAAATCAATCAATAATTAAATATATTCCAAGTCTTCAGAAAGACAATTCCTCTGATATTCTAAATGTCACTGTTTGGTTTAGTAAATTTTCTTCTGTGGTTCGCATCGCTGAAATTCCTAGACACATCAAAAATCTAACTCTGAACAAAAATCTATGAACCAATAAAAAAGAATACGTGTAGGGCTGTCATGGCGAACTTATGTGGCATGCAACGCTCTCTCTGTGGGCACGTGAGCCATCGTCCCAGTGCAGGTCCGCCACGCATGCACGTGTGCCTCCTGCTGGCCAGCTGGTCATCGGGTCTCTGCCACGCATATGCGGGGGTCAGGACGCGTGCAGGGGGACGGGGCACATGCGGGGGCATGCACGCACATGTGTGGGGGCAGGGTGCATGCGTGGAGGCAGGGCACATGCGCGGGGGCCACACACGCATTGCATTTTGGGGTTTCAGGCATCCGCGGGCTTTGGACACTCGGTCTGGAAAAGGTTAGCCATCACTGGTGTAGTGGGTCCTTGGTGATCTCTGAGCTTGATTGTTTTTTTGCAGTCATTTCATTACCAACTAGGTAACACCATCAGTGCTAAAAGGAAGTGAGGTTTGCTCCCTTTTTATATACTAGTGACTTCAGCATTGGTGGAACTGTTCTTGATGGTTCCTTGATTAGACTGTTGTTTACTGTTAGCTTGTTTGTCTGAGTTGGTAGTTTCTTGATTTTGGGTATTGTTTACTTCCTGATTGTTCACCGAGTGCTAATTTTGGTGTTAATCTCTGCTCATCTGGGTGTTGATTGCTGGTGAGGAGTCTTTCTGATCTCCCCCCCCCCCCCATAACTTTCTTTTTCTATTTCTATACCAAGAACCAAAAATATTATGGCTTTTTGAACTGTGAGTGGCACTGCATTGCATTTAACTCTATATACCAAATAATATCAAGACAGGAAATTACAGACAAAAAGGCAGAAGCTCCTGTTCGGAAAGTTCATAAAACGTTGTCTCTTTTTGAAAAATGCCTCCTGCATGATTAATTTAGATAGAAAGGAGAAACCAGTTTACCTTGAGAAACCTGGAATTAAAACAGGTTTGTTTTCAGAAAAGTCATTCTATTTCCTCCCCCCGCCCCCCTTCGTATCTGAGATGAGTTGATTGTTTTTGAGGAGCTATGACCTTTAAAGGGAAAGCTTAGTTACTTTGGTGGTTCTGAAGATGGATTTGATGAAAATTAATTCTGTATGCCATCAGGGATTGGAGGTTGCCTAGAAGGGCAGAAAGATGTATTTCCTGCTTGGGAAAAAGAAAGGAGAGTTTAGGGAATTCAAGATGCCTTGTGACATATGTCACTCCTAGAAAAATGAGCCATCAAAGGGAGGAGTTAATTTGCAGTAGTGTGTCCAGAATATTTCGGTGATGGAAGGAGAATGCAGCTAGGAAAAGCTTGGGGGTGGGGGTGGGAAAGCTCATCAGAAAAACTGATGATGACAGCTACATTTTAATCAGTCTGGAGGACCTAGACTCACTGAAAGAGAATTTAATTACAAAAGGATAGAAGAGTTCTAAAACTGGGTTTATGACAGTAGTAAATGAACATTCAGTAGCCCAGTCAGGATCAATTGCTGCTTATTTTATGAATTTTTAAAACTGTTTCCATCCTGCCCTTTAGTATTTTGGAAAGGGAACAGCCACTGGAAGATGCAAAATCATAACATTGCTGGCCATCTCATTTTGTATCCATGTTAAGTTGGGACCCTGGGTGTTGTTCTCCAGCTGTATATTGGAGCCTCAGATCTGAGAAGGGACTCATAGTTTTCAAGCTGTATTCATAGGCCAGAGGTCTTCAAACTTGGCAGCTTTAAGACTTGTGGACTTCAACTTCCAGAAGCATAGCTGGCTGGAGAATTCTGGGAGTTGAAGTCCACAAGTCTTAAAGCTGCCAAGTTTGAAGACCTCTGTCCTAGGCACATTTTCAGATGTTTAAGATGGGTATCTTAATGGTGTGAATGGGATGGTATTTAAGAATGCTGCAGTGATATGCTGAATGTACTTTAAAGTCAAATTTTGGTTTCATGGTGGATCTGATTGCTATCATCCATAAACTAATAGAATATGCTGATTCAGTATCTGATGCAGTGTAAATTTATTACATTAAATCACTAGTTTTTTTTTCTAGAGCAGTGTTTCTCAACTGCATTTTTAAAATGTGTAGACTTTATTTCCCACAATTCACCCCCAACTTGCTAGCTAGGGAATTCTGGGAGTTGAAGTCCATACAACTTGAAGTTGCTGAGGTTAAGAAACACATTAGGATTCTAGAGAAATCCTAATATACTGTAATGATTTTTTAATCTTAATCTTAAGCGATGATTGGATAAATAAGTTGATACTTGGCTATTTTTAGGAACCACAGAGCTAAAAACTATTAGATTCAATAATAGTTAAAAAAAAAAGATAAATAGGTATATTTGCTGAAATGCTTTTACTGGCAGTTTCTAATACTTCTACTTTTCTGTTGAGTACAAGAAATTTATCTAAAGCTAAATTTTAAAAGAAAGGAAACAGCTTTGTCTGAATGATTTGATTCAGAATTTGTTGTAGTGGTTCTTTGATTTCATTTTAATTGAACTTCTTAAATGTATTATTTTGTAATGTAATATTTTGATCTCATTTTGTGTGCTATTTTGAGATGTTTTGATAGCTACATAATTGATTACACAGGGAGTCCTCAATTTATGAACACAATTGACACCTGAATGTCTGAGGCTATGCAATGTGGTTGTTAAGAGAGTCACACCTGATTCTACAACCCTTTGGCTATGATCATTAAGTGAATCATATGGTTGTTAAGCCATTCTAGCTCCCCCCATTGATTTTTGTTGGAAGCCCCCTGGGAAGGTCACACATGATGATCACATGACCCCAGGATGCTGCAATTGTTGTAAATACATGCTGATTGCGAAGCGCTCAAGTTTTGATCATATGACCATAATGGTGGTAAGTATGAGGTCTGGTTGTAAATCACTTTTCAGTATCTTCATAACTTCAAATAATCCTTAAATGAAAGGTTGTAAGTTGAGAACTACCTGTATACATAAATACTGTGTTGCTGTAATTGTTTTAGGACAATGTCATCAGCATTTTTCTCATGCTTATTCCTGGGACTGTAAAATCCGAGTGTCAAAACAACAGCAGCAAAACCAACACATGACCAATAGATGGCAGCCTAAAGACAGTACAGTAACTCTTGACTTCCTGCTGTCATCTAGTGGCCACCCAAGGCTCTGCGGCATATAACTGATAGTGATCCTGTACTCCTGGATAAACTCTGACTGCCTAGCTGCTATGATACTTTTAAAGAAGAAAGGCATAGTTCAAACTTCAAACGTTATCCTAAGATCAGGTTATCTCTTTTGAGGCCATGCTTCAGCAAATGTTTAGCTGAGGGTATATATACCTTAGATATGAATGATTGGATCTAAGCTATCACAGCATAGTAGAAAAGTAGAGGGGAGGGGAATTGCGAGTTTGGCTATTTCCCAGGAGAACCAGTAGCGTATTGAAGATTTATAAGCTGGTTTAACTCCTATCAGATCAAAACTGAAACCAGAAGTTAAATTGCTTCACTTTTATTATTGTCCTGATATTCTGTGTCTCAAAGCTGCAGCAATTGAGGAACGGCCTCATAATATATCACCTGACAAAACAACTTCCCTACAGAAATACCTGTGCTTCCCAATATAATATTTTAGGCATTATTCTCCTCCCAATCAGTAGTGCTTTCATTAAATACAACTCCTGGCGAGGATCTCTTTTTCAAATCACATTTATTTTCCTCTGAATACAGAGGTAATCAGAATTCAGTCAAGTGGCCCGACTCTGTGAATCCTGACATGAAAGGGCAGGATGGTTTGATTGATATCACTCAGATGGTAATATTGTTTGAAGAAATGTAGTCAGAAGACTGGCAATTTAAAGGCTGTAAAAAGTTACAGGAGTGCAGTGTTCCATACTGATTTCTGGTGTACAAGGCTATGTATTACAGGATTGACAATAACATGGCAATCTCGTCGCTCAGACATATTCATTGTTTGAAAGCCTAGCAAGAAGGGAAATGAACTGCTGGGTCTCAAGGATGAGGAGGCATTTGCAATATAGCAGTAAATGATTCCATGGCTGCTTTGGATATATTAAAATAGGTTGCTCCTTATGATGTAGGGGAATATATATATATATATGCATGCTTAGCTTACATACTTTGCCTGCACTTTAAAGATCAGCTCATAAAAGTTCTTTAAAAAAATCATTATTATACTGTACTTTAAAAAATAAAGAGTAGTAAATCATGTTTTCAAACTGGTCAATATAGAATAAATAAATGTGAATAACAGAATTTAAACAAACAGACAGACAGACAGACAAACTGCCTTTGACAGAATAGGCTTGTATAACAGCATGGAGTCATGGGAGAAGCTGTCCTTTCTCTACTGCAATATGGAACTAGTTGCAGATAAATAGACAGGCAGATCGATAGATAGTTCAATACATCAATAGAATATTGGTGAAATAAAAATATCCCATCAGAGGAGGCAATCATAAAGAAGATTTTGGAATGTGCGGAAGCAGATAAATTGACTAAAAAACTAAAAGACAGAGATCAAACACAAACATGTTTATCCTGGGAAAAACTATATATTTGGCTATCAAAGAGAAAACTATAATCCAAACCAGATGAGGAGTTGTATCTATTGAGAAACTTATACTATACAAGTAAAGTGAGGTTGGATAGACCTAATTGATTTATAAATGCAAATTACGTTGTTCTGTATCCCCTGGAATGTAATATAGATTGTACCGAATATTAGGTTATTAAGGTACTACTTATAGGCATGTATGTTATTTGTTTTGTTGTTCTGTTTGTCATTTATCTGGTGTGTTTTCTTCTTTTTTAATGATAAATGTAAATTAAGATTATTTTTTTTAAAAAATAGAATATTGGAAGGATTGTCCTAGGCTTAGAAGCCTGTTTACTCATCCTGGTGTATTCACCTGCAGGAACTGGAAATGAGATAGCATTCAGAAGGTAGACATCTCTCTGGTTCACTAGAATATCAGAGTGAAGGGAGATAAAGCATGATCACCAGCTAAAAAGAGGGGAGAATTAAGAGGCGTGGCATTAGGGAGCTGCTGGGGGGGGGGGGGAAGGAAGCAATATAGGATGGACTAGTGAAGCACTTTCACTGTTCACATGGGAATACAGTAAGTCTGGTCAGGTTCTTGTAAATAGGTTATCATCAATAAAGAAATTGCTTTGCTTATTCATTCTGGTCGCTTGTGGCTGACACAATCAGGTTTGCAAGAGTCTGTTCTTTTATAGCCTGTATCAATAAAACAGAGTTCCTGTTAGTCAGTTTCCTGAACTGGCTTTACTTCAAGATGTTATTAACACCTAAAGGTACCAGTTTCTAAGTGCACTGCAAGTATTCCACTAGTACCAATGATGGTAGGCTGAAAGTGCATATACAAGTTCCATGCCCAACTTTCTGAGGCATAAAGGTTAAGGTTCGGGTTAAGTCTTTGCCTCTGTAGGTCTTTGGCTATGATTGATAAGGGCTTTATAAATGTATTGAGCTGAATATGCTTACAAATATAAGGACAATAGAATGATGTGTGTTCAAATGACTATACTTTCCTTTATGTTCAGATGAATATATATTTATAAGTTCCCTGCTGGGTTTCAGGGTGAAGAATTCTTAGAAGCACATATTCATCCAGGATGCCTAATAAAAAGCCCAAAGAACTGAACTGTGCCATACAATGAGTCTAAATATACTATACCTATGAGGTGGTGCGGGAGCTTAGTGGTTGAGATCAGTGGTGAAATACAATTTTTTTTACTACCGGTTCTGTGGGCGTGGCTTGGTGGGCATGGCAGGGGAAAGATACTGCAAAATCCCCATTCCCAACCCCAACCAAGGGGAATGATATTGCAAAATCCCCATTCCCACCCCACTCCTGGGGGAAGGATACTGCAAAATCTCCATTCCCACCCCACTCTGGGGCCAGTCAGAGGTGGTATTTGCCGGTTCGCCGAACTGCTCAAAATTTCCGCTACCGGTTCTCCAGAACCTGTCCAAACCTGCTGGATTTCACTCCTG
Organism: Ptyas mucosa; assembly: GCA_012654045.1. Lineage (NCBI taxonomy): Eukaryota > Metazoa > Chordata > Lepidosauria > Squamata > Colubridae > Ptyas > Ptyas mucosa. The sequence continues at coordinate 47,195,134 of WNWU01000004.1, read as the reverse complement.
GTTGAGATGCTGGGTTTGTCAGCTGGAAAGCCAGCAGCTCAGGGTTGAGACCTGAGCACTATGCTCTTGTCCTTGCCCTAGCTCCTGCCAACCTAGCAGTTTGAAAGCATGGAAATGCAAGTAGGTGGGAAGGTAAAATGTCAACTTGTTTTTCCTTTTGTTAACCCATGTATAGGTATTGGTGGTGGTGGTGAAGTTTTAAATTTATATCCCACTTTTTTCAGGAGGTCAGAAATGTATAATTTACATTCCTTTCTCCAATCTTATTTTTTATAATAATAGGCTTGTGGGTGAGGGTATTGATGGATCCAAAATTGCCCATTGAGCTTCTATGTCTGAGGCTGGATTGGATTGTGGATCACCCCACTAGATTTAACTTCACATTTAGTCTGATTTAAATTTGAAGATGTGGTGGAATCACCAGCTAAAGGAAAGTAGGAAGTATAGAGGTGTGCCAGCATGGAGTTGCTCCATGGGAAGCCACATCATAGACCAGACTAATGAAGTCTTATTTACTGGTTCTCAAGGGAATGCAGGCAGTCTGACAAGATTCTTGTAATATAGGTGATCAACAATAAAGAAACTGCTTTGACCTATTCATGAATTTGCTCTGGTTCCTTGCGCCTGACAGAAAATGACTATATGGGTTTAAAAACTGAATTTTGAAATAAAAATATTTGCAACTGAGTTCTGAGATGTTATACTAAAAAGAGAATCTACAGCCCTTTCCAGGACATTTAGTGATAATGCAGTTTCAAAATGTGTTAAGTAAATAAATAAATAATCTCTTGGATTCAGTTTATCCACCTTATCCATTGTTTTCTCTTTCTTCTACTTCCCTCAGCCTTCTAAGCACTTTTTAAAATTATGAGTGTAATAATTTTTTCTTCTCCATGATCCACTTTTAACACATGCAAAAAGTATGTGAATTTTTGCTTGCTGATCATCACTGCAAAAGAACATTTTTTTAAAAAAATTTTGTTTCAAGGCCAGCTGATCAGTTAGTCTTATAATCAATGGAATTCTTAGCATCCTCATCAAATCCATAATTCAGTCGTATCTATTTTCTTTTTCTTATTTATTTTCATTCCTACTGGAAAAAAATGCATTAGTTCTTCTGATCTTTGTTGTCACAGAAATACTTTTATCCTTTGTGATTTTGTTTAAATTTGTTATCTTCTGTAGGATCAATCTCTCCTTAATGTTTTTATCAATTTTTATCTGTTCTTGACCCCTCCAAATAAAATTATCATCTCCTTTCCTGTCAATTTTATGTTCACTAAGCTCTTATTTAAGATCAATCCAGATTTTTCACTTTATGTTTTTATAGTGAGATTTCTAAGTCTTTTTTAAATTTTGGCTTTGGAAGTAATAACATCTGCGTATCTCAAAATATTAGTACAATCTTTCATCCTCTATCATTCCCAGTGTTTTCTCTTCCAATTCTACCATGCTTATATTTACTTTATAAGTTAAACAGGTTTGGGAACAATACGAATCCTTGGGCTTCTCTAAATAAGAAGTATCCAACCTTGGCAACTTTGAGACTTGTGGATTTCAACTCCCAGAATTCCCCAACCAGCCTGATGTCCACAAGTTTTAAAGTTGCCAAAGGTTACATACCCCTGCTCTAAATGAAACACTGTTTCTCTAAATCAGTGTTTCTCAACCCTGGCATTTTAAGATGTCTGAACCAACTCCCAGAATTCCTCAGCCAGCATGAAGAACTTAACACTTAAAATAGTAAGGTTTTGCATCATATGTACAATCAAGGCCTTGTAGTAACCCACTGGTGTCAAACTCGCAGTGTCATGTTGCCATCTTGTGAAGTTTCACAATGTTTTTCCCTTTGTGGAGCTGCGATGGGCATGGTCTGCGCATGATGCATCCGGCCTGTGGGCCGCCAGTTTGACACCCCTCTGGGTAGTCAGTAAAGTGAAGGGAAACCTGTCATTCTGTTGCTCTCTCTAATACCCATCTTATTCTAAATATTCTAGAGCAGGAGTGTCAAACACAAGAGCCGGGGGCCGGATCCAGCCTGTGGGGTGCTTAGATCTGGCCTATGGGGCCACCTTGAAAACAGAAAAGAACTGGTCCGTGGTGCCTCTTCCAGTGAAAACAGAGCTTGGGAGGGCCACATGCTGCCCTCCCGTGCTCCGTTTTCACTGGCAGAGGGTTGCAGGAGGCTATCGCAGCCAAAAACGGAGCTCAGGAGACCATTTTCTCTGGCAGAGTGCTCAGGTCATCACAGGTGCCCCTGATATGAGCGACGTCGAGCTGGCCACACCCATCCTGGCCATGCTCACTCTGCAACCCTGATGTGGCCTTCAATGAAATCGAGTTTGACAGCCCTGTTCTAGAGGTTTGATCTTGTGTCCCTCTGTCTGCTTTAAGGTAAAACTCATTTTCTGTCTGTGTCCATTCTTTGTGAGACCTGGGAAAAAACCTTTCCCAATAGGAAATATTAATGTAACATTTGGTAGATTTGCTCATTGTGTAGCATTTCTTTTTGTTTGGGATTGGTATATACACGGACCTTTTCCAACGTCCAGATCACACACTTTTGTCGCATGCTTGTTGTCACAAGGTTGGAAGCATTTTAACAGCTTCTTCTACTGCAGTGTTAAACAGTTCAGTGCATATTTCATCCACAACTGGTTGTCAGGCTTTGTAGCAGCAATCAGAATTGGAAATGATCAATCCAGAGAAAAACTCTCCCTGAATTCAGATTAGAAAGATTTATTAGGGAAAAAAGATTAAAGCTGGAACACAAACATTCTGTGGAGTACTTCGTTTTCAAATGAGGAATCTGCGTATAGGCAAATCAAAGCAGTTTGATTCTTGTACTCTTTCTTGTCCTAGTGTAATACAATTGGGAGTAAACTGGTCTGTTTTGGAAGGCAGGAGGCCTGCATCTGGACACTGTTTACAAAATGGCTATTTAGCCTCCTTATCAGCATGAGAATCAGATTTCACTCCGGGTGCTGTCCTAGTTAACAGCTGGTTTACTGCCTATCTTATCTCATTTTCTAGTGAAGTTGGTTCCTAAATGTATTCTCCTAAATATTTTGGTCATTCTTTCATTCCGTTTGTAAGCATTTTCAGTACATCTTTTCACCATATTTGCATTAGATTAGATAGTTTCATAAATACACTTGAAAAACTCACTTTCCTTGCCCTTTCTTCCTTGTAGTTCAAAATCTGTGTCTGCTTCCTATAAATCTTTTGTTGTTGTTATCCAAAGCTTTTATCCTTTGCTTTACCCAAGTGATCAAAATAACATCTTCTGAAAGGCACCAGGACTGTTTGTTTGTTTATCACCCATTGCTTAAATATACTGAATCCATTCCTTACATCTATCTTCTGTTTTGATTATATACCCTCCAAGTCAAATTTTGTTGGCACATTTACTCTCTTTAATTTTCTAAATTTAACCAATAGATTTGACACTAATAATTCATACTCTGTTTCCACAGTCTGCACATTAAAATATCTTGGCTGATTGGCTTGCCCTTTTCCATCTTCTGTTTCCTGTCATGTAGTACATTTGACTCCAGTGTTATCCAAATCTAGATTATGTGTTTATATTGCATGAAATAGGTGTTAGCAATGGATGAAACAATCTCTTTGACAAACTCTACTGAACTGTCTCTCGGTTTATTTTGTTCACCCAACTGAAACCTAGTAGTATTTCTCCATCTTTTGCATCCAAGTCACTTTTTAGTACACTCGCTTCCTTCCTAGATATTATATTTTGAAATTTGCGGTACAGTTCTTCAATATTCTCTGCCACTGTTTATTTAACATAACATTAATCTCCAGGGGATATAGACTAATTCCTCTAGACATGACTTTGCTGTTTATTGCATTATAATTGTGCACATGTTATTTTTGGATATATCGCCATTTGATTTCTTTGTATGGTCTCATGCCCATTTATCTAAATGTTTCAGCTATATCCATACAGTTTTCTTGATTTGTTATTGCCTTCTCCTGGATTTAACTTTGAACTTCCTTCACTTAGGCAGGTTGTCTTCCTTCATGATGCAGAATCTCATCCTGTCTTAACTTATGAATTACCCTTAGCTTTATCCTTCCTCTTTTGATTATACCGTCAGGGGTAACCCTAGCAAGAGTTCCTGTTCCCTCCAAGATTGTTATCACATCGTTGAAATTCTCCCCCCCTCCCCAATAATCCATTGGGAGGGAAAAGAAAAGAGCACATTTCAAAATGAAGAGTGTGGGTTCATGAATGGTTTGGAGCATTTATTATTGATGAAAAGTGCAAGAATCATAGGGAAATTCTCCACTGCCTCCCATCTGAAGAGAAAAACAAAATAAAGTTTCATTCATGGAGCTTTCAGTTCCTGAATGTGATCAGGTCAAAGTATTTCAATATGATGAGGTATGGAATAGCAGTAAAAAGAAGAACTAGTTAAAAGCAGTTGCTACTATACAAGGAAGGATGCAAATCTAAACTGCAAATGCTGACTTTAATGGTACAGACTTTTTTTTTCAGGAGAACAGCAATTACTGAAGGAATTCACCTTTCAAGGTGTTCTTACTACTTGAATAATGGAGATGACTAATAAAAGCATGGCACTGAGGTAGTTTAACAAAGAAAGAGGCTTGGTTAATAAGCTTTCCATCTCCTTGGCCTCGTATCTTTCCTTGTAATTATATATATTTGATAACAGCATGTAACTTTCTATTTTATCAGTGAGGTCGCATGGCAAAATAATGGATTTTTAATACTTAAAAAAAGATAGAAACTTGTTCAATTTTATTTTTTAAAAAATACCAATGTATGTGTATTTTGTAGAAAAAAACCCCACAACCTTCTTTTGATTCCTTTTCCTGTCTTTCTTTCTAATTGAGATACGATATTGAAAAATATACCGTATTCTCATTCAGGGATGGGCTCGGGAGACAAGAACAACTGCTCCTATTCATCTTTTTATATTTTTCCCATCTCTGTGAAAAATTGGTTTTAAAAAAAGGTATCTTATTGTGAGATACTCTCAGTGGGAAATACTGTACACCTGTACTTGAATATATACATCTACCTATGAGATCAAGTCTAGATTATACGTGCATCAGCATTTCTTGATGATTAGCAACCAAACTGATTCTACTGGTGCATTTTCATCCTGTACTCCCTGTATCCGATGATGTCAATGGTAATACAATAGAGTAGAGTAGAGTAGAGTAGATAGAGTAGAGTAGAGTAGAGTAGAATACAGAATAGACTAGACTAGACTAGACTAGACTAGACTAGACTAGACTAGACTA
>WNWU01000004.1:47132827-47189832 GCA_012654045.1 Ptyas mucosa | reverse complement strand
TAGACTAGACTAGACTAGACTAGACTAGACTAGACTAGACTAGACTAGAATAGAATAGAATAGAATTCTTTATTGGCCAAGTGTGATTGGACACACAAGGAATTTGTCTTCGGTACCTAAGCTCTCATTGTACATAAAAGTTATAAGTGATAAATCATGATCATAGTCTTCATAAAAATACATTCATCATATATTGTAAGATACAACTCTGATAGAATCGACATAAATGATACTAGGAAACAAAATAAAACAATATAAATCGTAAAAATACAAGCAACAAAGTTATTGTCATAGAGCGCATTTCACTGAGGCGTGGCGCCATCTTGGAATTAATTAATTAATTCATGAAAACATGTGATGAAAAGTTTGTTGCTCTTTAAAATGGACACCAGAGACCTTGTTGGTTTGGATTTCCATCTAATCAGGCAGAGGACATGTGCTGGGTGGGGTTTACAGTGGTTTTATGGGAGCAGTGGTTTAATTGGCCATGTTGGCATAATTTTATGGAATTGGTAATAGAACTTAAGCTGAAAGAATCTAGATTGTGAAAGCTCCTATACCTGTGATGGCGAACTTATGGCACGCGTGCCACAGGTGGCATGCAGAGTCCTCTCTGCGGGCACGCGAGCTGTCGCCCAGCTCAGCTCCTCTGCGCATGCGTGCGCACTTCCCACTGGTCAGCTGATTTTCAGGTCTACCCTGCAAACAGGAGATGCACTCGCATGCGTGGGGGGACCTACCTTTCTCCTCACTTTCTGCTGCCGGTGCCTTCCCAGATCTCTGGAGATTTCCCTCTTAGCGCTGTTTTGGGAGGCGAGGCTTTTTTCACCTTCCCAGCTGTTTTGGGAGGCAAAGGCTTTTTCCCTCCCAGTCATTTTGGGAGGCAAAGGCTCCCCCCCGCCAGTGCTGCTTTGGGATGTGTGGCCAAAAGGGGGAGGGATTGTGCATGCATGCAGGGGGTCGTGCGCGCATGCAGGGGGCATTGCATTATAGCAGTGGGCACGTGCTTTTGGCACCCAAGGAAAAAAAGGTTAGCTATCACTGTCCTATACCTATACCTATATCTACTCCTGCATCTATATTGTGATGGAATGTGCACCTGGAGGAGTAGAGAGGGAGAGAATCTAGAATCTCTCAGGATATATCTAGTATAGATATATCTATACTAGAAAGTTATAGCTTTAGTTTGGCAAAATTAATGTCAGGCCCAAGCTCATGGGCAGCAAGACAGCGAGATCCAATCAGATTCAACCCTTTATTTGTTTATACCAGTAGCTCCCAACCTTTTCTATCCCCCACATCCCTAGGAAATGTTCGATTAATGCTTGCACTCTCTGAAATTGCATCCTGCACCCATTGGGGTTGCAGGCACTCCAGGTTGGGAACTCCTGGCAACATACTTGCGCAAGCCTTGGTGGCGCAGCAGACTAAAGTGCTGTTAAGTAGCACCAGCTGCCTGCAATTACTGCAAGTTCAAATCTCACCAGGCTCAAGGTTGACTCAGCCTTCTATCCTTTCGAGGTAGGTAAAATGAGGACCCGGATTGTGGGGGCAATAAGGTGACTTTGTATAAAAAAGAACACCACTTGGGGGGGGTCGAAAGCCCTACTAAGCAGGTATATACAAAAGTATGAAGGCTGTTGACACATTGTAAGCTGCCCTGAGTCTCCGGAGAAGGGCGGCATATAAATCAAACAAACAAACAAATGAATAAATAAATAATGGAGAGAATGTTGACAAACTAAAGCTATAACTTTCCTACCTCCTGGAAATATCCTGAAAGATTCTAGGTGGCTACCCTGAACCTTCTGTCCTCCCCGCCTGTGGGACTCTGCAGTCTTTTAATTTGGGCCTCTCTCTGAGAAAGCTCTATGTTGCCAAAAGTCTCTGCCCCTGTTCCTACAGGTGCTCATTCCACCACCTGGGTACCTGTAAATGTCAGACTGAATTAGGTAACAAACCAGATCCTGAGAGCAGGTAGTAGTCCATTATAGTAACAATTTGCAAATGTCAACCACTCATCACACGCTAAAGCAAGATGCTTTTCCTGTAGGAGGTGGATGGGAGAAAGAGATTCATAATTTAAATTTTGATTCTGCCATATGCATGGCTCGCACTTTGCTGTTGCTGAATTTTTGCCCTCACAAATTTTTAAGTGGCTGCCATAAAACTAACTTTTCGCCAATAACTACATCCTTGAATCTTTGCCTGCAAACTTTCTACTTTTGAGTAGAGTATTACCTGATCAGAGAAGCCAGATAACAGCCATGGCATTTTTGGAAGGGAAGCAACTTTATGCAGAGAGTGGAAAAGAAGTAAGAAAAAAATAAGCCAAAGAAAACAAAGCATGAGAAGAAAGTTTAGTTTAGTCTACTTTATTGTCATTGTACATGGTACAACGAACTTAAATGTCGTCTTCAGTGTACATTATAACTACAAAAATAAAAACACAAACATACATCCTTTACATTCTATATAACTGAAATTGAAAAGGAAATACAACTCGATTTAGTTCATGTTGCCATCAATCAGTATACTTTTTTATGCCTCTCTGACCGTGTAAATCATCCTTCTATCACCCTTATAGCCCTCTTCATACACTGCTTTTTGTTCTGTAATTTTCTCACCTCTTTTTGACAATCTCAGAGTTCATCTAGTGATGACTTTTTGATTTTATCCATCCTCTTGATTTAGTCACTTTTCCTTCATATACTTATTTTGCAATTCAGTCCTCATTCGTTGTCTCTGTATGACCAAATCATCACAGTTAGTACTAGTCTCTCTGTTTTCTGTTGAATTCATACTCATTCACCACCCATTCATTATTGATCCTACCTTTTCCTATTTTACCAGGCATGCTTTTTAGGTAACTTATTCTAAGTGAAATTCATCTTATTTTTATATTTTCCCAAGTTTACTAGCTCTTACTTCTACATAAAAATGTGGGCAGAAACATACTTTTATACAAAGCCATTTTAGTATCCTTTGTTACTCATTGACTGCAATAGACCTTATATTTACCAATTACCTTTCTACTAAGGTGCCCAAATTCATCTATTGTTAGAGATTTTCATCATTGAGCTTGCAATCACACCTTTTATTTTCCCTGTCAAACCCAACTTTCTTGGACTTTGATACATTAATTTTCAGGTGTTCTTTATCTGTGTTGCATCATACAATCTATCTAATATTTGCCGCAGATCATTCATTTCTCAACCAACAATCTAATATATGTATTCTAAAATTGCACATTTATTTATATCCTCTGTCAACATACCTATGACATCACCAAAGATTTACCGTGTTTTCCTGAAAATAAGACCCTGTCTTATATTTTTTTGAACCCTGAAGCGCTTGGCCTTATTGCCATGTGCTCAAAAGCCCAATTGGGCTTATTATCAGGGGATGTCTTATTTTGGAGGAAACACGCTAGTATTTTTTTTAAAAAATATTAATTTTTTATGCTACCCATCTTCCCTACAAGGTGACTCTAGGCAGAATAAATACACTAAGCAACCAATTTATGCTAGTCTTACTGTTCAATATTGAACTATTCCCTAAGCAGTTCATTTGTTCTCATGCATGCTTTCTTATATCATATACTATTTATACTAGATTCAGTAACCGATCTTCGTTATCCAATACCTTCAACTTCATATTAATGCAAAATATTCTACAGCTCAAGCCTATGCTGCCACATTGATTGCTATTAAGGCTGAAAATGCAAGTCAATGACTCATACTGTAATATCGGAAGTAAGAGAGCCAGTAGAAATCATTAATGCCTTAGATTTGATTCAGGGAAGTTCATGTCTCAGTTGGGTGATGTTAGACTAGTGTCTCTCAGTTCAGCTTTGGGGCTCCCTAGTCAGAACTTTAAGAAACTACCCACACATTTGGTGCAGCACAGATAGATGGCAATCTTCGTTACAGTACATAGTAGGGTAAAGCATTTTATAATGGGCAGTAGAAATAACCTTGAGGAAAAAGAGGAAGAGCCATAAGCAAGGCAATGGCCAGATAAGAGAAATCTGAATCAGGAGCAGAAATGTAATTTGAGAAAGCATCTCAGACATGGCCCTCCATGCATTCAGGAAGAAAAAGGGAGGGAGGGAGGAAGCGCATTCAGACTTGCAAGGTTCTGATACTGTAGCCTTACAATAAAATAGTATTAGTATTAGTTTCGTCTAGTGCCACGATGGCGAACCTATGGCATGGGTGCCACAGGTGGCACGCGGAGCCATATTGGTGGGCACGCAAGCTCAGCTCCGACACGCATGCATGCGCCAGCCAGCTGATTTTCGGGCCTTCTGGGCCCACCAGATGTCAGGAAACACACTGTTTCTGGCCTCCAGAGGGCCTCTGGGGGGGGGTGGGGAAGGCCGTTTTTGCCCTCCCCAGGCTCCTAGAAAGGCTCTGGAGCCTGCAGAGAGCAAAAAACGGGCCTACCGGGCCCACTGTGCCATCACGTGCCAAAAGCAGGGGGGAACACGGGTGGGCGGGGTGCATAGAATTATGGATGTGGGCACGCGTGTGTGTGACCCCACCGCGCTCCCCCCGCTTTTGGCACACAATGGCAAAAAGGTTAGCCATCACTGGTCTAGTGGTTAAAGCACCAGGTTAGAAAGCAGGAGACCATGAGTTCAAGTACTGCCTCAGCCATGAAAGCCAGCTGCGTGGCTTTGGGCCAGTCACTTTCTCTCAGCCCAACCCACTCACAGGGTTGTTGTTGTCAGGAAAATAGGAGGAGGAAGGTAGGGATATCTTCCCCACCTTGAGTTGTTTGTAAAAAATAATAAAGGCTGGATACAGATAAATAAATAAAAATTAAATAAATTTATAACTCTGATGTCCTAGTCTGGTCTGCCTGGAAAGGCTGACATTTCTTTAATCCGTTGATTGCCATATGACAACATGAAAAGGATAACCTTGTTATATCAAGGGCTAGTGAATTATGGTGTGTGTTGAGTCCTCGCACTTACGACCAAGTCCTCGCACTTACGACGGCCGGCTCTGATTGGTTAAGACGCATGGACTAGCCGGCGGGAGAATACTGTGTTTCCATTGGTTGCTTAGTTTGACAGCTACAGTATAAATAGCTGTCAAACGCCTAAGCCCTGTTCTGTTTTTCCTGTTCAGCTTCTACAGCTGTTGTTAGCAATAAAGAGTTCCTGTTTGACTTAACCTTGTCTCGACTCAGTTAGTGGGACCCTGGGTCGCCCTACAGAGCACTGGCGACGAAGGATGGGATCTCGGGCATGAGGAGACAGGTGGTCAGCAGCTGAAGTCAGTAGCGCTAAGCCAAGTCGCTAGCTGAGTCACTTAAACGACGAGACGTCGTTAAGAGCATTACTGACAGGAACAGAACCCGTCCTTGTAAGGATGGCACCTCCAACATTCACTCCCTTCAACCAAGCCACAGAAACTTGGAATTCTTATGAGGCACGGTTCGAGTGTTTCCTGGAGGCGAACGATTACACTGGGCTGACCAGCAGCCGAAAAAGGGCGCATTTCTTAAATGCCTGCGGTCCCGAGATGTTCGCAGTTGCGCTGGCCCTGCTAGCCCCTGTCCCTGTCCAGTCAGTACCATGGGAGGTCCTGAGGGAAAAACTCAAGCGCCATTATGAGCCCACACCATCACGCATCGCGCGCAGGTTCGTTTTTAGACAGATCCTGCAGGCAGAGGGAGAATCTGTCAATCACTACATTGCCTCCCTCAGGACTGCCGCCTTGAATTGTGAGTTTACCGAACTAGAAGACTCCTTACTGGAGCAGTTTGTCTGCGGTGTGAGAGACCTGAGGGTGCAACGCCACTTGCTAGAAAAGAAAGAGCTGACCCTTGCGATGGCCCTTGAGGAGGCTCAGGCTTGCGAACTATCAGGCAAGTCCACCTCAGAGATCCGTAAGTCACAAGCCGCTTTTCCCGCCACTAAGCCCAGCACCGTCCACTCTGAAGCGTTTGACCCTGAGGAAATTGAGGAAGAGGAGGACGAAGTCAGTCGCCTCAAAACCTTCAAGGGCAAAAGAAACACCGCAGACAAGGACTTCTCAGGGTCTCCTTGCCAGGGTTGTGGTGAAATGCACCCCAGAGCGGCTTGCCCTTTTAAAACCACTATATGCCGAAGATGTGGGAAAAAAGGGCACTTGGCAAGAGTCTGCCGGGCTAACCTGCAAGGCTCACAGCCAAAACCCCAGAGAAGACCGTATCACAAACCAAACAGATCGAACGATGACTGTTTTGCCATCTCGAGAAGCAACAACGTCCCTGCGGTGTCTGCCCGCCAGGCCAAAATTAGCTCCAACAAAAAAATTTATATAACTGTAACCATTGAAGGGGCACCATGCCGAATGGAGGTCGACACGGGATCTTCTAAATCCCTGATCTCCTGGTCCACCCTGAAGAAACTGGCGCCAAAATTACAAAAAAACTCGCTTCAGCCATGCCAAGTACATCTCAGAGACTATCAAGGAAACGACATCTCTATCCTGGGTGGCGCCCAGCTCCTGGTGGAACACAAGACCTTCACTGGCAAACTACCCCTTCTCATCGTCCGAGATTCCCTGCCAAGCCTGCTAGGGCTCGACTGGTTTGGCGCCCTGGGACTTGGCATAACTGGCATCCACTCAACCAATCCAGATAACTTTGATGACATCATGGCCGAATTCGCAGATGTCTTCGACGATAAGTTGGGTAAATATAAGGGATCACCCATCTCCCTAAATTTGGACCCCCAGGTGGCACCCATTAGACTTAAGCCCAGGCGGGTACCTTTTGCACTCAGGCCCCTGGTTGAGAAAGAATTAGACAAACTCATAGCCCAGGGGGTACTAGAACCCACTGACCACGCCCCTTGGGAGACCCCTATAGTCCTCCCAATCAAGCCAGATGGGTCTTTGCGCATCTGCGCTGATTACAAGAGTACCCTAAATAAGGCGCTCCAAGCCCATCCTTACCCGGTGCCCGTAGTGCAACACCTGTTGCACTCATTAGGCACGGGCTCCATTTTTGCCAAGCTGGACATGGCACAAGCCTACCAGCAGCTCCCAGTTGATTCGGCCACAGCTGCAGCTCAAACCATTGTCACCCATAGGGGAGCATTCAAGTGCCGCCGCCTCCAATTTGGCATAAGTGTAGCCCCGGGCATCTTTCAGGGCCTTATGGAGCGACTCCTGCATGGTCTGCCAGGAGTCGTTCCATATTTTGATGACGTTCTCATCTCTGCCCTCAGTCAGTCTGACCTCAAAGACAAATTAAGAGCGGTCCTACGCCGTTTCCAAACGGCTGGGCTCAAACTCAAGCCGGCAAAGTGCAGAATAGGGGTACCCCAGGTGGAGTTTTTAGGTTACCTGATCGATGCCAATGGCATCCATCCCACACCTACGAAAGTGGCTGCCATAAAAAAAGCCCCCACCCCTGCTAACAAAACTGATTTACAAGCCTTCCTCGGCCTCTTAAATTTTTACTGCTCATTTTTGCCCCACAAGGCTTCTGTGGCAGAACCATTGCACCGCCTTTTAGATAAAGGCACACCTTGGCATTGGGGCCCCCGGGAAGCTGCTTCCTTCGCAGCTGTCAAATCCCTCCTAACCTCCGAGGCTGTCTTAGTGCAATACACTGACCGCCTTCCTTTAGTCCTTGTTGCAGACGCTTCCCCCTTTGGAATTGGAGCTGTCCTAAGTCACACCCTTCCTGATGGCACAGAGGCCCCCATCGCCTTCTATTCTAGGACGCTCTCCTCTACAGAGCGAAATTATGGCCAGATCGACAAGGAAGCGCTGGCTGCGGTGGCAGCCATCAAGCGCTTCCACGACTATCTGTACGGCCGTCCCTTCACCCTGGTCACTGACCACAAGCCCTCTTGGGCATCCTGGCTGGCAACATACAAACGCCCCAGGTCCTTTCCCCCCGCATGTTACGGTGGGTCGAATTCCTAGCCGCCTACTCTTATTCCCTCATTCATCGGCCTGGCAAACATCTGGCCCATGCCGACGCCCTCAGCCGCTGCCCCTTACCCATCTCTGTCTATGACCCCTCTCCTGCAACCCAAGTCCTCCTCATTGAGGCCTTACAGTTACCCATCTCGGCCTCTGACGTGGCTGCCCACTCTGCCAAAGACCCTACCATTAGCACAGTTTTGGACTGGGTGCGCAGGGGATGGCCGCAAGGGCCGGTAAGCCCTGAGTTCAAACCATACCACATTAGGCAGCACGAGCTATCAGTACAGCGAGGGTGTTTACTGTGGGGGAATAGAGTGGTAGTGCCAGCCAAACTCCAGCAGCCAGTTTTGGAGTCTCTGCATGAGGGGCACCCGGGGATAGTTAGGATGAAATCGTTAGGACGCAGCTACGTCTGGTGGCCAAAGTTTGACCAAGCAGCCGCCCAGTGGGTAGCAGGGTGCCAGCCGTGCCAACTATCCCGACCTGTGGCCCCCGCGGCCCCAGTCAAAGAGTGGGAAATGCCAAAGTCGCCCTGGTCAAGACTCCATGTGGACTTTGCCGGCCCCTTTCATGGGCGAAACTTCCTGGTGGTGGTAGATGCCTACTCGAAGTGGGTGGAGGTTGTCACCATGGCATCTACCACAGCAGCAGCCCTAATCAGGGCACTACAGAGCCTATTTGCCACGCATGGGTTGCCCGATGTCATCGTCTCAGACAACGGCCCGCAACTGACTTCCGCGGCTTTTCAAGTTTTCCTGGCTGGCCACGGAATCCGGCATGCCAGGGTGGCACCATTTTGCCCGGCCAGTAATGGCCAAGCAGAGAGGGCAGTGAGGTCAGCCAAAGAGGCTCTCTCACGTTTTACCGATGGGGACTGGCCGGAGAGTGTCTCGCTACCTGTTGGCACAGCACGTAACTCCATGCCCTTCTACCAACAGGAGCCCAGCAGAACTTCTAATGGGCCGACGGCTCCGCACTGACCTCGACCGCCTGCACCCTTCCTATTCCCCGGAGAAGCCCCCAGACTCAACCAGCCGCTACCGCAGATTCAATATAGGGGACCCCGTCTATGCCCAGAACTTTGGGGGGGATCCGAGATGGCTTCCGGGGACTGTCGAACAACACACCGGTCCCTACTCCTACCAAATCCGGCTACCCGATGGCAGACTCTGGCACCGCCACCTAAACCAACTTAGGGGCCGAGTGACAGGCCTGTCAGGAAACACTGCTGACCCAGATGACCGCGCAACCGTTCCAGTCCCTGACTTCACACCAGAAGTTCCTGACTCAAACGCGCTACCGGAGCCCAACTTACCTGATGAACCGAGTCAGCTGCAGGACGATGAGGCCACTTCCGAAGTTCTAGACGAGTCGCCTGGAGTTCCGCCGGCACTACAGACACCTCCTACCTCTTCGACTGCCGCCCCCGAACTGCATAGATCTAGTCGGACGCGCAGGCGCCCAGCATACTTAGCCGACTACGCCTGCTCCGTCCAAGGGGGAAGGGGTGTTGAGTCCTCGCACTTACGACCAAGTCCTCGCACTTACGACGGCCGGCTCTGATTGGTTAAGACGCATGGACTAGCCGGCGGGAGAATACTGTGTTTCCATTGGTTGCTTAGTTTGACAGCTACAGTATAAATAGCTGTCAAACGCCTAAGCCCTGTTCTGTTTTTCCTGTTCAGCTTCTACAGCTGTTGTTAGCAATAAAGAGTTCCTGTTTGACTTAACCTTGTCTCGCCTCAGTTAGTGGGACCCTGGGTCGCCCTACAGAGCAGTGTCTTTTACCTACTTTCCCCATATTTTAAGAGATATTTATCCTAATACTGTTCAACCCTGGCGCTAGGAAACTCTTGGTTGTTGATATAACCAACATGTCATCTCTAAGAATCTCCTAGAATTGCTCTGGAGATAAAATTGCACGAGAGTGTCACCGATATAACCTTTAAGTTGCTGAAAAAGCAAGGATATAAATCCAATAAATGATACTTGGGACCCTTCAGCATTGGACGTTAGAACTACTTGCAACTTAGTAAGACTCATCAAGCAGCATCCTCTATTTTATTTTAATCATTTTGGCAAAATAATTGGAGCCTCCATATAGAGATTAATTAAATGTGCACAAAACCTATTAGAGAATCTGATTAGAGTTCTCATTCATTGCCAATTAAATGCTGGTAAACTTGTTAACCTGAAGCCTATTTTTTTGTGTTTGATTCAATTGAATGTAAAGAAGTAAGAATCTGGAAACTCCTTTAGATGTCTGAGCGAATGTTTTCTTGTCCACAAACGAAGGGAGAGAGGCTGACATGCAGTCTGTTTCTAATAGCACACACACTGTTTCTTTATGTAGAGCCTCTTTACCAGTATCAATTAAATCACAGTTAAATCTGACACATCTTAACCTTGTGTTGGATTCAATTCATAGCTACAGCAGAACCCATATGGCACGGAGACAGTTTCATTGCTTATGTAGAGGCCCTGGCTGGATGCCAAGCAGTAATCACTGCTTTTCTGTTAATAGACATGTTTGCTTTGCAGTAGTTTCTATACACAGGGCTCTAGATTAATTAGACAAAATCTGTCATCCAGTTAAGAAATGGAGGAAAACTCTTCGCCTCCCCCACCTTCTGTGCTTCAAAACTAAAAGGAGGGGGGGAAAAAACACGAGTTGGCTCTAATGAAGCTTTTTCTGACAATGCTCTGTTTTTTTGTTTTTTTGGGGGGGGAAATGGATGGAAGGTTATTTCGTTTCAAGGAAAAACAAAGTCGGGAAGAGAGTTTTAAACATCATCAAAACCTACCGGCTAATGTAAATGAAATACCAACCATGAATATGAAAGACATGGAAATAATATCACTTTTTCGAACCTGACAGGGTGGGGATTCCCCTCCCCCACCATGGAGTGGAATAGTTTTCCAAGGGAATGGACTGCACAAGGTCACCAGCATGTTTTACACTAAAAAAAGTTGATTTTAGGGATCAGGCTTTTTATCAGAGGGTGAAGGACAGCTTGTACCCCTTGCTGTCCCCATAATTCAGTGAGAGCCGTTGAGAATAAGTAGGTATCCAAGGATACCTACCCTATATTTGCAGAACTTGCTACTCCAGCCTGCTCCTTTGTTATGGTACAGCAAAAGTGGGCAGCTCCATTCTGTTGGTCATAGGGTGTAGTAGGACCACTGAAATTACCTGCAAATCTCCCAAAGAAGCCTTTGGATCAATTCAGAAGCCATCAAATCTCCCTCAAACTTAAAATGTTCGGGTCATGCCTAGAGAGCAGAGTGTCTACTGGCAATGTCTGAGTGTTTGGGTACATGCACAGCATAGTTCAGAATTTGGAAGTGTAACTCACTTCATTTGCATACCTGCAGAAAGAATGAGTGGATTTAGTCTGGATTGTAAAACGTGCATCTGTGGTTTTGCAATCATGATTTTGAACCACAATATTGAAGGGGGAAAAAATACCAGGTTATTAAGGAAACTGCTGCATCATCTATACTTTTGGATATTTCTGGTTCAGAAAGGGGGAGGGACTGATGACCTGTTATTCTATAAAAGCTGATAGGCTTATATCTAAACTGACAGGAATATAAAGAAAGTTACAGTTCAAATTCTTGCAGGATAGACAAAGAGAGGAAAGAGAGGGATGGAGGAGGAGGAGGAGGAGGAAGAGGAGGAGGAACATAAAGCAATTCAGTTTTCTGCAGACATCACTTGAAAGCACTGAATTTTCTACAGAAACTGTAAAAAGCTAACAATTACAGTTTATGAATACAAGCCCTGAAGTCTTCTTAATTATGGTCAACACCTGCTAAATTAATGGTGGAAACATTCAGTAATGACCATCAATCACGTTAAGAAGCCCTCAAAATAGCTCTCAGTCCTCTGGTACCCCATACACTCTTCTGAATGCATACAAACATCCTATATCCTTTTTAGGTGCAGACGTAGAGGAAAAATGTTTACTAGTTTACAAGGCAGATTTTGGAAGCCTAGGTTGATGTAGCTGTATTGCTAATGTTTAGGGTTATTACTCTTTCTAAACTATTCATTTTCTACATTTGTAGGAAAAAAAGCAGCAAAGCATATCTTATTCAGGAGAGTTATGCATTTTCCTGATGTGGCTTGTTCTCACACAAAGGTTATTTATTCTCTTGGCAGGAAATGCTCTTTTTATAGCATCATCATCCTTCTATACTGTACTTATAGTTTTTCCACTGAGATGTTAGTGAACCTAGTGAGACCACATTAGGGGGAAGAAGAAGATCATTAATGTTCGTTAATATATGCATAGTTTTGAAGGCATTGTATATCTTTAGCTTTCTTGCCATCCAAAATCCTGGGCAAATCTACACCAGCTAGAATAATCCACAAATGGCTGGGATCACACACTGTTCTTAGCAATTAATACCCTGTTTCCCCCAAAATAAGACATCCCCTGATTATAAGCCCAATTGGGCTTTTGAGCACATGGCAATAAGGCCAAGTGGTTATTTCAGGGTTCAAAAAATATAAGACAGGGTCTTATTTTCGGGAAAACACAGTAATGGTTTATTGTTGGCTTGCTTGTTTATGGCTTAATGAGTAGCAAAAATTGTTTGATTGGAAAATTCCAAGTGGAGCCAACAACAAACACTGCATTGTGGAATGCATTTGTTCAAGACTTCCTATTTTCATTCAACCAGCTTGCCACTTTCCATTCAATCTTCTATCACTTTCCCCAAAATTGCCAGCTATTTTTCCATGTTCAGTGAACATACTTAGTCCTAATTAACTGATAGCAGCTTTTTTTAATTCCCTTTGGTATTTTTTATTTCTACAAGTCATCCACAGTTTTATCCTGTTGATACTTCATTCTTGATACAGAAAGCTATGTGTCATTTCCACCCAAGTTATTTTTGTACTCAGTGTTGTCACCCATCCATTGCTTTGGTGTCATAAAGTCTTTTTATTGGTATATCATAAAGCCTCTTTATGAACACATCACCCCAACAGAGGCTGGAAGGTACTCTAAAAGATATTGCCTAACTGGTGAGATGGGCAGCATATACATTTAATAAATAAATAAAAGTACTAGAAATGGCACTCTTGAGAGATAAGACTTCAATTCCAGATATAGGATGAGGACAACCAACTCCTTCCTCGTGGGTCTGTGACAGGGGTGGGTTCTAAATTTTTTTACTATTTTTTTTACTGGGCATGGCTTATTTTGTGGGCGTGGCTTGATGGTCATGTGACAATTATTTAGGATTTAGCAGAGGTACTGGTCTACCAGGCTTTTAACTGCTTGCAGAGCTGTACCGATCTACCCATTTATTTTTGCCCTTTGAAGCCCCGCGGCAATAGTTTAAACAGTTTTTTCCCCTCTAGCCATCAGCTGGGACTCAGGAGGCAGCAATAGATTGGGGGTGGGGCCAAATAAAAGGTAAGAATAACGCAGGGTGGGTGGGGCGGGGGGGCAGAACCAGTTTGGTGACGTCATATCGTCACCGCTACCGGCTCGGCGGAACCGGGTGGAACCGGGAGGAACCCATCACTGGTCTATGAGAATAGCAGGGGGTTGGATATCCTAGAGAATTGGTAGGACCCTTGCCCAAATGCAGTTCCTAGAATTTTGCACGATGAAGTGGGAATATCAATTAGATGAACATAAAACTGTTTTGAGTGTGTGTTTGAGAAGACACAATTCAAAAACTAGTACTAAGAAGTTGAGGTTTTTTGCTAGTTTTGAGAATGGTCTTCAATATTAACCCAAGGTGTCTGCTAGATGTGTCTGTGGATAACTGTGCAGTAGAAGAGCCAGATAATGCAACAAAACAATCTTTTGCATGTAGTTCTTGACTTAGGAGTACAATTGAGTGCAAAACTTTTGCTGCTATGTAAGGCAGCTGTTAAGTGAGTTTTATAACATTTTTTGCCACAGTTGTTAAGCAAATCATTGCAGTTAAGTGACTCATGCGATCATTGAGTGAATCTGGTTTCCTCCATTGACTTTACTTGTCAGAAGCTGCTGGGAAGGTTACAAATGGTGATCATGTGACCCATAAATACATGCCAGTTGCCAAGTGCTTGAATTTTGATCGCATGACATGGGGATGTTGCAACAGTTGTAACTGAATTCTGGTCATAAGTCACTTTTTTCACTGCCAATATAGCTTTGAACAGTCTGAAAGTGAACGGTTGTAAGTTGAGGACTATCTTAATTATACTTCTTTTAGTAGAAAATAAATGTAAGATTTTTTTTATAGAGCATAGGTAGTGAAAAAAACAACTTTCTGGGAATATATTACTAGTATAAATGTTATTTCAGAAGTGCCATATCACATGGAACCTTGATACCAGAAAATGAAATATCAATCAGTGCCATGTTAAATGCTTCTTTTGCTTGTTTGGCTTTTATGCAAACCAGAATTAAAGCAGAAAGCTATTTATACAATAAAAGTCACCTTTATGACCCTCCAGAATGTCATGCTACCCTCCAAAATTTATTTCAGAGGATCCACCATTATTTCAAAGAAAATTTTGCAGATGCTGAAGGAGTCTGAAAGGCATAATGAGAATTGTCCCCTTCTACTTTGTTAAAATAAGCAGTATTGTACCTTCACCAGACCTACTTAATTGGATTTCATCTGGTATCCTTGGACATTTCTATGAATTAGTTATTTACAGTGTCACTGCAATGGCTTAGGAATCCACATTGTTCACCCTCTCCCTGTGATGATGACCTTGTTCTGTCTCAAGGTCATTATTTATACAGCCTAATTCACTGTTTTCCATATTAAAAACACTCATCACACAAAGCAAGGAAGACCGGCGAAGAAAATCTGGATAATTAGGGATTACCCACATCTGGGCTGCAAGCATGCAGCTGGCCACCAGATGGCAGCAAAGAGATATAGAAAATGCCATTTTGCTACTATCTCCTGATCATTGGGAGATTTGTGGCACCCTTAATGCAGCTTGTTGAGTTCTGCTAAGGATCACTAGTGGGGAAAAGCTCTTTTTCTTGACTTTTACTTCGTGAGCAGGCACTGGAAACTCCACACAAGGCATTTTTCCTTTTTTTCATACAAATTTTTGCTTGTGGGGAACTTCATGAGGTATTTAGGGGCAGACGTCATGGCCTCCTGTTGTTGTTTGCCCAACTGTGTCTCTGCAGAAGAGGACCTTCAGTTTCTGTGACTGCTTGCTATGAACCTAACTGATCAAAAGAAAAAAGAAATTCAGGCATTGCTTAATGTGTTGAAACCTCTTTTGGTAATCTGTATAGCATCATAAGCTCAAGAGCTCAATGCAGGTCAGAAAAAGAGAGTGGAATATAAGCTGGAGGTATTTTAGGTCATCTTCTTGGGAAAAATCTGAACTTCCAAAAAGTTTAGTCATAAGGCACTCGGTTCACTGGAAATGCAGATTTCCAGGAAAAAAGTACCAATGATTTTATTCCAAAGAAAATAAGATCATGCAGATTAGATGTCATTTTATTATGTGTACAGCTTAGTCCTTGACTTACAACCTAATGGTAAGAATTATTGTTGTAAGTCACTGAATACGTATAAGTTGAGGCATCATGTGATCAGACCCAATTTTTTAACATTATTTTGTGGTGGTTGTTAAGTGAACATGACGGTTATTACGTGAATGCAACATTTAATTCATACTGAGAAAAGTAGAATCGGATACTTGAGTGTGTCTGTTGTTCTTTTCTGTAGATACGAGACTCACAAGATACATAGATGTATGTATGTGGCCATATCATGAAATCCCAGGCTGCTTTGCATAATCAGAAATTGTATAAAGATTTTATATTTATTAATTACATTGTATATGCAGCTATAGTTTAAACAAGACTGTAAGGTATTCTAAAATAAAATTTAAATATATGTTTTAGGGGCCTGGAGACTAAACATATGAAGAACGATTGCAGGAATTGGGGATGGCTAGTTTAGAGAAAAGAAGAACTATGGATGATATGATAGCAGTGTTCTAATATTTGAGGGGTTGCCTCAAAGAAAAAGAGCAGAGGTGGGTTTCAGCAGGTTCTGACCAGTTCTGGAGAACTGGTAGCGGAAATTTTGAGTAGTTCAGAGAACCAGTAGTAAAAATTCTGACTGGCCCTGCCCCCATCTATTCTCTGCCTCCGAGTCCCAGCCAATTGGGCGGAAATGGGGATTTTGCAGTAACCTTCCCCTGGATTGGGGAGGGAATGGAGTTTTTACAGTATCCTTCCCCGTCACGCCCATCAAGCCACGCCCACCAAACCATGCCATGCCCACTAAGCCACACCTACAGAACCGGTAGCAAAAATATTTGAAACCCACCACTGAAAAAGAGGTCAACCTATTTTCCAAAGCACCAGAAGGCAAGATAAGAAACAATGGATGGAAACTAATCAAGGAGAGAAGCAACCAAGAGAAATTTCCTAAAAGTGAGAACAATCAACCAGTGGAATATCTTACCTTCAGAAGTTGTGGGTGCTTCATCACTGGAGGCTTTTAAGAAGAGACTGGACAGCCAGTTGTCTGAAATGGTATAGGGTCTTCTGCTTGAGCGGGGGGTTGGACTAGAAGACCTCCAAAGTTCCTTCCAACTCTTCTGTATTCGGTATGACTAAGAGAATGATAGCACATATCTTTGAATGACTCTTCAAAGGGATGTACATTCAAATGGAACTTCGTTCACACATTGTGTTAAACTGTAACTTAATTTTTTTTGGCTTCGGTTCAGCATATTTTGGGAACAGAGCCATTTTGCTCAGTAAACCATTGTTTATTATTTTAGCATACCAGGTAAACCCAACCAATAGTAGTTCATGCAATAACCTCTCGTTAAGCAAATAATTGTTTTCTGCAAAATTGTGTAAGTTTTCACCCTTAAAGAACACATTTCATATGTCATGCTAAATAATTAGTTTCATTTAATCATGGCCTTCTTGAATAAATACAGGCTTTACAGTTAATTATTATCAATTATGGAATTGTATTATAATTTTGGTTGATTGCCATTTTGAGTCTTTAGAGGAAAGGGGAATGTAGATATGACAAAGAAATAATGCTCAGCTGTATAACCTGGTTTACAGATCATAGTGCTGAGCTGACACTAAATAAATCCAATTATTTATTATGGTGGTAAATGACAGTCAATGTCGTCCATACCGTAAGTATAATCTATATAAAAGGGAATGCTTTGTTAGCTTATCACATTTACTTTATCTGAAAAAAACATTTGATGTTTTACTGAAATTTCCTGACTTCTAAGCATTGGTACAACCTCCACTGTTCTGTCCAGCTCAATATTCTGTGCATGGCCTAAATATTCCTTTCTAATCTGAAAATTTAGTTCTGTACATTCTGTTCATTACTCAGGTGTAACCCCCATTCATTTTAGTAGGATCTGCTTTCAGCTGAGCAGGGTATAGGAATTTTTTAGTTATAATTCTTTATTTCTTTTCTTAGTAACACATTTCATCAATGTAGTAGGACTTACTTCTGAGTAGGTATGAATAAGATTCCTTCTAGTAAGGAAGACCGGTCAGTAATTCGGGTTAGCCTGCTTTTGTTTGATTTATATCAAGTTTGACTGGTGTGGGTCTCTTGTCTCTGAAGCTAATATAATTAAATCCTATTAACACATCAGGAAAAAAAAATCCTATAATAGGCACACATGGCTTTGAAAAGCAGCTAATTCCTGAGCAGATTTAATATCCTTAAATTAGGCAAGTGTGAATAGGAGGATGAATCTTATTAAAACCTTAAATCTGATTATATTTGAAAATTATTGGTTTCTTAATGTAATAAATTATCCAATACAGATTAGAGCAAATAATATATCTTAGCTTCACATAATTCCACTCTATAACAAGTGATAAACGAAATTAAGTATCACCAGAGAGCTGAAAAGGGAAGGTCTTTTAGAAGTCTTTGCGCACAATGAAAATACCTAAATAATTTCGAGAAATACTTTTAGAATGAGATGTATATACGAAGGGCATAACCGGGACCCCCTTACTCCTCTGCAAAATGGATAATCTAAAAGAATTGGGGCACTTTAAAATTTCGTATGAGCTCAAAGAGAAAACCATACAGCAATGTTGGTAGAGATAGGTTCCTTTTCAAGAAGGCGAATGCAAACGCAGGCCATCTGTCACCCGTTCTGCTGATAAAGCTGGAGCACCAAACAATGAACCAACTGGAAAACTAAAACATAAAGGGGAACTTTTAAAATATTATCTTAAAGGGGTTGATTATTCTAAAAACAAATGTAGGCGTTGCCCTTTTTTCATGTCAAACTTTATATTAGCTATTCTATCCCATATTTGTCTTTCTGCCTATTTTTCTATCTGGCTTCTGTTCCTGCATTTTGTGCCAGCATGGATGAATAATGGGGGAGGGCATATTGGTCTACTCATGACTTTTCAACATGGGAAACTGGTCTACAGCCTCAATAAATGATAACAATGCTGCCTTTGTGTTTGGGCTTTGCAATATCTGCATTTAATCTTACAGTCTTTTCCTTCTTTTTTATATATATATATATATATATATATATATATTTTCTGAGGTTTTCGCGGGTATTTGTATGTAGGTCTTTGGTTATTCGGGTTTTCTCCCACGTAAAATTGGAAGTGTCTTGGCGACGTTTCGACGAAGTCTCATTCATCATCTTCAGGCTGGTGTTCTCGGCTTCGTGCTTCCAGGAGCAAAGTATATATATATATATTATATATATTTCCAGGAGCAAATATATATATAATTGATTTATATGCCGCCCTTCTCCGGAGACTCAGGGTGGCTTACAATGTGTTAAGCCTTCATACTTTTGTATATTTATACAAAGTCAGCTTATTGCCCCCACAATCTGGGTCCTCATTTTACCCACCTTAGAAAGGATGGAAGGCTGAGTCAACCTTGAGCCTGGTGGGATTTGAACTTGCAGTAATTGCAGGCAGCAGATGTAAGTGGATGTTAATCACTGCCTTAGTCTACTGAGCCACCAGAGCTCTAACATTAATGTGATAATATGGCATTGCCAGTGTTCTAAGTAGCCTGACAGTCTAGGTATAAATTCACCAGCAGTTTTTCAAGATTTTGGGCAACATTCTCTCCAAGCTGTACCTGGTCTTATTGATAGATCTTGATGTTTCCTACCTACAAAGTTCTACCATAAACTTAGATTGTATCAACATGAATCCTAGTTGTATTTTAGGATTTCGTTCTTCTGTCCCATCTCCAACATAATTTCTTAGCCATTTATAATAAAAAAGATTCCCTATTTTTGACTTCTACCTTTAGAAAGGAAAGGGAAGGGAAGGGAAGGAAAAGGAAAAGGAAAAGGAAAAGGAAAAGGAAAAGGAAAAGGAAAGGAAAGAATTGGGATAAGTGATTTTTGATCTTGGAGTTAAAATTTTAGACACCACTAGCTTTGTAATTCCATCTATGCAGAATACAAATAACAGGATTATATTCTGAAACACATATCTACCCCAATGAGATCAAATTCTCTCCCTTCAACTATTCAGAGTTAAATATTGGCAAGAAAAAAAAGTTTGCATTTTAAAATAAAAAAAGGAGAAAGCCATTGGTTCCTGTGGAAAGGAACATGAATGTGTTTTCAGAGTTTGAGGGTTTTATAAAAAAAGTAGTGCAGTCATAATATTATAAGACTGTAGGGAGACGGCAGACATTTGACTTGATTTTTCCCCCTGCAAGTCTACTCTTCTCTCTCTCTCTCTCTTTTTCATCTCAAATTTGAAGAAAAGCCACCTGCTTCTATTCTTTTAACATCAATATACACCTGGGATTGCTGGGACTTACATTTAGGCTTTGTGTCTTCCTCTTCTTATCTCCTTCTGGTCCTCTATTGCAAAGGCAGGCTTCAGGTTCAAGGAACAAGCTGAAAAGCTTTCAGTGCTTCAGAAGTAAGTTCACTTCATAGACAACTGAGTGGGAAGCAAAGTATTTGCCAGTGTAGTGAAGGAACTTAGGGAGACACAGTAGGACAGAAACTATTGCCCGTTTCTGAATGTCTTACATATATCAGCCAGCATAAAGAAAACTGTCTTCTTGTGTTTTTGGATTGGAGCACTGGTTGCTTCCCATAGGTGACTCTGAACAGCCTTCCTTTTTTTCCAGAAAGAAAGCTGAAGCACCTTTGATTAATCCCTCTTGGGGTGAAGTTCTGAGGAATTGTAGGTGTGGAGATTGCAACTTTTAATGAAAGGAATATGAAAACTCTTGGCACAGCTTGCAGGAAGGTGTGTATAAAAGCAATAACTGACAAATATCGCAAGCAACAAAGGGAACACTGGTTTTTGCTGTCTTTTGTTGTTTTTATTGTTTGGACAGTTTGCTTCTAGAGTTCTTGATGGAGAAGTTGGTTGGGGTTTAAGTTTGATTGGGAGACGATTCAGAGTTATCTGAATGTTAACTTGCTGGAAAGAGACCAGCTAACTTAGGAAGGAGCGCTGATCATAGAAACACTGGCGTCCACTGGACATTGTTTGAAATGTCCATGATTTTGAAAACCTCATCCTTATGTTGTCTTCTTATCTGATCAGGGCACAAGGTTCTTTCAAGGATGCCCAAATTCAAATGTGATATCAGATGCACGGTTTCTGCCCTTTAAGTGGGGAAATGAGTTGCAATGAACAATTTGGCGTGGCTGGTGAAGTACAGTGGTACCTTGGTACTCAACTGCTTTGAAACTCATTGAATTTAGTACTTAATGCATTTTGACATGAAAATTTTGTCCTGGTAGACATCATTTGTTTGGTACTCAACGCACAAGCTAGAATGTGTTGATGCCAGCTGCCTTGTGATTCACTACATTATTTGTTGGTACTCATCTTTTTGATACTGATTTCAACTCCTGGAACCAATTAACATTGAGTACCAAGGTACCACTGATTCAGATGCACATATTATAACTTAGCAAAATAATAATAATAATAATAATTGCTTTGTAAGTACTTTGGACAAATTGCCCCCAGAGCAGAAGTAATGTTCATTCTTAGCCTTATTTTCACTATGGGTTTGCACTATGCTCAGTTATTTGTTCATTTAAATATTTTCTATCCTGCCTGATTTTCTGAACAACCCTAACCCATAAATATATTCTAAAAACTATAACAGTCCAAACTACAATAAATTTAAAATACCAACAGCACATTATGTGCTCCTCAGGCTCTGAAGTCTGCTGGAGTAGCAGCATCTTCTCTGTCTTTCTAACACTAGCAGCAGAGAACTCCAAAATAATGGTGTCACCAGAGAAAAAACTATCTGCCTCTAAGCCCACCTCCCTCTGACATCCAGACATCATTCCCCAGGCTGATTGCACAGGTTGTGTCAATTGTTTGGAGAAGACAATATGGTGGACAACATGGACCTGAACCACAGGGGAGCCTTATAGATCAAACTATATCAAAGTTTGAATTGTATTTGGAACATCCCAGCATCCCGTGGAGCACCTGCAATATACATAATAACACTGACTCTAGAGTGAACTGAACTGAACTCTAGAGTGGCATCCTACAGGTTGTCCCATTCTACACCAACTGAAGTTTCTGGGTAAACTTCAAAAGCAGCCCAAGTAGAGCAGGATGCCATAATCCAATCTCAAATCAATGAATGAAGATTATGAGGGCCTTTCTCCCCAAAAACGGGAGGCTACACCAGAAATAAACCTCAGGAAGAGGAGGTCAAGTATATTCTTCTCACTTTGCTCTTGCTGTCAGACTAGAGTTTCTCAATCCTAGGTAACTTGCAGATGCATGGACTTCAGCTCCCAGAATCTCCCAGCCAACATGCTGCCTGGGGAATTCTGGGAGTTGAAGTCCATGCATCTTGAAATTGCCAAGGTTAAGAAATTGCTATAGACACCGCTGTTTCGTTCTCCTTCTCTAAGTCACAAAGGACAAACTGGTTTTCTTTGGAGACTGGATTTTTGGAATATCCAAAAAGGCCTTGTTTTTTCCATCCACAGATGTAATTAGCTGATATTTTTAAAAAATTTCAATCACATTAGGAGGCCTGGGTAATACTAGGAACCCAATAAATTTGGGTTGCAAAGCTCAGATTTCTTATGGCATGAAAATGTTACAACTAACCTGGAAGTCTACTTTCCAATTAATGCAGTTGTGACTAACAAGGTTCTATGTATGTCTGAGTATTTAATGTTCAATCATATTGAAGAACAGTTACTTGGAGAAACTGTAAATTAACCAGTGGAAATCAAGTTATTGAAGATGAACTGTTAAACTGGAAGGATCAGTCCCAGAGCTTTCAGATTGGCTATTATCATATTCTTGAACTTTTTTGTTCTAGGCATTTTATTGCATTTCAGTTTTTCATGCACTCAGCATTATAGCCTGATTGAATCTGTTATGTTGTTTTGCTTTACATGATTGATTTTCAGTTACATTCAATTGCATATCTGATTCTTTGATAGTCTGCTTGCATATTGTTACATTAATTCTTAAGTAGACATTGGTAAATATTGTGATTATTGTATTGATTTAATATTGATGAAAATCGCCATTTTCCTGCAGTGAATCTACTTGAGCTCATTCTTACATTGATTCATAAACATAGTTTCAGTTTTAGCACAGGGTTGGAATATATTTAATGAAAAACCGATATTAATTCCCTTCCACATTAGCTATCTGTATCTATAAAGTGTAAAATTACAAGTGTTTTTTTAAACAAGCTGCCAAATTTCTCTATCCAAATAAACATCCTGTACTTTCCATTGATATTATTTATCATATACATGCGTAGAATGATGAAAGAAGTGACTTTTTTGCTGTCCCCAGTCTCCAGAGACTCCTAGAGAGGCTCTGGAGGCTGGGGACAGCAAAAAATGTCACTTCCTGTCCCACTGGGAGTTGGGAAATGGGCCGTTTCAGGCCTCCGGAGGGCCTCCGAGGGAGTGGGAAAGGCTGTTTTTGCCCTTCCCAGATGCATAGAGAGGATCTGGAGCCAGGTGAGAAAGAAAAATGGACCTACCGGGCCATCACGTGCCAGGAGGGGGGAAGGGGGGGTTATGCGCACATGCGCAGGGGGGCGCATAGAATTATGGGTGTGGGCATGCACGTGATCCCCCCTCGCCCCCTTCTGGCACGCTATGGCAAAAAGGTTAGCCATCACTGGTCTATACCATAATGGAGGTGTTTTATAGATCGCTTAGTTTTCTTCCTGCAGAAATTCATGATGGATTTATTTTCTATTTCCATGTAGTACATTAAGATCCACTTTGATGTAGTGGTTGAGGCACCAGGCCAGACTGCCTTAAGCACGAGGCCAGCACATTCTCAGCCCTAGGAAGCAGGCAATGGCAAATCACTTCTGAAAAGTTTGCCAAGAAAACTGTAAGGCCAGCAATCACTAGGAATCAACACTGACTCAAAGGTGCACGGATACACACACAACATTGTGCTTTATGGGGAATCTTAATTTTAATTCGCCTGCTGGCTATCCGAGGAAAATTCACACGTCCGTCAAACTCAACCGCCAACTTCCTCAGGAGAGGCAGTTAGAAATCCTCACAGATTTCTCACTGTGCCGGAGGAAAAGAGATTTAATGAAACTGGCTTTAGGATTTGCGCCTAAAGTCTAAAAAAAAGGGGCCTGAGTGGCGCAGCAGACTAATGCTACTGTTAAAGGTAGCATTTAGCTTCCAGCTGCCTGCAATTACTGCGAGTTCAATTCTCACCAGGCTCAAGGTTGACTCAGCCTTCCATCCTTTCTAAGGTAGGTAAAATGAGGACCCGGTTTGTGGGGGCAATAAGCTGACTTTGTATAAAAAAGAACACCGCTTAGGAGGGGCCAAAAGACCTACTAAGCAAGTATATACAAAAGAATGAAGGCTATTGCTTAACACATTGTAAGCCGCCCTGAGTCTCCAGAGAAGGGCGGCAGATAAATCAAAATTAAAAAAAAAAATCTTGGGACAATGGGAATGAGTTAGACTCGTTTTAACAGTATGAGAGTTTATTTTCATCCCTCTCCATCAAATGTTGCATGCTTAATTTTAGAAGGTATTGAATCAATTTTTTTTGTTATTTGCTCAGACAGTTTGCAAATTATTGAGTGCTAGTTATGGAATGTAGGACTCAGCCTCTGGTTAATATGTGGCAGTTAAACTATTTTTTCCCCCCAAATTGCTGCTCTTTGGCTTTTATTAAAATTTTAAAAAGCAGATTGATTTGCTACTTGATTTTTTTCCACTGCTGGGTTTGTAATCAAATTCCATGCACTTCCAAACCACTTGGTTTGGGGAAGCCTGGTTAAAAGGGGAGAAAAAAAATCTGTTTATTTCATTCTTGAGAAGGATTATTATTATTTTTTTTGTACTTTTCTTGCAAATGCTTCTATTTGTAGGTCTGGACAGCCCTACTTTCCAGGGCTGTTTTTGTAAACTGGATGGGCTGCCCGGAATGGAGCACAAAACTGGGACCTGATCAAACTGGGGCAGATGGTAAGTCTCTTAAGTAACAATAACAGAGTTGGAAGTGTTGGAAATGACTTCCACCAACAAAACTTGGATCAGTAAAAACAAAGAGACTTTTTAAAAGAAAATAATAATAGCAGTTTGCAAAATGCGGTGGATATCCCAGCAGGGATCTGAACAAGGATCTTTGAGCCAGGAAGCCACACCTGGAAATTTCAAAAGCATTACATTTTATAGTTTTCTATCCCGATGCCCCCCATGCCTCTTCTACATCAGATCCAGTGACCAATCACAGCTAATCCGAAGTGCCTTCAGAGACAACATCATCTCTTTCTCTAATTACATATTCATCAACACCTCCCCATAACTACCCATAAAATATTTTGCAAGCATGGCTTTTTCTTATCTCTAGCTCCTTGGCATTAAGGAATGTCCCCTTTGCAGGGCCGCTTTCTAATGGGCCTCAAACAAAAGAGGTCATCTAGTCCTCTTCGCAGGAGACCTATACTATTTCTCTTAAAAGCCTCCAGTGTTGGGGCACCCACATTAAATAAAATTAATGTGACTGACCTAAATATTTGGACACACCCCATTATATAAAACTCTATTCTCACAGGAATCTCTAAAAGCTGGTGTTGCAGAAGGTGCCCGTTACAAGGCAACACTTGTTCTCTATAATCCCAAAGTGTATGACATGATATAATGGATTTAAATTACAAGAAGGCATTTTCCAGTTGAGTGATAGGTAAAAAATTCAGAACGGCAAGAGCAGTTTGAACCAACTCCTCTGATGGGCTTCTCTTCAAACAAAGCCTGGAATGCCCCTTGTTGTCAATATTTTAATTTTGGATTCCTGCAGAAAGGGAATTTCGAAAACCATTATGGAGGCAATTAGAAAGCTATTATTTATTCCTCCTGAAGTTCTAGCAGGGACCTCTGTTCTTTTTTTCAGCTGAAAACCAGTCAAATCCCCATCTATTCCCCACCCCTTACATTAAAAGCTGCAAGGTAAGACGTTAAAGGCAAGCTTTCTCTCTCTCTCTCTTTTGGTATTTAGGTAGAAAATGGCATTAATACTCTGTAACAGTTTATTATTGTCAATTCCTTCCAAACAATTGCTGCATTGTAAAATGAAGTAGGATTGCCTGAAAGGCAATATATTCAGTTAAAGCAGCTTTTGATTTCTCAATATGGAGTTGATGTATTAGCAGTTTCTGAAACTCCTAAATTACTTTTTAACTGGAAGAGTATTTGGAAGAGTTTAAAACCTACAGCTCATTGCAGCTGAAGAATAGCGCTAAGAAAAATACTAATAATCTGGGAGAATGCAAAATAGCCTGTCTTAAATAAATAATCTATTTTAGCAAATTGACAAGCAGATAAACTAGAGTTTTAGGGAATGTTTTATATATATTAAATATGAGCTCAAGCTGAGACTATTTCATAAAAAAAATATTTTTCATGTTTATTGGTCAAACTCACCTCAGCTGAATTTTAAGAGTTGGGTGCCAATCTTTTTATGATGGAAATACAATATATATGAGGGAACTCTGACACATATGATTTGAGTTTGATCTATGATTGTTCTGTCTGAGCTAAAATCCACATTTTTATTTATTTTTAAATTAATTTTCTACAGCTGTCCATCTCAGTCACTGGCTTACAATTCAAAAATATATTACTATTAAAACATTAAAAGCATTTTAAAACAATAAAAACAATAATATTCAAAATAAATATACATGGTTGTTAATGACATTAGAAAGAAAATAAGGTTTAATGATGCTAGTAGGATATAAAACTATATATTGGAAACATGGAATATATCCAATGTAAATCATATTGATTTATGAAACATTTAGAATTTATTTAGCTTAGAGTGTAGCTAAAAAACATAATTTTGCAGTGTTAAAAGAAATTACCAGGCCAGACCTAAAAGGCTACATTAAACAAATATTTTAATTCTCATTGTTTTGAATAGGTTGTTTACTGATGTAATAGAAATATTCATCAATATGCCTTTAAGTGGGCTTGCAATTGTCTAAAAACTGTGTAGCTTTTAAATCTTTGCTTTAGATTGTCTTTCACCTGTTCATTCCATTTTATTTAGTGTGTGTGCATCAGTGGTGAAATCTGAACCAGTTTACTATCAGTTCACTGACTGCGCATGTGCAGATCGGACGATCCGGTCCGAACTGGGAGCATTTCACCCCTGGTGTGCATATATATCTACAGTTTATATTAATGTATATACACAAAGTATTTTTCTTATATTATAGCAATAAAAATGAATAATATTAATATCAACAAATCAGGAGGTTGGATGCGATGGTTAAATTACCCATGATCACGTTTCCATAATGTAAAAACTCCCAATGAAAATATGATGGTTCAATGAATATGTAAGCTTAGATTTAAACAGAGCTACTATATGAAATGCTAAACCACAGAGGGAGAAGCCCCTTAAAGTATACTGCTCAAAAAAATAAAGGTAATACAAGCAGAAGACATCCAAGATCTGAATGAATGAAATAGCCTTATTAGATACTTTGTTCTTTACATACAGTAATTTATACACTGCTCAAACAACTAAAGGGAACACAAAACTACTGTATGTAACGAACAAAGTATTTAATAAGGCTATTTCATTCATTCAGATCTCGGATGTCTTCTGCTTGTGTTCCCTTTATTTTTTTGAGCAGTGTATATTGCAAATATTACTGGCAGACCACCCCCCCCAAAAGGGGGGGGAATATTCCCCATTTTTTTCAGATAACAACCCAAAAAAGTTAAACTGGCTGAACCTCTATTTAGGCTTGGGTGTCAGTTTTGTGATAAAGAATATGCAGTTTTGTTGGCAAGATTCATTAGTGGTTGGCCATTGATCCCTTCCTAGGGCTGAGAGAGAATGACTGGCCCAAGTTACCCACTTGGCTTTGTGCTTAAGGTGGATCTAGAACTCACAACTCTCTGGTTTCTAACCTGGTGACTTAACCACTGCAATGAACTGGCTCTTTTGTTTAAGCTTAGCTCATCTCAACTATATCTCCTTAAACCCCCTCCAGTCCTGGATAGACTGTTAATATCACTGCATCATCAACCCACTTTGTTAGCACTTTTTCCAAGAGGTTATTCATTCCTGCTCTAGTTCTAAGAATCTTGATCAATTCCATAAGCAATTACATTACATTAGTAAGAAAAACGTGTATGAGATTTTGTGTGTCTAATGTTTCATAAAAGGACCGGGAAAATGCCAACTTCATGTTTTTGACTAAAGTTTGATTGACAGGATAGGTTTTCATTCTGCTTGGTCAAATAATACCTGGAGAGTAGACTGGACCCCTCCCTCACCCCAAATATGGAAGAAGCTGGCTATTTCTTCAGCAGCTCAAAAAGCATGCAGAAGCATTTTCTCCAAAGTTTACATTTTTTAAAAACTTTGGCAAGGCACATAGGCAGGAATTTGTGATGGAGAATATGGAGAAAGGAGGGGGGTTCCCTTATTGTTCATCCGTTAAACAAGAATTTAAATCTCCAGAGTCAATGCAGAAAAGCAATCTATTTTCTGAAGTTGGACCACATCTAATCACATAACTTCTGAAGCATGAAATTCCACTTGACCTACTCATGTTTTCACAGCATCAGATGTATACTGGCATGAAGAAAATGTTCACAGCTCATTTTTAGAACACCCATGGGCTATGTTATGTGAAAACCTGCCTGTTTTCTTGCAGCTTGATCTGGAAAAGCAAACTTAAGTGTTTGTGAGAAGCGCTTGGTGTTCTTTATGGACTTTTTTTGAAAGTGTTTGCTATACAACATTTTTTTTGGGAGGGTGATTGGAATTCCCAAAGAATATGATAGATCTTCTCCTGGAATATTTCCTGCTACCTTATTTGATCTCCATTCCCATTTTTCAGTTCCAGGAAATCTGGAATTACTATTTTTGTTACAGAAGTTGCTTCAGGTTTGGGAATTATTTATGGATTATGAAACAGTGTTAATCAAAAACCAGTTTAGTCTAGTGATTAAGGCATCAGGCTAGTAAACCATAAGTTCTGATCCTGCCTTAGGCACGAAAGCCAGCTGGGTGACTGGGAGTTCTAGTTCTATTTTAGGCATGAACGCCAACTGGGTGACTTTTGACCAGTCATCCTCTCTCAGCCCAGTTCACGTCACAGGGTTGTTGTTGTTGTGGGGAAAATAGGAGAAGGAATGAATAATAGGGCCTTGGTAGTACAGTGGTCTAAAGCACCCTGTTATTAACACCAGCTGCCTGCAATTATTGCAGGTTCGAATCTCACCAGGCTCAAGGTTGACTCAGCCTTCCATCCTTTCTAAGGTAGGTAAATTGAGGACCCAGTTTGTGGGGGCAATAAGCTGACTGTATAAATATACAAAAGTATGAAGGCTATTGCTTAGCGCATTGTAAGCCGCCCTGAGTCTCTGGAGAAGGGCGGCATATAAATCAAATAAAAAAAAATAGATATGTTTGCCAACTTGAGTTGTTTATAAAAATAATAAAGGTGGGATATAAATAAATAAAATCTGAACCATATTAGTTTCATAGAATATTTGACATCCAAAACTCCTTTCTAGATATTATTACATCTTCTTACTCCAATTGTTTGTGATGCTGCAAACTCTAATTTTTGCTCAGCTACATCAGTTGGCAAATTTCTTTTTGGTATAGATTGCACAATGGACGTTACGGGGGTGCGTGGGGGGTGGAGAAGAGACAAGTGTTACAGCTATTGTGTGCTGATGGAATTCATGATAAACAGCAGCTTTAGAGAGACCGGTAAGCCTTGATTCAGCTGAAGAGGTTTTACTTCCTTTGTAAACTAACCAGTGAACTCCTGGGATTAATCTACAAGGTCAGGACATCCAAGGTGATTTAACACAGAAAAATGTTTTTTTGGAAATGGGCCAGAAAAATGCTCCCTCAGATAACTTTGACAACGAGCAAAGGATTAACAGAGGGCAGTTTTGTCTATTCCTACCCCCTGGAAACGGTCGCTGGACCATTCGGGTGATCGGCCAATCTGACAAGGCAGATAAGCCCTTGGTCAAAATCCTTCTGTTCTGCCAGAGACGCGCAGAGAGGATTGGTTATGTGTGTATGTCTGTGCATCTCTTTCTAAAAAGGAAATCCAAAGACTACCACTATATGCTTTTTAAAGGTGGAGCTGATTTGAGATACCTGAGGGCATAGTTTTTGTGGCTGTGTGTGTGTGTGTGTGTGTGTGTGTGTGTGTGTCTAGGGGATGTGGCTTTTCCTCAAGTGAGAGATATTTGCTCTGTAGTGTCCTTCGAGTCAGAGATTGCGCTGTTTCAATTATCTTGAGGAGATGGTGTTTGTATATGGAAGAGAATGTTTGTTCTCTGAAGCTGTCTATGTCTCTGGTATTTTGTTTTATAGTCTTATTTTAATAATTTAAAGGCAGAGCAGAACCCGAAGTTTTTATTTTTATTTCATAGACCTAACCTGGCTTTCCTTTCCAACGTACATGTTGTGGAAGAATTGAAGTTGTGGCACAACTGTCTACTAAGAGATTGGACATATAGTTATTTTTTTCAGAATGGACCAACATACGATTGTTTTAGCCACACTGATAACAGCAACAGCACTTATATATGCCACTTCACAGTGCTTTACAGCCTCTCTAAGTGGTTTACAGAGTCGGTGTATTGCCCCCAGCAATCTGGGTCCTCATTTTACCCACCACGGAAGGATGAAAGGCTGAGTCAACCTTAAGTCGGTAAGAATCAAACTGCAAACTGCGGGCAGCTGGCAGTCAACAGAAGTAGCCTGCAATACTGCATTCTGACTACTGCGCCACCACGGCTCATAACGCCACCTCTGATTTATGTGCTTTAAAGCAGTGGTGAGAAATATATGTGCATTTTAAAAATGGCTTTTAAATTAAATTTCATAATATAAAATACACATGAAAATAAAGGTAGTGGGAAAATAGGGAAAAGGTGGAAAAAGAAGTGTTGGGTAAGGGGGGGGGGAAAGAAAAAAAGCATTACTTTCCAACCTTTTTCACTGCGGTAGAATAAAAATAGTCTCAACTTTTTACTTCTACATACTTGTATACTAGCCATTTCTACAACAACAGACTGATTTAATCAGCAAATCCCAAAAGTTAAACTTTCCTTTTTTCTCTCTCTCAAGCAAAAAGTCTAAAAATGGTTTCCAAGTAGAAACAAAACCTGATGTATTCTTTTCTTCGATTAAGAGAAGAATATTTGATTCTCTGCAAGCTCCATCAGTGTGGAGAAATGTATCTTCATTTTTAATCAAAATGGATACATGCCAGAGACGGGATGCTGAAATCGTACTTATCCTATTTCTTGTAGCTATTGTCCTTGGCATTCTTTAAAACCACAGACTGGTTTTCTTACTGTAACAGAGCTGGGCTGTAGAAGGAAAGAATTGGGTTATGGAGTTAAGATTGCCCTCAAATGCCTGTGTTATTTGATATAAAAATCAAGTGATTCCTGACATGGACCAACTTGTTATGAAATGATTCTGTCCCATCTGTTTTTAGACTGAGGCATAGGATCTTTAGCTAGATATACTGTAGATAGAAACATATATGGAAATAATATAATCTTGTTGCTAAAGTAGCGATGTAAGTATGAGGCAACTGTCTCCTCTTTTATTGCTGTATGACCTGCCAGATTTGTATATTACGATGATTTTGCATAAACCACTCATGTTTTGTTCATGGCTTAGGAAATGCTACTTTTCTTGCTCATCAGAATGTGGACATACTTAATTTAATACATAAGCATCACTAAAATAGATGTTCCCTATTGTCTTCTTCATTTTATTCTGTTCATTTTTACTTTTCCACTGCAGCTTCTTGCTTGTTAGGGAAAATGAAGGCAATTGCTATGCTTAAGATAGATCTGTCACAAGCAGCTTAGCCTATGGGCAGATGTATTGTTTTAATTAATCCACCCAACTTCCTTGTTCATATGACAGCTTTCTAGTCCACTTGAGGTGCAGCAGTGAAATGGTATTGTGTGGCAGTGGAAAATATTATTCTCTTGAAATATGAGCCACAAAATGTTTTCCCAGAGATATCCTTTTTTAATTTTGTGTGCCGAGTCTGTTAAGAGCCACTGCAGTGAAAAACCAATATGAACATCTCTTATTTTTCAAAATAAACCATTTTTGGGGGGAATGTAGACTTTATAGTAATGGGTTATTTTGTTCTGCTAGTAATACTAGCAGTTAAGAAAAATAATTCTTTGTCATTTGGGTCTTTTTTTGTTGTTTTCCTTGTGTGATTTTAGCTGCAGCATAAGTATTTTTTTTTAAAAAAATACAATAGTATTAAAAAGAGATACACTGTCAGTAAATCAGTAATGGCAGTTACTAGGAGCCTGGGCAACAGTGTGCAAATGGTTTTATTGAAAATCAATGTGCATCTGAAAAAGTGTGGCTTGTTTTAAGGTCTTTTTATGTACATCGCTAGCTACCGAATGCATTTTAAAGCATTGTTTCTGGGTTTCACTCAGGTAGAGAAATCTGTTCTCATTCCTCACCGAAGTCTTAAAAACATTAAATGAATAGAAGCAAACTCTATTAGGTAGTTCGATAACGAATTTGACTTAAGGCATCATCTGCCTTCCATTTAAGACAGCTACATAAAATTGGATAATTATCCTTCTGACCAGACAAGAGTGCCAATGGCTAATATTGTCTAATATATATCTACAGGAGACCAGCAAAGGTCATGCTTAATAATGTGGAATTTTGCAAAAGGTGAGCAAACTGAGCCGAGAACGGTCATGGTTACAAATCAGTGGCAGGCTTTCTTGCCCTTGATTTTCACCAAACACAGCAAAATAGTCTAGTCCCTGCTCTCATACATGGCATAGCTCCATTCACAGCAGGGTCCACTGGCCTTCTCTCTTCTAGCATCTGACCTTTAAGAGGCGACAACTCTGCAGCCATGCAGATGTTGGTTTATTTATTTGTTCGTTAGTTTGAGAGCCTTCTTTCTTCCAGGATTAATTCTGGAACCTTTTCTCTCTCTCTTTCCTTCTCTTTTTTTCAGTGTCAGCCCTTTGAGATGGACCAGGTCAGGAAACAAACTCCCTAGGAAGTCCAGAATTGTATTTTATTGATATAAGCTATAATAATAGAATCCTGCAAGTCTTGAATATTCTTTCCTGCCCTCCCTTTTCTAACCCAATGAGTTAGAGAGCAATCATAGTGAGCCCTCCTTCCCTCCCTCCCTCCCCTCTTTTATTATTTTTATAAATAACTCAGGGCAGCAAACATTCTTATCTTTCTTCCTCCTCCTATTTTTTTTTATCACAACAACAATCCTATGATGTGGTTTGGGCTGAGAGCGAGAGTGACTGGCTCAAAATCCTCCAGGTAGTTTTTCATGCCTAAGGCACAACTAGAACTCATTGACACCTGGCTTCTAGCCTGGTGCCTTAACCACTAGACCAAACATACTCTCTCTGCTCACAGGGCTTAAAGCATGTTTTGGTCCTTTTCGTTTACATAATGATTTATGAAATAATGATATGAAGGCTGGCTCTCCTTCTCTACAATCAGGTTATCAGAGGAGGGACAGGAAGGATAGTTCTAAAAAAATCTGAACAGACTCCTTGCCAAAGGCTTTTGAAATTAGGGTGAAAATCGCATGAAATTAAGTCCAGGTTCAGAAGTTGTTGACTGGTATATGCTTTATAAAATATGCATTGAACTCTTGATGGAAAATAGGACATTTCAAATAGGAAAAGAGAAGCTTCTCTAGAAAGCTCTGCCCAATGCCTGTTATGCCAGTTATTATGCTTGGAGAAATGGACAATCAATTGGGAACTGAGTTCCAATCTCTCCATTTGCTCAGGAGGCCTTTTTGTAGTCATCTTCAAGAGGAAAGACTAAAGATTGAATTTTTCAAGCATTCACGAATGAGGTTAGCAGGATGAGAGATGCTCCTCTGAGCTACACAAGAACTTGATGTGTTGCTTTTGTACAATTCTAGATTCATGCCAATGAATGGATAAGGG
Source organism: Ptyas mucosa (assembly GCA_012654045.1). Taxonomy (NCBI): domain Eukaryota; kingdom Metazoa; phylum Chordata; class Lepidosauria; order Squamata; family Colubridae; genus Ptyas; species Ptyas mucosa. The sequence goes on along the minus strand of WNWU01000004.1, from coordinate 47,156,400 downwards.
AATTTCTGCCAAATAGTGCCATTTTGAATAATGTAGCCCATAAAAGTTTAGCCATCAGGGACCTATCACACACCAAACACTGTTACTCAGACAGCTGCCTCTGAGGGAGCTGAGTGGCCAATTGCTCCTACAGCTTAACCAAGAGTCCTGGAGGGCAGTGTCCAGCAGTTGGAAAGAAGGGACCTCCTCGCTGCAGCCCAAAGTGGTCAATAAGAACTGGGCAGATATCTTCCCTGATGGCATCATCAATGGAATCACAGATAACAATCTGAGATCATATCAGTGGCAAAGACTGGGTCAAGAGAAGAGCAAAAGCACTAAAAACCAGAATAAGTAAAGATGATTTCATCTCAGTTGTGGGAATAGATGATGGCAATGTCTTGAAGACAAATCATATAATAATTGTTGCTGGGTCATGTCTTGCTGTGGTTAGGAGATGCGAAGAACAGCTGAGGCTCAAATATTTCTTCCCGCTCAGCGGTCTTAACTTTTGTTCTTGTAATTTATTGGTTTTACAATTGTGTTAGATATATTTCTAACACAATTGTATTAGTATAAACAAGAGCAGGTAAGCTGTTTGGGAAACAGCTTACCTTTCCATTGTGTTGACTACATGTATCCTCGTGTTCACTGCAGCTTGATCACTCTCTTGTGATACATGGTTTTCATGTATTGCAAATGAAAACGAAACAAACCCTAACTGTACACAATAAATCAAGTCACTTTTCCAAAGTTTAGTATGGCTCTTTTAGTTTTTTTTTACTTTGACTTTATTGTTAATGAAACGTGTTTTTGTCCAGATGTGTAAAATGAAGATCTGTCAAATATAGCCCTATAAAAGAGTTTGCAAAATTGTGCAAGAAAAAAAAGAGTACGTAGTAAAATTTGAGCAATAAGTTTAACAGTATATATCTAAGTGTGTCTTAAGCTATTTGCAAGATCTAGAATGAGATGTTCATGAGGCATTCATTAAACTTGACGGCTGAATATTGGTGGTCTCTTTTTCACCATAAGCTTCATATATTGCTGAAGGAAGGCATTAGGAAACCCCTGGGAGTTGTTTGATTGAGGAGTTAGTAAAAAATAACTAGACCAAACGCACAGTACATTCATAGTATAATAATAGGTATTAATGACCCTTACAAAACAAGCTGGAAGATTTCTCTTTAATAATATATTTAATTTCTTCAGATTTCACCTATGGAGGTTTTAAAAGGAATTGCCTGGATTGCGAAAAGTTTAATTTATCTCTGGAGCTTTTATTTTTCTCACTTGCTGCTGTAGCTGACTATCTAATTAAACCAGATGAATAAGACTAGCTGGAATCGCCACAAGTGGCAGGAGCCTGGATAAAAATAGCACTCATATCAGAATTATCCATCTGTTTTGGTTTTATAAACTGGCAACTGGAATAAAAAAGTCCTGTTGTGCAGCTCCATAGCCCCTTAAAATCTTTAGCTTTAATTGTGGAAAGGCATCCATTTTTTTCCTGAAATGAAAGTCTCCTTTCTGTTCTATGTATTAATCTCAGGTATTCTGCATGTGACGTAAAAAGTATAATTTATTATGATATATTATGTATTAATTACAACTATTTATACCCCTCTTTTCAGGGCAGCAAGCCTTCTAAAGCAGTTGACAGATTACACAAACAATTGTAAATTAGAAAGCAATATTATTTCAAAACAATTTAAAAAGCCCCGGACTCTATACTCTATACGGTATGATCTGAGCCCATCATTTCTTCCTTTGGAGAAGGCCTCTGCTTGTCTTCCCTCTTCTCTCTAATAACACCCTCTGATTTGCAAAATGTGTGGAATCTGATTTGGTCAATTGATTAAGTCATTTTTGTAATTTTCATCAAATCATTTTCGGCTTCTAAAACGACTACATAGATTTTCTCCATAATGATTTGTCCTAACCTGGTCTTTCAGGCCTTCTAACATGTGCTCCTTGCCATACAAGTCCATCCACTTTGCTGCTGGTCAACCTCTTCTATTTCCTTCCAAGAATGTGATTTAATCAGGTAAGTGAATAGTCAAACTAGGATTGGCTGAGTTTTTCAAAGTCATGGGAAGAAAAGGGATATCTGGTGGCACCTTAAAAACTACCTTGTTGTGGACTATAGCCCTCTTCGTCAGAGAAGCGTGAAGTGGTATCTTAACTTTACAGTCATGTACTATCCATACATTTGTAGATAGAGGGATGGTCCCTAAAAGCAATAAATTGTTCTATAATGAACAGCTTAAAATATTGAGAAACATACTGTAGTATAGTTTTTTAAAATGATAAACTGCATGGAAATGCGATACAATTATTGTTGAACCTTCTGTTCCATGGATCTTCAGTTCCCTTTTGTTTGTTTCACTGTTCCTCTTTATATATTACACCTGCCAATTTTGGATATAATTTTGTTCACATGACAGACTGGACATGAGTTTACAAAAGCTCATACCACAATAAAATTGTTAGTTTCCCCTGAGCAGCAGAACTTTCATTGGCATTTGAATGTTAAATACTATTGGACTGGTGCCTGGGAATAAACCTGAAATTATTCCATTCTGTGATTTAACTTTGTGCAACACAAGACTTTTGCACTTGTGTATGCATGAGCTGTAATTCCTTCGGGGAGCTTAAAGAAGAGCAAACGAAGGCAGAATTGATTTGTTTTTTCTCTAGCAGACAGAGCTGAATTAAGGAGAGACTGCAAGGCTTCTCACTTAGCTGGAAGGTACTAATTTACTACTTCTGCTTGTCTGCTTTTTATTATTATGTTCCAGGATTCCAAGCGGAATCTCTGTTAAAGCCTTAGCAGCTGACTATCTAAGCTCAACTATGGAAGGTTCCCATCTGGAGAACAGCCGCTTGCAAACATGCACCTTTTTCTTAAAAAAGAAAAACTGGCAAGAAAACTCTCTCCATTGTGAGGAACTCATGGGGTGGAGGAGGGAAAAAGAAATGGGATGAGGGTCAGCATGGTGAGGCATTTGTCAAGAACTTAATCATCACAATGGCCACGTTGATTTCTTTCACTGCAGCCTTATTTTTCTTTGCCGTCATTCCATGTTCACATGCTTTCTTCAAATGAGGGAATAAAATAGAATTAGAAAGGAAGAACAGCCTCCTCTTGTTTCCCACCCATATTTTTTGGTGAAATAGCTTATAGAGGAAAAGGACAGTGAGGCCTACTGACAGTGACAAAAAGAGACACTGATTTCCATCACCTCTTTGTTGAATTACAATTGCCAGAATTCCCAACCAGCATGACCACAAATCATGTGGTCATGCAATACCACTTTATAACGCCTTGTTAAGACCACACTTGGAATATTGCATCCAGTTTTGGTTTCCAAGATATGAAAAAGGATGTTGAGACTCTAAAAAGAGTACAGAGAAGAACAGCAAAGATGATTAGGGAACTGGAGACTAAAACATATGAAGAATGGTTGCAGGAATTGGATATGTCTAGTTTAATGACATGATAGTAGCGTCCCAATATCTAAGGGTCTGCCCCCCAAAAGAGGGGGTCAATCTATTCTCCAAAGCAGCCGAAGGCAGGACAAGAAGCAATGGATATCTTAACCAAGGAGAGAACTAACCTAGAACTAAGGAGAAATTTCTTGACAGTTATAACAATTAATCAGTGAAACAACTTGCTTCCAGATGTTGAAGGTGTTCCAACACTAGAGGTTTTTAAGAAAAGATTGGACAACCATTTGTCTGAAGTGGTATGGAATTTCCTGCTTGAGCAGGGGGTTGGACTAGAAGACCTCCAAGGTCCCTTCCAACTCTGTTACTCTGTTATTCATGTTGGTAGTCCCATCTGGAGGGCCCAGGTATGGAGGCTGATGTACAGCCGATCATTCATAGCATCTGTCAGCTCTATGTGGTAGTCTAGGCAAGAAGCACTCCCAGAAGTACTAGTTCTAATTTTATTGTGAGGTTAGGTTAGCAGAATCTTGCATTCTGGAAGTGCATCCTTCCCCAGTCAGATTTACAATCCAAGACTTCTGAGATGTTTGCCACCCCCCCCCTTCCTTCTGCAGACACAGCTACTGCTTGTCTGACCATTGTTTAATCTGAGGTTCATCCACACATTTCCAAAAGTCCCATATTGCAATACATTATCTTATGTGAGAACCAGTGGATGAGATAGAATACAGAATAACAGTGTAGGAAGGGATCTCCAAGGACCTTGTTCAGAATGTCACGATATTTGGCTAGATGCACTCCAGTTTGTTTCTGAAAAGAGCTCAGTGGGCAAATACTGAGTCTATCGGGTTCTTGTACTTGAAGTCAGGCAGAACATGTCATCTTGCCTTTTCCTGTCTAGAATGAACAACAGCAACATGGAATTCACAAAAATGACACCACAGTGGATGAAATTAAAACCCTACTAACATGTTGTATATTTTCTCCTTCATCTCCTTCAATATTTAGCTCTTTAGATGGTGGAATGAAACTCTTAGTAGGAAATATGAAAAGAAACACAGGAATTTGAGAACTTTTGGTGGCATAATTGATAATTTGCAAATAGCTGATCATTGTGATGAGGGCAGATTGCAAGTGAATTTATGTAAGGGAATGATTTCTGAGTAAGAATAATCTATTTCAGGATCCATATTATAGTGTAGCTTCCCACATCATACTAAGCCACAGTATAGTTTGCTTGGGCTTGATTTAGTATATTAGGGGAACCCAGTACTGTATTGTTTTGCAAACCACAACTTAGACTTAGCCTATTAGATAAATTTAGCCAATTGTGGTTTATTTTAATAAATTACATTTAAGCAAACATTCTGAGTATGTCTCAGTACTGTGCTTTTAACTCCCAATGGCTGGAAAATGGCAAAAATATTCTGCCTTGCAAGTTTTTTCCCCCACATACCCTCTTTCCCCCAAAATAAGACATCCCCTGATAATAAGCCCTATTGGGCTTTTGAGCGCATGCACTAAAATAAGCCTCCCACCGAAAATAAGCCCACTCTGAAAATATTTAAACACAGAGCTGGAAATCAAGTAAGACAGCAAGAGGAGCCCCATCTTGCTCCATGCGCTCCAAAATAATAAGACCTCCCTGAAAATAAGGCCAAGTCCTTATTTCGGGTTTCAAAAAAATATAAGACAGGGTCTTATTTTCAGGGAAACACGGTATTAGCAATCCTAGTATGCATAGAATAGCATGAACATCTGTGGGCTTTGGTTGCTCTTGTGACTCCTAACTAAAATGTGGCAAACTAATTGATATTATTCTCATCAGTAGTAAAGATTGCTTCATGTAGTATGGATACGACTAAAAAGATAAAGGTTCAGTGCTAATCTCCGTTTCTTGGCCAAAGGGAGCTCTGGTGGCTCAGTAGACTAAGGCAGTTATTAACATCCACTTACATCTGCTGCCTGCAATTACTGCAAGTTCAAATCCCACCAGGCTCAAGGTTGACTCAGCCTTCCATCCTTTCTAAGGTAGGTAAAATGAGGACCCAGATTGTGGGGGCAATAAGCTGACTTTGTATAAATATACAAAAGTATGAAGGCTATTGCTTAACACATTGTAAGCCGCCCTGAGTCTCCGGAGAAGGGCGGCATATAAATCAAATTAAAAAAAAAAAGGAGCTAGTGTTGTCTGAAGATGATTTCTGTGGTCATGTAGCCAGCATGGCTATAGAAAAGGCTCACAGAATGTTGTTACCTTTCCCACTGAACTGTTACCTATTAATCTATCTGCATTTGCATGCTTTTGAACTGCTAGGTGGGCAGGAGCTGGGGCAAGTAATGGGAGATCACCACATTGCGTGAAATTTGGGTCTTGAACCTGGGTTATCACAAGCCCAGCTTCTTTAACCCCTGCTCCATCAAGCCCCCTTAGGGTACGGTTATGACTGGTAAATTAGTCTGTATCTTCCTTACATGAAGATCATAATGGATAATGGAAGATACTAATTATGGTTCTGTCTGGTCTATAATGTTAGTATGAATGACTGTACATCGGAATATAAGAAGGCTAAAGGGCATGGATTAACAAAAAGAATGGGGGGAGGGAGAGAGAGGAAGAAGGAAAGCGAGAGAAAGAGAAGGTTGTGTGTGAAACTAAAACAAAGGGGAAGGATATGTCTGAGGTAAATGAAAGTGCTCTGATCTTCTGGGATACAGTTAATGAATACATGCAACAAGGTGAAATGCAGGTTTAATTATGAACAGAAAAGATAAAAATATGTATTTAAAGTATGATTTAATATTATTTGAGTTATAGTAGGTGGTAGGTACATATGAAATAGAAATCTATAGGTTGGAGACACTTTGTGTTACGAATGGTGATAATGGAGAAATAGAGATGAATATACATCTAAAGGTATTGATTTGACGTTTTGAAATTAAATATTTAAAGAATTAATGAATAATACCTTTATAAATGTGTGACAGACTCTTTTTTGGTAGTGTCAAGTGTGGATCTTGGGAAAAAGTGACCCAAAAGACAAGGAAAGGTGTGAAAGCATGCAAAGTAGAAGAAATTGCAGGAAGAGAAAGTACAAGACCTGTAGGAACAGTATTGGAAGAAGGATTTATTTTCTAAGAGAATGAAGGAAAAGTGAATGTAAGAAAGAGAATTTGGAGGTGACTTGGAACAGAGGAAAAATAATTATATTACCTAATATGCAGCTATACTAATAGAAAGTACGAAAAAGGGTGCTTGATGAGGAGGCTTTGGATGAAAAAAAATGCATTAAAGAGAAGGATGTCTGCAGAAAATGTGAATGAGAGAAAGATACTGCTTAATGTTTACAGTACAGAGGGAAAACAACAGCTTAGAGGCAGAGGAGATGCAAACTGTTGATGAAAATTGTTATTGAAATGGTGAATAGGTCTGAATAAGAAGTTTCTATCAAAGTAAATGAAATTCTTTTTTAAAATGATACAATAATTTGGGTGAAACTGAAGTGAGGGAATACTGGAACAAACACTGTAGAGATTTGTAGGGAATGAGAGAGAGATGTTGAAGAGTGGATTGGAAATGAATGCTAGAAATTTATATTTATTTCAGAAATTTAAATGGAACTCCCAACTCAGTTATGACTCTGTCGTGTACAACCAACAAGAAACAAGCAAACAACACATTTAAAAGAAACAATAAGATTAAATAGGCAATTAGGAATCATTTATATTTCAGCCCTCCAGGCAGGAAGGTCAATTAATGCCCCAATGCCCAAGGAAAGGATGTTAGTGTCCAAGAGAAAAAAAAAGAGTGAAAAGGAAGTAATACAAGCTGCAAGAATGTTGAAAAATGGTAAGGATGCAGAGGTAGAAGGTGTAACTGGAAAAAAAATTAAAATATAGGTGGGATTTACTTACCGGGAGTAAGTAAAACTGGGTACAGTTTTAAGATCTGCTTGTGAAGTTTGCCTCTGTACTTGATAATTAGAAAAATGCTGATACTGTTTTCCCATACAAAGAGAAAGGTAGCAAGAATCAGTGCAAATTCTGCAAGGGGTTAGTTTATTAAATTTTCCTGGGAAAGTGGAACACTGACAAAAAGTGAGAATATCCCAGAAATGTAGTATTGGTAGAAATTTGATAAAAAGAGATTTGAGATATGAAAAGAAACACAGTTTGGGATGCAGGTTATGGTTTTAGGCTAGGCAAGTTTTTGATATTCAACAGGTCATTAAGAAATCTGTGAGTGTGAGAAAGTAAGGCTATTGGACAGTTAAGAGAAAGCATGTGATAAAGTAAAGAGGCTTGAATTTAGAATGTTTTGCAACACTATGGAATTAAAGCTTGATCGTTGCTGAATGTGATAAGAATAATATATGAAATAAAGCATGAATGGGAATAAAAGAAGGCTTAGTTGAATCAATATGATGATTTACACCATCTTTTTGGTGTATATGTATGGATATAAATATATGATTTTTTTGTTCTGATGTTAGAGAGGTGCTGTCTTGGGAGTGATACAATGGTGAGTTTCAAATTTTTTTACTACTGGTTCTGTGGGTGTGGTTTGGTGGGCGTGATATGGCTTGGTGGGCATGGCTTGGTGGGCATGGCAAGGGAAGGATACTGTAAAATCTCCATTCCCTCTCCAATCCAGGGGAAGATTAAAGATGCAAAACCCCATTTCCTTCCGATCAGCTGGGACTTGGGAGGCAGAGAATAGATGGGGGCGGGGCCAGTCAGAATTTTTACTACCGGTTCTCTGAACTACTCAAAATTTCCGCTACCGGTTCTCCAGAACTGGTCAGAACCTGCTGAAACCTACCTCTGGAGTAATAGTGTGTGTACTTGTAGATGAAGATGATGCCATAATATTGGCTGAGATGTCCAATGATTTACAGCAAATGTTGTATAGATTGTACGATGCAATGAGAAGTTTAGGTCTGAAAACACAGTAACTGCATCAAAAGGCCAAAGTAGCTATGTTTAACAAGGAAAGTAGAGTGAATGATTGCAAACTGTACATATAATTTGGTGTACATAAAATTTGGTAAATATATTGTTAAAGATGGCAAAATTTTAAGACATGCACATTTTGGTAGAAGGGTCCTGGATAGCATAGAGGGTACAGAAGGCTTGTTAAAAGAAGCAAACTTGTCTGTTCATTGATTCATTTGTTTTACAACATTTCTACCTACTCCTGTTCCAAAGAATGGCATATATTTTCTAATTATCAGGCATAGAGGCTTCTGTATTCTTTGTTTGGTGGAAGTGAGACTTGTGTTAGGTTAGAAGCATAAAAAGAAATTGAATGCAAATGGGAACCAAACACATCAGAAGGATGTGGAACAAGAAGAAAGAGCACAGGGAATGAAAGGGTACTGAATGAATGTGACTGAAAGCAAAAGTGGATGCAGAAGAGGTATGTTGGGTCATGTATAGAGGTGTGTACACTTTAACCCTGAAGCAGAAAGATGATTTGGATCTTACATGGACTTGATTACCATGCAAGACCAGGAAAAGGCACAGCTTTTTTAAAGCATCACTGGTCGGTACAGTGAACACACAAGAAGTGGATGTGAAGCCAGTTTAGTGTAGTGGTGAAGGTGCTGGCCTAGAAACAGGAGATGGCGAGTTCTAGTCCCACTTTAGGCATGAAGCCAGCTTGGTGACCTTGGGCCAGTCACTCTCTCTCAGTTCAACCCACTTCACAGGGTTTTTGAAAATAGCAGGTGGAAAGAGTATTAGTATGCTTGCCACTTTGAGTTGTATATGAAAAAATAGTTGGATAAAAATAAAAAACTTTTTTTATTTAGCTACATTCCTTTCTTTTTCTCATCTCATATGTTCAGCTTTTTTCATTTACCGTTTCATATTCCTTTTTCTGCACTCTGCATGGCGTTGCTTACTCCAAAGGGGAATTGTGTGATGTATGTATGAATGGCTGCTTATGCAATGATGGCTTAGCAAAATATGTGACCCTGAGCACCACAATTGGTTTCCCAACAACAGCATTCTCAAATGTCTTTAGAAATTGCTGGATGGCCTGTTATCTAACAGTGAAAAAGAAAGAAAGAAAGAAAGAAAGAAAGAAAGAAGGAAAGAAGGAAAGAAAGAAAGAAAGAAAGAAAGGAAGGAAGGAAGGGAAGGGAAAAGGAAGGGAAAGAAAGTGGAAAGGAAAAAGAAAGAAAAAAGAAAGAAAAGAAAAAAGAAAAGAAGGGAGGGAGGGAGGTTGTGTATGAAGACGAGAAGAGGAAGCAGAGTATTGTAAGGACATCAGGTACCAACTTTCATGAAGTTCAGGAAATAATTAACTTCACCACAATGTCCTGGTGAAGAGATATATCCGTGAGAGAAGCTAACTGTTGCATGGGACCAGACCCACCTGTCCTGTTGATCCCCATACTGTAGTCTGGAGGTTGGTGCTAATTTATTATAGTCCTGAGGAAGAAAGGGCCAAATAGCAATTGCTCACAGCTTTTTTTTCTTTAGTTCTTTGTGTAATTTATCCATTTTAGTTCATGATGTAATTTAATCCATTGCCTTAACCTAGTGACTCTATGTATTATGGATATGAAAGTAGAGGAATCCATAACGTGTTACTTTTGTATATTGAAACTACACAAAACCATAAGTGGCTGTGGTTCCCCAGTCAACTTCCAACTGATGTTAAAGCAGTTTGTTATGCTTGTTGCATCAAAGCAAAATGGCTGCCAGTAGATTTGGAAGACAAGGATGGGGTAGTGGAGCAAAATTAGGATGTGAAATGCCTTTCCTACGGATGATGTAGGAATTCTTTTCTCTGGCATGTTTAATTTTTGGTCTTTGCCAAGGAGAAGAAACGTGGAGAGGAAAGGATGGCTGAGAACCAGGCTTCTCAGTTTGAAAAATGCACATCACCAATTGTTCTGAAGAGAACCCCACTAGACACATCTGATAGGAGTAAATAGCTCTGTGTGTATCATTTTCAAAGGATATTATACTTAGAAAGAAGGGAAGTTCATGCGAATAGCAAACCAGGGAATTATAGCTTTTCATATGCTCGGGAGTAGAGAAAATGAAGGTTATGATCACAGTTGGCACATACACTTTTTTCCCTAGCTTGCAGGGTGAAATATTCAGGGATATAAAATACATTTTTATGCAGTCAGATTGTATTTCTGTTTTAGCCACTGGTTACTACTCTGGGCCTTAACTCAATACTGTTACTATGGGCAGCTGCATTATAGCACTATTTACTTACGTATTCATGGTAGTGACAGCTTTGTGTCATACAACAGCTGCTGAAAGCAAAGCCGTTCAGTAAGGGCAAAATGTGATTTGAAAACTCTCCGTGGATTTTCTCTACACATTATTATGTTTTAATTTTGGTTACGGGATTCTTTTGTTTTGTTTTTTTATTCCACTTGTCCTCCCCAACCTGTGCTTATATGTCTGGGATTGCAACGAGGAAAAAGAAAAAAAAGAAACTCTGCCTAAGATGATACTAAAAATATACCGGTAGTTATTTCATTCTGATTCATCCTTAAGATTAAAAAAAAAGCAGACTAAGATGGTTGATCCTCTTGTTTTATTTCTTTATCAGAAATGATAAAGTTCTTTATATGTGTTGGATCCTTTCTTGGGTTTTCAGGGCTTTAAATCAGGGCTTTAAATGGGAGACAAGCTAAGTATGTTTAGCTTTGCCACTGAGATCATTTCTAGAGAAGCAGCTGGATTAATTTGTCAGAGCAAAAGCGAAAACCTGTGACATCTCAAGGATTAACAGGTTTATTATGGGGCAGAGTCCACAAAATGCTGCCGCCTGCTGAAGTGAATTAGACTTCTTAAAAGCTTATACCCTAATAATGGGCGAAGTCCCAATTAATAGCATTTTAAACATTCACATGCTTAATGTGGACTAGTTGCATGCATTCTGCTTTTATATGACAGATGCTGATTTGTGCTTTATTTATTACAGGTAGCCCTCGATTTACAACAGTTCATTTAGTGACTGTTCAAAGTTACAACAGCACTGAAAAAAGTGACTTATGACCGTTTTTCACACTTACGATGTCATGTGATCAAAATTCAGATGCTTGGCAATTGGTTCATACTTATGACTGCTCCTGTGTCCCAAGGTCATGTGATCACCTTTTGCGACCTTCTGACAAGCAAAGTCAATGGGGAAGCCAGATTCACCTAACAACCATGTTACTAACTTATCAACTGCAGTGGTTCATTTAACAACTCTGGCAAGAAAGGTTGTAAAATGGGGCAAAATTCACTTAACAAATGCCTCACTTAGCAACAGGAATTTTGGGCTCAATTGTGGTCATAAACCAAGGTCTATCTGTAATGGGTGAAGTCCCAGATTAGTAGCATTTTAAACATTCACATCCTTAATGTGGACTAGTTGCATGCATTCTGCTTTTATATGAATTTTATATACAATGCTGATTTATGCTTTATTTATTACAGGCAATCCTTGACTTACAACATTTAGTGATTGTTCAAAGTTACAGCAGCATTGGAAAAAAAGTGAGTTATGACTATTTTTCACAGAAAGATGATTTTACATTGCAACATCCCCATGGTCATATGACCAAAATCCAGATTCTTGGCAACTGACTCACATTTATGACAATTGCAGTATTATCCCAGGGTCATGTGATAATCTTTTGCGACTTTCTGACAAGCAAAGTCAATGGAGAAGCCAGATTCATTTCACAACTGTGTTACTAACTTAACAACGGCAGTAATTCATTTAACAACTGTGGCAAGAAAGGTCGTAAGATGGGGCAAAAGTCACTTAACAGATGTCTCACTTAGCAACAGAAATGTTGGGCTCAGTTGTGGTCGTAAGTTGAGGTCTACTTGTATTTACATATTTTAGAAGGGAAACATCCCAAGAGAGTATTCAAAACAAAACCCTCTCACATAATAAACCAATATGGACAATGCAAGAATGAAGTAGATTAAGGTAGTGTTACATTCACAAAGATCACAGAAGAGATAATTAAAGCCCAAGATTAAAAAAAATCTTGCAGACACAGTTCAAAGCTGTAATGATGGCCAACTGCTACTGAGAACGAACTACCTTTCTATCCTCTGCCAGCAGCTGCATTAAAATAGAGATTTTTGTGCTGGAAGACTGATGTGATTAAAAGCAGTTTTCACATTAAAAAAGAAGCTATACACCTTGTGACATCATAAAGCCTGTTATCCATATGATGTTCCTCCCCATAGCATTCTTTTTCTGATTCTGAGAGATAGGTACTTTATTAATTGATTAGCTGTTGACCAGGAATGTAATGTTTCTATTGAAAGTCTTGAGGGAGCATATGTGCCAATGTCACCATTGCTTCTGCAGGCTTTCAATGTCCTGGAAAGTTGCTCAGGAAACACCCAAAGACCTTAAGATGACACCTCAAGGGGACTTCCAAGGGTGGTGGATGGCTATTTCTGTACTTCTTTATCTTATCTAGAGTGTGCCAGTTTGTCTGGGTGGAGAAGTGGACAATAACAATAGCAAACATATAGATATGAATGTCAAAGTTCTCCCTTGCTAAAAGAGGCCTATCTTTATTCAGCTGAATAAATGCGTAAAGCTTATTGGGCTAAATACTTGGACTCTGTCTTTCTTTATACAAAACCACACCTGAAACCGGCAAAACATAGTCTTGCAACCCTATCAAAAAATAAAACAAAAATAAAGTACAGGAGGTAAAATAGATAAAAAAAACACGTGTAATAAAATACATGTGGTAAATACAAAGGATCAGCATTCAGATAAATACATTACCCTTACGAGATACCCCAATTTGTTTCCACTGGATGGGTAATGGGTTCTTAGCTCAACTGCCTTAATTGTACATTTAGCAGTTCTGCTCACAATGTATACATTAGAGTTCAGGGGGACATAGGACCAGCTGTGATTCATATCCCAGTGGCCTATTTTTTCATGCAGGGATGTTAAATATCTAAGCCTATGAGGGGCATGTAGTTGACAGTTGTAGAAGGACAGACAGAGCCTGGTTGTGGGGAGGTCAGGGGTGGTGGTGGCGGTGGCGAAGTCAAGAAAGGAATTAGCCTGGAGTCATTACTTTCCCACAAGTGGTTTAAGTTCAACTCCTTTTGGATTCTGCCAATTTTGTGCTGACCGTTGACTAGATGTTTCCATATAGGCGTAAGCAATAAATCAGCTTAACTGGAACTTATTGTGTGATCCTGATACCTCACACCTGACACAGACAAACAAAACACGAGCAATATCTTTGATGGCTGAGCTTTCTGATACTGGTTCTTTCACCTGGATTGAATCAACAGGAGATCATGTAGAATGCATTATGTTTGGATAATATTAAGATTTACCGAGAGGTGCAGAACAAGATTTCCCCTTGATGAATGAGTTCCCTGGAGGAACTCATCTAACATATTGTTTCCATTCAAGTCTGGATCAAAAGCTGAATGATCTAAATGATCTCCATTCATCAGTGTCTGGAATTGACACTGATCCCTCATTCCCCAACACCTCGCCCAAGAATATAAGCTTGGGCGGTGCCGGTTCTAAGTAGTAGCATCTAAATTTGGGTTTTTTTCATTACCTCCTTGCCACTTTCTGTTTAACAAAATAGGGACCATACACGAACTTCCAAACTCTCTACCTTCAACCCAGACGCGACAGATTTTAATAGAATCATCAGAACAATGTCGTCAAAATTACCTTTTTATTTTACAAGAGGGACTTTGATTCAAAAATTGTTTACCCAGGGTAAACCTGTGACAAATAAGCAGGTTGAGAACTGCAGGCAGTGTCTGTCACGCTGGGCCTTCTTTCCTCTCTGGTGAGCTCAATCTGGGTAAAAATTGCAAATGAGCCTTGGTGTTGCTAATGATGGGGAAACAATTCAGGTGTAAGACACATTGATTGGTTCTGAACATCATGTCACTCAGGAAGTCAAATGTTGTCCTTATTTACAGGAGTAGAACTTGTAATGAAAGTCAGTGGAAGTGACAGATAAAACACTATGTGCTACTTTAAAAAAGAAAACCACAAAATACAGATATTCTCTGCTCTGCCAGGATATACTGATTCTTGACTTACTTAAAAATATTCATATGTTTGATATCCTTTTTAAGAGATGCCGCAACAGTACACCAGTGTTGCAATACCACTCTCTACACCAGTAGAATAAAGATGACAGATAAAAGCATGCTGGTTTTCAGACTTACCTTTTCACAATCTGCATTGATCAAAACATTTTTGCACTGCACCCAAAAGGGGACAATGCTGGCATCAAAATGACCTGCTTTGAGAAGGTTTTCCAAAAGAGATTGCCAGAGCCATTTGCCTTTCCTAATTGATCTCCGCTTCATTTGAGCTTTGAAGCTAAGAACTGGCCATTCAAATTGGATTTGGAAACAAACCGAGAAATTGTGCAAATCCTTTAAAATCAGTGATATACTGTCTGAATGCACTATAGCTGGCAATATCTTGGGGTCCATGTTTGCAGGAATCAAAAGCTTTCCAATTGTTTTCAAAGGCAGTTCCCCAGAAATGTGTCGCAGTTTTCCAGCTAAGAGATTATTCAGACATGGGTGGGTGTGGCCAGCACAAAGGGTTTTTAATTTTTTTATTCTACCTTTATTATTTGTATTATTTATTATTATTTTTATAAATAATAAAGGTAGGACAATATATAAATACATAAATAAGGTGGCACTAGAATTCATAGACTCCTGGTTTTTAGCCTGGTGCCTTAACCACTAGATCAAACTAAATTTTTGTGACCGGCTTGGCATTCGGGCTTCATTCAGAACCATGGTGATGCAATGGTTAGAATGCAGTATTGCAAGCTAATTCTGCTGACTGCTGACTGCCAGCAGTTCGGCAGTTCGATTCTCACCAGCTCATGGTTGACTCAGCCTTCCATCCTTCCAAGTCGGTAAAATGGCTCAGATTGTTGGGCGCAATATGCTGACTTTGTAAACTGCTTAGAGAGTGCTGTAAAGCACTATGAAGTGGTATATAAGTCTAAGTGCTATTGCTAGTCTGGCAAGTTACAGAGCTCAAACCTTAGTTTCTTTTGTATGATTCTTTTCATGGTTGCTGCTCCAGCAACATACATAGCAAGAGGGATGGCTATGACTTAACAGCCCTAAATTTCAGGCACCCATATTCACTTGCCTCATATTTAAAGGTGCAGTGCTCTTAGTGCTTGTTTTCCCCCCCTCTTACAGTAGACACGGTAGTGCTAATGCCCCACCATTCTGGGATGGTAGAAATCCATCTTGTAGAGAGCATTTCATTATTGTTCAATCTTTTTCTTTCAATGCAATAGTCAATAAACACCCACTAGATCAAACCAGACATTGCAAAAAATCTATGACTTTTGTTCTACATATAAGCTATTTTTGATAACATCCAATTAAAATAGGGTTTTCCAAAGAGGTCAGTATTGACCCCTAAGGGTTAATCTGACTATCCAAGTGGTCAATGTTATTATTATTATACTTGATCAAACAGCCAGCCAGATGTTTAAGCTGGATTTAGCATTTTTATTCACCTACCAAGTCTTTCACAATGATCTAGGTTAGGCAGATGTTATTGTTAAATAGTATTATTATGATTTGTGTCACAGTAAGTCAGCCAGATGTTCAGAATAGATTTTATCCACCCATTGAGGCCTTTCCAAGGACCTGGAATAAACAGATGCTGATATTTGATAGTGTTAAAGAATTGGTGCAGGATGTAATCTGTTCTGAGCAAAGCTGCCTTTTGCAATTGACCAACCATTTTTTTCAATGCCAGTGGTGTTCAAATGGTGTTCCAGATGTTTTGGGATTGTACCCAAGGTGCCTATAACTATTGGTATGACATTTGCTTTCTTTTGCCACAGTCGTTCTATTTCTATTTGCAGGTTTTTGTATTTTGTTATCTTCTCCTGTTAATTCTCTTCTCTTCTGCTGTCTCTTAGTACTGCCATGTCCAATATCCAGACGTTTTTATCTTTTATTATTATTATTGGTAGTACCATTAGTTAAAAGTACTACTCATTCAATTATTTTCATGCAATAAATGTTTCGGGGTTGATAAACAAATTCAGGAAGGTTTCAATGAGCTGAAGAGTTTAGAGACCCCTGAAATAAAGTGCATCTAGCAGATTTGGCAGTTAAAAAAAAAGATAAGATGAGCTAGACCTGAGATAGTACATGGATGGGAGATTACCAGGACATCTCAGAGCTGATTGGGAATTAGAAAAATATTGGAAGAAAAGAATGGGCAAACCACTTCTCTACTGTTGCCCCAAAAAATTACATGAGATTTGTTTGCAAGCTCAGTCCACAAGCCAATATAAAATGTGCAGATAATAAAACAATGCAATTAAATATACAATAGATTGCAGAACTAAAAGGACAATTGGTACAAGTGACATTCTATCTGAGGCATTGTGAGATGATAACATTGGCTTTGGTTCTTCAAAACCCCAGATGAAATAATAATTAAAAAAAACCCCACTCACTATTTGTTGAAAAGATTTTGCTGTGAATGGCATTTGATCAGAATCAATGCTGGTAAATATCATTAGATGTTTACTAACAGAAGCAGGTCAAGTACACTTTACATATAAATTTCCATTTGTTATTGATTGTTCCATGAAGTGCTAACTAGCAAACATGAATTAAGTATCCAACTTTCTTTGCTAGAGGCAAAACGTTTGAGTATCTTATCTACTGATAAACTGTGTATGAATGGCTCATATGAAATGTGAATGTGAAATGTAATTTATTGTGATGAGAAATCAGCTCTTGATTTTTTTGAAGTATGATTGTCTATTTTCCACATGCAAGTCAGTATTTGATGCAGAAATAATTGAATGATGAATATGTTTATATGAACTCTTCTGGGAAGCACATAAGTAATTTAAAAGTGCTGCATTGGTTACTGAAGTTGATGTTAGTCTTGAAGGCACAAAAGGAATGGGAAATACCAGAACTTCTTGGGGAAGAAATGGCAGTAGTGGGTTCCACTTACCTTCTCTACCGGTGTTGTGGCTCTGACCCCCGAGGCCATCGCATCGGAGGAAGAAGGCTCCGAACATGAAGGAGAGGAGCCAGCCAGGCCTCCCTTCCCCGGCCCCTCCTCTCTGGCAATTCCTCAGCTGCCGGCCGAAGGAGAGGAGATTAGCCAGGAGCCAGGTGTCTCCGATCGGTCGGAAAGTGATGAGGGAGACAGGCTGTGGCTGGACCCACGTCAGTGTCGGCGTGTTAAAAGATCCCAGCAAATGAGGAGGCGTGCCAGGGATTAGCTGAGTCACTGGACCACACCCCACAGGCTATATAAAGGAGTGGGGTGGCAGTTTGAATTCTGTGACGGACAAAGTTTCATTCTTGTTAGTTTCTTGGTGTCAAACCTCAGTCGGCTTCAAGGATTGGAATTTGAACTGTGTTTTTCCCAGCTGGTGTGTATGTGTTTGTTATCTGGTGAAGGAATACCCCCCCCCTTGTTTAGTAAAGAACTTGGCAGCCGGTTCCCATAGGGCTGCCCAAGCCTTGATAACGAAACCTCTGTGTGTGTGTCAGTCATTTAACCCTCGTCTGTCTGAGTGGGTTTGTGCGTGTGGGGGACGGGAACAGAACAACTGGTTCAGAACAGTGAGCGGGTGTGTGCGTACACTTGCTTTGCTTGCGCATGGTGCTTCTACGCATGTGCAGAACCTTCTGTGCACGAGCAGAGTGTCCGTGATGATGTCCAGGTGGGTGGGCAGAGCCTCCTGCCGCCGCCACTATTGGTTCGCCCAAACTGGGGCAAACCAGTAGAAACCCACCACTGAGAAATGGTGAACTGAAGATGACTCTGACAACTGCAAATATACTAAATCTTTGCAATTCCTCTACAGAGAAAGGAGGGCACTAGATATTGCCCACAATATCTGCTCCTCATGAGAGGAATGAAAGACTGTGGTCTCTGGTGAAATTAGAGCTCTGGGAGACAAGGAAACACTATCTTAGCACAAACTGCAATTAGTGCCTGAGTTCACATACTTCCCTTTCTAATCAGTTAGGAGATTGAAAAAAATATTTATATTTGCTTTACTCATATAGTATGAAGCAAAAAACTGTATCATTGGACGTTTTGAAGGATATTTTTGGAGAATCGACCCAGAAGTAGATTGTAAAAGTGTCTGCCATTAGAGACAAACTGTGTTTAAAAAATGTTGTGGAAAAGGGACAAGTTTTGTCTGATAGGACTGGGGCTGATCTGAAAGTGGATTTAAAAACCACTGGTTACAAGAATGATACAGAAAAAGATGCTACATGGGATATATAAATGAAAGCATCTGATATCTTAGTAATTAAAAAGGATATACAAATAACAAATCAATAGAATGGTCTGAATAACTTTCCTGTGTTTATGAAAGAGACTTGTTAAAGTTGGAAGAAGTGTGTGAGAAAGGATAAAAGAAAAAAATGAAAAGATACAAAGTTCTAAACCCCTTTGAAGGGATTAAAGATCAAAATTGTTAAAAGTAAAAGAAAGGAATATAAAATTGGTTTATTTGGTCAAGATTAAAATAGATACAGGTGCATTGTTATCTCTGGTAACTGTTAATGAACTTTTGCTGATCAAGACTGAACAAGACAGGTTTAAAGTTTTTTTAAAAATAGATAAGAAATGATATATGATGGGAAGAGATTATTTGTTGTTTTTTAAGAGAGGTTACTAAAATTGTTTACATACTTATTGTGAAGAGGGAAGATATTTCTTTTTCTTTACTGTATTCTTATTTTTCTAATTTTCTTTCTATTTTTTCTTTTCTACATTTGGTATTTCTTTCTTTTTCATCTTTTTAATTGTAATGGTTAATAAAATTATTATAAAAAGGGAATATGAAGCACTGCATTACAACTATTATGTGCAAGTTGAGACTGATTGGGAATAGACCATCATTTTGAACAGATAGAGGAGAACCTGCTTGTTTATCAGCCCCCAATTTCTCATCCTTACTGACCTGGATCTTGTCACACTCCCTAGGCTCACACATCACTTCCATAACAGCAGGTTGTTTTAATGATGCTCCTAGTTCTGTTTAGTACCATTAAAAAAATCTGTACATTCAATTGTATTATTAATTCGTGTGTGCTTATTCTCCAGTTTTCTGCTTGTGTGCTCTGTACTGGTTCCTTTCTTTCTTTAAGACAAGCAACCCCATCCTGCTTTGCCTGCTTGTAAATATGGATTTTCTCACTTGCTCTAAGTTAGCAATGGCACTTTATAAGAAGATATATCCCACCTCCCCACTTATATTTCTCACACTGCTGAAGGCAAATTGGGACCAAAACATGGGAAGGCAAAAGAAACAGGAGCAGGAGCAGGAGCAGAAACATGATGGGACACATTAAGCTTTATATTAATTCAGCCTTCCGTTTTATAGACACATTGTTGGTTGATTGAGGGGAGAAGTATATGGAAGAGCTAGCTTAGCAAACTAGCATTGAACCCCAAAGGACAGAGCAACCTATTAGCTAGCAGGCAAATGTATTAATTTCACTTCATCCTCTTGTGATCTCATGTATAATAGCAGCCTGGAATCCTAAGTTTACATCCCCCCTTTTCTATTTGTACAATAGTTTGCTGCAGAACCAAGTACTGTTTTTATGTTGTGTTAGCGATCAGCTATATCCTTCCCAGCTCACAAACGTTGCTTTACAGTATGTACCTGACTTCAGTTCTTCAGTAGGTCTTTTGCACACAGTGGTTTTCCTTCTTATTATATGGGTCAGACCACACCCCACACTGCTCACTTAATGTTAAAATTAGTCTCTGGCTTTACTGTGCAGATTGTAAACACTGGATATTGCAATGCCTAGGCCTGTTGTGTACATTTCTGTCCTCAGGTTGTATAAGGGATAGCAAGGATTTTAACAAATACCTGGAATAGATTATTTAGCTTATCTCAGTTATATCTCATTTGTCTTTGGAGAGTTCATGGCAATTTATATGGGCTTACGCTTCATTCTTATTCTCATTACTGTAACCTTGTGAGATAGCTGGCTTGAGAGATAGCAACTGGCCCAAAATCATCCATTAAGATTCAAGACTGGATCTCTCCAGTCTGATACCCTAATTAATAAATAAACCTGGCCTAAATAATGTGAATTATCTTAAAAGATATTTGAATATCCCAAAGAGGTTGGATCACTGACTAGTGACAAGTACAACATAAGAAGAATCAAACAGCATATTGCGAACCAGGTTAGGCACCTCCTATAATGATCAATAATGAATAATTTTTCATTCCAGTAAAATCTGCTACTGATTACATCTACTTGGGAAAGAAATGGAAGCGATGGCGTCCTTATTTCTTTTTGAGGTGTTTTGATGTGATTATTCATTTTTAGAAATAGAAATTATAGGAATCTATTTTTATTGCGAAACATAACACATCAAGAAATACATGAAATGAAAGTTAATGGGTATAAATATTTATTCACTTATCAACATGCACAATACTATTAGAATAAAGTTCTTGGAAAGGTTGACAGTATGAAAATCATTCTAGATTGTATATTTTCTGCCCTTTGCTGCTCCTTTTTTTTCTTGTGACAAAAATAAAGAGACCAGAATATAGATTTATGGCTCCTTTTTGCACTGTAAATGCATTAGCAATTCAGTTATAGGCCATTATTATTAATTCGACATTCTCTCTGCTAATACAGGAATACAATTTTTGGCGTTTTAAATACCAGGTGGCTTCCTCTTTGGCCCTTATCATTGTTGGCTTTTCCTGCAGAGGATCTGACTTTGAAATCTACTTTCTTACTAAAAAAAAAAATACCTGCTACACATTAGAAATTAGTAGCAGCATGCATAATGTTTTTCTTTATAGATATTTACAAATATGTCCAAACAGTGAAATATTCAGACATAAGAAGGTTTAAATGCCTGTGCAGTATACAGAACTTGGCAAGGCAATTTATACATTTTCTTGCATCAAATTAGATTACATTTATTGAATTTCATTTTTGTTTTTGATTGCAAGTGTCGCACAGTGCCTTGGAACTGAAAATCTGCCATTAGTGTCACCACGAAAATGAACACGTTTTTAATAATATTATGGGAATTTTGGGGTAGAAATTCAGATCAATGCATACTAGTGGAGTGTTTTCTTTTAAATTTTGATGTTTTTGGAAAATTGAAAGATTACTAGAAATACTAGAAATTGATGTAAAAATTAATTTCTGTGTTTATTATGTAGCCCGGGACAAAAATATTATTTTATTCTTTCTGCTTATTAATCAAATAAGTTTTACTAATTTGCATTTACCAGTTGATAATCTTTATTTATTTAAGGGTATATAAAGTGGGTTTACCTTTTGACTTCCTAGTAGGGAAAAAACATTACAGACAGTTAATCATAGAAAGGAAAATATAAAACTATAATGTTAACTATAAGTACAGTATATAACTGGTGGTGGAAGAATATAATAATGCATTGTTATATTCAGATGCATATAATGTCAGATCAGTGGTGAAATCCATTTTTTTTACTACTGGTTCTGCGGGCGTGGCTTGGTGGGTGTAGCTTGGTGGGTGTGGCAGGGGAGGATACTGCAAAATCTCCATTCCAACCCCACTCTGCGGCCAGACAGAGGTGGTATTTGCCGGTTCTCTGAAGTACTCAAAATTACCGCTACCGGTTCTTCAGAACCTGTCAGAACCTGCTGGATTTCACCCCTGTGTCAGATGCATTAATGTGTCTCATGCAAAAAGAAATGAGAAGAGGGGAAACCAACAATGAGAAAATGCACAGGTGAGCCTTACCCAAATAAAAGGCTTTGCTTTCTTTAATTATATTATTTGCCAGGTAATGTACTCAAAGCTGTCAGTCCAGTCTGTTTTGCTAAAACTGAGCTCTTATGAAAGATTCAGAAAAGATTGCTTCCTATTAAAAATACCCCAAGTGTTTAACAGCTAAATTATAGTGCAGAAAACATGAAACTTCTTTCTTAAATATGCAGATTTTCATTGAATTGTCATATGTTTGTGTTGTTTTTAAGAGAATGAACAGCAAAAGCCCTGGCCAGGCTAGGCCAAATTGAGATCCAGGCTGCCAAGAATTGCTGAAAACACTGTTAATTTGAGAGCTGCTGACAAGAAATCTATTGTAGATAACATCAGATTAGTAATTATCAACTCTGGCAACTTTCAGGTGTCTGGACTTCTGGACCCAGAATTCCCCATCCAACATGCTGCTTAGAGAATTCTGGGAGTTGAAGTCCACACATCCTAAAATTGTCAAGGTGAAGAAACACTGTTTTAAAGGAAGAAAGACCACAAAATCAACCTCACAAAATAGTAGATGAGTATTCAAATGATGTTTATATATATAATAAATGGCTTCCTATTTCATGTACTCTTCCTCCTTTCACTGTTACAGATTTGAAAGCAATTGAATTTAACTCATCATTCTCCAAATAAATTCCTTGTTATAATCAATCTCTGTGAAAATGAATCAACCTTGCTTATTATAAAGATGTTTTGTAGCTTTCAGAAACTTTCATTCTTTTTTTGGTATATTACTAGAGGAGTGGGAAAATCACTGACTCTTCCAGGTATCTTAATCAAATACCCACTCAAGTTTGGAAGAATATTTTAAATGTAGATCCAGCTTGTAAAAAGAACTAGAGTTGGATCGATCTGGATCAAACACATAATTGGCTACTCGATTGATAAAATCAATTAAGGTCAATAAGGCTCCTGCTGCTGATTGTGTTATGCCTGAATTAATTAAGAAGAATTCTACCTGGCGGGCGCATTTGTTAGCATTTCTCTTAGCATTTATAGATCAGACCGGTTATATTCCAAGAGATTGGGGGATGGCAATAATTGTCCCAATTTATAAAAGAGGCAATAAGAACGTGCCATGTAACTACAGGCCTATTAGCCTTTAGAGTGTTGTTAGCAAGTTATATGCTAAACACTTACCATAAATTTTAAATCACAAGATTGGATAGAGATGAGTGCTATCCAAGATAAACAGGCAGGTGTTGGAGAAGCGAGGTCATCAGATCATAATTTGGCCCTACATCATCTTGTAATATATACATATATAACTCTAAAGGCTAATAGGCCTGTAGTTACATGGCACGTTCTTATT
>WNWU01000004.1:47071516-47127827 GCA_012654045.1 Ptyas mucosa | reverse complement strand
GTATAGTGCCACCAATCCATATTTTTGTTAGTCTCCTGAAGTTGTTGTCTTGGAAGAAGTTCACCCTCATCGTTTAACAAATCTTGATATTTCATCATTTTGCCTATTTCTAAAGTATTCGGAAATATTAATGCTTCCATCGGGGACCACCATCTCGGTATTGATGTATAGTATCTCTTTCTTATTCCCAGCCAGATTTTATACAGTGAAGCCCTGATAATATGTCTTTGAAAATACATGTGTTTTTTGTCGGGTCCGTCCCAAAGAAAAGCATGCCATCCTCTTATAAGATCAAATCCTTCTAGGTATAATATTCTCTTATTTTCCAATTTTATCCAATCTTTGATCCAAATTATACCGGACGCTTTGTAATATAACTCCCAGTTTGGTACTGCTAGGCCTCCCTTGTCTCTTGTATCCTGTAGTGCTTTGATTTTGATTCTGGGTCTTTTCCCTTGCCATATATATGTTGCTACTATTTTGTTAAGTTTTTTTAAAAAATCCTTCCCTGGATATACTAGTATGACCTGATATAGAAATAATATTCTCGGTAAAATGTTCATCTTTATTGTGTTAATTCTACCTATCAGTGAAAGTTGAATTTTGTTCCATATTTCCAGATCTCTTTTAATTTGTTTTAATAATTTTGTGTAATTATCTTCTTTAATTGTTGTGGATTTCGCTGTCAGCCAAATACCTAAATATTTTATCTTCTTTACTATTTGAAGTCCAATTTTTTCCTCTAATTCTGCCTTCTGCATCTGGTTCATATTTTTGGTCAATACTTTGGTCTTTTGTTTATTTATTTTGAGGCCTGCGACTTCCCCGTATTCTTCTATCTTTAATATTAGCTTTGGTCCTGATTGTCTCGGATTTTCCAGATTAAATATCACATCATCTGCGAATATTGTGTTCATTTTCAGTCTATGCTACACAAATCACCCTTTCTTTTGGACATAAGGATAGAGGCAAAACAGGACTTAATGTTCCTCTTTGTTTTCTTTGGGTCATCTGTTAAATTTCTTCATTTGAAAGATGCAGTGAGCCTGCTGCCTCCTTTGTCTTCGTCCTGCTGTTGATGTATTTGTGCGGGAAAGAACTCTTATTGATGGATTTTGGCTCTGTTGCTAGCCTCAGCTCTATTTCTGCTTTTGCCTTCCTGTTCTCATTCTTGCTTTTCTGAGCTGAAGCTCTGTAGATTTCCTTGGCCGTTAGCCCTTTCTTCCATTTCTAATAAGCCTTCCTCTTAAGACTCAGCTTCTTTAGACCCATTGACGCTTTTAATTTATATGAGGTGATTAAAATTGGCCTTTTAAAAATCCATTGTTTGATTTTTACTTTTTTTACTTTTTTAAAAAAAGCCCTAAACTTTATTTGAAAATCAAGTTAACTAACAATGTATTGCTGCTTATCTTCCAACAATGGATGATATTATTTTATGGACAAGACCCGGATGGACAATCCATCAGATTTGGGGGAAGTTACGTAGGCAATTTCCAGTCAATGTCTATATATCCATATTAGAGCAAGAACACATGTCGCATAAGAAAAAAAAAACATTATTAAATCCCAGCAAACATAACAGACATTTAACTGGCAAAACAGGGAAAAAGTCAAGTAAAAGGCAGGAAAAGTAAGACACGAACAAATAAGAGCTAAACATCTACCCATATCTTTAGACACAGAATTTTCCTGAGAGTCTGGAAAGAATACCGTGGATAGTTAGTAAGGGCAATCCCAAAGGAGTGATCCTTGGTTATTTTAGCCTTAACCTTTTATGAACATGACAACAGCAGAGTAGAGATGGCAAGAAGGATAGCAAGCAGTGGTGGGTTTCAAATTTTTTTACTACCAGTTCTGTGGGTGTGGCTTGATGGGCGTGACATGGCTTGGTGGGCACGACTTGGTGGGCGTGGCAAGGGAAGGATACTGTAAAATCTCCATTTCCACCCACTCCAGGGGCAGGATGCTGTAAAATTCTCATTTCCTCCCAATCAGCTTGGACTCGAGAGGCAGAGAATAGATGGGGGCGGGGCCAGTCAGAATTTTTACTACCCATTCTCCGAACTACTCAAAATTTCCGCTACCGGTTCTCCAGAACTGGTCAGAACCTGCTGCAACCCACCTCTGATAGCAAGTTACCATGTCATGCAGCTTAGAGTCACCTTGAACTGCAAGATGGGTGGCAAATAAATTTAATAATAAAAATAAAATCTGATCCTTACTCTATTCTGCACTGTGAAGGAAGCTATTTTGTGAATGGGTATAATATCTCAAACACAAATAGGTGGGCCCTAAGTTATGTAAGGCTTCATCTGTTTCTTGTCCCACCAAGTCCTGCATTCTACTGGAGAGATTCATCTTGTCATATCTCTATGACATAGTAATACTCACTTCATACTTGGCCCTTTTACATTTCTAAAGAATCAGTAAGCCTTTTTTTCTCCCAGCCTTCGGGTTAGAATGGAATTCTAATTATTTTGTACAATAATTCCTATTTTATTTTCTCTGAATTTCTAGCCAGTAGCAACTTTTAACCAGGTTTCAAATATAAGAATTGGTCAAGCAATAAATACAGTGTGTTGTAAAATATTAAAAAGTAGTTTCAAGGGGGGCTTTCTCCCTCTTGTGGCTTAGTATGTATGTATGTATGTATGTATGTATGCATGTATGTCCCATCTTTATTATTACTTGCTTTTATCTATTTTGGCTTGCTTAAAGTAGGGAACAGCTGACAACGTCCTAGGGAACTCTGTTCCCTTCCATGTAAAAGGGGATCATTTTCAAAGTCTCTTCTCTATATTCCTCATCCTATGATAAAATGACTGAAATGCATACATAGTTGGATGGCCACGATCCTTGAGATCAGGGAATAGACTATAACTTGAATGTGGTGCCTCCACCTACTCATCCCTGCTTTGTTTATGTTAATAATACACTCAGTCTTGCAATATGTAAGAAATAATCTTGCACTAGACCTGTGAGGCAAACCTGTGGCACGGGTGCCACAAGTGGCACGTGGAGCCATATCGGTGGGCACGCGAGTTCAGCTCCGGCACGCGTGCATGTGCCAGCCAGCTGATTTTCGGGCCTTCTGGGCCCACCAGAAGTCAGGAAACACACTATTTCTGGCCTCTGGAGGGCCTCTGGGGCAGATTGGGAAGGCCGTTTTTGCTCTCCCCAGGCTCCTAGAAAGGCTCTGGAGCCTGGGAAGAGCAAAAAAAGGGCCTACTGGGACCACCGTGCCATCATGTGCCAAAAACGGGGGGAGCAGGGGGGGCCAGGGCGCATAGAATTATGGATGTGGGCACGTGTGTGTGTGACCCCACCGCGCTCCCCCCGCTTTTGCCACGCAATGGCAAAAAGGTTAGCCATCACTGCACTAGACCAACCTTAAGACATACTGGCAGCAGAAAATATCTCAATGTTTTGATGATCAAGCTATGAGAATCCAAACAATGAGAAGGGAAGAGTTACAATTTCCTGGAAATCTCTTTATGAAACCCTGTTGGCATAGCGTCCCTTAGATCTATTAGTTTTGACAACCTCCGTTATTCTGGTGCGTCTTATCATCTGTAAAGTTAACAAGGGCTGATAAGAGATGATGAGGCCCCATACCAGTTTGTATTTCAGCACTCATAAATATTTCACAATGCCACTTTCTTACAATCAGATACATTAGTTTGCTGAGTGTAGATACTGCTGAATATTCACTCACTTGCTGGGCTTTAACAAAGGGACTGGAAGAATAAAACATTAAAAAAAAATCAACCAATAATACCCTCAGGTTATGCAGCTTTGCTCCAGTGTTGCTTGCTTTCATACGTCTTCTGTAATTTGAATATTTTTTTTTAATCTCTAAGAGTGGTTATCATTTTCCACAATAACATATTACAGCAATTTACAGACATGCTATTTTCCACTAAGTTATTTTTATAGCTCTGAGAATGTCAATTCTAGAATGCCCTTTAGTATCTGAATGGCTGGGTTATTATGTATTTAATTTGGAATTAATTAAACTAATTTTGAATGGTTTGGAATTACTGCTGATTCTTTGGAGAAGATATTTAGCTAGGAACGTATCTTCATTAAAAGTCTCCCATTTGATGGAAATAATCTCTTTCAAAAGCCACGGGTGAATATAGCATATTTCATGTTTTATTATTATTTGTTTAATGTTTAAATCATTGTAGTCAAATTGATTCAAAAGTAACAGAAAGAGGGATTTTTCATTCTCCTTTTACTTTAATACGATGGAGTGCAAAAATATCACTTGATTATCAGCTGCAATATTAATTTCTCTTTTTGGTTGCTTGACTCACAGCGAGAATAATGTCAAGGCAGCAGAGAACCAATTAAATTGATTTTAATCTTTGTCAGGGAAGATAACATGCCTTTTTCTTTTCTTGTTTAAATAATTAAAGTTTCAGTAGGTATTATTTTAGAGTTTAAAGAAATTGGTATCTTAATGTAATGGACCTTCTAATTACATACTTAATAGTCTTTAATAAGTTAATCATGATTTTTCATTTAATGTGTGTTTTGGTTTTTTTGTATTAACTTTGTATTTTCTTTTGTGAGACTTTAAAAAAAAGAGAAAGAGGGAGATTATTTTGCCTCTGCTTTTATTTGAAGCACTATTCTCACATTTCGTATGTATATTTTCTTTAAAACAAACAGAAAAGATTTCATTAAAAGTACATGAGACACTTTCTCCTCTTATTGGCATTATAAATATTTAATGGCACAGCTCAATAAATTAAGAGGTCAAGAGGAATAAGCTTTTCCTGCCTCAATTAACATTCCATGAATTACATACTTTTTATATTTTGAATCGTTAGATCGTTGGAAATATAGCCAAGTAAACTTTTTAAAAGATCTTTTTAATGGGGGAACAGGCTCTTAAGGTGTTCTGGTGGTCCCTTAATAGGGACCATAACTGAATGTTATTATTCTAGGCTTAATTTGATGGAATTTTGTATATAGTAAAGATGTATTTTCCAAAAGCTGTTCAAGTAATGCTTAGAAACTGATAGAGGCAATAAATATCTGGTGGCTTGGAAGGATTTTCCTTTTGATCAAAACTATGATTCTCTTAAAGCCCTTCTTGACTCATAGAAAGTTGATGCAATTGTACCCCTATTTTGTTTAGAGTCTAGTGAGCTTTGTAGATTTTTAGAAGACAAGGAAACAATAGCTATAACGGCAAGAGAGACAATGAAGGCAGTCTCATGCTGAATTTAACCAAACTAGGGTTGTGTTGGTGCCAGCAAAGTAATCCTACATATCATCCCAAACTGTATTAATAAAGCAGCATTTGACAGAGAAAAACATCAAAACAAAGCTTTATTTAATCTAGTATTCTGTGCCCATTGTAGTCAACCAGACGCTCCTGAGAAGCCTGCAAGCACTTTAGTATCTCACTAAAACATGTACCGCATTGTTTCTGATAAAGGAAGCCAAAATAACGAAAACGACAATGACAACGACAACAACAACAGCAGTAATAATAATAATAATAATAATAATAATAATAATAATATTCCAAACAGTATCCTCAATGTTATAACTGTCATCTATTCATTTGTTTAATTATCTTTTCTAAGCTGTTTGTTCTTAGTCA
The DNA here is from genome assembly GCA_012654045.1 of Ptyas mucosa. NCBI lineage: Eukaryota > Metazoa > Chordata > Lepidosauria > Squamata > Colubridae > Ptyas > Ptyas mucosa. The sequence goes on along the minus strand of WNWU01000004.1, from coordinate 47,122,204 downwards.
TTTCAATGTCATCATTGCCTGTTAGGACTAAATTGACGCAGACTGATATTTTTTTCTTCTAAACATCCCATAATTCAATTAAACATGATGCTATGATAAAATCTGGCCACTTTACTGCTCATCCCTAATCCTAATCGCATTTGGGCAAGTTTAAAAGCACGGTTGTCGAACAGACTTTGGACAAACTCTACTCTTAATTTCTTTCCAGGTGTGGGAATTGTTTATTTAGTCCTATTTTCTTGATCTTTAAAGGTAAGAAGACTTTTTCTCTAATTTCACGACAGCAATTTACTTAGAAATCTTTGATAAGGAACTTTGATAAAAAAAATTGGACACAAATCTGAGCTAATATTGTCTAGTGAATTGCCCCTAATGCTTCATGGGATAGGCTCATGCATAAGTGCACCAGCGTGCCTACCATCCCTGTCCTAATATTCCTTTTTACTTACTCTTTTCATGTATTCAAATTATGTTTATACTTTTACCTGTTATCTTATATATGCTTGACAAATAAACTTATGATTATGTTGATTATGATTATAGCTGGCAAGCTAAGGCTAGCATCTAGCAAGAAAGGAAAACCGACAGCTTTGCTAGTGTTATTTTTTTGCTCAGAAAAAGATGGCTGCTTGTGGAATTGTGCCACATAGCTCAGCGATTGAGCAGTCTATCCTCCTTTACACCAACCACCTGCCCTCTGGAGATCTTCAATAAATAAGTGTGAGATTGTGGGTAAGAATGTGGCACAAGCAGTTATGGGAATCGCAAGGAGTGGGAAGCGAGGTATGGGATATCTGAGGAAGTAGAGAAGGCCTTGAGAAGCCCAAAGCAGTAGGCTTGTGCCTGCACTAGGACCCCAAGTGTCTCCCCCACCCCCCCAAGCCACTCCATGCTCCACTTATTGACCAGTGCGTCCATTTAATTATTCAATGAGGAAAGCAGGGAGAGGGCATTGTTAGGTGAGTCATTTCACGTAATGGCCATCGTGACGTGGCAGACTCCATTATAATTGTATCTTGAGAATTACCTGTATTGGTAATCAAACTGAGATCCACACATCTGCTACATGGAAGAGTAGCAGGGGAGATGACCTTGAGGGAAATAGACAAAACTAGTTATACTGTATAAGCAAAAAGGACTGAAACGTACCTTAAATCCTGGGGAAGAGGATAACATTTGGAAGAGACTCAGGCAACTTCTCTCTGATTAACAGGGAGATAAGAGCAGGGGTGGGCTTCAAAAATTTTAGCAAAGGATTCTCTGCCCAGTTGCTGGGTGGGCGTGGCCTAGTCAGCCTCCTGCACCATGGTAGGTGGGTGGGGGGCATTTTTGCTCTACCCGGGCTCTGGAGGCTTTCCTTGAGCCTACGGAGGGTGAAAACAGCCTCCCCAGACTCCAGAGGCCCTCTGGAGGCTGGAAACGGGCCCATTTCCAGCCTTCCCAAACTTCCATCAGGCCCGTTTTTTGCTCTTCCTGAGCCTCTGTGCGCATCCTGCACTTACCTGCATCCAAAATGGTCTGTGTGAGAACTCCTGGGAGGGGAGGGGCGGAGTGGGCAGGACCAGCCAGGATTGGGATTTGGGGGTTCTCCGAACTGCACAGAATCTTAGCTAGAAGTTCTCCTGAACCCCTGCGAACCCCCAGCAGCCCACCCCTGGATAAGAGGGAGGGGAGGTAATAAAGCTTTATTACAGCCTGTTCAATAAAGTAGAGTTTTAGTCTTCTCATGAAGTTAGTTTCCTGATTCCTGACAGGCATTCTGATGATTTTAAAGTTCTAGTTACACAAGAGTCACTGTCAATCTTTCTGGTTGCTCTGTAGTTTTTCTGGTCTAGAGCAGAGGTGGGTTTCAGCAGATTCTAATCAGTTCTGGAGAACCAGTAGCAGAAATTTTGAGTAGTTCGGAGAACCAGTAGTAAAAATTCTGACTGGCCCTGCCCCCATCTATTCTCTGCCTCCTGAGTCGCAGCTGATAGGGAGGAAATGGGGATTATACAGTAAGCTTTCCCTGGATTGTGATGGGAATTGAGATTTTACAGTATCCTTCCCCTGCCACACCCATCAAGCCATGCCACGCCCACCAAGCCACACCCACAGAACTGTAAAAAAATTTGAAACCCGCCACTGGTCTAGAGATACATATTATCTTCTGGATCATATATATGTGTACCATCTTTAGCTGAAGTATTTGGGCTGATGTTTCTTACTTTGGAGGAACATGGAAACTGGAGAAAAAGAAGGTTATTTTTTCCCCCCCAGTGGCTATTCACACATTTAATACTGAACAATGATTTTGCATACATTTTACTTCATCTTTCTTAATTTTATACTGAGTACTTCATTGATTTTCATAAGTATGTGGAAATATCTTTCCTGGACAGAATTAGATATAAATTAACAACATTGATTGTACCTTCACATTTGTGTAATCACATGAAACTGCATTTATCAATGATGAAAATGTATATGTGAAGCAAGATCTTAATAATAATGTAAATAATAAAAAATAATAATGGATGTGTAATGTATAAAACTTCGACCCCAAGTATAAATTAATTTGTTAATTTTGACCTTATGTTGATTTGTGAGAAAGTTGTCACAACATTCAGTGAGTAGCAGTTTCCAATTATTTTTACTGGTTTCAGTGAAGTTTTAAACACCATTAATTCTGTAAGTTGTTGCTGAAATCAAACTGAGAATACAGTAGAATTCTATATTGTTTGTAGTAATAATAGGAGGTATTAGTAATAAAAGTGTGTCTTCAGAAATTGTGTAAATCTTTATTAAACTGTCTAATAGAAAATCATTTTTTTCTTATTTGAACTGGTATTTGATAACCAACCTGGAGAAAATTAAGTTCAGAAGAAGCACTACCTTGTATCTTTCTCTATATCAGTTTCTTCCTAGGATAGGTTCTTCTGAACCTTTTAATGCATGCAGAAAATCTAGATTATGTAAAAACGATAACCAAGAATTAATGCTGACTTAATTGACCAGTACAGAATCAATCAGTTGAGAAATACATGTATCCTCAGTGGGTAAAAATTAAGTTGGGTTGCTGAGGGGAAAAAAAAGGCAAAATGAGGCATGAGCGATTTATGAAAAATATTATGAATAATGTGAGAGTCATTTTTGCAGGAGCTGGCTAGTAAATATTTTATATATTCATTAGCTGTGGAAACGGAAATGGTATTCGAACTCGTGCAATTACACTTTAAACAATTCATCAAATAAAAGCATAAAAGTTTACCTACCAATGGGAGAGTTGGCCATTTTGTTTCAGTCCTTGTGACTGACCTCAATTGCCAATGTATGGCCAGGAGATCATTAGATCATTAATAAAAATCACTCGGTGCAGTTTATGTATGTTAAAAATGATCTTTCCCTCACCTCCATGTTTCGAAAGCATTTGTGGAACTGAAACAGCATATAATTTTTCGCTTTTTTGTGTGTGAAAGAACTTCCTTCCTTCCCCTTATATTAGATAGAACCTCAAATATGTTCCTTTCTCTGATAAGCTAATGTGCCTAATTAAAACCCGTTCAAATAATTTTAGCAAAAAATCTCACAAAGGTATTCCCAGCAATAAAAATACAATATATCGAATTCAGTAACTAATTTCTTCCATGCCATCCCAAATCATCAGGCTGAAATAGCTTTCTCACTGCATCTAATTATACATCTGGTCCTAGTTCATAACAATGGTTTCTCTGCTATGGAGAGAAGAAAGGTTATCTTATGGAGAAATTATTATTATGACAAATCTATTTAATTTTTCTTAATTAAAGATATGGAGAAACGAGAAGAAAAATGTGATACTTAAAAAAAGACTTCTAGGGATTTTTCTAAACAGAGCAGGGTCAAGAAGTACAGCTTCTTCCCATACTCATATCTTCCAATCAGCTGATTGTCTCCCTATGAATATCCCTCAGAGTAATGCATTATCATAGGAGATGCCTGGAACAACAGGTGCCATAGCCACAACACAAGTCCTAATTCTGAAGATCCCACCAGAACCCAGAGCGTGATGGCCAGCTGTTATGAAGAGCTCCACACTTGAGATTGAAGGATGAGCCTTGTTCTGAGAGATGGTTGGTAGGGTAGCTAATGAATTTGTTTGTAATTCACAACTGTAATTTTGTAAACCAAGATGATTAGGGAACTGGAGGCTAAAACATACAAAGAATGGTTGCAGGAATTGAGTATGTCGAAAAGAAGGACCAAGTGTGACATGATAGCAGTATTCCAATATCTAAGGGGCTGTCACAAAGAAGAGGGGTCAACCTATTGTCCAAAGCACCTGAAGGCAGGACAAGAAGTAATGGATGGAAACTAATCAAGGAGAAAACCAATCTACAACTAAGGAGAAATTTCCTGACAGTTAGAACAATTAATCAGTGAAACGAGTTGCCTCTAGACATTGTAGAGGTTTTTAAGAAGAGATTGGACAACCATTTGTCTGAAATGATATAGGGTTTCCTTCCTGAGCAGGGGGTTGGACTAGAAGACCTTCAAGATCCCTTCCTACTCTGTTATTCTGTAATGTTGTTGTATGCATTAACATGATGCTGTTTCATGCATTAGGGCATCAGGCATATGATGCATATTATTTATTTGCATCGGTTTCGTACAAAATCAAAGACCAAAATGAAACAAGATACATAATTTGCATGATGACTTCATGGTGTATGTATGATATCACCACTTCTTCCATCCTGTGTTTTCATTCTCTTGAAGCAATTATTTCATTCCATCTAATGGAAGGATTACCCCAGCTTTTGTATGATGACGATTTTTCAATTTTTTAGTGAGATCAGTCAAATTCTCCTCTTTGTCTTACAGTTCTAAATCCTTATTTATTTATTTATTTATTTATTTATTTATTTATTTATTTAAATATAATTTGTATGGCGCCCTATCTCCATGGGACTCAGGGCCGCTCACAACAAGTAAAAACAAACCCAATAAAAGACATAGAATACATAAATATACATACATAAAATACATAAATGTATAAATATATAGTTTAAACATATGTTAAAACCCATTAAAATAATCATTTTAATGCCTTAATTAATTTGTTAGCTGTCAAGGAACCATAATATTTTTCATAGTTTGCTGCACAAGATTAACTTGACTTTTGAATATAGTTGTAAGAATCTATACAATGCACAAGAACTATTTTTGAATACATATTTGTATCCAAGAAAGTGAAATAATTAGTTCATCTAACTTACTTTATATGAATTTTATTATACTTGATATGAGTAAAACAGTAAAATAAACATAAGACTTTGTGTAATTGTTTTGGTGAACTAATCCGTTAATCAATATGATTTAATATGCTTCAGAATATTCAGAGGAAAAAGCACTAATTAGCTTGCAAATACTATAAAGTCATTTAAAAATTTACAAGGTGTTTATTTTATTTTATGTTATATAGGATTTTCCATGTATCACCATCTTGTCTAAAATGACAAAAGTTATCTCAGTATTTTTAGTTAAGGGGCAAAAATCAGTTACTTTTTAAATAATTTGGATTTACTGTGTATTGAGAGTCAGGCAGCATGCAAGTTTAATAAATTATTATTATTATCCCTAGTCAGTGCATCAATTTATTCTGAGGTAATAATATATCAGAAGGAAAACTACTCTGACTGAATATCAGCACAGTTCAGTTTCTTTACAGAAAAAAAAAAAACACTGAGGGAAAAATGTGGCAGTTTTTCTTGGCACTAGCATTTAAAAATAAAAGTGATGTTGGCTATTTTAGTTGTCCAGAAAGTTATGAATTGTGGCAGACTTTAGCTGTCTCCTCAAGTGAGTTCTCAAGCTTTGATTAAGTGTCTGTGATAGAGCAAAGGTGCCTGGGAAGGATGAAAGGAAAGATTTGTCCCGTGAAGGTTGTAGTCCTGTACCTTCATAATGATGTGATTCAAAGAATGCCCTATCTTCTTCCAGACAAAGATAGGGCACTCTATCTTCTTACCTATTGTTGTTTTTAGCTTCTTATTTTTAAACACGCTGAAGGTTTTCAACTGGTTCCTTTTCTAAGGTGTCATGGAAATTCTTCATTTATGGTTTGTGCTCAAGGAGGCATTACTCTGCTGCTATCAGCTCAGAATCTGTTTTCTGAAGAGCTACTTTCATTGGAGAGAGAATACAGAGATCAGATGCCCTGACAAAGGCTATTTAGGTCTTTAAGCGCTACGTTTTGAGCTGATTCAGAAGCAAATTATCATCAATATATCTGTCTTTTCTCTCCTCCCCTCCCCTCCTCTCCCTCAAATTCTCTGTTAAAAGAGGGAAGCATGTGTTTGGCTAAAAACATCTGGAATGTGGTTCTCTGAAAGGAATAATACTTCACTCTGGTAAGTTTAGAATGGCAGCAACAGGTTGAATTTTTTATCTAGATTCATGAGCCTCCTATCTCTAGCCTCTCTTGGGACGATTCCTTGAACATGCTTGTGATGCTCTCTCTGCGTTTTAAAGAAATCTATTAAAACAACATTTCCCAACCTCAGCAATGTTAAGATATGTGGATTTTCACCTTTCAGAATTTTTAGCAATGGCTATATTCACTGATGAATAGATTACTGTAGTGCGTTGTTCATGGAGCTGCCCTTGAAGATTACCTTGAAGCCACAATTTCTACAGGGCACTGTTGGACATGCCTCATTATGCCCAGGTGATCCCACTGTTTTGAGAGCTTCATTATGACTTGATTTCTAGATGCAAGTCAGATTGCTGGTCAGATTGCTGGTTTATAAAGCCTTAGGCTTATCTCCCTGTCTCCCATTGTTTCTGCCTTCCAGTATGATCAGGCACAGTGTGTTTTGTCACTTAAGCAAAAGGAGCATCTCATGGAGCTAGGAAGCTTGCCTTCTCCATCATGGCATCTATTTCTGGAATGATATCTTTCAGAGATCAGGATTTCCCACCCTGATGACATTCAGAAAGCTATTAAAGGTTATATGTTATTTTTGGATCTGTTTGTTGATTCAGATCTTGCATAAGCAGAGCATTTGTATCTGTCCATCTATCTATGTTCGTTCCACCCACCCACCCACCCACCCACCCATTTATATGGCTACCAATCTCAAATTAATCGTTCTAGGTGCCTAATATCAATTAAAAGGTCCCACCTGACCTTTTCCAAGCTTCTGTTTCAGCCTGAAAAAAGAACGCTATTGCTTTCAATATCCCTTACTTGAATTAGTTATTAAACAGCAACATCTGTTTTCAGACTTATTTAGAAAAAGATGAATTTCTTTAACAAATTGCAAAAAGTGCTGTCCCACTCTGTGTTCCTCTTCTTTTGAATCATTATCAAAGTGTTTACAGTCTTAACATAACCTTTACAATGTAAATAAAATAAATGAGAAAGAAAGGAAGATATTAAGATAGCAAAGCACTTGAAAGAAATGATTTGCATAGCATGTGAACAATTAAGAGACACTCTCTTCAAATGTTAAAACCCCTATGTCGTTTTGAATGCTGTTCTAGGTTGTGTCGTGCATATGTGTAAAGAGACACATTGGGACAGGCAGAGAAGTAATGTGTAGCTATGCGAGCTTTATAAAAGAAGCGTCTGCTTTAATGATTTAAAAAGCAGCACTTTCTTTCTGTCCCCATGCATTGTGATATACAATTTTACTGCTTTTCAGAGCAAGTAGGCATAAGTTCTGAGCAACTACAGTTGCACAATACTATTCTAGCTACAAGTGGCTTGTGAGAATTATAACCTTTTTGCTTGGATGATTCATTGCTTTTGGCATGAGTCTGTATCCCCTGAATGGTCTTTATCTTACGATAATCTAGTGTGATCCTGGGACTCATTGAGAAACACCCAGAGATAAGACAAACCTGATGCCAGGTCTTAGATGAAACTTTTAGATATGGGCTGCAAAAATCTAAAAGACCACCAGATGGCAGCAGAGGGACACAGAAAATCCAAATTCTTTTAGGAATTCTCTGAAATTTTGCACCTCAGTATGTATGTAAGTATGGTTAACTTGGAAGACATCACAGGAGGCACCAGAATTGGAATAAAAGACAATATAATATCAGGGAGAAATTAAAAGTTCTGGAAGAGAGAGGATGAGTGGCTCCAGTATGCCATAACACTTATCTGCTTTTCATTCTTCCTTTCATCATTGTTTCATTGCAACATAATGTAGAAAGCTGCTTCACAGAGCTTCTCTGAAGGAAGGGAGGCAAACAGCTTGTCTAACTCTGATAGGTGAGGCCACCATTAGCAATGGAAATGACATGTATTTTGCCTTTCTATCCATACTGCTAACACAATAGGCAACCTAGCTTTGGGAAGGAGAAAAATATCCAGATTGAGCTTATTTCTCTGATAATAAGTAAGAAAATAGTTGGAAGCTTCTGGATGAAATAACCACAGCAGCTGTAGCAATCCCACCCACCATGCAGTTCCTTGACTTCTTGTTTGATCCAAATCCAAGGTTAAAGTCTGGCTCTGCTTGGTAACTTCTGTAGGAAAGGGCACCATGGATACAATATTTTCTTGGGAAAAAAATAAAAGACAAGCCTGAAAAAGGGGCAAATCTGAAAGAGGTTTCCATACAAATTATACATACATACATACATATATACATACATACAGCGGTATCTTGCTATTCAACTGCTTTGAAATTCATTGAATATAGTATTCAATGCATTTTGTTCAGGTATTCATCATTTGTTTGGTATTCACTGTACAAGCTAGAACTTGTCAGTACAGGTAATCCTCCACTTAACAATCACAACTGAACCCAAAATTTATGCTGCTAAGTAACTTAGGTGGGTTTCAGTGGTGGGTTCCTCCCGGTTCTTCCTGGTTCAGCCGAGCCGGTAGCAGTGATGATATGATGTCACCAAACCGGTTCTGCCCCCCCCGTCTCCCTATGTTATTCTTACCTTTTATTTGGCCCCACCCCCAATCTATTGCTGCCTCCTGAGTTCCAGCTGATGGGCTATAAGGAAAAAAACTGTTTAAACTCTTGCTGCGGGCTTCAAAGGGCCATCCTACACCTGATCAGTGTTAAAAGGCAGTTTGGTGGTAGACCGGTGCCTCCACAAAACAAATGGGTAGACCAGTGCCTGAAGAATACATGAGTAGACTGGTGCCTGCAAAAATACATGAGTAGACCGGTGCCTGCAAAAATAAATGGGTAGACCGGTACAGCTCTGCAAGCAGTTAAAAGCCTGATAGACTAGTACCTCTGCTAAATCCTAAAGAATTGCCACATGACCATCAAGCCATGCCCACAAAATAAGCCACGCCCACAGAACCGGTATTAAAAAAAATTAGAACCCGCCCCTGGTGGGTTTGCCCCATTTTACTATCTTTCTTGCTGCAGTTGTTAGGTGAATTGTTACAGTTGTTAAGTTAGTAACACTATTGTTAAGTGAATCTGCCTCCCCCGTTGACTTTGCTTGTCAGAAGGTCATCAAAGGTGACCCCTTGGATACGGCAACTGTCATAAATATGAACCTGTTGTCAAGCATTCGAATTCTGATCAGATGGCCAAAGGGACGTTGCAATGGTTGTTAAGTATGAAAAACAGTCATAGGTCACTAAATGAACTGTTGTAACTTGAGGACTATCTGTATTGACTGCCTTGTGACTCACTACATTATTTCTTATGGAAAAAATCTGTACTCATTGTTTTTAATCTTCCTCACACCTTCTGGAACCAATTAACGATGAGTACGACTGTACATGTGTGTGTATGTTTGTGTGTGTATACATATATATAATATTTATAACTTTGCTTTACAAAGAAAGGTTCAAGAGCAAAGCCAATAATATAATTAAGTTAAATAAATCTAAAGGACAGCTTTCTGAAACAAAGCACTGTCTTTTAAAATAAAGGACATGTGGTCATTGCAACTATGGATGATGCCTTAAGCCGCTGAGATAAGGAGGGATATAAATCTGGCTGATAAATAAATCAACAAGTAACACAGGCCTGGGATAAAATCCTCCTTGTCCGAAAAATGCCATCACAGTAGTTTTCAGCCTTAAAGAATACAATCTCTTGTGAATATATATAGCAGGGCTCTGTAAATATTTCTGACTTCCAAACTTAAAAGAAAAAAATAAAATAAAATAAAAGCAGACAGTGACTTTGGTTAGCACTGTGTATTACTAATATTTGCATCTCCTCCTCCTTTCATGTTGGTTAAGAAAAATGTAATTTGCTGAAGGCAGATCTCTTTGTTTCAAAGCCAGCCGAAAAGAGGACTGGCATTCAATAATTACAGCCAGTCAGTTTTCCAGGCAATTTCTTCTTCCTCAGCTTTGTCTAGTGCGTCTCCATTTTTTAACACTGTTCATTATATTCAACCTGCTGCTGTCACGGCAGAGCTTTAAAACAGTATTCAGTGGGCTATCGTGCGGCAGGACATGGATAATGAAATAGCTAGACGTGACTCAGGTGCTAATTGGTTCACCTAACTTTCATTTGGCTGGAATGGCAGAAGATTTTCACAAAGCAACTCTGATCGGCGTTTTATGTTTTTAATTAGCCTCGCATGATATTACCTGCTGATTCTGCTGTGTATTTTTTCCTTTGCATTTGTGTCATTTTGTGTGTGTGTGTGTGTGTGTGTGTGTTTTAGGGACTTAAGAATATGAATAGTGACTGTTTCCTAATGGTAAAACCCCATCCCCAAGAAATAATCTTGTACAATACTGTTGATTTATGCGCAAATCACAAATCATCAGACAATTCCCCCTTTTCTACTGCAAATAATTTTCAGGGAAAAATACTCAGACTGTGCAATGATAATGAAGCACCCCAAAACCTGTTCGGTCTCAGAGGCAACTAATAGGAGAAGAAGGAGAAATGGGAACAGTAGTGGGTTTGGAGCAAGACAGACAAATACTGCCGATTGAACAGTAATTTGAAAATAACACGGTTCTATAAACAGAGGCATCGCAGAAGCCATAAGAAGTGTCAGTGAACAGATTGCATGCATTTTAAACTCTTATGAGCCACCTACTCTTACAACTGCTATACAGAGTAATCTAATAATTTTCTTTAAAGCATAATCCAAACACAAGCTTTCTCAGCTATTGTTCCATTGAGTAAAACAGTAGTTGCTCCCAAGTACAGTATATGGATATTGGATTAAAACTTGTTTTTTTTTTAAAAAAATCAAAATTCCCACCCTAAACCCATCCCTTGCACATGCAGACATGCATGCATATACACAAGAAGCACACTTCCATACACAAACTCCTAGAGTGCGATATTATAGAATGAATCACACAAATGCTAACAAACAAACACTTTATTCCCTTTTGAGAAGTCAAGCTGGTACAGTATTAAAAATGCCTTCTGTTTATATATAAGCTAAGAGACGTCTTGCTTCTCCACTTCGAAGAAGATACATGTATAGACTCTAGCACAATGTGCAGTGGGAATGTAAAAAAACTGTCCTTAGAGTGACATCCATACCTGAATAAAAATTTCATATTTGAAAGTACGATGAATTGTCTTCTGTGTATATTAAATAAATAAACATATGTGTGAGCTCTAATAGGCTTAATACTTTTTTGGGGGGAGCAAATTGCAGTACTGCTAATCTATGCATAGTGTTGCAAAACTCAGTTGCCACAGAAAATGCACTTCTTGTGAAAAATATAATAACAGTAACAGAGTTGGAAGGGATATTTAATCTCACATCCATTGGTTAAGGCAGCATTTAACATCCAGCTGCCTGCAATTACTGCGAGTTCTAATCTCACCAGGCTCAAGGTTGACTCAGCCTTCCATCCTTTCTAAGGTGGGTAAAATGAGGACCTGGTTTGTGGGGGCAATAAGCTGACTTTGTATAAAAATATACAAAAAGTATGAAGGCTATTGCTTAACGCATTGTAAGCCGCCCTGAGTCTCCGGAGAAGGGTGGCATATAAATATACATTTTTTTTAAAAAAAGTAAGAAACAGTACCAGTAATCCCAAAGGCGCTTTTTCAAGAGGCAACTGGACTTTCTTGTTATTCTTTGAAGATGTTTCGCTTTTCATCCAAGAGGCTTCTTCAGCTCTGCATAGCTAAATGACTATGGAGATTCTCAGTCATCCAGGTCATGGTTGTCCCAAAGGTGCTTTTTCAAGAGACAATTGGATTTTCTTGTTATTCTTTGAAGACGTTTCGCTTCTCGTTCAAGAAGCTTCTTCAGCTCAGTACCAGTAATGTTTATTCAATATGTGACCAGCAAAATAAGAAATAAATGTATAAATAAATAAAATTCATCAATGAAACTGAATTTAAGGGCAGGTTTATCGTGCTCGGCTTTCATCACATAATTTACACGATAACCTGATTATCTGGTGCTACATTAGAGTAATTACTTCTAAACTTTTCCACATGAAATTATTGATCTGACCTTTTATGACCAATTAGTTGGCACTTTAAGTCAGATATATTTCCCGCTGCAGTTATGTGGGCATGATAATCATTTATTTCCCTTTCTAGTATTTTCCCACAAGTGCAGATCAGTTGAGTGTGGTTGGTTGCAACAGGAATTGACTGGCTGACTTTTTACCCAAGGCAGATTTGTGGGCTGAGAGAGAGACTGGCCCAAAGTCACCCAGCTGGCTTTCATGCATAAGATGGGACTATAACTCACAATCTCCTGGTGGGTAGGATAATAATTATGTCAGGAAATTTAAATAATATAATTATAATGCATGATGAATAATGTTTGCTGTAAGTGGACAGACTTAATCCTAGAAACAGAGTTCTTCAAGGAAATACTTCGTGCACAGTGGAGTTCTCAATATACTTTAAAAATAATAGGTATATATGTTCTAGGTTTGGAGTCAGATCAATACAGTCATCATAATATAATCTTATTTGCATTTACTGAAGTATAAATCCCACTGAATTCCATGGAAGAGTTAGGTGTACATATTATCTTTTTTTCTTAGCTCTCAGATATCCTTTAGAGAAGATTTGATTGGCAAGACTGAGAAAATATTGGAATAGAAATAGCAGGAATTTAAAATAATGGAAAGAAGATGAATTCATAGATCAGCACCTTGGAGATCACCAATTCAGAGCAGATGGCAGTCTCTAGATGAAAACAGAATAGAATCAGATCCGATTTATACTTTGATGGGAGTGTACCGAGGAATTCCAAGAGCTATATAGACAGACTGTTAAGTTGAAAAGGTATTTTGGAGAAAAACAATAAGAGCCCATTTCTAGAATGCTGCCAAGAAAACTGCATTTGATGTGGCTTTTTAAGGAGTTGAATTTGAATTGAGATTTGATTCTTTACCTTTATAGTGAAAAGGGGTACAACAGAAAGAGTTACCTAGATAGCATGTTTAATTATCTGGTTTGCATGCATGTTGCAAAGCAAATTGGCAGAATTAAAGAAGCTTTCAGGACTTATTATATGCATTCTGTGATGAGTGTATTGTATTTTATTCTTGATGTTGCTTTGTAGTCTGCCTTCTCTGACCTACCAGGGAACTGCACTGTTTTAAATCTGTCAGTCTATTTTTGTTTCTGAACTAAGTAAAACTTTTCTTTTTACATTAGATTCAGTCTGCTTATTCAGATTTAACAACAACAAAAAGTTTGGGCTTTTTCTCCCCTGTTTTCGTTAAAGGTGGATATTTTAAGAACAGTTGCCACTTTCAGCTTTTTAACCTGAGCTCTGTTTTTACTTGTTTAAGCATCCCATCAATTTATTTTTAGTTTGCGTCATTTAGATTATAGATCTTCAAGCAAAGATTATTTTGTTTATTTTTGATCTTATGTAAGCCGCTCTGGAACACTTTCTGGCAGAAGAGTGGGATACAAAATGTTTTAATTATAATAAATCTTTCATGCTGGTGAGGTTACCTTCTCTCACTCTCTGTAGTCTCTATATATCCTGAGAGTACATTGAGTTGAACAAAATTATTTTGGAATATATATACATATAAGATTTCACTGTAAACACTGGGAATATGTATTAAAGTCTCTAGAGACTGTGTCTAATGGGATTCTAAAAAGATCAGTACTAGAGGATAAGAAGTAACTAGGAAATGAAAAAAAAAAGATTTTTAAAAATGGAATTGTCACCTGATAGTCCCTTTTCATTCCCCACCATCCAGTCAGACTTGAAAAGCTTCTTGAATGAGAAGTGAAATGTCTTCAAAGAAAAACAAGAAAGCCCAATTGCCTCTTGAAAAAGCACCTTTGGGACAACCATAACCTGAATGACTGAAAATCTCCATAGACATTTGACTATCGCCTGACTTCTGGACTTTGAATCATTAGTTAGTGCATTAATCCAGATTCTGCAATAACATTCTGTTGTTATAAACAATATGTACTTCCTCATGCACTATAACATGCAGTAATTCTTAGCTTTGTCGGGAAAATATGATTGAAAGTTACTACAGCTGGTCAAGTTAAGGAAACTCTAAGGCCGTGATGGCGAACCTATGGGACGCGTGCCGCAGGTGGCACACGGAGCCATATTGATGGGCACGCAAGGTCCCACCAGAAGTTGGCAAATGGGCCGTTTCCAGCCTCCGGAGGGCCTCCGGGTGGGTAGGGAAGGCCGTTTTTGCCCTCTCTAGGAGTCTGGGGAGAGCATAAAATGGGCCTACTGGGCTCACCGGGCCATCACGTGCCAAAAGCGTGGGGAGCGTGGGGGGGGGCATGTGTGAATGTGCAGGGGGCGGGGTGCATAGAATTATGGGTGTGGGCACACACACGCGTGACCTCCCCCGCTCTCCCCGCTTTTGGCACGCGATGGCATCACTGCTCTAAGGTAAGGAAAAAATGCAGATGCCGTATACCCTGTGATGTTTTTGTGGAAAAGCTGACATGTGAAAGGCTCACGGTAAGACTAAAATTGGATGAAACAGAGATGGTAGTGGAAGGAAAATACAGCTGAAAGACCTTGGTACATATGCTTCCGAGTCATTAAAGAAATTATTGAAATCTGAAAATAAAAACCCACTTTAATTCAATAGTTAATTTATGAATAACCACAAACCCAAGTACTGGCATTTTAAGAGCAAATACATTATGTATTTTTAAACAGTTAATTTAAAAATAGTTCAATAATATTTATATGATTAATCATGTTAGACTTAAATCTAATTTCTATTTATTTTTCATTTTTATAAATGTCACAGCGTAATGTATGATGAACAATGCAGGAAATGACAGGACAGCCTTGTCGTCTGGTAATGATTTCCTTGGTCATTTATAATTTACAAATGCTGTCACAAACTCTCCCTGATTTTGTTAGATATACATGAATTAATGGCCCAAAGTGGAGCATTATGACTTAAGGCTAGGCAAATACTTCCCATGAAAATAGCAACATTGTGTATAGCCTTTGTCTTGGGGAAAACGGAAGTTAATATGCGCTATCATTCTTCTATCATTTCAATATAGGGTGAAAATATTGATGATTGTTTGCTATTGACAGCAAAGTGTTGATAAAGATTATTGCATTTTGAGATTGTTTATTGTAGAAAACCATTAAAAGTAGATCTTAGATCATATGTATCTTTCTGTCTGCATATATATATATATATATATATATATATATATATATATATATATTTGAAAAGCCATCCTACATTTTTCTATGTCTAGTAAGTAAATGAGTAAAATAGAACTCACTAACCAGTCTTTACAAGCTGTGATATGTATTTTGATATTGCAGATCTGTTGGTCCAACATATGGATTAGCTTAGTATATATTTACCAGGAGAATACGTATGTTGTGAGCTTGGATCCAATTAAAATATGTAACCTTCTTCACTCCGAGATGGCTTAATCATTATCACTGATTAAAATGGAATTACAGCCTGGTGATTTCTTTTTGATCTGATTAGAATTTCAGAAGGCATGGTACAAAATTACTGCAAAAACTATGATTCAGCATCGACTATATAAATGTGACTGTAGTAAAAATAAATTAGGTCTAGATTGTAATAGCGTTGTGATTGTTAACGTGTATATTTTAGAAGTCCCTTCTAGTAATCCAGTAATCTCTTTAGAAAGAGGTGCTATTTGTACCCATAAGTAATTTTGAGCATGTTGAGGTTCAGCTCAAAAACAGTATTGCCAAAAATTATCTATCATGAAGGAAAAAATAAGGCAGAACTCAGTGTGAGGAATGCTGTAGAACTGAGCCCAAGAAACCTGCCTAGACAGCCAGTTTGGTCTAATGCTTAAGATACCAGGCTAGAAATTGGGAGATTGTGAGCTTTAGCCATGAAAGCTAGCTACGTGATTTTTGGTCAGTCACACTCTCTCACCTCACCTCACCTCACCGGGTTGTTGTTGTGGGGAAAATAAAAGCAGGAAGGAATATTAGATGTATTTGCCACCTTGAGTTATTTGTAAAAATAATAAAGGTGGGATACAAATATAATAAATAAATAAAATAGTCTCCTTCTGATTTCCCTTATTCAGAAAGCATTCCCATGCTAGAGCAAATTCCATTGAGTTCAGTGAGAATTACTCTCTAATATGTGGTAGTAATACATCCTTCTCCTCTTTCCTATTACCTTCTCCTATTGTAATCTTATGATTATATTACTTTGTAGTTTGTATGTATACTGAGAGCTTTTGCACCAGACAAATTCCTTGTGTGTCCAATCATACTTGGCCAATAAAGACATGTTGTGTTTGTTGTGTTGTGTTGTGTTGTGTTGTGTCGTGTCATGTCGTGTCGTGTCGTATCGTATCGTATCGTATCGTATCGTATCGTATCGTATCGTATCGTATCGTATCATATCGTATCATAC
Organism: Ptyas mucosa; assembly: GCA_012654045.1. NCBI lineage: Eukaryota > Metazoa > Chordata > Lepidosauria > Squamata > Colubridae > Ptyas > Ptyas mucosa. The sequence goes on along the minus strand of WNWU01000004.1, from coordinate 47,105,412 downwards.
TCCACTCCATTCCATTCCATTCTGTTCTATTAGTGTGAGCAAAATAAATACATATTGTATTTGTACTTGGGATTTCCCCACTTTTTCTTGCTTATTTCAGTGCCTGTCCTCCTCCTATATTCAGAAATGCAAGCAGAGGCAGTGAATTTAATCTTACTTGCTTTTACAAGTCCATGTCTACCTTTATTTCAAAGGTTCCTGATGTCCTGATATCTGTCATTATGATATTTTTACACTTGCGGGATTCTACCATTTATTCCAGTCTTCTCTTTTAGGTCAGAAAAGGGTTGAGATATTTCTGGAACTGACAGCATTTATGAAAGGCCACTTAAAAATTCTGTATAAATTAACATCTTCTTGGATTCCAGTGAGGAGTCCTGCATTGTCTTGAATGTAATCACTTGGGAGGCCAATTTATTTTATCACCTCTACGCATGCTGTTTGCACTGACATCAGGATATGCTTTGAGCAAGCATGACAAATTGTTTATTGAACTGTAAATGGGCACTGTCTAATTTTGAATAGTACTTTTATCTAATTATGAAACCCTAAGCATCACTTTAGGCTCATTTAGCTAGTTAGAGAAACTCAGCTTACTAAAAGTTATCATATTTTCATTATTTTTTTCTCTCCACATCTCAAATATTCTATCATGCGTTGAAAAACAGCTCTTCTTATTATAGGTTGAACTCCTATATATGGATTGTTGCATAGAAGAGAAACTAATCTGAGACTAATCAAGACCTGCCAAATAACTTCTAAGGAAGGATAATACATAAAGAAAAAGGCTTCAAAATATACCTTCATCTCCTCTCTTGCTATCTCCCATTCTCTACGGACAACATGTGGCACACTTTTTATTTCATTTTATTTCTTTTATAAAGAAAATGATTTCCTGAAAATATAAGACAATTATATCAATGAAATGCTACCTCTGGAGAGCTACAAAAATGAAGAAAAAAGGAACCAAACAGTTTGCTACTCATATTTCTAAGACTTTTTCTTTAAAGATGGTGTACTGCTGCACTTTCTTTAATCTGATTTAGCTGATAATGTATCTGATTTAATTGATAACATCTGATTTAACTGATAAGCTTATTAGATCATTTCTACCAGGATCTTAACTGTGGCACAAACTTCTGACTGTGGGGATCTGAACCAGTGTCCCTTTCAATGACTCAATATATGCCAGTTGGATATAATATAACATATATTTCAAAACAGGTTTCTATGACTATGTTGGCAAGTGTATTCAAAGTTAAATTTGAGTTGTTTTTGGATATTATTATGCAGCACTTCTGAGGTGTGCTTACACTTTCTATTTCTAGAACTGTATCTGAAACTAGAAATCACATTTCTTCTCTGTGTGCTCCTCATATAGAATGAGTCAGATCAGATTCTTCTCCATAGTATGAATTGGTTTGTACCTTAAAAGTATAACAAAGGATGTAGGACACATTCCTAGTCAGAATTTGCACAATATGCTAGGCTAAACTGTGCTCTAGCCAGTGTGTTTAACATATGGCTTAGTATGCTATGTAGATCAAGCAAGTGGGTCAACTTGTTGAACAACAGTTATTTAAACCATTGGTAACTTGGTTGTGTACATACAGAATCATTTTATCTCAGGCTGCCTCCAAATAACATGAGAAAGTGCCATTAATAAGAAATATTTCAAAGTCTAAGTCTTCTCTCCAGTTTAAAACACTCATTAATTAATTAATTAATTAATTAATTCTCAAATTCATATGGCTGCCCATCTCATGAAACAGTGACACTGGGTGCCATACCATTAAACTATAAAACAGTTAACATGTAAAAACCAATGATTATTCAGGAATTTAATTTAAAAATTGCAATTAAAGCCTAAGAGAGGGTTGCAGATATCAACAACAATGGAGCCACCATCTTGTCCATCTGTGGGGCCTTCAGTCTGGAGACATAACCAGGTTTTGACAGACTTCCAGAAAATCAATAGGGATGGAGTCAGATTATTAAAATTAATAATTATTAATTTATTTAAAAGTAATTTAAAAACTCAATTCTTGTCAAAGCTCTGGATATCATCTCCCCAGTTAGTTATCCCTGTCGTGATCAATTTCTGGTGACTTTCTATACTTCTAAAAACCATTCTGAATCGGGCCATATACTGAGAGAACCAATTGCCTGACAGATTTTTTTTTAAAAAAGATATTTATTTCCTTTCTGTGGTATTATGTGTACTAAATCCCAATCCTTCATTTTACTTATTTGTTTTTTTAAAATTGCAAATTACCTTGGAGCAAAGCACTTCCCCAAAGCATGTTAAATATTTCAAAACATAAAGCAATAAGCAACATCTCCATTACATTTCTTCAGAAATCGGAAGCTCCTTAATCATAGAATAGCAGACGAACTGTTGTTTAATGTCTTTTATTTTACTATAAATGTATTTCCTGGACAGGTTTTATTTTTTCCCCACATCGAAGGGGGGATATTTTCAATTATGCTTTGTCTAAAGGATAAATGAACTAGTTTGTTTGGCCCGTGATTTTTTCCCCAAAGATTTGCTTGCTATCCGACTTAACACCTCGGTCAGTTGGTTAGAATGAATGCAAACAAAGTGCAGGCTGCGGGAAACAAAGAAAAGTTTACCCAGCATAATAGAGTTTAGAGCTTTTCTTGTCACTGTCGAAAAGACGAGGCTTAAAAAAAAGAACCCGCCGCAATCCTACAGGTTAATCCCTTTTCGCACTTGGGTTTGATTCAGATGAAACCTGGCATGCTCAGCCACCTGAAGGCTGTCACTGACAAGGGGTTGTAAAGAGATGGACTGCCGCTGATCTGGTCTAAATGAGCCAGTTGCACCAGGCTGATAAAAGCAAAGATTTACTGGAGTAGACAGGCCTGAGCTAAAGCAGGCTATTCTCTCTATTGAAACACTGACTGTCACTTTAATCACTCATCTCGGCTGTCAAGCACAGTCAGCTAAAACAATGGAGCCCTGCTTGAGCTTTGCTGAAGGGGGGGGGGGGGGAACCCCCCCCCCCCCAACAGGGCAGATGCTAGATAATGGATCCTGATATGTTGTTCTGATTGGTGGGGCTAGATAGGGAGTGTCTCTCCCTTCCCCTCTCCATTTGGGTTCATTTTTGATCGGATGTCTGGTTGAGCACTAAATAAAGCCATAAAGACTTTAGGGACAAGGTAATGATAATGAATTATGGGGAGGAAAAGTGCTTTGTGCAATTCTGATTCAATCAGAAAAATGGGTGGGTAATCGCTAAAACAATATTGGTGTTGTTTTTTTTTCCAGGTGGATTTTACATCCCCATTTGTCTTTAATATTCTCTCTTCTATTATTTCTATCATGTTAAGCCAGGGCTTCTTGAAAGAATCTAGTGCACAGAGTGATGTGAACTAAACACATTTGAAGCAATTTCTCTGTCATTACAACAGAACTATCCAAAGATGTAATGAAATACCTCATCGGATTTCTTTCCTTAGCTGAAGAATAAGTTTTAAAATGCAAGGGCAAAACCTGTTATGAGTATTTTTTGAAAATCTTACAGGAGAAAATAGTATGGTTTTTCATGTAATATATTAAGCTTTTGCTCTTATTATTACTAATTAATATTTATTTAATTGTATCCTGCCTTTATTATTTTTACAAACAATGCAAGGCAGCGAACATATCCAACACATCTTCCTCTTCCTATTTTCCCCACAACAACAATCCTGTGAGTATGACTGGGCCAAGGACACCCAGCTGGCTTCCATAACTAAGGTGAGATTTGAACTCATGAACTTCTCCTTTTTATCTGGTGCCTTAACTACTAGACCAAACTGGCTTTTATTTCCTTCAAGGGCTTATTATTCACTTTAAGGACAATATCTAATTTTTTAATATTGGCAGAAAAGCCTTCCTCAGCAAGGAACAAATCAGTTTTGTTTTTCTTAACTGTAATGGATAAGAGCTCACTATAGGTCTGATACGATCTTTAAATGATTATAAAGATTTGAAACAATTTATAAGGATTCTTATCCAGGGTTTATGATACATCCTCTCAGGAAACTGTCCCATAGGACAAAGGAGATGTTAGGAGAATATTTGATTTTTCCTGAATAAATATGAATACGAAACAAAAAAAAAGTAGAAAAGGCTACACAATCATGGACATACCTTAGGGAAAATTGGAAATTCAATTAAATTGGTATGCAGAATCAAACATCATCTTCAGGCTAGTATTGGATTAAACTTCCTGGAAATTTCTGATCAAGATCCTAAAAATTAGGTGATCAAAGGGTAAGAGAGTGACAGGGGCCCAGCTAGGCCTCTGCTGAAAATCATAATGATGTAATCTGTATCATGATTGTTATTATGCAAATTAGATAATTTTTCGTTATTTCCACAATGGCATTGTGGATGTCCATGCTGGCCAGAAAGAATTAAAGATGAGAGAGTAGAAGTTGTTGTGTCTAACAGTAGCCAACCTAGTATCATTGGCATAGTGAAAGAAATGGCCTACAAAACACCTCATTATTCATCATGGACAAAGAGATTCATTGACAATGTACCACACAAGATACTAATCTCTGATTCAATGCCTGCACAAGCAGATAGCACCTCTTATTTCTGAGATCTTTTAGGAACTGTTTGCTAAAACCTCAAAAAATACCAACCAGAAACAGATGTAAAAAAGATGTCTACAGGAATTCATACACCAACTACAGTTATCAGCTAGACTCACCTGGACAGATGACTCTGATGACATCATAAGCATTTTTGTTGCTGCTGCACCTTTTGATAATAATTATGAAATAGAAACCTTGCTGATCTTTTCCATTCATCCAGAAATCTACGATGTGATTCCAGTTTCTGTTCTGCTTATTGAGAAGGAAGAGGCAAGGGTCTTTGGTACTTCTGTGCCAATATGCAATCAGAAGTTGCATGTATCATATAGCTTGGATTGCAAAAAGGAAGAAAGAGGGACCTGTCAATTTATACTTAACCTTACAAAGGAGGAGGAGGAGGAGGAGGAAGAGGAAGAGGAGGAGGAGGAGGAGGAGGAGGTGGAGGAGGAGGAGGAGGAGGAGGAGGAGGAGGAGGAGGAGGAGGAGGAGGAGGAGGAAGTTGCAAGATAAGAGATGCGTTTTAATTTCTTATGTCATTACCTCTTAATACTTAGCATTTAAGTTGGCATACTAATTATAACTCAAGTATCCTAAAATCTATTTCTCAGTGTTTCCGGGGAATTCTACTGATTCCCTGATAGTAGTACCCCTCCACCCATTTTCCCCCTTGTGCTTCAGATCTAGCCATCTCTTAGATTTTTCAGCTTTCTTCTCTTACCTTCCTTGGAGTCAGTCATGTGAAATAATTGGTGTTTGGCCAATAAGTGAAAAATGCCTGTTGATTGGACCAATTAGGAGAAAATATTTGGTCTTTGGGGGCCATTTGAACACCAAGTAACTGATAGTTAAGGGAAGTGGTGATATCTTGTTCATTAAATTCTATTGTATGTAGTGATTAATTAAAAAAGAATTGTTTCTCTCCATTCCTCCTTGTTTTATCACAGCAGACTGCTTGGATTTTATGTCTGAAACAAGTTTGCATGGGAAATAAAATATGCTTTTTTTCCTTTCAATTTGACTGCATGGATTTATATAAAATTAGTAATATTCTAGATGGGGAGGAGGTGAATGGATTTCCCCCCCTTTTCCTTGATTAAGTTGTAGTTTGTTTAAAATAAATTGAAAACTGGAAACAGCTCTGAGTAACAAAATAGTAAAATAGCTAAAGATGGAGATAATGGTGGTTTTTTTTAAAAAAAGATAAAGTAAATACACAATATACTTGCTGAATTATATAGTAGTGGATTTGTGGGGACATTAATTCTCTTTTACAGGAAGTGACAGGAATTTGGATAGTGGAATGATGGGATAATCTTTCTGTTTTGATTACATCCAACCCCTCCCTCACCTTTTTCCTAAAACAAAAAAACCCACTATTTTTTTCCTGCTAATACCCCCCCCCCCCCAAAATAGTAGTATTTGATGCCAAACAATCAGCGTAAATAGATTAGATACAGTCTGCCCTTCATATTGTAGGGGACAGTAAGCTCAGTTTCACAACTAAATTATTAGGTAAATCTAACAATGTCTCACGTTCAAGTGCTTGGGACAGATGTAGTTCTCTTTTAGACACCCAGTTCTTGCATATTTTCTTAACTTTACTTGGATGGGAAATGAGGAAAGGAGAGAAGGAAAATAGTGGATAGGTAAAAAAAAATCTTGGTGGGAATGAATCCATATTTTGTATGCCATTTAATGCTTTCTGTCAGTTCACAGAATTTGTGAGCATGCTCATTTTTACATTACACCGTGAATATTGTCTTTTTATATTTTGCCTGGATTTGGCCAAAGTGAACTATTTCAATGGCACAGAAGACGTTTGAGTCAAAAGTGATAGAACTGTGGAAGACACTCTCAGCTGAGTTAACTCTAGCATTCATTAAGATGATTTCTGAAAGAAAACTCATGCTTTATTATGGCAAGAAGCCCATCAGGAAGAAAGGGTGAAAATTATCTGTCATAGTCTTGGAGAACACGGTAATTAAGGTCTGAAATACGTCCCAATTTAAAGACAAGATTAGTTCAGACAGCGTTAACTGTTTGAACAATATCCCTTTGCCAACTATATTTTAAAGTGACACATTTCACTAGGAATACTTGGTTATGAAATCTGACAATTTTCAAAAGGAAAACATTTATGGCTCTTTAACTCAGAATATGTTTGTTCTAAGGCTACAAAAACTGGATGACCACAAGATGACAGCAGAGAGTTAGAGTTTTCTCTACCTCTTCACTACCATCTAGTGCCTCTTTGCATTTATGCAGTCCAAAGTCGGTACCCTGTATGTATTTCTCTAGGCTTAAATTACTGCTGTCATATAGCCAAGCTCTAATCTACTTCTACCTTAATAACTAGGGTTGTAAATACACCTGTTTATTTCCTGTATATCTTATTGTGGGATAATTTAATGGCAGCAATTGTTTTCTGTCCACTATCATCACCACCTTGTGGGAAAGAACCACTTACCAATTGCTCTTCTTAAAATGAACTCAAGTGGGCTATTGTGAACAGGTGCCTGAAAGATGGCATCAGTCGGCTTTTAAGTTGCCACACACCAATGACATTGCTAATGTATCAGTATCTTTAATAGTTGAATGACTTTGCATGTGGGAGACAGTGAATCATTTGACATGGATTTTGGTGCAGAAATTCTGGGTCCAACTTAGAATTTCTATGTGCAGCAAATCTGTTTTACGACACTTGCATATTAGAGAAATAATAAATATTAGGACTAAATAAGTCTCCTTCCCATCAGATCATTAAATCTGGAGTCTGAAATATCTTCCTATATTAAGTAATATCTAAATACATTGAGTGAGCAAATAAAGGTAAAGACTGTCCAGTCACGTCTGACTCTAGGCTGTGGTGCTCATCTCCATTTCTTGGCCGAGGGAGCCAGCATTGTCCAAAGACATTTATCATGGTCATGTGGCCAGCATGGCTATATGCCAAAGGACCATAGAATACTATTATCCTCCCACCAAAGTGGTACCTATTAATATACTCGCATTGACATGCTTTTGAGCTGGAAAGCTGACGGCCTGGGTTCGAGACCCAAGACCCAAGTCCCAAATGCAATGGGGTGAGCTCCCATTCCTCGTCCCAGCTCCTGCACAGTGATTACGTATTTACTGAAACAACTGAAAGGAAAAATATTATATTGTAATGGTCAAGCCCTACATAGCTGGGAAGATCAAGGAAGCAAGACTACAGGAAGTCCTTGATATACAACCTTTCATTTAGCAACTGTTCAGAGTTATTATGTCACGAAAAAAGTGACGTACAATGGCTCCTTGCACTTATGACCATTGTAGCATCCTCACAGTCATGTGATCAAAGCTCAGGCACTTGGTAACCGGCATGTCTTTACAAATGGTTGCAGTGTCCCAAGATCATGTGATCACCATTTGCAACCTTCTCAGCTGGCTTCTGACAAGCAAAGTCAATGGGGGAAGCTGGATTTGCTTAATGACCATGGGATTCACTTAACAAGTGTAGTGTTTTGCTTAACTGTTGCAAACAAGTTCACAAAATTGGGGGCAACTCACAACAACCATCTTGCTTAGCAATGAAAATTCTGGGTCTCAGTTGTGGTTAAGTCAAGGACTACCTGTACATAGATTTCAATCAGGTATTTTTTTTAAAAAAAATTTGATTTATATGCCGCCCTTCTCCGGAGACTCAGGGCGGCTTACAATGCGCTAAGCAATAGCCTTCATACTTTTTGTATATTTATACAAAGTCAGCTTATTGCCCCTCACAAACTGGGTCCTTACATTTTTGGTACTAATCTGGGGTGAATATATAATATTGGAAACTATAAGAAGAGTTGCCCTCCTCCTTCATTTATAGTGAATTAATTAAGGCAGAGCCCCTTTGAATGATTTGAAATGTCCTCCTCCAACTAAATTTATGAAATTAACTGCCAACTGATATAGCTGCTATCTCTTGATTGTTTCTTTCAGGTCTTTCCAGCCTGCCTACAAATCTCTTAAAATTTCTTCTACATTAAACAGCACTGCTCTTCAGTAGTTAAGGAGGAAAATATCTACAGCATATTCTTTTAAAAAATTTGTGTTGAAAATGTATGGCTCCAAGAATACTAAACCCAGTATTATTTATAAATGTTATAGTTTTTTTTTTAAAAAAAATGGGCACCTTTTTGACTTTTATACTGTAATTCTAAACAAAAAGAAAGCAGATCCTTTCAAATATTTGCTGATATGAATATGAATATGAATAGCCATCTTGGTCTAGTTATTAAAGTAAAGGCTAGAAACCGGGAGACTGAGTGCTAGTCTCAGTCATGAAAGCTAGCTGGATGACTTTAGGCTAGTCACACTTTTCTCAGCCCCACCTACTTCATGGGGTTGTTGTTGTGGGGAAAATAGGAGGAGGAAGGAATATTAGATATGCTCACCGCCTGGAGTTGTTTAAAAAATAATAAAGGTGGGAAATAAACAAACAAACAAACAAACAAGCCTTTGAATCAGTGTTGACTTCTGGCAACTCCATGGAGAAACTCATACAGTCTTCTTAGCAACATTTTCTTCCTAGGACTGGCCGAAGCTCAGCCACCGATTTCTGGGTTTCTCGCCTGGTGCCTTATACCGAACTGGTTCTCCTATGAATTCATTGACTCAATGAGCAATTGGACCCAAGGAAAATATGGTTGCCCATGAATTAGAGGCCATTATCATATCTTACTTGCTCAAAAACACTTTACCAGCAGTTTTTGAGAGACTTGTCCTCTTGCCTTCCTCTGACTTCCAATTGCTACTGATGCAGCCTGGGACTCTCTGTAGTTGTTGCACTGTGGAGGTGATGTTTTTCTTCTTCTCCTCTTGGTAGCCTCCAAATTTCCATGTGGACATTCGAGGCTACTGTGGAGGTGATCCTGGAACTTAGGCAAGTAGGAACCTCAATCTGCTCATTTCCAATTGACCCAGCAGACCTGTTTTAGCTTGCTGGATGTGGTCATTGGCCTGGGCTGTGAAAGAAACTGGAGACATGGTCTTTTCTCAGACTGGAATCTAAAACTTTCAGGAGCCTGATTGATCTGTCAGCCAAGATCCTGCTATTTGATGCATTTTTGCCTTATGGATATCAGTAGTATACTGTATGTGCTGGGAAAATTGTAGAGAAAGTGCAGGTGGTACAAACACCTACCTACAAATGTGGAATGGGTATAGATTGGTGAGCAGAGATACTTTGCCTAACAAAAAATGATGGGCGGGACAAATGGGTTGTAGGAAAAAAAAGAGGAAAAAATAGCTCAGAAGCACAATAGCCCTTGTTTGGGCTCCTATGCTTTGTATTTGTATTCAGCCACTGAAGCAGACTTTGTGTGTGCGTGTGCTGTGGGGTGGAGGTGGGGAGTTGTTTGACATCAGTATATCGATCTTCTGCTTCTCTGACAGGACTATTAATCTCCCCGGAGATCAAGAGTCCTTAGAAACTATTTTATTAATGCTGCCATCTAGAGGTCACCCAGATTACCTGGACAACCTCTAGATGGCGGCATTTATAAACGGGCTGAGTAGGACCAAGAATCTGCCAGATTGATGGTCGTGTCAGGAAAAAACACGCACAAAGTAATAAAAATTACTTATTTCAGTTTTGTATAGGTGTGTTTTTAAAAAGGGGATATGTACCTGAGTCTGTGGGAAACTCTTCTATTGAATTTCTGTGCTGGATCTCTGTGTTTCTGGCATTTGTCTTTGATCTGACCAGGAAACAAAGCTTAACTAGTGGCTGGTTTTTTTTTATTCTTCTCCTACAACACAAATATTGCTTATGGATGTGGATATATCCATGTGTTTCTTCTAATACTGGAATCTGGACACACAGGTGAAGCTCACCAGTGGCATTCTTGGGTGATGCACACACTTTCTCTCTTATGGAAGCAAACCAAAAGTGTTTACTTTTTTCTGGACCAACGCACACAACACACACACATACACACAAAACACAATCCTTCACTTTTTGCATCCAGAGACAGGGAGGAGGTACCTTACTTGCTGATTTTCTTCCTCTCCTGCCCCAAACTTTAAAACTTGCTTGTAGAGCTTTTCTCTCTGCAAAGGAAACCCCGCCGCATTTAGTTGTGATGTGTGTCTGAGCATTCAACATTTAAATACTGGATTTTTCCACTCTTTGTTCCTTTTTTCTTTTCCTTCCACCAGCAGAGCTGCCTGCAATACAGCTTCGGAGATCCACTTCCCAGAAAACCACAGGGCTGCTGTGGGCAGAGAAGATGTTGGAGGGGAAAAAATGCAAAGGTTTTTTTGCGGGTGTTTATGTGTGTGCAGCGAGAGCCAAAAAACGTACCTGCTTTAATATATATATATAACTTCACTCTAAAGAGAAGGGCATCCTTCTGCTTCCCTTCTGCAGGGATTCAGACAAGCTGTAGATGGCAAATAGTTTCATAGGTCGCTTGATCTCCTGGGAGATCAGCAGTCCTATCACAAAAAGCATGCAGTACATAATGAAACTTAAGGCTTGAATACCCCCCCCCCCCTTTTCCTCCTCTCCCTGCTCCCGGCCACATATTGAGTGTGATTGGTGGCTGGTTTTCGTGCTGGTGGGTGTTGCTAGGTGGGAAGAGAAAGGATGGCAGGGAATCCACCAATCGGTGCCCTGTCACTACCCCACATTAGATTGTGGGAGGACATCCACATGGTTGCTGAGGCTCCTTCAGAGTAGGCTGTGGGGGCTGTGTGATTTATGTTGATATGCTCCAGATGAATTGCCCGCAAGGTCCCTTCTGCCTGATTGCAGCCATTCAACGATTTGCCTTTTTGAGGGGCAGCAAATACAAAGCTCAGCCTGCAAGAATAGCCAAAAGCAGCAGAGTTAGGAGGGGGGGGGGATCTCATTCTGTGATTCACAGGATAGAAGACTGGCCCATCCGAGGCAGCTTTGTATCAATTCACGACCACTAATATTAGCCCTGTTTTATAAAGCCTTAGTAAGACCACACTTAGAATACTGCATCCAGTTTTGGTCTCTATATTATAAAAAAGATATAGAGACTCTGGAAAGAGTGTAGAAAAGAGCAGCAAAGAGCATTAGGGGGCTGGAGGCTAAAGCATATGAAGAACCGTGGCAGGCATTGGGTTTGTCTAGTTTGGTGAAAAGAAGGACTAGGAGTGACATGGTAGCAGTGTTCCAATATTTGAGGGGCTGTCACAAAGAAGAGAGGGGTCTATTTTCTGAAGCACTAGAAAGCAAGATAAGAAATAATGGATGGAAACTAACCAAGGAGAGAAGCAACCTGGAATCAAGGAGGAACTTCCTATCAGTGAGCACAATTAACAGTGGAATTTCTTGCCTTCAGAAATTTTGGGTGCTTCATCACTGGAGGTTTTTAAGAAGAGACTGGACAGCCACTAGTCTGAAATAGTATAGGATCTCCTGCTTATGCAGTGGTTTGGGCTAGAAGACCTCAATGGTCCCTTCCAACTCTATTATTCTGTTATGTTCTGAGGACTTTGGCTGAACTAGATTCACAGATTCTGCTAAAACCTACAGCGGTTTCCACGGTTGCAGCTTATTTTAAATGTGTACATTGAGCCATTATGACTTGAAAATCATAATTTGTTGCTCAGTGGCTAAGACGCTGAGCTTGTTGATCGAAAGGTAGGCAGTCCAGCGGTTCGAATCCCTAGTGCCGCGTAACGGGGTGAGTTCCTGTTACTTATCCCAGCTTCTGCCAATCTAGCAGGGACCAACTTTGGTGGGAAGGGAACAGTGTTCCGTGCGCCTTTGGCATTTAGTCATGTTGGCCACATGACCATGGAGACATCTTCGGACAGTGCTGGCTCTTCGGCTTTGAAATGGAGATGAGCACCATTCCCTAGAGTTGGGAATGACTAGTACACATGTGCGAGGGGAACCTTAGCTTTACCTTATGCATAAATGAAAAGAGCCAGTTTGTCTAGTGATTAAGGCTAAAAACCAGGAGACCGTGAGTTCTAGACCCACCCTAGACATGAAAAACCAGCTGGGTCAGTCACACACTCTCAGCCCAGCTCATCTCACAGGGTTGTTATGAAGATAATATGAGAAGGATGGTATGTTGGATATGTTCACCGCCTTGAGTTATTTGTAACAATAAGAAAAGCAGAATACAAATGGATGGATGGAGAGATAGGTGAATGGATGGAAAGATGGATAAATATATAGACAGACAGACAAACAAACAGACAGATCTAGCATGTATAAGGCAAACAACTGTCTACAGTGAAGAGTGTAGGTCCTTTGCAAACTGTGAAATGAGAAAAACCTTGATGTAAATAAAGAAATAATGGTACATTTGCTGGTAGGGTGGTTCTGAATTTTCAGAATAGGCTATTTTCCATTTCTCTAAAAGAAGACTCGGATTTTTTCAGACTAAACTCAGAGTTAGTGATAGAAATAGGGTAGCTGGAGGAAAAGAAACAGGTAAAATACAGAATGAGAAGTTGGTTCAGTTCTAGAGTTTGGTTAGAGAAAATGCTACTTTAAGGTTTGACTGTTCCTTGTTCTTTTCAACTTGGCTGTTGCCTGCTTGGTTTTGCTTGACTAATAGCACACATACCTACATACTGAAAAAAGCTTAGAATGCTTATTGGACAAATAAAGGATAGACAGCTGAGCTATTGAACAGAATTCTTTTGTAAAAGGCCTAGCTCTATTTAATAGTTATTATTCATGGAGAATAATTACCAGTTTAGTGATTTGTGGAAAAGTCAAGTATAGAAGAATGTCCATTAAATAAACTAGTAACGAAATCAAAATAGCTTTGCAAGCTGTTATTTATCAATGGCCAGTGGTGGTTGTCTGAAGAATTAGAATTGTACTAATAGCAATTCTCTCTTCTCCTAATAAGGTTCTGAACAGCTGCTTTTGCTACCTATTCAGTAATTGAAGTTCTCTCTCTCTCTCTCTCTCTCTCTCTCTCCCTCTCTCTCTCTCTCTCTCTCTCTCTCTCCCTCTCATCTTCCTAGTTCAGCGTAACTCTTATTTTTTCAATTTAATTTTTCAGTAGCTGGACAGAAGCTGGATGAAATCTTCAATTTACTGCTGGGTAGATAACAAAGCATATCATACCTGCTTCAAAAATCTCGACAGCCATCAAGATTTTCAGGGGGTTTCCCATTGGTTGTTTTGATTTTTGTGGCCCACTTACATTATAGCTAAAGTATAATGTAGAGATTGGGGAAATGAGAATCATCCCATTCCATCTACGTATCTCAGTAGACACCCACTCTGAATGAGGGAAACGCTCCAGTTTTGAAGGTTTAAAATTCCAGGGATTATATGTAGTACAGTTTGCCCACAAAAGATCTGCTTGTTCTTTGAGCTATAAATCTTTTCCTTCCTGTTGTTGTGATCCAAATATTATATTTTTAAAAAGGAAAAAAAAAGAGAGAAAAGAAATCTCTCCAAATTCTGGTGCCATGGCTGTGCAAGAGGTGAAGAAAATTCTCTTTTCCTGCACCACAGGTTTTGATTAGTGGAACTGTTCTGGATGATTTACAGTGTGAATAATGTCGCTTGTTTGCATCTGGTGGCAGAGTCAAGTGTTTCTCACTGTGAAGAAATTTCAAATTACTTTTCAAATAAGATCACTCAAATCCAGGCTGACATGCTTGTCCCTGTATTAGCAAATTCATGACTTTTTATTGTTTTGTTAAGGCTTTGGCACAGTAGTGTTCCTATGATCAGGAGTTTTGAAGCAATTTTTAAGAAATCCTTCAATGCAATTTTATCTCTTAACTTATAATACAGCTTGATTAGCTGCAATTGGATGTGTCTGGTGTAGAAAGGAGTTGAGGGTCATAAAAAGGGGAAACTATGCAGGATACCAGCTGTTCTCAAGTACAAATGGGAGCTTTTCCCTCATGTGTAAGATTCTTGTAAGGCTGGGTGATATAGTAGTTGGATTATGAAGCTCATTTGAAGGCCTGTCTCAGCCATGGGAACTCATTGGGTGGCATTGGGGTAGTCCTTCTTCGATCGGCCTGCTTTAAAGGATGTTATTGTTTTGGGGAAAATGGGAAGAAGGATGCAGAGAGCTCCTGGAAGAAAAACAACATACAAATCTAATGCAACAACAATAAGGGAAGGCTAGAAACTGAATTATTAGAGTCAATGCCCAGTTGATTAGACTGTGAGAAGCATTCAGACAAACAGAATACTAGTAATATCCATTTCTATCAGCTGCAGAAAGTTTCTGCATGTTACACACTTGTGTGTTTAATAAAGAGCATCTACTAACTTAGAGGGAAGGAAGAGAGACCTACCTGATGGTGTAGAGCAGGGCTGTGAAACTCCTGGCTTGTGGGCCGGATGTATCACACCCTGGCCACGCCCACACCCGGTTTAGCAAAGGGGGAAAAAGTCCCGATACGTCACGTGACACTGACCTGACGATGTGAGTTTGATACCCCTGGTGTAGAGATTCTTTGATATTCTACAGTGGTTTTTTGGCCCTTTTAGCAGAATGCTTTCCCTTGGTATTATAATACACAATAAAAAATAATAATAATAAACAGAACTTTTGTATCAAATGGAAAGAGACTAGAAATGCAATCTTATGCATGTCGGCTTAAAAGTAAAGCTTTTGGGATTTCAAAAGAAATAGTTACAATAATGGTATATAGAATTGTAACCTAAATTTGGAAGAAACTATGTTTGCAAAGGCTTCTAGTTATTTCCGTTAGAAGTCTAATAACGCAACTTTTGCTAGTGTGGAAATAAAATATACCTTGAGAGTGCTATTAATAGCCTGGAATCCATAGAGTACTCTCTGGCTTAAGCCATTATCCTTTGTCTGTAATAAGGCCATTAATTATTCTCAGCCATTCCAACAGTATAAAGTACATTATAGTTTAGCTTTTAGGACAAGATAAAGGTGACCCATAATAATTATCCAGGGTATAGGAATAAAATAATACCTCAAGGAGGCAAAATGAGAATATAGATAAGTATTTTTAGAAGTAAAGGTATATTAGGGTGTAGATGGGTGTTTTTGCTGCAGCTGTAAAGGAATAATATGAAAAGGAATGAACTGTTAGAAAATGGTAGCAGTAGAACTCATACTCTGCATTCAGTCTTGACTATTCTGAGGTGTGCGTGAAGAATAAAATCTTATATGGAAGCTGCTGTGAGTCAATAAAGACCATACTATAACATGTATGACTTAGAAAAGCAAGATGGTGGCCACAACTTTCTGGTCTCACACATTAAGTATGCATATCACAGCGTAGGTAAAAAGGGCAGGCTTTGATTACAGGATTGTAGCTGCCATCTTGATTTATTTGAGTCCTTGCTGACACTCGTATCTTGCCTGGATTCTAATAGCAGCTTCTTTTCCTTCTGGGAAAGTGCAGTCTTCACAATCTATTTAGATCCAGACAGGGTACATTTTAAACAAAAAGGTTAGTTGACACTTTTACTGTTGAATATACTGACTCTTTCTGCTTTTTCTACATTATTCATGATTAATACATTGGTTAGGTTTTTCACACTACGCAAGGTGGAATGAGTCCAAACCATGATGCCATACTTCTGCATCACAGTGCCAATGAAACAAACTCCATGGGGATATTTTTGATTGGTACTCATTGGCACAGTTGCAAAGTAACTAGATGTGTGTGTAAAAAAAAAAGAGAACAGAAACACAAGTGTCTGTCCTTGGGTTCTTAATTTAAATAGAATAATACAAACTATTTAATTTTAATAGAAAAATACAATAGAAAAGGAGGTCCATGAAAAGGATAAATTCTGTACAAATTTGGAGACAGTGAAAGGAGAGGGAAATGTTAAAAATGCTACAATTAAATTGCAAAGGGAAGACATAAAGTTAACTAAGAAATTCACGGGAGAAATCTTAGTATTATACAAAAGTATGACATCACTCTCTGAAATTTGTATGGAGGAATTCATCTTTGCCCAAACCAACTTCCTGCAGCTATAAACAGAGAGAGTGGAATTCTGCACCACTGTATCCTTCCTTTGTATATCTTTATGAAACATGTTTGCTAAGGATTAGGCCAGTGATGGCTAACTTTTTCCAGACTGAGTGCTCAAAGCGCATGTGTGCACGCACGTCCACGAACCCCTAAAATGCAATGCACATAGGGCCCCCACGCATGTGCCCCATCCCTATGCATGGGCGTGCGGCCCATGCATGGGCCCTGTATGCCCCACCCCATGCATGCATGCGCCCACTCCCACGCATGTTTCTCACCCCCCATGCATGCGTGGCAGAGAGCTGAAGACCAGCTGGCTGGCGGGAGGCACGCACGCATGTGTGGCCGAGCTGAGCTAGGGTGATGGCTTGTATGCCCACAAAGAGGGCAGTGCGTGCCACCTCTGGCACACATGCCATAAGTTCGCCATCATGGGATTAGGCTGATTTTCCCAGGGCTTTTATCATTCCTTCCTTCCTTCCTTTCTCAATTCGGTTCTCTTTCTCTTTTGACTCTGACTTGCACAGTTCAGGTTCCAGCCTCCATAATGGAGGGAATATCCTGCAGGGTCTTAGCTGTAGAGTGGCTTCCAGCTTTCCTGTCACAGCTTTCCTGTTATTTCCTAAACAAAACTTAGTTTCTCTTCTGTCCATGTGCCAGCCTCAGGAACACTTCCTTATAAAAGTTGTATTCCTAACTACAGTGTTTTTTTCTCAACATGTGTTCTTTTATGCAATATAAAGTTTCCTGCTACCCAGCAGGATGTTTGCAGGTTTGTAACAGAAATACGTGCCTGGTAGGAATCACAAGAGCAGCTATTCCGAGAAAGCACTCTGGACATGTACCACAGAAATGAGAGGTAAACAATTTGAATCCTAGTTTCTGAGAATATTGGTGTAGGGACATTGTGAACCAAAACAATATTAATTGCTTGAATACAGTTAACATGCACATTTTTTCTGAGCATGTCAAAGCATAAGAGGTGAATAGTGGGCACCAGGAGAAGGGATTTAACACTTTCTGATCCTGTGAAAAGTTTCCTCTCTCTAAAACCGTTTGCATGCCAAAGAAAACTGATATTGACATCTGTAATAGCCCTTAAAACTAGCTATCAGCTTTTGAAGGATCCCTAATTTTCTTCTGAGAGCCAGTTTGCTTTAGTGATTACAGCATCAGGCTAGAAACCCGGAGACTGTGAGTTCTAGTTCCACCTTAGGCACAAAGCCAACTAGGTGATCTTAGGCTAGTCACTTTGTCTTAGGCCTTAGGAAGGATGCAGTGGCAAACTACTTGGAAAAACTTTCCCAAGAAAACTGCAGGAGCTCAATCAGGCAGTCTCCAATCAGACAGTGTGGAACAGAAAAATAATAAAAATCCTTTTAACCAGTAGTCTTGAGGCTACTTATCCTTTGTTGTGTGCTGTATACATCCTGTTTGATTGTTTGTCTGAGAGTTGGTAGTTCTTTCATTGGGGTATTGTTTACTGATAGATTATTGGTCCGGTATTAACCCTGGTGTTAATCTCTGCTAAAATGGTGTGAATTGCTGATGAGGCAATGTTTTAGTTTTTTTGTTTTCTTTTTGGCTTTATTGTCTCTTTTGAATGCTGTGTAAATATTGTTTGTGTTGTTAAACCTAAAGAAGGATCAAACCATCAGCATCCTGTGAACAGACAAAGGACGAACCCTTATTATGGACAAATCACAATATATACAACAAGCCAAAGAATTACTGGAAGACAAAGAAACCTATATCATAATTAATACCAATCCAATCCAATACAGAAACTAGACAACTGAATTAACAGAATCCTTGGTAATGTTACCAAGAAAAGTCATATCACAAAAGAAGAATAGCGGCAGATGAAAAGCAATGGATTCCCCCTCCCAAACACTGACAAATCACACTCTCTTCTAGCACTGATGATGTTACTTAGTTGGTAATGAAATGTCTGCAAGAAAATAACCAAACTGAGAGAGCATCAAGGACCCCAGAGAAGTGTATATTTGCACTTCTCTGCTGCCATTGGTGAAAAGCAGATGTAAGAGAAGGAATAGCACAGGTGTCAGCAACTCGCGGCTCTGGAGCCACATGTGGCTCTTTCAGCCCTCTGCTGTGGCTCCCGATGTCACTGCTGCTGCCACTTCTGTGGCCGGCCCGCATAGTGAAAGTTAGCGCACTTCACAATGGGGGAGATGGGGTCCCTTCCTCCTCCTGGAGCCCATTATGACATGGAGCCACAATGTGATCCTCAACAGCAGCGCTGTTGGCTGCAGCGCAGCATGGGGCGGGCCAGTGTCTCGGGGCGGAGAGCATGTTGTGCGTCCAGCACCAACCAAGGCTGGAAGCAGCCGCCTGCCATTTCATGCTGCAGTTGGGACACAGAGCAAGAGACACAGAGAGAGAGAGAGAGAGAGAGACAGAGTGAGAAAGAAAGAGAGAGAAAGAGAGAGAGAGAGGGAAAGAGAGAGAGAGACAGTCATGTGACTGAATGGGAGTGAGTGACATCAAGTTGGCCACTCCCACTCAGGTTTTGTGGCTCCCAGTGTTTTCTTTTCTGTGGGAAACGGGTCCAAATGGCTTTTTGAGTGTTTAAGGTTGCAGACCCCTGGAGGTGGAGTCAAAAAGGGGATCAGGCTAGAAGCCCTACATACCCACAAACGAACTAGATCTACCCCCTCCCCCTCCCGAGTGACTCAGAGAACATAACCAAGCTAAGAGACTACCAAGGACCTCACAGAGAAGTGTATACTTGCCCTCTGATATCATTGGTGAGAAGCAGATGTAGAAGAAGGAATGATAGAACATGAAAGCTGAGTGAAAAGGGAGGTTATCTTAGAATCCCCTAGAATTACATATTCACAAACATCTAAATCCAACCTTCCTTGAGTGCCATTGACCCTTAGCTAACTCGAACTAGGTTCTAACTTCAGAAGATTCCTATCCATAGGCTTTTAGCAAGAAACCAGCTTAACTGAATCTTCATGTGTGGACCTGGTCTTTCACACCCCATAAAGGGGAAAAGTGAAAACATTGGTCTAATTCTTGTTTTTCCTCCTATTTCTTCACACCTGGAATAAGGAACCCTCCTGTTCAGGAATGGTTGAAGACATCTTGCTGCTTGGGGTAACCTCCCCACAAGCGACATTAGCCTTAGCATCGTTTTGCAGTGTGAGTGGACCAGAACAGAAAGCTTTCAGTACCATTGGAGGCAAAGGTATAGTTGCATTTCCCCTTCTGTCCTTCAAAACCTCATGAGGACCGGTCTCTTGACTTCTTGAGGTAGCTGTTTCAGTCTGCCTAGCGGTTAAGTCAGGCTTGTTTCTAAAGAAAACTGTGTTGCTTCCTTACTCAGGTGGGTGGTCAGTATATCTGGATGCCCCTTAAAAACCAATATTAAGTGCCATTGTTCTTTATCATCGCTAGCCGTGAATACAAATAAAATATTTGAATGTAAGGCATATTTTGAACAACCTTGCGTGAAATATAGTTAAATTATTACAATAGAGCTTGTTTATTAAAATAATGAAGTGATGTTATTTCTCCATTCCTGGTGTCTTAGTACCTGATATTATTCTAGTCCTGTTTCCATGGAAACAGCACACACTGTTCCTTTTGCTTGACCTGAAGTTCAGGCCCTGCTGATGCTGTTGAAATGCCAAGAAACACCTACACTTTTATTAAAAACAAAAATTAGATATGCAAAAAAAAAAAAAAAAAGAAAATCTAAAAAGAAAAAAGTGAAGACCCAGGATTTATATTCCGGCAAGGGAGAGGAATAAGAATAGCTATGACAAGGAAATGAGAAATAACTGTTTTAACTATTTTAGCAGCATGCTACATTCAATTTGTCAAATCACTTAGATTTGGATGGAATCATTATCTATTAATGCTTGTACGTTACGTGTTTTGTTTCTTAGAAGTTTCATTAGATGGCCAAAAGCTTGCTGTTTTAACAAGTGTATTTTGGAAAGTATAAAGTTAAGCTGTTCCTAAGGCTGTGTGTCAAGTTGTATAGATCGTAACAAAGAAAAAATAGAACTAAATCAGGACTAAATTTACATTAGACGCTTAATTCACAGCTTTTTGTTATAAGCACCACTGACCTAAAATTTTAGAGATATCAGGAAATCAATTGTACTTCAGTAAATTCTAATATAGTGAGTCTAGCTAGAAATCTGAACAAACCAAGTCATATCATATTTACTCTAGTGGGAGAAGTGTATCAGCACGGACTATTCCTTTTAGAACATAATACAGGATTAAAGACTAATTATACATGTAAGTAGTAGCAATTTGGTATCTCTTATTTTTCTTATACATAATCTGGGATAAATTCAACCTTGCAATAGACAATGAGATGAGGCTGAATGCAGTTGAGCTACAACTGCTGAAAGTCCAATTATATTATTTATAGCTTACACAAAAGGTTAGTATGTTTTCTAACTATATATGCTAATTGGTTGGCCAAAGGAAAAGTATCCTTGGTTCAAGCCACTGTCAGTAGATAAGTATTTTTGGTACCTACAATACTTAATCTCATTCTCATCAGGTTCTGTAATTTATTCTCCCAAAGTTTCTCTGTCTCTGTCTCTGTCTCTGTCTCTGTCTCTGTCTCTGTCTCTGTCTCTGTCTCTGTCTCTGTCTCTCTCTCTCTCTGTCTCTCTCTCCCTCTCCCTTTCCCTCCCTCCCGATCTTTGTGAATTCTGCAAAACTAGATGCATAAGAAAAAAATTGGACTAAGTAATAGCATGTATAGGGCACCATTTCACTATTTCAGTGCTCCTGATTAGGATTAGGAGACTCATTCCCCAGCTATTTTGCACTGAGAAGAAAAATTAATTAACACCAATGGGATATATTTATTTATTTTGTAATCTTCCAATACAAGCACAGATGGGGGGGGGGTGTTCCTACCCACATCAGGATTCTAATCTGAATTGCCTATTCATTTACTTTTTGAAATCTACTCTAAAAATTATTCAAATGGTGTATTACATCTAGCTTGGCTTTCTGCAAACAGCAAATAGATTTTTTGGATCCACCACGTGGTGCAAATGAGAACTCCAGCGGAAGTCAATTGGTGAGGTTAAGCTGTATTTAACAACCTTAAGACTATATTAGAAGCAAAACTGCACACGTACAAAATGGACACAAGGTGTTGATAAAATTGTGACATAATAAAACACCTTTTAGCATAATGTAGTATTGCTGGCAAGTAGTGAATTATAGAGGTGGACATAAAAAAGCTAATGGAAAGTAGGTCACTGGAAGATATAGAGAAATGAGAAACAGCTTCATAAGAAAGAATGGAAATGTTATGGTAATTAAAAAAAAATACAAATTTACTATTGAGCAGGAAATTAGAGCAAATAAAGCCTGTACTGTAAAGTAAAAGAGGAAGCACTTAATGGACTCTCTTTAAGTCACACTTCAAAAAGATTATTGTTAATGTGTGCTAAATGAAATGATGTAGGAAGAAACAGAATAGAAATCTAGTAAAAATTAACATTTTAGAACATTCAGATTGGCCAGATGGTCATAAAATTTATGTTTGCAAATTGCTAAACAGACAGCTAAATCATCCTTAGAAAATGTCGAAAATCCATAAAATTATCCATAGCAGGAAATAATTAAATATTATTTTTGGAGAAAGTGTGTCATATGGAATAGGTATAAATGCTCATGATTGATGCCCTCGTGCCATTGTCATCTCGGATAAATAAATTTTGAAATTTTTTGATAATACTGCAACATCATGCAAAGCCTACATGATTGGAAGTGAAAAAAGAAATGCAGCTGTGGATTACAATATTTCTGTTGTTCCATTTTCAACTGGTTGAAAAACGGAGAAGTTGAGTTAGGGTGCTTAATTCATAGAGTTCCTGGTGCTATAAATCAAAAAGCATTGAGTGAGGGGTTTTTTTTTAGTCTTCTTAAAGTCTCCAGAAAAAAATCTGAAAGAGAAAATATTTGGAAATGATGAAAGGTTACAAATGGAGGACAAAATGGAATCTTCTGTGAAAAAAAAATATATCCATGAACAATAAAGAGTAATTATGCAGGTTAATCCTTTGAAACGGCTTATATTAATGCTTCTTTTAGTTGTGTTTCTTCACGTGGCTCTTCAGAAACTGTTAAGTTTATTATGTAATGGCTTTTATCGGAAGAGCTAGCTTGTTCATGCCACTGTAAATATGACCATTTTTCAAGATGTCTCTGATTTTTTAAAATAATGTTTTGGGGAAACACAGACATGTAAATCTTGAATTCAATCTGTATTCCATTTATCTATTGGTCTGAGAAAACTCTGAAGATCAAATCATGCATGTTTCTCAGAGGGAACATCCTACAGTACTTGCAAGCACGCAGATCTGCTGTTGTAAATTCTTACTGGAAAAGAAATTATATTTTTTTAAAAATATATAAAATCGTAACTTGAAAGGGTCATTGAACACATCGATTCCAATCCCCTACTCAGTGCACAAATGCAAATTAAAGTATGCCTTAAAGATGGGTATCCAGGCTCTGTTTGAAAACATTCAGTGAATGGAAACTCATCACCTCCCTTGGTTCCTTTTCTCATTAGCTTCTTCTTCCATGAAACCCTACGTATCATTGCTCTGAGTTTATTAAAATTCATTTCCTTTAAGAGGCATGTTTCACTATTTTCAGCTTTGGATTTTCTTAAATTAAAAAAAAAATCCCAGCATTATGTAATCACTTTCCCTGAAAGTTCTCACTACATCTACATTCTAGTAAAATCTAGTAAATCTAGTAAAATCATTTACATTGGTTAGGGTGACATCAACAATGTCTCCTTAATTCTCTGAAGGATAAGATTGTCAGCAAGTTATGTTAGGAATTTCCTGGAATGATCTTGCTTGCTAGAGCTGGTCTTCTAGCTGGTCATTACAGGTAGTCCTCGGTTTACAATAGTTCGTTTACCCTCCACTCAAAGTTACAACGGCACTGAAAAAAGTGACTTATGGCCGTTTTCACACTTACAACAGTTGCAGTCCCCAAAGTCACATGATCAAAATTCAGACGCTTGGCAAACGGCATGAATTTAGGATGGTTGCAATGTCCTGGGGTCATGTCATCAGCTTTTGAAACCTTCTGATGAGAAAACTCAATGCGGAAGCCAGGTTCACTTAACCACTGTACGATTAACTTAACAACTGCAGCAGTGGTAGGATTCAGCCAGTTCTCTCCAGATCGTGCGAACAATAGTGGTGACTGTGGGAGGCTCCACCCACCCGCCTGGACATAATGCACAACTACTGCACATGCGCAGGCCATGCGCATTCACAGAGGTGGCACGTGCACTCACATTTGCGAACTGGTAGGGAAGGTAAGTGAATCCCACCTCTGAACTGCAGTGATTCACTTAGCAACTGTGGCAAAAAAGATTGTAAAATGGGACAAAACTCATTTAACAAATGTCATGCTTAGCAACAGAAATTTTGGGCTCGGTTGTGGTCACAGGTCTACCTGTATAAAGTTTTCTATCAATGATACTTCATAGTTTTTAAAATATTTACAGTCCACTTTTAGAAAGCGTCAGCCACATATTGTCCCTTGGTGGGTGGGAAGGATGTTAACAAGAGCGTTGCTTTCATTTTTTTTTCTTCCCTTTTTATCATCCCATTATGCCAGCTAGGTTTCCTTAGATTTATCTTTTACAGGTATGGAAACTTTAACTTATACTGCTTCTATTCTTTTTTAAAGAAGTTGTATCCTTTAATTGTTGTTCTCTAGTCATGAAAATCTTCTAACAGAGTTACATTTGAATCATGAGAATAAATCATGGCCCACTATTGAGGTGTGATTATATTATCTTTAGGTCCGAATAAATTGAATTATTTATATGGTACACAGTAAAGAAGGATAATCACAGTTTTAATCATAATTCTCTGCTGAGAGTTTTCCATCTTTAGATTTATTCTCTCTAAGGAATATATGCAAGGGACCGAAAATGTTAAGTGGAAGTATTGTCTTCAAGCTAGCATGAGACGAATCTCTTGCCCTTTTCTATAGAGTTGGATTATAATTTAATGACCTCTTCTGAATTCTGAGGCCAGCAAAAAGATATTATCTTTGGCCAAAGGACAGAAGGCAGCTAACATGTATAAAAGGTTAATCTATTTAATAATGGATTCTTAGCTTTTTGTTTCATCTCATGGATTTGGCCCTTCGACCAATGTCTGATATCCAGGCCCAGGCTTGGTAGTTTGTAAAGTAATAACAGCTACAATTAGGAAAGAGAAATTCTGAGCATGTACAGAATCATTCATCTCTATTATTAAATTCAGTCACCACATAGTGCAGCCTGTTTCTATACCTGGGATTTGCAGGCAGAAATACCAGATAAGGCAACCTAAGGTGAGGTCTTCTTCTTTCTTTTCTTCTTTCTCCTCTTCTTCTTTCCCCTCCTCCTCCTCCTCCTCCTCCTCCTCCTCCTCCTCCTCCTCCTCCTGCTTCTTCTTCTGTTTCTCCTTCTGCTGCTTCTGCTTCTCCTCCTCCCCTTCCTCCCCTCCCTTCTGCTCCCCCTCTCCCTCCACGTCTTCCTGTTCTACTTTTTCATCTTCTTCTTTCTCTTCTTCCTCTCCCCCTCTTCCTCCTCCTCCTCCTGCTATTCTGAAAGATAATTTAGACAAAATGGAATTCCACTCTTCTATTGTGTAAGAAGTGTAGAAAGACCTTAAACGGCTGCAATGTTCCTGCAATTCACCAGTAATGTTAATGGTGACATTAAGCCACTCCAGTAGGAGTTAGTGAAGCACATCAAATCTCACAGAAATCAGAACAAAAAAAAAAAGCCTTTTTTTTGTTGTGGGGGAGAGGAAAAACTAATGGAATAGGCAGCAGAGAATCCCTACATAGTGGGTAAAAATTTATACAAAAAAGCTGGGAAGAGGTTGTATAAAGAGAACAGATATTTGCAATCAGAGTGATGGCATTTTTGAATATGATGGAGCTGATTATTTGGGGCTGAGGCAGATGTCTGCGAGGTTAACTCTTAAAAGCCAGTTATTTAAGGCAGCGTACAAAATATTTATGTATTCTGTAGTTTGTAATCTCTAACGCTGCCTGGCAGTTAATAACAAAATAGCATATTTAATAATTAAAACATCTATGGTAATAATGATAATAAAGTTAAGTTAAAATTAAAAACTGAGCAAACCACCAAAACAATAAAACGCAAATTACTTCCCCAAAGTCACTTGGAAGAACGCCATTTTAACTAACTCCCTGAAGGTGGCTGCAGAAGAGACTGCTATACAGAATAAAAACCTGAATAACAATAAACTGGAGAGGAAAATAGGACTAAAAACTCGTTTTCCAAGATTTGCCTAATTTCCCCAAGACATGATTGGTCTGGCCAATGATTGATCTGAACCCGAAGCTCACTCTACCGGTAGCTTTCACCTAGCGTCTGGACAGTCTCTGTTTTGCATAAACAACTGCCTCTTTTGCAGTTCGAGAGAAACAGTTTGGGAATGAAGCTTCGTGCAGCATTTGGAATTGAAACAGGGCAAATTAAGTTGATTTAAAACACCTTGGTTTTGAAAGATGAAATTCACCGCAATGTCTAGCTTCATCTAGACCAGTGTCAGCCATCCATGAGACTTCTATGGAATGACAAAGACCTTACTAGAGTTGGGTAAATTAACAATAACTAATCCTGCCCCCCCTCCCCTGGTGCTATTGTGTGAAATTATATGATGGTGTCTAAAAATATACATACTTGTGTACCACATGTTTTGGCAGCTTTTTAACCTCAGTTGTACTGAATTGTAGCTAACATCTATAGGAATCTAACTAGCATCTACTTTCATATAGCATTCAATTTACTTTGTGATATGTAATATGTATTAATCCAGGGGTCCCCAACCCCCGATCCGTGAACTGGCATAGGTCCACGGCATGCCAGAAACCAGGCTGCGTGAACAAGTGAAGCCCCATTTGTGGGATGCAGGCAGCACACAAAACCATACCCCCTTTGATCCGCGGAATAATCTCTCTCCACGAAACCGGTCCCTGGTGCCCGAAGTGGTTGGAGCCCACTGCATTAGGCTGTTTATTCAAAGCATTTTTAAAATTGTACTTAGATGATATGTTGAACGTTGGACTTTGTTTTGCTTTATTTGTCCATTCAGCCAAAGATTGTATGTAAACTTAGTTCAAAAAGTCCTGGGAAATAAAAACGGACCTTAGTTTTAAGGGTTGCTTTTTCTATAGAACGCTAAATTATTACTCAGTTCCAACTGTTAAATTGCTATATTATTCTTGACTCTTTCCTAAGGACTCTTATCTGTAGTTGTGCCTTCAATTGATACTTGGAGTAAATTCCTTAGTTCATGAAATGCCCAAACCTCTTTTTTTCTAAAGAGGTCCAAACCCTTCAGGAGATGAGAAGAACATTGAACGTTGCCTTTAAGTGTGCATTACTTGCACTTTGATATATTGCATTTCATCTAGAGCAGTGATGGCTAACCTTTTTGCCGTCACGTGCCAAAAGCGGGGGGAGTGCGGGGGGATCACATGCATGCGTGCCCACACCCATAATTCAATGCACCCCTGTGCCCACGCTTTTGGCATGCAATGGCAAAAAGGTTACTGGTGGGCCCAGTAGGCCTGTTTTTCGCCCTCCCCAGGCTCCAGGAGCTTTCTTGGAGCTTGGAGAGGGCGAAAACAGCCTCCCCCATCCTCGCCGGAGGCTAGAAATGGCCCGAAAATCAGCTGGCTGGCACGCGCAGGTGCGCTGGAGCTCAGCTAGGGCAATGCTCGTGTGCCCACAGATATGGCTCTGCGTGCCACCTGTGGCACACGTGCCATAGGTTCGCCATCACGGATCTAGAGTAATGTATCCCTGTTTAGTACAGAAGTGGATCTAAACTTTGAGGGGTCCAAATTAGAATATCTGGAGCAAAGTCTATATTGCCTTCTGCCCCTAGACTGAACTAATTCTATTTCAACATGCTTGAAGTCAGCTTTCCCATTAATATTTCTTTCCAGGTCATGATTAAAAATACTTGGTATACTCAATTGTGCTGAGGATATTATCTTTGTTAACTTCAAACTGCTTCAGTTTTAAAACGGTTGTGCTTTTAATACATAGTATTGGGGGTATATATTTTAAAGAAAATTGATGTTATTTATTGCTTGAGTGTTTTCAATTGCCCACACCATAGTGACTCTTAGCGCATACTAGTTGGTCAAGAACATTATTGCTTAGGAGTCTTTGTGCATTAGTGGACTGTGGACAACTGTCCTCAATGAAATTGTATTTTTTAGAAATATAATCATTTCCTTGGGGATTGTACGGACTTATTGTTGATAACTGCTCTTGAGACCTGTTCAGTGCTGTAAATTTTCTGAATTTAAGTTTTGTGTTGTAATTTGAGTTTTCACTTATATGCTTTAAGGAATCAATTTTCAGCCACTGATCTATTTTCATAAATAAGATGACTGGTGGAGAATGCAGAGAAGTCAGAGTTGAGTTGGCAATAGACTCTGATCTGCCTGATGGTCAGTGATTGCAAGCAGGCAAAAGCTCAGGCAGGAACTGAAACCACTGGTCAACTTGCTGGCAAGGTTGAGGCAAACTTGAGCTGATGAGTGTGGGAGATTAAATCTCTTTACCCCACAGTCCAAGATTTAAAGGCTGCTCAAGCTTTCCCTAGAGATATAGATAGATATAGGGATAGAGAGAGATAGAGATAGATAGATAGAGAAAGAGAGAGAGAGAGAGAGAGAAGGGGAGAGAGAATTATTTATGGTTTGTAGTATCTGAGCCAACTCAACTCAAGCATTTTATAGCTTGGCATAGAACAGCAAATGGCCCCAGTCAGGTTGCCCCATTTATTCATCAGGTTGCTGAACACCCAGGTAGACTGGATATCTACCAGGCAAAAGGAAAGCAAAGTAATTCAAATCAGCGGTCTGAGCAGCTCATCTCACATTGCCTAGTAGAAGGGCTGGCCTAATGGAGCAGTTCCCATATTATCAGCATGTGTGAATAACTACAGCAGGAGGTGATTCAAACTTTGACAGAAAATGAATGGATTGAAGTTATGGTCCTGCTACCTCTCATCCAAGGCTTGGTTTCTCCACACTCCTCTCACCCCTCCCCTCTGTTTCATCTCTGCTGCACATAATTGTGCCAGTTCATAGCAAAAAACAAAAGACTATATTTATAGCATATAAAAATGAACATGTTGTACTTCCTTTTCATTTGTTTATCAAAACACTGGGCATGTTCCCATATATGTTGTACAAATCATTACTGTTCATGTGCAACTTTTTTGTTACCAGTTAGGTGGACTATAGAGCAATTTTATTGTGATCCTATCCTCTCTGTTGTTCGGCAGTCCTAAATAGCAAGCTGAGATGGTCCATGTCAACAGCATCAGATTGTGTTGACTGAGGTAAGCGGAATCTCAAAGACAGAACCGTTGCCCATCTCAATAAATAGTTTCCATAGAGACCACAAAGAATGACATTTGTAGAATAAAATATTAAATACCTAATCTAGTACAGCGATTTTCTCTTTAATTTGATATCGCATATGCAAGTTTTTGGCTTCCCTCATTACAGGTGATCCTTGCAAGCTAAATTGGGATCAAAATTTCCATTGGTAAGCAAAGTGGTTGCCAAATTTCACATTTTTGCTATGGTTGTTAAGTGAATCAATACAGTTAAGGGAATCACATGGACATTAAGCAAATCTGGCTTCCCCCATTGAGTTATATATAAATAATTTTTAAAATATATATGCTGGTTACTAAATGCCCAAATTTTGATCATGTGACCATGGGGATGCTGCTATGGTTGTAAGTGCAAGGACTGCTCATAAGTCACTATTTTCAGTGCCATGTAACTTTCAACAGTCGCTAAATGAATGGCTGTAACTTGAGGACTACCTGTTTAGAACTGGTTCTGCAATTTATTGGTAATAATAGATGATTTCAGGACAAAAATAATAAAAGATTGTTGTAAAGCCTCCTTGTATTCTTCAGGCTTTGCTGGCATTTCCAAGGATAATTTGCTGTAGTTATTTTAATTTTATTTATTGATTTCACATTTCTAAACCACCCGTTTCCCCACAAAGAGGGACTCAATCAATTATCAATCAGAATAGAGCTGGAAGGGATCTTGGAGGTCTTCAAGTCCAGCTGCCTGCTCAAGCAGGAGACCCTATACCATTTCAGACAAGTGAGTGTCCAGTCTCTTCTTAAAAACCTCCAGTGATGAAGCACCCACAACTTCTGAAGCTGTTCCACTGGTTAATTGTCCTCACTGTTAGGAAGTTTCTCCTTAATTCCAGGTTGCTTCTCTCCTTGATTTTTTAAAAATTTTTTATTTATATGCCGCCCTTCTCCGGAGACTCCGGGCGGCTTACAATGTGTTAAGCAATAGCCTTCATACTTTTGTATATTTTATACAAAGTCAGCTTATTGCCCCCACAACCGGGTCCTCATTTTACCCACCTTAGAAAGGATGGAAGGCTGAGTCAACCTTGAGCCTGGTGAGAATTGAACTCGCAGTAATTGCAGGCAGCTGGATGTTAAATGCTGCCTTAGTAGGAGGCATTAGCCTCCTACACCACTCAGGCTCAGGATTAGTTTCCATCCATTGTTTCTTGTCCTGCCCTTTGGTGCTTTGGAAAATAAATTGATTCCCTCCTCTTTGTGACAGCCTCCCAAATACTGGAAAACTGTTATCATGTCCCACCTAGTCCTTCTTTTCTCTAGACCAGCCAAAACCAAATCTTGCCACTGTTCTTCATATGTTTTAGTCTTTAGGCCTTTAATCATCTTATTTGTTCTTCTTTGCACTTCCCCCCCCCCAAAATATCAACAATGTTTTTGTAATGTGGTGACCCAAACTGGATGCAATATTCCACGTGTGGCCTTACTAAGGATTTATAAAGTGGTACTAATACTTCACGTGAGTTTGATTCTATGTCTCCGTTTATACAACCAAAGATTGTATTAGCTTTTTTGGCTGCTGCTGCACACTGCTGGCTCAATTTTAAGTGATTGTCCACCAGGTCCCTCTCGCAGTTACTGTTTTTTGAGCCAGGCTTCGCCTAATCTGCACTTGTATCTTTGGTGTTTCCTGCCCAGGTGTAAAACCTTGCTTCTCTCCACATTAAATTTCATTTAGTTGTCTAGAGCCCATCGTTCAAGTCTGTCATGATCTTTTTGGATCCTGAGCTTGTCTTCTGGGGTGTTAGCTATTCCTGCTCTGGGCAATTGTACAATAAAACATCCAAATATATAAGGCAGTGTATTAAACAATTAAAATATGAAAAACATTTTCTTAAACCTCTCTTTCTCATGCTAAATGACTCTGAAGGTAGAGTCATTTATTTTTATTTTTTTTAAAAAAAACAAGGTAGTAAATCAGCCATCCAAAATTATCATAACCTCTTATTCCTCTTTCTCATTTTACTTAGCCTTTCAAAAAGTGCTTTGGAATTTTCAAGCTTCTCCAAGACTTAAATGCACCTCCTGCCTCTGCTCTAATTAGTAGCAATCAGGAAGGCTAGTTGGGGACACCTGGAGTTACAGCATTGTGAAGTGTTGCCTGATGGCTACAGACGTTGCCATATGTTTCCCCGAGAAAGATTGCGATCATCTCTATCAACAGGAATCCCTGATAGGAGATGAAAGATGGTCTCTTCATTTTTTATTTTTGTCCTGCATCATTTTCAACACACGCAAAGGAACTTGTTGATCAACTTAATACTCTTTCTGCTGAGAAGGAACTTAGATGATACCAAAGCACTGTGACCCCCACAATACAAGCCATCTGGAACTCAGCGAGACATCTGATGGAAGGTCTTTGCAAAGGAATGACAGTTCTTCATGGACCATATGCCACTGCCCAGGGCAATCCAAGAAGCTGATCATGATATGCATGCAAGCGAATCTATCTAATGCAAAACAACTGTAATGATCTCATTCCAATGGAGCTGATCTACTTATTTTAGTTTATTGTCAGTATTCATCTCAAACCTTTTTCCTAGAAAGAAAACTGACTACAACTGGAAGCAGGCTTAAGGCACGTAAATCAGTATAAATTCCTTCTGTTACCTTGTCCAAGTAGCCAGTATTGTGTTTCTTTTCAAATTTCTTTATAAAAGATGGCTTTAAAAAAATCTGTCTGCTTCTGTTTGCAGTTTTCCTTAATATAGAGAGCTTTTGCATTCAGCTTCTCCTGTAATACATAGCTGTCAACATAAATTTTCCCAGAATCATTTTCTTTAATGTGGATTTTTCTAATGTTATTCTTGGTTATGTAAATCTTGCCAGTACAGCAAACCTCTATGATTCACTCCTGGTGGAATTTATGGCGATACCAGCTCCGCCAATTAAAAAGAAAAAAGAAAAAAAGCTTGAGCCAAGCTATTATTACCGGGGTCAGTTTCAATGTATTGTTTCTGGTTTTGATAAAGGAGAATATTTGTAACTCAGAGTTGAAATGAGGGATCCTTGGTGCTCTCTGATCTCGGTTGTTTTCTTGCAGATATTTCATTACCCAAACACGATAACATCATCAATGTTTCTGGTTTGTTTTAGGGACAAACATAAAAATAATAACTTGGGTTGGGAGCTAAGGGAAAGAATTTGAAGAACTAATATAAGTAAATTTCGTTAACCTTAACCATGTACCTTCTTGATGTAAAGATTTTTTGGGGGGAAGGAAAACCATTTATAAAACAAATCTGATTGGCCCTAGGACTTGCCCCTGAAACATTATGAGGAACCTTGGAGTATAAAGGAATAGTGCTATATAAGTAACTAGCTTTGTTATTAGTACAATTAAAAATATATACACATTTTTAGGGGCTCAGTTCTAATAATTGCAATGTATAATTGAAGTCTTTGGAGGGCTACTTTCTTGATCTCGGGTTCTCTGGATACTTAGAAGGAGGCTTTTCACTGTATAAGGAATTATACAATTAAAAAATACATTATTCGAAAAGGAAGAAGTGATTTTATAGCCATTTCAATGCTTTGTGAGTTATGTAGTTTTAAAACCAACCTCTTTCTCTCTCTCTTTCTCTCTCTCTCTCTTTTTCCCCAGCCATACATGAATAGCTCAAGCTGTTAAACTGTATGCTGGTGATTGATCTCTTTAATAAAAACACAGTTCCTTTGTAAGGAAAGGGATAAACAAATGGACTTGTTTGTCCAGAGCTTTAGAGTTTATAGTAACTCTGGGGCATCAACTTTGTCTTCACTGATAACTTAGATGAAAGATATCAATTCAGCCTTCATGTGAGCAGAACAGAGTGAATATATGCATTTTTGCCTCTACTTCTGCAACCATATCATTAGCAAAACAAAGTGCGTGAATACAAGCAAAGACATTTAACTTTCGGGTAATTTCCTTAAATCCCCAACTAGTCCGCTGAGAATTTTGCATATTTAGAACCAATTTTGGGAGGAGAAGAAGAATCCACAAGGGCACGTTTCCCTTTGATTCTAAATCACCATTGAGTCCAGAGTCATAATTACCGTGGCAGATTATTTGTTCTTATTGAGCTTTGCCAAGAAAAAGAATATACGTGGCAGTGCAAGCCTGAACTGTTAAGAATTGGTCTCTCCAAAATACAGTTGATTTGCTAACTGAATGCAAAAGGGATGGAGTGGGTGCTCATTGGTGTATGGGTGTAAATTGGGAATAGATAGGAAACTCTTCAGTTTGTAATGATCTATAATTATTTCACTTTGTTTTCTTTATTCCCCTGTAGCTTTGTTCTTAGGGATTGACAAACAGGGTAGACTGAAGGCCACATTGGTGTCCCACTCCAAAGAACCACAACTGTTGCTGGGGTGTGTGGTCTTTAAAAAAAAAACTTTAAACAAACAGAAATGCTGTTGTAAAGCAAAATTCCAGACCCAGGTGCCATTTTATTGTCTCAGAGTGATTTTTGTGAGATTAAAACAATATTGTGACTTCTGACACAAAGTAATGGAAGAACCTCAAATATTTCTACCTGAAATATTCCTCCATTTCCATAGTTGAGATTATGCGATGCCAAACATTATGTGATGCCAAGATCCACTTGAAATCATTACACATTATTTATAGTGTCTAGCCAATTCTTAAGCTCACCACTGAGTTATACCCACAATATTGTAGCCTCTGTGCATTAAAGCCCAGCACTTCATATTTATGGAAGGTGTGCAGAAAAATCCTTGTAAGGACTTCTTGATAGTCATAACCAGCTCCATCTTGGGCCATTATTTTTGCTGGTGCCACATCTGCAGCCATTTTATGTGTGCATATTGTCCCTT
>WNWU01000004.1:47060824-47071506 GCA_012654045.1 Ptyas mucosa | reverse complement strand
TTTATGTGTGCATATTGTCCCTTTGTGGGAACCAAAAAGAAGCTATTTTCAACCTCCTCTAACAATGCTCCAAATGAAAAACTGTGTTGTAATTTCTTGTGCTGACTTGTCTCTAGGATCTACTGCTGTTAGCCCAAAGATCTCCTAATAATTCCAGTGCTACATGAGCACATTTTTGCTCTCTCTATGCTGCTTCTTGCAATCAGTGCTAAACTTGTTGTTTACGGAGTGTAGCTTATAATAGAAATAAATTGGTAGTTTGTTCTAATTGGTAGTTTACTACTAAAGAAATTGGTAGTTTTCTACTGAACCTGATTTTAGTATTTTGGACTGCTTTGTGTTGTAATTTGAACTGTTTTTAATTGTGTTTTATGTACTTAATTGCCTTTTTGTCAGCTAGTATGTTATTATTTTAGAAAGGAAGAGACTATAATTTTTAATAAATATGTTGGCATGACTAAGGAAGTATTCCCACATATACTTATTAATCTCTTTCCTACTTACAGTTGGGTGCAATAAGCCAGAATTCAGAAGAATTTGGATTTACCATAAAGAATAAGCTGTAGGATGAGGGATGCTACGCAGTCTCTGCTATCACTGGGAACAATGAGGAATGCACAAGTTTGTTTGCTTTCTTTGTTTGTTTACTATGATGTGCTTACGAATTCTGGCAGATTTGCCTTGTCTCATCTTAATTTTGGCTTGCCAGTTGTAACTATCCCCAAAGAGCCCAGAAGCATCATGGGCTACTCTCAATAGACTTAGAAAATTGAATATATATATTGTCTTCCTCTATATACACACTCAATAAATGTGGCCTCATTTATTGACCATTTTATCAATGTTCAAACTATGAAATCGAAGGCATAATGAAGTCTTGTGCCCAGGAGTGTCTGTAGGGTATAGTCAAAAAGATCAAACTGGCAGCCACAACAGTGTGATCAGAGTAATGATGTTTTTTTAAATGTGAATTGCATTGATTATACTGTTGTAGTTGCCAGCATGATTCCCATGCTCAATTTCAGAAATGTATTTCAAATCCATCTGTTCCCCTAGTCTACTTAGAACTTTCCAAAAATCAACATTCTAATCACCCTTTTGTCATTTGTTTAAAAAAAAAAAGAGAGAGATTTTTAAAATGTCCACAAACTTATCTTTAAAACTTCTTTTGATAAGGATTAAAGGAAACTCACCAGGTGCATTTTGTGAAACTTGCCTATGGAAAGGCTCTTAATAGTTGAAAAGCGATTAATAAGCAATTTCCAAAAGGGATTTAGAAATGAGACTTTGCAGAACTCTGTATCCATAAAGACTACATGGTGGCTGGGAGTTTAGATGGAAATCCAACTTCCAGCAGCTGAACTCAGAAGCTGGCTGCAAAAACCTCAGTTCCTATAGTTTACTCATGAAGCGTCTGGAGTGCAAGTTGGCAATCTCACAATCTCTCCTTTATCCAGAGAGATTTGGCCAACAAGAAAATGGAGTCTGGCTGCTGAGCTCACTGCAATAATGTCTCTGCTCCCTCAGAGACATCCAATTCATCATATGTCTCACTGGACACTCATCATCTTGATTTTTCTGACCATAGCTTAAACACACATGTGCTTGTGACTGTTCTATATTGCCTCCTTTCTTCCTGATGACCACAATTAAATCTGGCAGTATTCAGATAACTACAGTTTTCTGTTTAAGTAAGGAAACTATCTTTATCGGGTTTGAAACAACCAAAATCTTAAACTAACTTCAGACTGTGATTTATTACTTTATTACTTCTAACTGTTCCCCAGTTTGGATTTAATAGGAAGCTATTATTAATAATATTAATATAATATTAATATTAATATTCTGTCTTAGAGAGAGAGGGGGGGAGAGGGAGACTGTTATGGAGACAGGAATCATGCATATTTCAGCTCATATATTTTGTATATTTTATTTTTCTCTTAAGTGTTAGCTAACAAGAATACTTCAGTTAGATTGGCTATTCAATCTGGAAAAAAAGGATACAATAAATAGAAATAAATAATAATAAACTGTCACTGAGCATGACTGAGCATACATGTAAATGCAGTTAGTGCACAGCTATAATCTTAGAAGCCTCTATTTTTATTGCTAATGTCTCCAAGACTTGTGCTCACTCTAATGATGGAAAATGCCATACTGATCTGACCCTTACATAATATCCTCAATAAGTGACAGAAATTTCTATAGTTATTCACTGCAGAGAACATTTCATACTGTAGTGACATTGATTTCTATGGTTGACACTGTATTGTCCTTCAAAATTGCTTTAATAGGCTACACACAGGCACACAAATATATGAGGTAGGGTCTCATCATACCTAAGAAAGTTTAGAAGGAATAATTATAATTCTGCTGTTTTTTCATATGATGTAAAAATTCTGCTGGCTATACTTGGAGTGTGATGGGAATTATGTATTTATTTATTTGATTTAAAGGTCCTGACTTTCCTCAAAAAGCTGAAGGCAACTAATATAGGACTCCCCACCTTTTTTTTTCCTCCCTTAGCCAACAACATTGTGCAGTAGATTGGGCCAAGTCATTTGGTGAATATCCATGGCTAAGAGTGGACTTGAACCTGGTCCTAGTAGAACACCTTAGTCACCACACTACACTGGATCTCAGCAAAGAGTACATATAAGTAAAGTCTCTTTCTCTATGCACGCACGCATGAACACACACACACACACACACACGAACACACACATACACATACAGACCAATGCACACACCAGTGCTACAAATTAAATTACAAGTCATGGCAACTATTGCATAATTGGGTGTTAGATGGAAAAAGGCAATATCGCTCTTGGTGAGTTGGGCCTATGAATTTTGATTACTAGCTTCTCTAAACCAATAGTTTGGTTAAAACCAACTGATTGGTTGAACATGAAAAGATTGTTTTAAAAGAAAAACTACTATAATTGCTAGATTGGAAAACCACTGTTTAGGATTCTTCAAATTACATGGTCTACCTACAGCTTGCAGTACTCTACATCATGTTTTTTCAACATTTGTACACAATTTCAAGACATCAGCGATCACGTAACAAATGGAATCAAATTATATTGTTGGCGAACTAAAAACATCAACTAAACACTTGAATATACTTTTCCATTAGCATTTTTCCTACAGCTAAGGACATTTACCCATGTAGTATGGCTATATTACTCTTCCCTCTATATACCAATGACTGCATCTCAAACAATCCAACTGTTGAACTACTGAAGTTCGCAGATGACACAACAGTGATTGGTGTCATTCGAGACAATTATCAATCCACATACAGACGGGAGGTTGAACAAGTAGCCTCGTGGTGCGACCAGAACAATCTGGAACTGAACACACTCAAAACCATAGAAATGGTGGTGGACTTTAGGAGAAACCCTCCCATACTACCACCTCTTACAATACTAGACAACACAGTATCAACAATAGAGACCTTCAAATTTTAGGTTCTGCCATATCTCAAGATCTAAAATGGACACCTAACATCAAAAATGTCTTCAAAAAAGCACAACAAAGAATGTTCTTTCTGTGCCAACTCAGAAAGCTCAAACTGTCCAAGGAGTTGCTGATACAGTTCTACAGAGGAATTATTGAGTCTGTCATCTGCACCTCCATAACTGTCTGGTTTGGCTCTGCAACCCAACAAGACAGACACAGACTTCAGAAGATAATTAGAACTGCAGAAAAAAACAATTGCTACCAACCTTCCTCCCATTGAGGACCTGTATACTGCACGAGTCAAAAAGAGGGCTGTGAAAATATTTGCAGACCCCTCACATCCTGGACATAAACTGTTTCAACTCCTACCCTCCAAACGACGCCATAGAGCACTGCACACTCAGAACAACTAGAAACAAGAACAGTTTTTCCCCGAACGCCATCATTCTGCTAAACAAATAATTCCCTCAACACTGTCAAACTTATTTATTAAGTCTGCACTACTATTAATCTTGTCATCATTCCTATCATCGATCTCCTCCCACTTATGACTGTATGACTGTAACCTTGTTGCTAGTATCTTTACAATTTATATTGACTGTTTCCTAATATGATTTGATTGCTTATTTGTACCCTATGACTATCATTAAGTGTTGTACCTTATTATTCTTGATGAATATATCTTTTCTTTTATGTACACTGAGAGCATATGCACCAAGACAAATTCCTTGTGTGTACAGTCCAATTGGCCAATAAAGAATTCTAGTCTAGTCTAGTCTAGTCTAGTCTAGTCTAGTCCAGTCCAGTCCAGTCCAGTCCAGTCCAGTCCAGTCCAGTCCAGTCCAGTCCATAATCTACAATTTTAACTAAGTTTTAGAGGTTTTGCACTTCATTTGTATTCCCTTTTCTGCAAAGTTTTGCTTGTGCATAGGGCTGCAGAAAAAAAGTTACCTTCTGTCTGGCAGTGTGTTTAACTGCTCTTTTCCTCTTTAGAGTTAGAGTTTGAGTTAGAGTTTATTTGATTTATATACCGCCTTACTCCCGAAGGACTCAGGGCGGTGAACAGCCATGAATTAAAACACATAATACAGCATTTAAAACAGACTAAAATCAAATTAAATAATTTGGCCATATACAAATTTTTAAAACCCCAATAATTTAAAAACAAATTCAAATTTATATTATTAAAAAGGGGGAAATTAGGCCAGGCCAGCCTGATGGAATAAAAAGGTCTTAAGAGCGCAGCGGAAGGTGCGTAGGTCCATGATCCTCTGTATCTTCGGGGGGAGCTCATTCCAGATAGTAGGTGCCCCCATAGAGAAGGCTCTCCCCCTGGGGGCCGCCAGTCGACATTGTTTGGCCAACGGCACCTGGAGGAGCCCCTCTCTATGAGAACGTATCGGCCAGTGGGAGGCCACTGGTGGCAGCAGGCGGTCTCGTAAATAGCCAGGTCCTAAGCCATGGAGCGCTCTAAAGGTGGTAACCAAAACCTTGAAGCACACCCGGAAGACCACTGGGAGCCAGTGCAGCTCGCACAGGAGAGGTGTCACACAGGAACGCCATGTTGCTCCCGTAACCATCTGCACGGCCACACTCTGCGCCAGTTGGAGCCCCCCTTTATTCTTCTGTCTATGGAGATTCCCAATCACACAGGTCATGGTTGTCCCAAAGGTGCTTTTTCCAAAAGACAACTGGACTTTCTCGTCCTTTTCTTTGAAAACGTTTCACTGCTAATCCAAGAAAATCTTCAAGAACTGAAGAAACTTCTTGGATGAGAAGTGAAACATTTTCAAAGTAAGAGCCAAGAGAATCTAGCTGGCTTTGGGAAAAAAGTACCTTTGGGTCTTTGCTTTCCTATCATTCCATCCAGTCTAAATCAGTAGCAACATAGGCATCTACTGTACATCTCTGCTGTGGAATTGCCTGGCAGGAAAACAGTTTGAAAAAAGAACAGGATCAACAAACCATGACCCAGGAGCTCAGTTGTGGTGCTTGGAACAGCTGAATTATTTTTGTTTGATACTCAAAACAAAAGTCTCAAAAGACACTTACAATGCTCAAAATGGCCATTGTGAGGTTAGAATATTTCAGGTCTCAAATGTTTGACTCATCCCTATCATTGGTCAATTATTTACATATATCTTTGAAATGATCTTTGAATGTGTAACTTCTTGTTGAATGATAATGATTTTATTAAGCAGATGGAGCAGGAATGGTAGGTTGTTTGTTTTTTTATACTATCATTAGGGACTTCATTTCATCACTTTTCTTGCAGCAAAATCATTTATTACAAGTTGTATTATTGCATATGCTTCTCGTAAAAAGAAGCAATGATTAAAGTTAAATCTCTAGAGGAAAAAATTAAAGAATTGTTAATTGTTTTGCATTTCATGCATCTCCTGAGTAATACGGTTTCATGTTCTCTGCTAAATTTGAACTAACCAATTGTATGCAGCTGAAACAAAATATTATCACATTGCACCAGGCAATGGTATTGGGAAACAAGAAAATCTGCTAAGCTATTTAAACTGAAGCAAATTAAGAAGTATAATACTATATTCTACACAGAATTTAGAGGGGAAAATATGTAGAGATTCTACTGTAGAGCAACCAATCAACTATTTTCAAGATTTCAAAGGTACACTTCCAATTTCTCAATATTTTCTTTATAGAGTGTAAGTGAACATTACACAATAACTTATGACTTCTACAGCCATTATTAGTAGATTCACTTCATCTGTTTCTCTTCCAGAAATTCTGAATACATTTAAATCTATGAAAGTGGAGACTGCATTGATGGTTCTCCTTGATTGATGATTCCCCAAACTTTATTGAGCATTTACCTCTTTTTTATTGGAGATGCAGGTACTCCTCAACTTATGACCACAATTAGTATCAAAATTTGTATTGCTAAGCAAATGTTAAGTGAGTCACATCCACTTTCATGGACACATTTGTTAAGCAAATCATTGCAGTTGTTAAGTGAATCATGTCATTATGTGAATTTTGCTTTCCCTGTTGACTTTGCTTGTCAGAAGCCAGCTGTGAAGGTTGCATATGGTGATCATATGACCCCAGGATGCTGCAATCATTGCAAAAAAAATGCTGGTTGCCAAGCACCTGAATTTTGATCATACGATAGTGGGGATGCTGTGATGGTCATAAATGTGAGGACTGATTGCAAATCACTCTTTTCAATACCTATTTTCAAACGGTTACAAAACAAAAGACTGTAAGTAGAGGACTATCTGTATATGTTGAAACTCTTTCGACTCTTTAGCAAGATCTTATATTATGTTCCAATATAAACCTATTTATTTCCTAAATACTGATGCATTTTAAAAACCACCTTGTTCCCTGATTACATTTTCTTTTTCCAACTATTGTGCACCCAGGTATGGTTGAATTTCTCAAAGTTATTGATAAGATCTCAAAGAGTGGGGTCTGAGCAAGATTGTGTAGGTGCGCAGAGCCTGAATACTCAGGGCATTGTCACTGACATATCTTGCTCCCATTCTTCTTGGACAGGTCCTATGTCTAAGTGGAGTAGAAGCATGGTGTGGTCAAATTCTAGCATGTGTTTTTAAGGATTTGGTCCAAGGCATCCACACTGGATGTTAGGATATTGAAAGTAGGTATGTTAAAAGAGTCCAGTTTACAGTATTCCAAGCATTTAATGTAGTCTTGTAGAGATCCATCCTCATCTGCGTGGGACTGGAATGGGAAGAGAGATCCAAAGCATGGTCCTACATAATTGTAGTATAGGCAATAAGCCAGTTTGGGTATCTAGAGATATATTGCTGTTGGAATTTGCTTCTGATCTGCTTAAACAGTTTGTCAGTGAGTCAATATTTTCTCTAACTGCTATGTTGGAGAGTAAATGTTGATCTAGACCCCCCCCCCCAACCTCTTCAGCTCATTGACCCCTTCATAAAGTTTCTGATTATTCATCAACATCTCCCCCAAACACTTATTATATGAAAATAATTTGATAAATATTACTTTAATTATGAATAACAACAACAGTAATAACAACAATAATAAAGGATTTAGGCTGATCTATGACCATAATAAAGATTTGATTTGATTTGAGTAATAAAAAAAGTGAAGGTGGCCCTTGCTGGCAGATGACCAATCCTAAGTAACTCTGTCTCATCATTATGAACCTTCAAGACTAAGGAACTGGACTAGAGACTTAAAGATTAATTGAAACCCCATCAACTTTCAGTCATTGATCGACCACTTATTGACCTCCTGACATTTATTGTAACTGTATCTGTGCAGCTTCAGATTTTCTTTTCACATATGGCAACATCAGCAACTAGATGTCCCAAAGGATTTAATTTAGATGCTTTATACACACTATTCATTCTCTGAAAGATCCTCACCTGTTCCTCAGTCACATGATAAGTTCTATCTGACCTGCAACCTATTGATTGATTGATTAATTGATTGATTGAATTTATATTGCCACCTATTTGCCCATGGCGACTCAAGGCAGCTTACAGAATATAAAACCACAATTAAAACAATAAAAACAAACAATACAAACAACCCTTCAACCCGGCGACAGCAGATCACATGAGCCATTTAATGGGCTCCATCCCACTCTGGGTTCCCCAGGCCCTTTGGCAGAACCAGCTCTTCAGCGCCTTCTGGAAGAGTATTAGAGTGGGGACCATTCTAATCTCTGGGGAAATGATGTTCCAGAGAGAGGGAGCCACCACGGAGAAGACCCTTCTTCTGGGTCCCACCAGGCATATCTTCCTCAGGGATGGGACCGGCAACATTCTCTGCCTCCCTGCTCAGATGGGTCAGGTAGATGTGACCAGCAGGAGACGGCCCTCTGTTGCGGCCCGTCAGCAGCCTGTGCGGATTGTAGCTGATTCTGATAGCGAGGAGATTGGTGTGGTGTTGCGCCAGCAGCCTGTGCAGCTGGCACCCGAGTCAGACAATGAGGAGGCTGAGATGTGGTGCCAGAGGTAGGGATTCAGCTAGGGCCTTCAGAACCTCCAGAAGCTCCTTTAAGTGAAGAGGACGAAGAGGAGGAGCCTCTTCTCAATGCAAGGGTGCGCAGAGTGGCCAAAAGGCAGGAATGACTCCTCAGGAGGAGGTCTCCTCGAGAGTAAGGCTTGGGGCTAATTGGCCACTCCTTTAACCTATTTAAGGAGGAACGCCGACTGAAGCAAGTTGTAGGGAACAACTTTAGTTCATTCTCCTTCGCGTCTGGATCTCTGCAAATTGCTTTTGGGCTTTCTGCCAACCTTAGTAAGATTGTGATTACTTTATCTTTGTTTTCCTGTAGGCTGTTTAGGAAGTTTATTAACAGCCTTTGTTTGGAAAAGACTGAGTTATTTTAGTAAATTTAAGTTTTGTCTAGACTTTGTGTGTGCTGTGTTCTTTGGGGTCTGTAGCTGGGGCAGAACACCCTCAGACTATCCATCACTACAGACAGTCCTTGACTTACAACTATTCATTCAGTGATCATTCAAAATTACAATGACATTGAAAAAAGTGACTGACTTATGACTATTGCAGCATCCCCCCATGATCACATGATCAAAATTCAGGCGCTTGACAATTGGTATGTACTTATGATGGTTGCACTGTCCCAGGGTCATTTGTGACCTTCCTAGCCAGCTTCTGCCATAGGAAAGTCAATGGGGGAAACCAGATTTGCTTAACCTCCATATGATTCATTTAACACCGGCAGTGTTCACTTAACAACCCTGGCATAAATATTATAAAAGGGGTGTGATTCACTTCACAACTACCTTGCTTAGCAACAAAAATATTGGGCTCAATTGTGGTCAAATGTTGAGGACTATATCACATCCATTTTTTTATGTTTCTATCCACGTGGCTTCCTGGGTAAAAATACAGGAGTGGTTTACCATTGCCTTCTCCTTCATAGTATTAATTTATGATTGTGCTATTGTCACGATTGTCTGCCTGCAGAATCTTATATCGCTATCACCATTATAGGTGCCTGCTTGTTTTAGCTGAG
Organism: Ptyas mucosa; assembly: GCA_012654045.1. NCBI lineage: Eukaryota > Metazoa > Chordata > Lepidosauria > Squamata > Colubridae > Ptyas > Ptyas mucosa. Next base: position 47,062,034 of record WNWU01000004.1, on the reverse strand, counting down.
CCAACCTTCATCTCTTGGGTGACCCTGTTGGGAATGGCTTCCCATAGTTATCCCTCTTGGGAACACCTCCAGATTTCCTTGGACTGGGTCATTCATAACCAAATTTGTGACTGTCAAGGAAGCAGTGGACCATATCTTTAGCTTTAGTAAGCAGAGACAAAAAAAATAAAGAGGACAAACCTAACACCACAAGAAGTGAATGGTATCTCCTTCTAATGCTAATGTCCTTTGCATGTCAGGTCCAAAGTAACTGTGAATTAAATAAGTTAAGTATCTTTCTATTAAGTGGTCTTTAAAAGGAAAACACACAAATTCTGCAGAATACACGGATGGATGGACAGGTAGAGATACTGTAAAGAGATAGATAGTGTCAGACTGGCAACAATTAAACCTCTAAATAGAAATGATCCTTGGCTCCATTCATTGAGAAATGTATAGTTTGATTAGGGATCAAATGTATTAGTGTTGCAAAGCCAGAACTGAGAATTGCGCACCCAAATCCCTTAGTTCTACTCCCCCCACCAACTGTCCCTTGCTGTGCACCCCACTGTAAACAATCAAATCCATGCAAGATGTTTTCATAATGGTCAGTCCAAGTGCAGCTTGGTATGTGGGTTCCTCCTCCTTCCAGCTGCATGACCTTGGGGCAGCATCTTGAGGTGGTATAGTCTGTGCTTTTGATTCCCCAAGAATTGCCCTCCTTGTCTCCCCTCTACAAAGTTCATGGCAGCCTATCATAACAGCAAAGCACAGCAAGCATAAGGTGACAGCTGACAGACAGACAGAGATAGCGATAGCGATAGCGATAGCGATAGCAATAACAATAGCAGTAGGAGTAGCAATAGCAACAGCAACAGCAACAGCAACAGCAACAGCAACAGCAACAGCAACAGCAACAGCAACAGCAACAGCAATAGCAATAGCAATAGCAATAGCAATAGCAATAGCAATAGCAATAGCAATAGCACTTATATACTGCTTCACAGTGCTTTACAACCTTCTAAGTGGTTTCTAAAGTCAGCATATTGCCCCCAACAATCTGGGTCCTCATTTTACTGACCTCAGAAGGATGGAAGGCTGAATCAACCTTGAGCTGCTCAGAATCAAATCTCTGGATTAAACAGTGAGTTAGCCTGCAGTATTGCATTATAACCACTGTGATAGATAGATAGATAGATAGATAGATAGATAGATAGATAGATAGATAGAT
>WNWU01000004.1:47032505-47060814 GCA_012654045.1 Ptyas mucosa | reverse complement strand
GATAGATAGATAGATAGATAGATAGATAGATAGATAGATAGATAGATGGATGATAGATGATTGATAGATGATAGATTAGAGAGGTAATAGAGATAGAGATATATTCCCTCCTCCATAACATTATTGGTGTTATACATAGAGATAGAGATAGATAGAAGATAGATAGATAGATAGATAGATAGATAGATAGATAGATAGATAATAACTAGCTAGCTAGATAGATGATAGATGATTGATAGATGATAGATTAGAGAGGTAATAGAGATAGAGATAAATATATATTCCCTCCTCCATAACATTATTGGTGTTATACATAGAGATATAGATATTAGATAGATAGATAGATAGATAGATAGATAGATAGATAGATAGATAGATGATAACTAGCTAGCTAGCTAGATGATAGATGATTGATAGATGATAGATGATAGATGATAGATTAGAGAGGTAATAGAGATAGAGATATATTCCCTCCTCCATAACATTATTGGTGTTATACATAGAGATAGAGATAGATAGATAGAAGATAGATAGATAGATAGATAGATAGATAGATAGATAGATAGATAGATATTAACATTTTAGTGGTCTAGAGCCATCATTTTCTAATATGCAATATAAGATGTAGCTTTTGGCTTTCTGTTTGTTTTAACCTGAGGTTTATGGATTTACAGAAATGATGAACATTAATTTTGATGTTAATAGCATCTTCTGGTAGTACCCCTAATAGCATCTTTTGGTGTGGAAGTAGCTGATAGCTACTTTCCCTGTGGGGTAATGATATTACTGTATATGTTCAGTTTCTCTTCTACTCTTCCTGCACTGTTTTCATACCTTCGACATGGCTACTGAAAAATTCAGAGCGAACAAAGCTGTGTCACACAATTTAGAATACACAAATTAAAACAAAAACCCCCTGTGTTTGTAAAATGTGACTAAAGCTGGGAAAAATGTGTGCTCATGCGTGGGCGTGCAAATTCAGGTGCGGCTGCACACCTGGGACTTCTTACTTATTAAACATTGGAGCGTGAATTATGCATAAATAAATAAAAAAAATGAGACTAAAACCTTTTGGGCTCATTGTCTGTCATCTTCTGTTAAAACAACAACAAAAATAAATAAGTGTTTTGCCTTCAAAATAAGACTTTGGGAGGGTTGCCATGCTATTCCTTAGGTATTTACTGTTGCTTCGTACACAGCAATTAATTAGTATGGCAAATATTATCATAGTGGCTCATTAGAGAGTGTAAAAAAGAGGCTGAAAAAGTGTCTTATTTATGGGAACAGACATGGGAACTCATCAAAACGTTCCTGGCGGAGGCTCATTTTGCATTCTGCCATGACAGGCCTATTGCCACTATCACAGTCTGCATACTATCCATAACTGCAAAGGGAATTTCTTATGGAGGGCACCGCTTTGCTTGCTTCAATGACATTTAGTTCTCAGTAGAAACACATTCAATTCCACGTAGTAATAGTACTTTAATAACAGCTGAAAATATGTTTTATGGCGGATGTTGATAACTAAATGCTTAGCCCATATATAGAAACTCGGATAATTGGAATTTCTCATAGCCCTGGATGCAGCTGAGGCCACTGGAGAATACCTTGATACAGAAGTTTAAAATCAATAGACTGTTCTGGGTTAGTTTTCAGTGATCTGTCCTCTGCTTACTATACGATATTTGTATCATGGATTCTGCTTCCTGTAAATCTAAGGTCTCCAGCTCTTGAATGAATGAGGAGATAAGCAATTGAATTTGAAAGATTCTTTATGCAACAGAAAAGCAATTTTGTTCCTTGTTATCAAAGGGCAGGAAACAACCTAGCAAGTGAATGCTAAATATTTATAACCCTGGGGCTTTTAGTATATCCTGGACCTATAACTGACTATATTTTTTTGATAAAAGATTAGCAGTAGGGGTCCTGGAAAGCCAAGTGACATTTGGCTGAGCAACTTTGCTGGGAGCTGCCTCTTCCCTTGTTTTATCCACTTTCTGTGAAAATTACTCAGTGGGATTTCAATCTGTTGTTTCCCTCTAAATGATTTTCTAAAGAAAAGAAATGACGTTACCATGGATGCTAACTTAAATATTAACGTCCCAAAGGATAAATGAAATGGTAGCGAAAGAGTAAGGAAGCATTCAGATTGGAGAATATCACAGCTTTGTTTCAGAGACGAGAACAAAGATCATTTGAAACTGATAGCCTCGTCATGTAGTTTGGACCGTTAGATCCAGATAGGAAGCAGCTTCATTTGGAGTCTATACACTGTCCCTTCTTTTGCTCTCATGAACCGAGCAGCGCTTTGTTTTGATTTTAATAACGCTGCTGTGGATTTACAAATATAATAGAAAGGCAGCTGGTTTTAAGCAATCCAAGGGATGATCTCACGGACATCGAAGAGATCAAGTATTTTTATTTGTTACCACTCAAAATAAAGGTAATCCCCGAGGTACGACTACAACGGACCTCCAAATTTATGTTGCAAAGTGACACATTTGTTGTGCCCCATTTTATGACTTTTCTTGCCACGGTTGTTAAGGGAATCGTTACATTTGTTAAGTGAGAAACATGGTTCTTAAAAAGTGAATCTAGATTCCTCATTGACTTGGCTTGTCAGAAAGTCGTAACACTGCAATTGTCATAATTATGACCCAGTTGCCAAGCATCTGAATTTTGATCATGTGACCACAGGAAACCTGCAGCAGTCATAAGTGTGAGAAACGGCCACAATCCATTTTTTACAGTGCCGTTGTAACTTGGAATGGTAACTAAATGAACTGTTGTAAGTCAAGGACTACCTGTAATCCTTATTCATAAAATGAATGTGCACGTGTTCAAAAGAACTAACTGGCAGCTTAAAGGAGAGAACCTTTAGTGTACTAACATGCCATTGTCTTCGGCAGAGGGTTGCCATTAAAGACATTTATTTTCTACAATAAAGAGATCATACCTATAGAAGAATCTAGTCCATTAATGGTCAAGGCTAAATTGGTGTCATTTAAGAGTCAATGGAATTCAAAGCGGGCTGGACTTGGGGTCTCTTATGGCAACACAATGACTCCAAACCAGGGGTGGGTTCTAAATTTTTTTACTACCGGTTCTGTGGGTGTGGCTTATTTTATGGGCGTGGTTTGATGGTCATGTGACAATTCTTTAGGATTTAGCAGAGGTACTGGTCTACCAGACTTTTAACTGTTTGTAGAGCTGTACCAGTCTACCCATTTGTTCTTGGAGCATCCTGGTCTACTCATTTGTTTTTCAAGTGTCCCGGTCTACCCATTAGTTTTTCGAGCACACTGGTCTACCACCACATTGCCTTTTAACATTGAGCAGCTGTAGGATGGCCCTTTGAAGCCCCACGCAAGAGTTTAAACAGTTTTTTTCCTTCCAGCCGATCAGCTGGAACTCGGGAGGCAGCGAAAAATTGGGGGCTGGGCCAAATAAAAGGTAAGAATAACGCGGGTGGGGGGGGGTGGGAGGGCCCAGCTCCCGAACAAAGAGAACCAGTTTGGTGACATCATATCGTCACCACTACCGGCTTGGCCAAACTGTGCCGAACTGGCAGGAACCCACCACTGCTCCAAACTGATGACACATTTAATCTCGCCTTCTAGCTCAGCCTGCTCTTCTCCTACAATATCTCATCAAGGAAGTAGTGTGTTTGGTGGCGATGTGGTATGCTTTATCTTGAAGACTATGCTATTAGGAGACAAAAGAATTTTCCAAAGTTGCAGTGATTAAATACAACTCAGACGTTTCTAATGTCAATGCATGGAGTTTGTCTTTTTTCTTTCTTTTGTTGGGAGAGGGGAAATCTGTTTATCAGATTAAACTACTGTATCTCATGCTCAATATTCAGAGGGGGAAAAAAATCCAGGATGCATCTGCCATTTAGATCTAAAATAATGAGAGGATCTAAATTGCTGCTTCATCTGTTAAATCTTTTAAAATGTTACTGTATTATTTTGGTCAATTGGTAGTTGACAGTTTATCTCTCCCTAATCTTTTTAGTCAAGATTTTAGTTGTGTGTGATATTTTTTTTAATTAATGCACATTGCTTTTTCTTTATAAGTGGAATTTGAAAGTGGAGCTGCAATTTATTTAATAGCTGTAAACCATTATTGTAATGGTTCAAAAAATGCCTTTGAGGATACACTATAGCATTCCAGCCTTCTAACTCTCCCTCCCAATCCCCCACCCTGGGAAAAAGGCTTACCATTAAATAAATGTTCCTTCCCTTTGGGGCCTCCTGTAATCTGCTCGTTTGAAAGGCAAAGTTAAGAACTTAAAATGTTTCAGAGTAAGTGTTCAGGGACAGATGCAAGAAAATCTGTCAACAGATTATCACTTTGTGTTAGAAATGGCAAATTCTTTAAAAAAAAAATTAAAAACTTTTCCCATTATCACTTTGAGCACATCATGATAAAACAGAGAAGTTAAGTGGAGAATTAGGAACACAAGTAGCTTATATCTAGCATCTTATCCTAAGTTGCAAAGGATTATCTGATGTCTTTCTTCCAGGATGTAACTTCGTTCTTTTAGAAGTTTTGATTGTAGGAGTGCTTTGACAATTGGAAGAACCAAAAAAAACCCAAAACCTCGCAACTCTTTGCAATTGCTCTATTAAAGTGATAAATTGAACTCTTTTGCTTATCCCCTCCCACTCCTATTATGGAAGTTAAATCATGACACCTCTTTAGCTGATAATGCCAAACTAATCTAAAGTTAGTTGTGCATTAGCATGGCAAAATGGAATGTGGTTTAAGCAAACAGTAAAAATTACACATAAGGCTTGAGATTAGTTTGCTCAGACAGAATATAAAACTCTTGTTACGGTTCAGTATGAATCTATTATTTCCCACAAGACTTATTCTTCTCAACTGATAAACTTTATATCAAGCCTCTAGCTTCTCTTGGAACGCCTAGCCATCACCATTAGTTGGGATTCTGGAAATAATCGTTCAAATACAACTGGAAGGTAGATTGTGGAAAGTTGTCCTGTACATTATGCTGACTCGAAACATCTGCACATTCTATTTAAAAACAAATAGGGGCATTGTTTAGAATGAAGCATAGCTCAGCAATACGATTAACATAGGCAGTTCTGGAGGCCCTTCGGGTGGTGCATGTAACACCACTGTCACAAGTGCTGCTCTGGTTACCGATCTGCTTTCGGATCCAATTCAAGAGTTTAAGAGTTTAAGAGTTTATTGGATTTCTATACCACCCTTCTCCCAGGGGGACTCAGGGCGGTGTACAGCCACATTAAAACACATGAATTTATAAAATTTAAAACCAATTAAAACAAATATATACAATTTGGCCCTCAAATTAAAACATACATACGCCCACTTAAAATTCATATTAGGCCAGTCCGGCTTGCTGAAACAGGAAGGCCTTTAGGGCACGGCGAAAAGTATGACGAAGCTCAAGGAGCAGCTCATTCCAAAGGGCTGGTGCCCCCACAGAGAAGCCTCTCCCCCTGGGTGTCGCCAGTCGGCATTGTTTGGCTGATGGCACCCTGAGGAGCCCCTCTCTATGGGAGTGTATTGGCTGGTGGGAGGTTGTTGATGGCAGAAGGCAGCCTCATATGTACCCCGGTCCTAAGCCATGGAGCGCTTTAAAGGTGGTGACCAGCACCTTGAATCGCACTCGGAAGACCAACGGGAGCCAGTGCAGCTCATTCAGGAGGAGTATTTGTTATCACTTTGGAAGCCCTTTATGGCATGAGTCGAGGATACCTGAAGAGCCATCTTGCCCCGATGGGACTGGCCCACCCCATGTGCTCTGATGGAAGACACTAGGCCCCATCAGCTGGTGGGGCTAGAAGAGGAGCGTTTTCTGGTGTTGCCCCTGACCTTTAGAATATCTTGACTCTGGAGGTGAGGACCACCCCTACACTTCTGACTTTCCGGAAAGGTCCTAAGACATGGCTCTGCCAGTTGACATGGGTCCCCAATGAAGATGCTTTAGGCTGGAAGTGACTGTTCCAGTGGCAGAAGAAGGCATCTCCCCCCACTCTGAGCAAGCTCTTGATTATTGGTGTGTATAATTCTTGTAATTTTAACCTATATTTATAACTGTTTTTATACTTCTTTTTATACTTTTATACTTCACTGCAAGCCACACAGAGTTATCTGGATAGTGAAACAGATAACATAATGTCAGGCACAAAGACCATCAATTAGATTGCAGTATAGACAATTTATTCAAGCCTATACACAAGAATCTAGTCAACTAAAGTTCAACACTTAAATTGATGCCAGATAAGGGTCAATGGAATTTAGGAGGGGTTGAACTTGTGGAAACCGCTGTGGAAACAACTGCCTTGAAAGAGGCGGTGGTGAGGCCTCTCCTCAAGAAGCCGTCCCTGGACCCAGCAGTACTGGCCAACTATCGTCCTGTCTCCAACTTTCGCTTTGTGGCGAAGGTTGTTGAGAGTGTGGTCGCACGACAGTTTCCACAATTCCTGGAGGAAACGTCTTATCTAGATCCTTTCCAGGTGGGTCTCAGGCCTGGGCACAGCACAGAAATGGCATTGGTGGCGTTGGTTGATGATCTCTGGAGGGCTCGGGACAGGGATTGCTCCTCTGTTCTAGCCCTGTTAGACCTCTCAGCAACTTTTGATACCATCGACCATGGTATCATGCTGCACCGGTTGGAAGAGTTGGGGATGTGGGGCACCGTGTTACAGTGGTTCTCCTCCTTTCTCTCTGACCAGTCGCAGTTTGTGTTGGCAGGGGGGCAGAGGTCAACCTCGAGGCCTCTCATTTGTGGAGTGCCTCAGGGGTCAGTCGTCTCGCCCCTCCTGTTCAATATTTATGTGAAGACTCTGGGTGAGATCATCCATGGCTTTGGGGTAAAGTACCACCAGTACGCTGATGACACTCAGCTGTACATCTCCACCACAGGCCACCCCAACAATGCCCTTGAAGTGATGTCTCAGTGCCTGCAGGCTGTGCGGATCTGGATGGGGAGGAACAGGCTCAGGCTCAACCCTTCCAAGACTGAGTGGCTGTGGTTCCCGGCATCCCGATATAGTCAGCTGACTCCATCGCTGACTATTGGGGGCGAGTCTCTGGCCCCCGCGGAGAGGGTGCGCAATCTGGGTGTCCTCCTGGATACGCAGCTGTCCTTGGAGGAACGGCTGTAGCCAGGGGGACCTTTTGTCAGGTTCGCCTGATTCGCCAGTTGCGCCCCTTTCTTGATTGAGATTCCGTGTGCACAGTCACTCATGCCCTCGTCACCTCTCGCCTGGACTACTGTAATGCTCTCTACATGGGGCTCCCCTTGAAGAGCACCCAGAGGTTCCAACTGGTCCAGAATGCAGCCGCGCGGGTAGTTACGGGAGCTGCATGGCGCTCCCACATAACATCGCTCCTGCGTGAGCTGCACTGGCTCCCAGTGGTCTTCTGGGTGCGCTTCAAGGTGTTGGTTACCACCTTTAAAGTGCTCCATGGCATAGGACCTAGTTACCTTCGAGACCGCCTGCTGCCACCAACGACCTCCCAATGACCCGTGCGCTCCCACAGAGAGGGCCTCCTCAGGGTGCCATCAGCCAAACAATGTAGGCTGGTGACCCCTGGGGGAGGGCCTTCTCTGTGGGGGCACCTACCCTCTGGAATCAGCTGCCCCCAGAGAAAAGGAGAATCCAAGACCTCGGTGCCTTCCACCGTGCCCTTAAAACTTTCTTATTTCAGCAAGCTGGGCTGTCTTAACAAATTCTTTTAATAATTTTAATTGGTTTGTTTTTTTAAATTTGGGGCCAAACAGAGATATTTTTTAAATTGTTTTTAATGTTTGTATTGTATGTTTTTATTTGGCAGTACAGCTCCCTAAGTCCTCAGGGAGAAGGGCGGTATATAAATTTGAAATAAAATAAAAAAATAAAAATAAAAACATAACAACTCTAAATTGGTGACGCACTTACCCCCCACAACTCATTCTCCTACACATATAAATTTAATAAATAAACACATACTGGACATTGTAAAATGCAGTTCAATTTTATGTTGCCAGAACCTGAATGATGGCAAAGCTGTTTCTATCCACTACAGACTACTGTTCAAGAACCTACTCTGGGTATGTGCCCTGTGATACTGTGTTTTCAAGAGTGCCCAATTTGTATTCCTTATTTTAAGAAGTGTAGCTCCTTCTAGAACAGTTGCCTCTGAATCTAGAACCAGTTCATCAATTTACGGTGTTTCCATTGAGAGTTCAGCAAGTCATTGTACTTTTATTCATCCTTTCCTGTGCACAGATGTGAAACAAAAGACGTCTATAGTAGAAAGCAGCTTTTCTACCAAATTTTATTAAAAAGCATAAGCCTTTGTGAACTGCTGTTCACTTTCCGAGATGCTCATGAAAACTGATGCTTTTGAAATAAAATGCATTAGTTGCAAAGGTGCTATCAGATTTCCTCAATCCCCTCCCAATCATAGATAAGTATGACCCTCCTCCTACAGACATTAGTTATGATGGTGTCAAGCCAGTGTTGAAATTCAATTTTTTTTTATTACCGGTTCTGTGGCTTGATGAGCGTGGCTTGGTGGGCATGGCAGGGGAAGGATAGTGCAAAATCTCCATTTCTACCCCGCTCCAGAGGAAGGATATTGCAAAATCCCCATTCCCACCCCACTCCAGGGGAAGGATATTGCAAAATCCCCATTCCCAGTCCACTCTGGGACCAACCAGAGGTGGTATTTGCGGGTTCTCCAGACTACTCAAAATTTCCGCTACCGGTTCTCCAGAACCTGTCAGAACATGGTGGATTTCACCCCTGTGTCAAGCAATAAAACTGGCCAGCATTAAAATACTGCTGATCATTAATTTCAAACTTTCACATGATCAGTGGTTCCATATCGATGTTAACATTATAAAGGATAGGATGGAAATACGGACCTTGTAGCTCAAATGCTATTAGGTTGAACAACGGTTCTTTGTTTCTACATTCTGAAAGATATGAGAGAAATGTGATGACTTCTGATCTTCAACCCACCACTCACAGAGCTATGCTAGACAAAGGTGCTAATACCCTCAGTGGTATTAAAATTCCTCAAGAAAGCAAGAACAGAGCCTGTAGTACAGTGGTTTAAAGCACCCTGTTATTAACATCTATTAACATCTGCTGCTTGCAATTACTGCAAGTTCGAATCCCACCAGGCTCAAGGTTGACTCAGCCTTCCATCCTTTCTAAGGTGGGTAAAATGAGGACCAGATTGTGGGGGCAATAAGCCGACTTTGTATAAATATACAAAAGTATGAAGGCTATTGCTTAACGCACTGTAAGCCGCCCTGAGTCTCCGGAGAAGGGCGGCATATAAATCAAATAAAAATAAAAAATAAAATAAAATAAAATAAAAACAGCTTACCCTTTTTTTGGTCTTTCTCTTGTTGCACTTTAATTCATCAGGACCTCCAAGATTGTTGAACAAGCCTTGGATTGAAGTTACTCTAAGTAATCTTGTTTTTTTCAGGAATGACTGGAGCTGGGGGAGCAGATTGTTACTACTTTCTCAAGCACCAAATCCCAAAATGTTAGTATTTGATTTGGGCAAAGACTTCTACAATCTTCCAGATCTACTGAAGTTTTCATAAAACTTGATCCAAAGCATTTAGGACCACTCTTTCTCTCAGTGAGGCACAAACTGCATCATGGGGATATGAAATAAATATGAGATCACAAATCAAGGTAAGTAAGACGGATCTTTTAGGGACCTTGAGTTCCTAGGGAATGCCTAAGAAACCCATAACAATGAAACACAAGTTAGGATTATTGTTGTAACTAATTAGCTTCTTCATTTTGAATTATTAATTCATCCAAATATTGAGCTTGACATGGGGGTACCCATTGTCCCTCAAAAGCAAAATATAGAATTACTTTTAGTATATGCTTATCTCTGCCATGGATCACTTACTCATTCCTACTTCATCTGTGATGAGAAGTTGCATGCTTTGTTTTCCACCTTTTTCAGCTCCAAATGCAAGAGAAACTTACTTTGTTTCTTCTGTTGATACAATTTCCCCAAATATTTCCTTCTGACACAGAATCTTTAATTTGCTTGCCAAAACGTAGCACTCAAACAAAGCAACAATAACATCCCTGTGAATTGAAAATAGCTTCTGATATAGGTTCTTACCCAGTTCCTAACACTCTGCAGTGATTTCGATTCTTCTTCTAACATATCACTAACCAGTATTTGGCTGTCAAACAGCTGCAATAATGAAAGCTTTGTGTGCGGTGCTTTGGGAAAAATCACAGCGATATAGACCATAACGTTCAGTTGGCAATAAAAATGTAAAAATTCTTCCCAGTTGCCTAGATCTCTTTGAAAATGATATAGGAACAGTGTGAAGATTGGAAAAAAAATTGCCTTGGTATGCAGAAGCACTGACAATAAGCTGCTAATATAGTAGATGGTTTATTTAGAGAGATTGAAATATATAGATGGCAAAGATTTCCTCATCTGCCAGTTTTTCTCCAGCTAGCTTGTTTGCAGATGGATCACATAAATCTCAGCATGTATCTGATCTCACAATATTCTTACTGGTTTGCTGCCTTCTCTGCCCTCTCCCCCTTCTCTTTTTATAATGATGATGGAAATGATCAAATAAATCATAAGTCATCAAGAGATGCAGGAGGCAAAATACAAAAGCTCCATCGACAGATTACCAGAGAGAAAATTTGGGGAAATGAAAGCCATGCATGTAATCACAATTTAGCCTGAACGATTCTTTACCCAACATTTAATTCTTGGAGTCATTATGAGCAGGTGTATGTTCACGTAATACCTTCTGCAAATATATACTACTTTGCAGGGGAAAAATCTCTCAGGAAAGAAAGAAAAAAGATGGCTAGTTTAATCAGAAATGGGCCATCTGGTGACCTGCATTCTCTTTGGACCCTTAATAGTTGAAATGTTTCAGTTAAAAACAAAATGGTGAACGTTCAGATTGTAAAAAAAATAAAGTAACTTTGCACTTTTATTCAATATTGTTCTACTTTTTATTTATATGTGGTATACGTGATGCACAAATATATAACTTTTGTACCATTCTGCACGACACAGCCAAGCGTTCTTATATGACAGCTTGGCTATGAAAACTGAATTTTCCTGAGTGTTCTCTTTGTGTAGCAAATACACACACCAACACACAGACACACATATACACAGTTTCAGTCCCTAATTTGTAACCTGTATAATAGCAGGATAGAACAACAATAAGAACAAAAGGATGTTACTACCTTCAGGAGCTTGAAATAAATGATAGAGTTTAGGGCAAGGATAAACAAACTTCCTGCAAAAATGGTAATCTCTTTTAGTCTGTCCAAGTTAAACTCTATTCTCCCATCTGGCTGATTGTTTTCTATATTGTAATATGTATAGGTATAAGAATTTTTTCTGTCTCAGTCTGTCTCTCTCACACGCACATCTTTCTATCTACCTTGTTAACTTAGCTACTAGGAGTTCATTCTTAAATTGTTGCTGGGGGGGAAAATTGCTAAGGTTTTTTTTTCCTTATGGATGATTCCCCCCCCCCCTTTTTTTTAACCGATGGAAAAGTTCCGTTGACCCAGAATGGTAAAGGAGTGCTAATACGCTATCTAATTGAATTGCTTTGACAGCTCGGGTAAATATAATCATCACTCACATTTCAGGTAGACAAATGTGGCAGGTGCCAGATGCTATAAAATTCAAAATTATTCTCGGAGAAAGATTGGGAACATACACATGCTGAACCAGGGTTGCAATGATTCTTTAGGGAACTCAGTCTCCAGTAATATTAAGCAGAGGCTATGGTTTTTCTCCTCCATGAATTTCAACCTGATAGTAGAAAAGGTCTCAGAAAAAATAATAATGTATTATTCTGATGTGGGATTAGTGTTGAGGATGTCTGGTAGAGATTAATCACGATTGCTGTACAGTTCCAAAATTCCATGCAGCATCAGACTGAAAGGGAAGTAATGGCTGGCTCAAACACAGAATAGGTTTGTGGTGATCAGGGTTGAAGAACCTGTGCTCCACTCGTGACCCCCAAATACTTTTCTGCCTTTATGATTATCTGAAATCTAAGTTTGGCATCCAACTGTCAAAGAAATCAACCCCCCTCCTTTTAAAGGGTTTGAAAAATGTGCAAGACTTTATTCTGTTTTAATCAACCCCAAATAACAGAAACGAGATCATAACTACAACAAACTAACCTCAAAGAAGCCTTTTAAAAAAAATCTGTCAGAAACTTTGTCTATTTTGGCTATCCTGTTACTGCTCTTCTCACTATGCTGCTCTTCTAAAACGGTGCAGTCACTGGTGTTTATTTATTTATTGGTTCAATTTATATGCCGCCCTTCTCCGGAGATTCAGGGCAGCTTACAATACATCAAGCAATAGCCTTCATACTTTTGTATATACCTGCTTAGTAGGGCTTTCGCCTCCCCCCCCAAGCGCGGTGCTATTTATAATACAAAGTCAGCTTATTGCCCCCACAATCCAGGTCCTCATTTTACCTACCTCGAAAGGATGGAAGGCTGAGTCAACCTTGAGCCTGGTGAGATTTGAACTTGCAGTAATTGCAGGCAGCTGGTGCTACTTAACAGCACTTTAGTCTGCTGCGCCACCAAGGCTCTTGTTGAAAGTTGTTCATTCCTGATCTTAACAAAAACAAACAAGTACTTCTAAGTGGAATTCCTATTATTGTAAAGTAAAAGAAATGTGTATTTTAATCTGCTATTCCTGACGTATGGTGGCTTGGTGCCTTAATGATGCTGGAGATGGTTTTCGCTCCAGCAGTTCGAGTCTTAGCACTGCATGGTGGGATGAGCTCCCGTCACTCACCTCAGCTTTTGCCCATCTAGCAGTTTGAAAGCATGTTCTATGTGAGTAGATAAATCGGTTGTCAACTTTGAACTGAACCTGGCCACAACAATCTCTCTGTTCCTCAGTTGCCACACAGGGGGGAAGGATGTTGGAATGCATTACTAGACACAACAAAGAGCTTTCTCATGAGAACCGAGGTCATCTCCACTGGCAACAGATAAGGTTGGGGAACGAGTGCCTGAAGAGCCCTTCAATTAACTTAATTGGCCAATGTGACCTGTGACACTTGGGGATGGGGTTATTTCCTAGTTTAATTATACTGAAACTGTAGGAAAGATTTAGATTTGGCTTTCCATTGAGCTGTGCCGATATGATACACTCATTAAAGAAGACCTTTGAGAAGAAGCCAAGTCTCAGGGTTCTGATTTGCTTGAGTTCATTAGTTGGAGTCTTGAGCCTTGACATCGGCATTACTTCGATGGGAAGACGAGCCAGTGCTTCACAGGGACAGTTAGAGTCCTGCTGGTGCCAGACCTTCCTGGTTGTGATGCTTGTTTGCGAGGCAGTTTTGGGTTGAGGAAAAGAGCCCCGGATGCTGCTGCAGGAAAGCCTTTGTCTTTCTTTCTGATGTGGCGCTAGCACACCCACTGTTGGTGGACCTTGGAAGGCAAGGGAGCATGAACCAAACAATGCTAGCGATCTTAGGCAGCCAAAGTACTACTCTGTATTAGCATTGCAGTCTGCTGGCTAATATAAAAATCGCCCACACGCTAAATAAATAAATAAATCTGCTATCCCTGTAAAAACCTTGCATATTTTGTTGGAAATAATACATTTACGTTCCCTGGTGCATTGCAAATTCTCCAATTTAGATTGAACGTTGAAGCTCAAGAACAGTACATTCCTCAAGCCTAGGGCAGTTTCTGGGCATTCTGTCTTGCAGCTTCTCCAGAGGTGGGTTTCAGCAGGTTCTGACCAGTTCTGGAGAACTGGTAGCAGAAATTTTGAGTAGTTTGGAGAACCGGTAGTAAAAATTCTGACTGGCCCCGCCCCCATCTATTCTCTGCCTCCGGAGTCCCAGCTGATCAGGAGGAAATGGGGATTTTGCAGTAACTTTCCCCTGGATTGGGGAGGGAATGGAGATTTTACAGTATCCTTCTGCCACGCCCACCAAGCCATGCCTACAGAACCAGTAGTAAAAAAATTTGAAACCCATCATTGAGCATCTCCCATCCTTGGGTTAAATTCATAATTACGCCTAAGGAGTATTTAGGAACTGATATAACCCAGGATTCAGATTAAGTGAATTCCCTATTTCACCTGGATTTATTATTGAGAATTGTGTGATGCGAGTGGGACCAAACAAACATAGCTTGCTTTACCTGCAATGCTGGATATTAATTTGTGCTGAGATAGCCATTACTTATCATTCAAAGTTTAAAGGAAGGAATCTGTTCTGGAGAGGGCTTGCTTTTGGGATTTATTGGCTATGTTTAATATAATTCTATTAACAACAACAATAAGCCTCTTTTCATACCCGCTAGTTGAATGAGTTGGGACCTAGGACTCAAGGACTCCGATTTCAAACAGCTCATTATTGGTAGGAATTTGAGTCCTTGAGTCCCAGGCCCAGATTTAATTCCCATTCTTCACTAAATTGTATTGAGTTCTTCTTGTAAAAATATGTGTTGAGAAATTTAGCAGTACACACACACACAGAAACACACACTTTTTAATCAGATGGAGTTTGTAGAGAAAACAAAAAACCTTGAGTTTATATAAAAAAAGTACATGCTGATTTGTGTGTCACTCAGCCTACTTTTAATTACTCAGGTTATTTCAGCAAGATGTCTTTGTGTAAATTGAAGTACTCGAGTTTGCTGCTGCACATTGCTTTTCATAGATTGTGTTGACAACATGTACTGACAATTTTCTGTTGGTAGTTTGGAAATCGGGTCTCTTTGTTAAATGGTACTAAGCAAAGTAAAGTTATAGAGGATTTCTTTGCCATGTGGAAAGAATTTTATGTACACGGGGTTGGGCTTACACGCATCCTGTATTTATATGTACATTCAAAACATTTATTTATGAATATTGAACATAAGGAAGCAGGCATTTTTCCTGAGTGGTGTAGGAGGCTAATGCCTCCTACAAGGCAGCATTTAACATCCAGCTGCCGCAATTACTGTAAGATCGAATCTCACCAGGCTCAAGGTTGACTCAGCCTTCCATCCTTCCTAAGGTGGGTAAAATGAGGACCCGGTTTGTAGGGGGCAATAAGATGACTTTGTATAAAATATACAAAAGTATGAAGGCTATTGCTTAACGCATTGTAAGCTGCCCTGAGTCTCCGGAGAAGGGCAGCATATAAATAAGAATAAAAATAAAAATAAAAAATAAAATAGCAAACTATAGCCTTTAAAGTATTATGAAAATTGATGTAATTCGTGGCCAGTAGTAAAGACAGCTGTGAGTTGTAAGACCCAATCCTGGTGAATAAGGAGTTTTAGCTTCTTACCAAAGTTATCAGTCTTTAATGGATATTAATTGGAGCCACCTACAAAAATATGATGCACACGCTGTAGTAGGGTAATAGCCTGAGAACTCTTTTTTTATGGGGAACCATGCTACGTATTTATCAAAATGAACAAAAAAGAAAATACGGTCATTTTCCTATTTGAGGAGCTTAGAAAAGTTTGGTGTGTTTTGGGTTTCTTTTTTATTTTAGCTTTCCAGTAACTAAACCTCCCATGAAACTTCTTAGCACAGCTGAAATAGTCATTGAGCATATTAATTAGCTGGAGGCATAAAACCTGATATTCAAATCATTCTTCCAGAGCATCAGTTTTGATCTAGCACCGTGCTTTGAGGTTCAATTTGATCTACATAAAGCAGCAGTAGCAGTCGACACAAAGCCACATAAGTCTCCCCGTTTCCCATCTTAAAGCTGAATGATTCATAGTTTATCTGATTCTAATCATTGCAGCACCATGCAGAGCCACTTATCAGAAGCTGGATATTTTAACTCATACTGACAAAAGTGCTGCTGCAGCTTCAGTGACAGTACTTAATTGCCCCTCGGCGCTGCTGCCATTGAAGGTGACACCCGTGGAATCCTCCAGAATTTGGAAAAGATAACAGTGGAAAATATTAGTATCTAACTGCACTTCAAGTTGGCTTGAACTTATAGTGTGGAAAATTGGCCTCTAGTCTCCTGAAAGTTTTCTTCCTCTGCATCCATTTGTCTAATTCATGTTCAGGGTGCTTTAGCACTTCTATTGATGTGGCTTGTTATTGAGCTTACATTATCACAGACAGGTGATAACAGATGCTGTGGTTGTGGGTCCATTTTCTGGTTTGCTCTTTGCCAGCATTCTGCATCCTTTGTGTCTGCTTTAATATCTTAGGCTGGGAAAAAAATATTGAATGAGGTTTTTTTCCTTATAGTATCTACTCTTGGGATCTAAAGATGTGAAGGAGAGGTAGATACTTTCTCCAACTTAAATTTCGTATTAGAACTTCATGTTGTACCCAAGAAAATGTATACAGCAGATTCTTCTTTGAATACACACACACACTAAATACATACATACATGTTTGTGTGTGTGTATATACTGTATATATGTGTGTGCACATATATACATATATGTATATAAAATCTTCTAATCTTTGAAGATTATATATCTATTTGATTCTTCTTTGAAGATTATATGGGATATATATGTATATATATTCTCCATCAAATCAGGAATGTTCATAAGGGCATGGGAACAATGTTCAGTACATTATTTATCCGAACCCATTTCATGGATTCTTAATGTCAGATTTTGAATAGCTATTGATCTCTGTTCTTATTTTTTGTCTGCAGAACTGAAAATGAACTTTGTTGTATTAGTTGTGGCTTTATTTAACTTAGCAATCTGTATCTAATGGCAAGGCCAGATGTTGTGCCTTATTTATTTATTTATTTGTCTTTAAGACGAACACAAAGGTTCAGTATTGATTTCAGAAGATCCATCCTTGAATTTGTTTTGTGAAATTCTTAAACCAGAAAAGCTTTGTCAATGGCTGTTTTTATATAACATAATATTTGCCCATAGTTTTGGGGATAAATCTGGCTCTTGGCTTTGCACAATACACTAAACCACAAAATTGTGCCCCAATTTTTATATGAACTGAGCCACCATATACATTTTAGTTTCTTTTGTCCCCAGTTTGCCGTTTATGCATTTATTTGCTTATTTACTTATATTTCAGTCAAGTGATTCTGAGTGTCTCATATGCCATCATACATGAATCAAGGTAAAAAATACAAATTTGTGGTGCCAATAAGAAAGCCAAAGTAGCAATCAGATAGGATTTTTTTTAACTACCAAAAAGTAAATATTCTAATATTGGCTATGAGAAAAATAAAACATTTAGACCCTTATAAAATTTTAAATGTGTGAACATTTCAATATGGTAATCTATTGAAGTCCTATATTTCTGTCTACCATTCAACTGCTGAGTTAAGTCATAGGCTCCCTGGAAGAGCTGAGTTGCGATGGAGAATATGAAGGTGGTAGTGAATATATATGAAGAAGGGCAGCAAAAAAGAGTAGTTCTGGACTCCTTTGATCAGCTACAAACAATATACTGAAAGAATAAAACTCACAAGCAGTGATATATTTGAAGACAGGAAGAGAACAAGGTTGATTTGCAGATCCGAAAAGATGCTATTAGAGGATGCAAAGATAATCCAACTATGATACATGATTTAATGCCAACATTTTAAAAGTGGATCAGTTTACCCAATTCATTCTGATCTAATTTGCTATATAGGTTGCAGTACACATCCTAAAACATATTTTTACTGCTTGATGATGATATGCAATGAAGTCAGTCTTGACTTTTATCAACCACAAGGATTTTCTCCATGACAATCTGCCCCTAACCTAGACCTTCAAGTCTTCCAATTGCACCCATTGCCATCATAACCGAGCCCATCTCTCTTGCAGCTGGTTGTCCTCTTTTTTAAAATCCTTCCATCTTTCCCAGCTTTAGAGCTTTCTTCAGTGTGCTAGGTCTTCGCATAATGTGTCTGAAGCAGGATAATTTGAGTCTAGTGATTTGTGCCTCTAGTGAGAACTCTGAGTTGATTTGATCAATAATCCATTTTTTGTTTTCATGATGGTCATGATATTCTCAGGAGGCCTCTTCAATAGTAAAGTTCAAAAACCTTAACACTTTTTCTAACTTGCTTCTTCAAAGCCCAACTTTTACTTCCATAATAAGTCACAGGGAACATATCTGCAGCATATTACTTGTCCGCTTGTTCTTTTGCTGTTGACTGTTAATTTTAAAAGGAATAGGATATCCACCACTTCAATATCTTAATTGTCAAATCTAAGGCTAGCTCTTGTACCTATTGTCATTATTTTGTTCTTCTTCATATTTAATGTTAATTGAGAGAATGCTGGAAGTATTTTAGAGATGTTCATGAGAATTATTATGGTATCTCTTAACTTGAACTTGAGTGAATAAATGTCAGTGCCCAAGAAGGGGAAAATGATAACAAAGCTTTAAACATTGTGAGAATTTTGATAGATGCAGATATTGATGATGTACTTGGAGAAATTAAAATATGTGTGCATTTTGACTATTTCAATTTGGTGCAATTTGTTTAACGTTTGTGTAAAAACTGCATCTGTACTGGGACTGGAAGAATATCAGCATTGTTCTCTTAAATAAAAGAAAAGTTAACAAGAGTAAATGCAAACAACCACAGGGTGATTACTTTGCTAAGTGTGCCTGGGAAAGTATTCAGCAGAATTCAAATGAAAGAGTTTGACAGGTGACAGTGAGTAAAATTTAAGAAGTACAGTGCAGGCAGGAATTGTGCAGATTAGATTTTTGCTCTTTGAATGGTCACTGAAAAATGAGTGAATGTGAGAAAATTTATTGTATGTTTATTGAGTTGGAAAATTATGGAACGTTTTGTGCAGATATGGAATTGAAAGTTGATTCTGGAGTACAGTTAAGGATGGCGTATTATAGGAGAAATGCTTGTATGAGAATAAATTGAAAGCTTAGTGAATGGTTTAATTTTGAACAGGAGTAAAACAGAAATGTGATGTGTTTTTTGTGTAGTGTATTTATAAATATATAATGAATGGTTGTGATATTAAAGGTGTGTTGGCTGAGGATGTGAATATACATATACTTTTATATACAGAGGATGCCACGTTGAACCCAAATGATTGTAAAAAAAACATTTCCTAGTTGATATGATGTAACGTGATGGATTATGGAACTCAGTATTAATGTGTCAAAGATTAAGGTTGTTGTGTTTGTAGGAAGAGGGAGTGAACAATTGAAAGTCACACATAAATAGTAAAAAATAGTAGATAAATTTATGTAGTTTTGTAGAATGCTTACTCAAGACGGAAAAATGAATGGAAAAATGTCAAGTTCTGCAAAAGCTCATAGAAAAGAATGAATGTTTGTCAAAAAAAAGTGACAATGGATCTGTTTAAGAGTGCACTATTTACCATTTTGTTATTTGGAAGTGAGAGCTGGAATATGTCAGGAGAAACATAAAAAAAGTTGAGTGCAGTGGTATGGGATCGGGGATACTTAGTAAGTGTATGATGGAACAAAAATAGTTTGATGAATAAATATGGATATTTCTTTACCAAAGCACCTGTAGGCAGGAGAAGAAACAATGGATGGAAACTAACCAAGGAGAGAAGTAACCTAGAACTAAGGAGAAAATTCCTAACAGTGAGAACAATCAACCAGTGAAATAAACTGCCTTCTGGAGTGATGGAGGCCCCATCACTGGATACTTTTAAGAAGAGACAGGACGGCCATTTATCAGAAACAGGACAGGTCTCCTGCGAGAGCAGGAGGGTAGGGCTAGATGACCTCCAAGGTCTGTTACTGTTACTGGATTGACTATAAAAGCAAGTATCTATGAAAGAAAAGAAGAATGAGGATCAAATAATTGAACAGATATATGAAGGAAGAGGAATGAGTTGAGAAGACCAAGAAAATTGTGGTTACATGGAATTAAGGAGAATCTCACAAGGAGACAAGTAAGAAATTTAAAGAACATAAAGCAATGCATGCTGGAATATATGGATGTGCTAAATTGCAAGGATAGTCTGGAAGGACAGAAAAGTATGGAAACACAATGTGAACCCTGTTTTAGCTACATTTCCTTCTCTTTTTCTTATGTGTATAAGCTCTTCTTTTTTGCTTACTGTTTCCCGTTTGTTTTGTACCTTGTCATGATACAGTATAACTTAGCCTAAAAAAAAGCACAGCAATATGAGTATGTAATGTATATATGCACAAAATCGGGGGTATTTAAACATTCTTAATTTGTGCTGAATTTTATTTCAAATATTTTATATACGTTCATCGGGATGTTATGTTTTCCATTATCCTGAAGATTGCTATAGTGATATTTAGGAATGGTGATTTATCTTGCTTAAGTTGATTTCATCTGTCTTACAATGAATATTTTTGAGCAAATGCTATCAGTTACAACTAGAAATCCTTTTATTTTCACTGTACTGAATTTTCTTTTTTCTTGTCCTTCCCATTTGGATACTTAGCCACATAATATAATAGGATACCCGTCTATCTAATTTTTAGAGGTTGTAACTCATCATGACCGTCAAGTTGTGTCATAGTTATCAAACTGTGAAAACAACTGAGTTGCAGCATAGCTCAAGTTTGATTTGTGCTGCTTCTAGTTAATGTTTATTTCTTAAAACACCTCCTATTGCTTTTATGTAATCTGAAAATATTTAAAACATTGACAAGGGGGCCGAACATAAAGTAAAAAAATAGATTGGAATGAGGAAACATTAAGAATACATATCACATTTTTAAACTTAATAATGTTGACCCAGAGTGGAGCACATTTAAATTAAAATAATTTAAAAGTGTTTCACTCTGGGTCAACGTTATTTATAAAATGGAAATGTGGTGATAAAATATGTATAAAACACGGCAGGAACTCTAGAAACCAAAGCCAATAATCACCATCTTTCAAAAATAGGTTTAAATCTTTTCCATTGAGTATGGAACGTTTCCAGTGGAGATATGACATGGTGATGGCTTCATTGAGCAATATAAATGTAAAGGAAACGAATCAGCTTAAAGGCCTGGAAACAAGAAAACATCAGTCAAATTTTTGAAGGCGTTCTCCTCCTTCTCCTCCCACTTTATCTCCACATTGCTGCTTCAGGAGGATTATATAGGGGGAGAAAGAATCACAAGGAGGGTTATGTTAAGGGGGCATACGAAGAAAGATGGATTCTCCTTTTTCATAAAAATAGTTCTGAGCGTTTATTCAGTCCTTAAATGATTTCCACATATTACCTGCAAACACTAGCCAAATGGATACATCCTCAATAATAAAAGTAGCTTGACTATCAGTAAGTATTGTATCTTTTTATTCTTGATGAATGTATTTTAAATCTTTTCCATTGAGTATGGAACGTTTCCAGTGGAGATATGACATGGTGATGGCTTCATTGAGCAATATAAATGTAAAAGAATGTATAGTTTGACAGCCCTGAGGTAGTCCATGTTAACTCATTTCTAGTTCAGGCTTAAGAAAACGCTGAGAGTATATACACCAAAGACAAATTCCTTGTGTGTCCAATCACACTTGGCCAATTAAGAATTCTATTCTATTCTATTCTATTCTATTCTATTCTATTCTATTCTATCCTTAATTTTATGGCATATATACAAAGGCTTCCTAGACAATTTATTATATAAATTACATTAAAGGTTCAAATTGGTTGCCATTTTCTTCTAAACACTTCCTTACTTGCCCAATGTATGAACTTTGAACATTCCTAAATACAGTAATATTTTCTCTGTTATGATTGGTCTAAAGAGGCCTGATGTTTGGTACATCCCATAGAAATCTAGAAGGTAATCCAGGGGTGTCAAACCTAGTGGTGTCACGTGACATATCAGGACTTTCCCCCCTTTCGCTAAACCGGGCGTAGGCGTGGCCAATGTGTGATGCATCTGGCTCCCGGGCCGGGAGTTTGACAGCCCTGAGGTAGTCCATGTTAACTCATTTTTAGTTCAGGCTTAAGAAAACAAATTCTACTATTAATGGTCCAAAAAATTCCTAAAATTATTTCATTCGGGTCTTCTCTTTTTTCTCAATTGAAAAATGTCAGAGCACAGCTACTCCTAGGCTCCGCTGACCGCAATAGCCTATTAGCTTCAAGGGGAGCGGTTTCTTTTTGTACTTACATGATGTTCAGGCTCTTCTTCCAGATGATAGTAATAGTGATTTTAGTCTTTTTCAAGATAGATTCCAACTCTAAATCTAAGACCCATCATGTTTTATCTTCTCTTTTTTTATTTGAACATAAATACTCTTGCTCAGATAATTTCTATAGGATTCGCTGATTCCCAATTAGATTTAAAAAGTTATGGGATCTTATTGACTGGACTAATGAGCCCATTCTCTGTATATGAGCCCTGGTCGCATAGTGGTTAGACCACAATATTGCAGGCTAACTCTGCCCACCGCCTAGAATTCGATCCTGACAGGGCTCAAGGGTGACTCAGCCTTCCATCCTTCCAAGGTCAGTAAAATGAGGACCCAGATTGTTGGGGGCAATATACTGACATTGTAAACCTCTCAGAGTACTTTAAATCAGCGGTTACCAACTGGTGGTCTGCAGAAAAATTATTAGCATTTTTTGTATTGCACTAAATCAGGGATCCTCAAAATACAGCCTCTGGGCTGGATACGTGCAATGAATGTTTGTGTTGCTGCAGAGAGTCTCTGCCTTCAGGGTCATTTTGTGTGGGTCGCAGGAAATTCTGACTTGGGTTCTGCTTCAGCCTCCTGGTGTGGGGCTTTGGGCAAACTCTACCTCAAGGGAAGTGCTGCTGGTGGCACTTGTTCCAGTGGAACTGCATCATGGCCTGGAACTGCTGACCATCTCAGCCTGCTAAGCCTCCAGGTGCCAGAACCTGGCCTTGCACTCCTGCAGGTCTTCCCTCTCCTTGGAATGCCTATGCTCGTGGTCCTCAGTGAGGTGCTTCGGCTGAGCCTCCTTCTCGGTCAGATCCAACTTGAACTGAGCTGTTTTGCCAACTCTTTCTCGTGGTGGCTGCTTAATTCTAACAACTGCTTCCCGTTGGGGCTCTAAGGAGCTCGGGAGAGGAGGTGAGGAGTGCCTGGCAGGGGAGGCAAGTAGACGCCGGCGAAGTGCCCCTCGACGCAAGTGACATTGAGTTGGCCACACCCATCCAGTCACATGACCACCTAGCCACGCCCACCCAGCTGGTCATTAGGCAGATCATATTAGTGGTCCGTGGGATTTTAAATTATGAATTTAGTGGTCCCTGAGATCCGAAAGGTTGGTGACCCCTGCTTTAAAGCACTATGGGGCCGTATATAAGTGCTATTGCTACTGCTGTTCAGAGTGTGAATCTAAATTAAGCATCCAAAAGGTATGGCTATGTAACACATTCAGCAAAAGAGGGTGACACAACTAGAGCCAGCCAGTGGTTAAGGCAGCAGGCTAGAAACCGGAAGACTGTGAGTTCTAGTCTTAAGCATGAAACCTGGTTGGGTGACTTTGGGCAAGTCACTCTTGTTCAGCCCAACTCACCTCTCATGGTTGTTGTTATAGGGCAGTGATGGCTAACCTTTTTGCCATCGCGTGCCAAAAGCGAGGGAGCACGGGGGGGGGGGGGTTACACGCATGCGTGCCCATACCCATAATTCAATGCTCCCCACGTCCCGCCCACACTCCCCCTGCTTTTGGCACACAACGGCAAAAAGGTTGCCGGTGGGCCCAGTAGGCCTGATATTTGCCCTCCCCAGGCTCCAGAGGCTTTCTTGGAGCCTGGGGAGGGAGAAAACTGCCTCCCCTACCCCTCCGGAGGCCAGAAACAGCCCATTTCCCAACTTCCAGTAGGCCCAGAAGGCCCAAAATCAGCTGGCTGGCACACGCACGCATGCTGGAGTTGAGTTAGGGCAACGCTCGCATGCCCACAGATATGGCTCCGCATGCTACCTGTGGCACCTGTGCCATAGGTTCGCCATCACAGTTATAGGGAAAATAGAAGAAGGAAAAGGTATTAGGTATGTTCATCACCTTGAATTGTTTATAAACATAATATGGGGGGGATACAAATAAATAAAAGTAAAAACTCTATCTCATGGCTAAACATATTGAGGTCCCTTAGTTTTGCTTAGATTCCAGTTTCCTGATTATTTTCATTGTCTCTCTATTTCAATTCCTTTCTTCCTTTCTTTCTTTTTTTTGATTCTCATTTACATGTAACACCTAGAATTGGATATACAATTCAAGGAAGAACCTTCCTTTACCCTATCCTTTATTCTAAGTGATGAAAAGAAGCAAATATGTATCTCTTTCTCTCCTTTGGCCCTCCCATTATTTAGCCAATCAGCCAAAAGACTGTGGTTGAGATGATAAATGGCGATTGATTGCAAAGGTAAACTCTAAATCAAAGTACTCTGATGGAATACTGAACAGGTATTTTCATTGCCTTCTCCTTCCTACTATTGTAAGAGTTTTTGTACAAGTAACAACAACACATTTTCTTCAATAAATGAACAATTATAAGGGTTCCTGACCCATTTCTTTAACTGGGTTATCTTTACCTAGTTTTAAGACATATGTGAATAATAGATCACATCAGGGGTGGGTTCTAAAATTTTTTACTAAAGGTTCTGTGGGCATGGCTTATTTTATGGGCGTGGTTTGATGGTCATGTGAAAAACAATTCTTTAGGATTTAGCAGAGGTACTGGTCTACCAGGCTTTTAATTGCTTGCAGAGCTGTACCGGTCTACCCATTTGTTTTTGGTGCGCGCTGGTCTACCACCACACTGCCTTTTACCACTGATCAGCTGTAGAGCGGCCCTTTGAAGTGCCGTGGCAAAAGTTTAAACAGTTTTTTGCCGCTCTGCCACCACCGAGAGCATCGGAAACCGCTTTCAGGCAGCTTGGCCTCAATTGACAATCTACCACCACTGAGCGGTTTACAAGGAGCGGATTGGTTCTAGCCGATCAGTTGGGAAGCTTCTTGGCTTCTCAATTTAAAGCTACTGTGTCTTGTTTTTTCCCCCTCTTCTTTGTCAAGTGAGTCTTGATTTTTTCCTTCTAGCCGATCAGCTGGGACTCAGGAGGCAGCAAATAGATTGGGGGCAGGGCCAGGCAGAGGTGGTATTTACCGGTTCTCCAAACTACTCAAAATTTCCACTACCGGTTCGCAAGAGCCGGGGAGAACCGGTAGCAACCCACCACTGGATCACATGTATTTATGCAGAAATATTGACAATTCAAAAGGGTTCACAAATGTTTAAGCGCCACTCTTTTTGTGTCTCTGTATCTGTGTGTTTCCACCTTTCTCAGGCTAGCCTGAGTATGTTTCAAAGCGTTGAGAGTGCGTGATATGAACGTGGAAGAAAGTACAGGTAGTCCTCAACTTAAGAACAGTTCATTTAGTGACTGTTTGAAGTTACAACGGCACTGAAAAAAAAATGACATGACCATTTTTCACACTTATTACCATTTCAGCATCCCCATGGTCATGCGATCCAAATTCAGATACTTGGCAACTGACTCATATTTATGACGGTTGCAGTGTCTCAGGGGATATGTAATCCCCTCCATGTCTCCGCGCCTTCCGTTGTGCTCTGAAGACCCTATTATTCCAGCAAGCTGGTCTGACAGGATGGATTTTAAATTGGGTTTTGATAAGGGTTTTAAAATGATTTTAACTGGGTGTTTTAAATTTGGCCAATGATTGAATTATTTTAATAAGTTTTTAATTTCTGTTGTATATTGTTTTTTACCATGGCTGTTCACTGCCCTGAGTCCCTCGGGAGAAGGGCGGTATACAAATACAATAAACTAACTAACTAACTAACTAATCCCCTTTTGTAATCTTCTGACAAGTAAAGTCAATGGGGAAGCTAGATTCACTTAACAACCGTATTGCTAGCTTAACACCTGTAGTGATTCACTTAACAACTGTGGCAAGAAAAATTGAGCAAAACACCTGTCTCACTTAGCAACAGAAAATTTGGGCTCAATTGTGATCGTAAATTGAGGACTACCTGTACTAACTTCCATTGCTATAGTTTCTAAGTTATTTAAATAAAATGGAGAGAGCCCCATTTGCACATAGAAGCTCACACATGCACATTGAATTGCTGAACTATGGCCATTCAACAAATTAAAAATAAATACACTAAATTCTTCATTGGAGATTGGAATTACAATTGAGAAATTGCATATACCCAGTTTTAAAGTGGTGATCCAATCTTATGAATTGCGGATTAATATTTTGTGTGATTAAAATATTGTTAGCAGTGATACTATTTTGCTGAACTCTTCTAGCAAAATTCATTAAACGATACGCTTCTGATCACATTTGTGAAGAGTTTTTGTAAAAAAAAAATCCCAAACCCAACAGTTCATAGGCGGCTTCACTGCAAAGTGCAATTTATTTATTTATTTTATTGGTAAAAGTCTGTGGAACCTTGAATGAAAAGCAGGTTGTCATTTAGACTAAAAGATAAATTTGATGGGCCTGGTCCATTTCCCTATGCAGACACATTTTGACACAGTGCATTTGAGTGCTAATAATGACATTAGGATATGTTGGAAAGAGATCTAATTCAGCATGCAGAAGTGACTTCGCTGTCATCTCCTATTTTCTGCACAATTGACAGCAGATACTTGGGGCTGAATTTTTATTTCAGGTCAAATTTCCAATGCAAGTGACTGTCTGTTAGAAACAGATAAGACCAAATCCAATACCAAACCACTTGTTGGAAGTATCAACAGTGATGAGCATTTAAAAACGATGCTTCGGCTTTCTGTTTAGGACAATGTACAATGTATGTTTTTAACAGGCAGAATATCCAACCCACAAGACCCTGCAATTCCTCAGGTTTCTGGTGGGAGGGCTATAGAGGAGGATTCTTTGTTGGGTATGTATAACGGGAGGGTGCAGAGTGGAGAAAAGATAAGGCTTTATTTTTCAGCCAAGATAGCTCCTTGCTTGGTTGCAGTTTTTGAAGAAAATCAAGGAGATACAATACTTACATCTGTTTAAAAGGCAGAGGCATAATTCTAGGCATCTGCAGGAAGCAGCCTTACCTGCTTGGGGCTTAGTATACTTCTAGGGATAAATATATTTCTTATCAAGTGATGTCTTACGTGAAATTGTGGACTTTTCAGAACATGAAAGAATTATGTATGAGGGTGAAAGTTCGTTCTCCGAGTTTGTGGGTTGGTTTCCGAACATTTCATTACCAGACTAGGTAACATCTTCAGCGGAGTTGGGTGATGTCAGTGTCAGTGTTCTTCTGTTTATGAGGGCTTCAGGTGTGGGTGTGTCAAGTGACGGTCTTGTAATAGGTCAGGTGTGAGTCATCCATGAGAGTTTTGTGGTGGGTCTTGTAATAGGGAGGTTACATCAGGTGAGGGCAGTGGTGAAATGTAATTTTTTTTACTACCAGTTCTGTGGGCATGGCTTGGTGGGCATGGTGTGACTTGGGTGTGTGTGACAGGGGAAGGATACCGCAAAATCTCCATTCCCATCCCACTCCAGGGGAAGGATACTGCAAAATCCCAATTCCCACCCCACTCTAGGACCAGCCAGAGGTGGTATTTGCCGGTTCTCCGAACTACTCAAAATTTCCACTACCAGTTCTCCAGAACCTGTCAGGACCTGCTGGATTTCACCCCTGGGTGAGGATCAGTGGGAGGTGAACTGCTGGTGGTGGTGGGAATTGCATGGGTTGTGTGAGGGTTGGTGCTGTCTTTGGTTGGCTGTGCAGTTGATTTGGATTCTGAGGGGTTCATAGTCTGGTTGTAGGTTTAGTGTGTCTGTTGATGGACTTGCTTGTGGAGTGCCAGGCTTCGATGAACCCATGGGCATGGCAATTGGTAGTGTGGCTGAGGATTTTTGTGTTGTTCCAATCGAACTGGTGCTGTTTGGTGTTGGTGTGGGTATAAATCAAAATATGTAGATACATAATTGTACATACATACATATGCATGCATGTATCTATGTATGTACAATTATGTATCTACATATTTTGATTTATATGGCTGCCCATGTCAACTAATGACTCTGAGCAGCATGTATGTCTTTTATTTTACTTTATTTTGAGCATCTTTTTTTAAAGTACAGAAATGGAAGTGTTCCACATATTGAATGGCCAACAGTAAGGGGTTTGGGATTTAAAGCTTGGCATAGTTTAGAAACTATATAGGGAGGGGGAGTAAGAGGAGGAGATGGAGGAAGAGGAGGAAAAGAAGGATGAGCAGAAGAAGGAGGTGAAAGAGAAGAGGAAGAGAAGGAAGAGAAGGAGGAGGAGAAAAAGAAGAAGAAGAAAAAGGAGTAGTAGGTGGTGGTGGTGGAGAAGGAGAAGGAGAAGGAGAAGGAGAAGGAGAAGGAGAAGGAGA
>WNWU01000004.1:46973864-47032495 GCA_012654045.1 Ptyas mucosa | reverse complement strand
GGAGAAGGAGAAGGAGAAGGAGAAGGAGAAGGAGAAGGAGAAGGAGAAGGAGAAGGAGAAGGAGAAGGAGAAGGAGAAGGAGAAGGAGGAGAATGCCTGCATCAACCGATAACAACTAGCAAATGACTATGATTTACACCAGCTCAACCAAGTGCATTCTTATCATAGAGATTAGAGTTCCTCAAATCTCATCATCTATCTCCATTAAGAGTTCATCACCCATCTGTGTTTAGTCTGCTTGATTAAGATGCCTTTAAACCTAATCTTACTGTTCTTATCATTTTTCTATCTTTCCTAGGCATGGTTTTATGTTGTTCACTGTTCAGAGTTGATTGCAAGATGGATGACCGTATAACTGCATAATATATTAAATAATTCCCAGACAGCATAGCAAATTATGGAAAACTAACACACCGATAGTAAATTGATAGAGAACAGTGGGGTCTTTATAATAACAATGGAATGAATTTTGGCAGGTAAAATATATTTTAAAAGTATATCTTGATCAATATTTTCGAGTTTCTTTGTTAAAAATCGTTCTCTGGCTTGTGTTTAACAGGCAAAACTAAAGAGCTACATAATAAGAACGCTGTCTAAAACAAGCTCCCCACCCAGCAAAATCTTGGATGCACGTGGATTATAATCTCAGGCCATCTCATTGACCATCTGGACCTTGTCATTAAAAATGGCCAGACAGTGACGTGCTGACATTTTGCAAATTTCCATTTGACGTGCCCTGTTATCTCAGCTGTCCTGTGTAATAGCTTTGCTTAAAGGACACTTGATGGCTTTTAATATAGAGCAGCTTGACGCTTACAGTGTTAATACCAGATAGTATAACTTTGGGAGTAGTTAATTATCTCCGTGGTGCTACAGGATATTGTAACTTTGAAACCAAAATGAGCTGCAAGAGGTTATCTCTGAATTTGAAATCCTAAGGAAATTGAACCAAGATCGGGGGTCCAAAACTGAAACAGTGTTTTCCTAGAAAAGGATTGTTACTTCCCCCCCCCCCCCTTTGGTGTACTGAAAAGAAAGCATAAATAATGTTTTGCAGTAAGCCAGTTCTAAAAGATACCTGTAGAAGCTTCTGGCAGCTTGGTATCACTTCTGCATATCATGGCCAACTTGAAACATCCAGGAATCTGGATTTTGTCCAAGTCATGAACAACTCTTGGTCTTGACCAGTGGTGAGATTCAAATAATTTAACAACCAGTTCTCTGCCCTAATGATTTCTTCCAACAACCAGTTTGCCAAATTGCTCAGAAAGTTAACAACCGGTTCTCCCGAAGTGGTGCGAACTGTCTGAATCCCACCACTGGTCTTGACCCATAACCCGTAAGCAATACTGGGGCTATTCTGAAAGCCAGGGAAAAGGTTTGACTTCATATCCTACAGGTAGACTTACAACCACAACTGAGCCCAAAATTTCTGTTGCTAAACGAGACGATTGTTAAGTGAGTTTTGCCCCATTTTATGACCTTTCTTGGCACAGTTGTTAAGTGAATCACTACAGTTGTTAAGTTAGTAAGGTTGCAAAAGGTGATCACATGACCCTGGGACACTGCAACCACCATAACTATGCACCAGTTGCCAAGCATCTGAATTTTGATCACACAAACACAAGAAGGCTGCAACAGTCATAAGTGTGAAAAACAGACAGTGCCGCTGTAACTTCTGTCACTAAATGAATGGTTGTAAGTCAATAACTTCCTGTATAATATTAATTAAATATAATTAATATAATTGCCTCCCCCATTAGGTTATCATTTTCCCAGACTCCTTAATACCCTGTTTCCCCCAAAATAAGACATCCCCTGATAATAAGCCCAATCAGGCTTTTGAGCGCATGGCAATAAGGCAGTATTTCTCAACCTTGGAAGCTTGAAGATGGGTGGATTTCAACTCCCAGATTCTGGGAGTTGAAGTCCACCCATCTTCAAGCTACCAAGGTTGAGAAACACTGCAATAAAGCCAAGCGCTTATTTCAGGGTTCAAAAAAAATATAAGACAGGGTCTTATTTTCAGGGAAACACAGTAGTAGCTGTTCACATTCTGAACCAAAATCTAAGACATTTGAGGACTGCTTGTAACCTTATCTCCTAGGCTGTAGATAGGCGGATACTCCTTGTTTAGCAACTGTCTCATTTAGTGACTGTGTAACATACATCTATAATACATACATGCATTATAGTTAGCTATGGCTCCTCAGATGGGGGAAAATGTTCCCTAATTCTTCATAAGAGGGGTTGAAAGAATCCAGATATTCCATCCAAGTGACATTAATTAACTGGGAAGCATCCTTTGTGTTTATGAGTTAAATTAGAGATACAGTAGATTAGCATCTTGATGAAACAGACACAATGCTATTAAAATGGGAAGTCAAGGAGATTCTTAGACATCAGCACATCGAATACAGACAGAAGTGTAGAACGTGGAAGGCTTTGGGAATCCATGGATGATCATTACAGAGGGCAACATTATAGTTATGTTGGGCAGAGGGCAACATTATAGTTACCCCCCAAATGTTTTAGAAGAGGGACATCTCTCTCACTCAAGATTTGATCTAGAAGATGGAGTTCCTAATATCTGATTCTTTGTTAATAAGGCAGCAGTAGCTTGTCACTAGAAGCAGAAAACAGAATGGAAAGGACCTTGGAGCATGGTGGGATTCAAAATTCTTTACTACTGGTTCTGTGGGCATGGCTTGGTGGGTGTGGTGTGGTTTGGTGGGCATGGCAAGGGAAGGATACTATAAAATCTCCATTCCCACCCCACTCCAGGGGAAGGATACTATAAAATCTCCATTCCCATCCCACTCCAGGGGAAGATTACTGCAAAATCCCCATTTCCTCCTGATCAGGTGGGACCAGAGAATAGATGGGGGCGGGGCCAGTCAGAGGTGGTATTCTCCGAATTACTCAAAATTTCTGCTACCGGTTCTTCAGAACTGGTCAGAACCTGCTGAATACCACCTCTGCCTTGGAGGTCTTCTAGTCCAATCCCCTGCTCAAACAGGAGACAAGTGGCTGTCCAGTCTCTTCTTAAAAACCGCCAGTGATAAAGCACGCCACTAAGTGCAACTTTTCTCATCTAGGAGTTTACCAATGCATTGGTCCTCTATACAAGTTCCAGAATTTCTAACAATCATATCTTTAAAGTTCGAATATTAAATTGGAGATGAGATGAGGCTTCTTAAGATAAATACTTCTTACATCATATCACTTCATTCTGCTTTCCTCCTCTATCAGCAATTTAACCTTCTAACTCCTCTCTCTGTGTAGATCTGGTAAATACTCTTTGTAATAAGCCCTTCCTGACTCTTCTATTTTAGATGTCTATTTTTACTGGGCTATGACGACTGATACTGTTTTCAACAAGCCCTGGCAATTGTGAAGGTTACTCTGTTAATACAACTGCCCACCTGGATTTGTAATTTTAGAAGCAATTGCCTAGAAGCCGATGTACATTTTTCTGCTTCTGTAATGAGAAATACCTGATCTATGACAGGAAGTTTTCTTAGGGACATTTTTTCATTTATTGCTTAGAGGAATTGTTTTCTTTCTTGGGAAGAATTCATTGTCAGTCCTCCTTATCAAGCAGCTTGTACCTGCTGTTGTTCTTGAGAAATGCTCATAATTTTTTTTAAACAATCAAGCTAACCATGTATAGGTATGCAATTGTTCTATTTTTTTTCTTTGCTTCATTAAAGTATAAAATAATGACACACAAAGTTTTGACGTATTTCCTCTATTCCTATCAGGACATTCCTAAGCCTGGCAGTGTCAGTCTTCACAGTTACGTGATGCTTTCATGCCTAAACGTTTGCAAAATGAGTGCACCAACCTTTTGATACAATTCTCAGATTACCTCAATTGTGATGCAAGCAAAAATGAGGATAGTTAATGGTTGGATCTGTATGTGTCTGACCTTCTCTGTTCTTTATAATGATAGTCAACTGGATGAAATGGTACTCCTGCTATCAGATGAAGGAAATCAAGCTGGATCTCAATAAATAGGATTTTCTGCTCTCCGTCTTGAGTTATCACCTTATTCAATAATGGCATTGTTCAATCAGTGCTTTGAGTGAGTTAAAAATGATTGTACCTTGAATTGCTTGGATTCATGTGATGTCCGATATTCGTACAGAATTGGTGGACAGCTGTGATTCCCACTTTCTCCAGTGTAACTCTCCATCCCAATAGAGTACTCTTCCTGTATACCTACGCTTCTGCCTATCTATCTCTTCAGATCATCTTTTATTGCATGGTTTCTTAGAGCTTTGGGCTCAGAGGAAGAAGTCAGCCTTAAGTTAGGGGCAAGAATGAACATTGGCAGAAAGCTAAAGAGGCATGAAGATATGTCACATTTACCATTGGTTGGGCCAATTACTCAGCACTAATGTATTATGTGACCTTTGGGAGTTCTCTATGTGGACCTGGAAGTAGCTTTAGCCCATAAATTTCCCAATTTTTCATGGCTCAGTTAAAATTGTCCATGCACCATTCTTCTTTATCTGCTTACTCCTTATTTTCCCTAGCAACAATTGCTTCCCTGCAAACCAGCGGACATGTTCCCAAAGGACTATTTTCAGTGCTCTATAGTTTTAAATCTTATTCCGATTTGGCAAATTAAGCCATTTTAAATGTGATTCATTTTTGTGCTGCCAATGTTATTACCAAAGCAGCACATTTATGGACGAATCAAGTTCAACTTTAGAAAGCCCATTTTCAATCACTTGCATTTATTTAAAGAATTAACATTTTATGTGAAGTGGATTACCATTGCCTTCTGTTCCGGTTGCTCCTTTAGCCATTAAAGTCAACCTGAAGGAATGTTTCCTTGCTGGTATTTGACTTGCTTCGTGGTGTCTGTTAAAATGTAGAACTCCTGAAAATATAGATTATGCTGATTGCAGATTTAGCTCTGTGGTACTACAGAGAAGTTAAAAAAAGAAAGAAAAGGATGACATTGCCTAGGCTTTTGAGTTATTATTATTAATTCTGGTGATATATTGCCTTTTGGTCTTTCTTGCTATGTCTTTCGGTAACTTTCAGTTATTGCCTTTCTCCTTAACATATTCTGATTCCTTTCTAATGATCCTTCCCTTAACATGTACAGTCACAATTTTCTTTGGCTTTGTCAATTCTTTGCAAAAGTCTTTGCTATCCTGCACAATATATTTTGAAAGATAAATGCTGCTTGAATTGTAGAAACTAACTTTTACATTTTGTCTTTGTTAAAATGCAATCTACCCTTTTCAACAATCTACCAGAATAGCTGGTCAAACAAACAAACAACAAAAATTAATATAATCCCCCAGTTCTGTTTTGTTTTTCATACAAATTACTTTGCTTGATTCCAGTTACTGATTGAGAAATATAATGAGCAAATTGGGAGGATTTTACCTGCTGCTGATTTTTTCAGGTTCACACGTTATATTTCCAGTCCAATGCTTTGAATGTTTCTTTTAAAACTGAGTTCTGTTATGCCACCTGAGACTTAATTTCAATTTAGCAAAGACAATTGGAACAGACCAACTCATGGGATCAAAAGCGTAATATCCAAAAGATACAGTGTGTTCTGTAAATAAAACTTGAGAGTTCAATATTATCTCAGCAATATACCATACCTTAGAAAAACAGATTTTTAACCAGTTGGGTTACATGCTCACCTGCTTTTTGTGTTAAAACAAGTGTTTTCACAGGTTGTATTTGTTCTAACAGGAGTCTGTGATGACAGAGCACATATTGGTTACAAAGTTTATGAAGAGATTCCTTGGACAAGATCTGGCCAAATTTTTTACCTGGATAAAAAGCAAGTTAATGAGGTGTGTGTGTGAGGGGGGGGAGAGGGAGAGGGAGGTAGATAGGTTGTGAAATAATTAGGCTTGAAGATAAAAATAAACAGATCCAGAGTGTCAGATTTATTTATTTATTTGTAAATCTATTCTATTTTATTTCTGCATGTATGTATAAATCTAGGAGGAGGAAAAAGTATTTAAATACTGTCTTAAAATACACATTTTAAAATGCATACTTTAAAACTAATTTTGGTATGTTTGAGAGTTCCATCAAAACATTCAAAGAAATGCAAATTCAAGAGAATAATTCTCTCCTGATTTGCATGTGGATTTGGGAGGTGCAGATCAAATAATCTCACAACAGAATTCACCAAAACTGAAATTAATAAACAACTCTTCTTAGAGACACAGTCAAAGCCACTGAGTTGATGCTTGACAGAACAGAAATTTGAAACTAGGCGTGTCTGATATTTTTAAAAGATACTAATAACTATAGAATAGTACTTTTTTTTTTCCTGTGAGGAAAAAGCTTGCTTCTGGGGCAGGTACTGTACATGGAACATGTCAGATCAACTCTACTGAACTTTGTCAAAAAATATTTAGTGTCTTAAATTTTGGTGTAATAATGGTCAGATGCAGGAGCACATGAGAGGGGAGATCTACTGTAGGTTCTAGTCCAACCTCAGCCACAAAAGCTAATGGGTGACTTTGGGCCAATGACATTCTCTCACCTTAATTTACCTAACCACATGATTGTTGTGAGGAAAAATAGAAGGGGCCGCTGTCTGTGCCATCTTGAGTTCTTGATTAAAAAGGGGGATATAAATCTAATAAATACATAAACCCTTCCGGAAATAGTCTTAAATAT
This sequence comes from Ptyas mucosa, assembly GCA_012654045.1. Lineage (NCBI taxonomy): Eukaryota > Metazoa > Chordata > Lepidosauria > Squamata > Colubridae > Ptyas > Ptyas mucosa. Next base: position 47,025,823 of record WNWU01000004.1, on the reverse strand, counting down.
GAATATATACTTTTCCTTTAAACTACTGCTTACTGTTGCTATGGCCCCTTGTTTATTCTTTCTACCTCCAAGAAGGATCCTTAACAATTAGGAATCACATAACCCTCATCCTAAGTGTACATGCCAAATTTGGTGCATGCCAAATGTTTCTTTTCAGTGAGACATTTTGTTTTCACTCTGCCTTGTCCAAGAACTTGAAAATTCTTCTGCATAGTCAAAAGCCTTTTCTGACTACAGTATCTGCCAAGGAGGTCCCAGAAGGGATGCCAAGAGACGCAACATGGCATCTTGAAATACAGGGATCATGTTGCTTCACTCAATGTGAAAGCAGTGTGGAAGCAAGGCCTGTCTTTAATGCTTGGCATAGCCCTGTTGAACACAAAGTTGCCACGTTGACATGCCTACATAATGTTTCAGATCTGCTACAATGCTTCCTGGACTACTGATGTTGTAGCCAGCCAGGCGCATAACAGTTTTGCTATTGCCTCTCTTAAAAGTTACCTGGATGCTATTCCCATATTTCATTTTCAGGTCCTCAGTTTTCTTTCATCTGAATCTCAAGAAATTCTCAAAGGGTTCCTTGGTCTTTATCTCCTAGCAGACATGCTTTTCTCTCAGGGAATTTTTCTGTCAGATTTCTGGCTAATCTCCCAGCCATTTGAGCCTGTGGAAGGAACTTCTAAACTCTGAACAGCAAAGGTTGCATTTTTGATTGGCACTTCATCTAACAATAATGTAGGTAAAACTCTGCATTATTTCCTTGCTTAGCTGTGAACAGTGCAATAATCCCTGGTTCCCCCCCATCTTTCTTTCTTTTAAATAACTTTAAAGAGTTAAATTTCTGTAGTGGTAAGAAGTTTTCCTCTGAGTTCTTTGAGAGATATAGCTTCAGCAGGCAATAAAGGCACTATATTTCAAATGTCATCAACTGAAAGTTATGCTAAGGGCAGAATGCACTTCTAGCTGGAGGTTTTGCACTTGCTTTTACATGCAAATTCTGAAGTTTAAAAGTTTCTTGACAATAAGACAAAGAGAATATGTTCCCACTTCCTGAATGTGCAGCACTGTTAAACATTTTGAAACCTAGATTGGTCACCAATTGTCCCCAAAGTTTCCTTTGTCTTCATAGCACTTTGTCAATGAATAACTTAGAAAACAAATATTTTCTTGCTTCAGATATTATCTACTGTAGATCTGCTGCTATGATTTTTCACTGCTTTCCCCCCCCCTATCAGCTGTGACTTCTGATGTTGTATTGGGACAACTTTTTCCACTAGTTAGGTTTTAGACTTTTCTTCTTCATTACAGGCTGGTTGAAGTTCAGAGTATTAGCTCAGATAATTTTTTGATTTATTTTTAGATTGAGAGTGGACATTCATTCTCTGAGCATGTGGGTTATTTCTGAACATTTCATTACCAGCAGTGGTAAAATCCAATTTTTTTTTACTACCGGTTCTCTGGGCATGGCTTGGTGGATGTGATGTGGCTTGGTGGGCGTGGTGTGGGGGGCATGGCAGGAGAAGATACTGCAAAACCTCCATTCCCACCCCACTCTGGGACCAGCCAGACGTGGTATTTGCCAGTTCTCTGAACTATTCAAAATGTCTGCTATCGGTTCTCCTAACTGCTCAACATTTCTGCTACCGGTTCTCTAGAACCTGTCAGAACCTGCTGGATTTCACCCCTGATTACCAGGCTAGGTAACATCTTCAGCAGCATTTACAGGGTGTCAGTGTTCAACTATTTATAAGGGCTTCGTGTGGTCAGTAGGTCTGTGATGGGGAAGTCACACCAGATGAGGATCTTGTGATGAGTCTTGTGATGGGTCATGTGTGGGTCACATCAGGTGAGAGTCTTGTGATGGGGAGGTAAACATCAGGTGAGGATCATTGGGAGGTGAAGGTTGGGGGGGGGATGGAGGGGAGTTGTCTAGATTGCCATTCCAGCAAAGTCAGCTGAATCTCTTTTCCATTCTTCTGACTGAATGAAGAAGCCATGGAAGGGTTTTGAAGTACCATAGGTGCTTTGATTTTCAGATCTTGATACTTTATTGTCTTCTCCACTTCATTGTCTTCTATTTTACTATTCCCTGGATTATTGACGATGTTGATCATGATGATGATGTAATGGTTTTCCATTTCATCTTTTCATTACAAGGGTTATTCCCTTGTGCCTTTATTACCTAAAACATTCAGTGCTGTGATCAATATGATCTTCAAGTGCTAAATAACTCAGTTAACCTTTGCTTTACCCCTGTTGTACGTGTTAGCAGCTGTTCATTCATAGACTTTAAAAGTTAATTGATTCATAATTTTAAAACAAAGCTGCTAAAGGAGATAAATTGTTTCATAAGAGGCATACTGATCCTTTCCTTCCCATTTTACCATTTTATTAAATCTCCTGCAAAAATACTGTGTAGCAGATATATGCTTTTTGTAGTCTGAATTATACTACAAACAAGGGGGAAAAAATCCCTAATTAACTCCCCTATCATATTGTAGAGCCATATGAATCAAGGGTGAGAAATTCTCACAACTACCAGGTTATACCCACCAGACATTCCTGATCATAAATTGTGTCCTTTGGAAAAGTTCACCTTTACCTTTAGCCTTGTTCCTTTTTCAAATCCTCACATTGTTTCTTCTCTGGCAGATCTTCCTGCGTGTAACTGTTTCCTAATTTATTGCTGCTGTTTGTCTAGAAACTTGGCAAACCAGATCTAATGCCAAGGGAAGCCCAATAAAGTAGGAGAGGGGGTCGGAGATTAATAGCCACTTTTTACTAGCGCTGCCGGTGGATAGTTCATCCTCTAGATTCAATGACAGTAATTTAGTCAAAGGTAGTGGTGAGTTGGACCAAGGGCCCTGTTAGATGGTTTGGGATGTATCAGAAAGATTCAAAGACACTTACGGAAAAATCTTAGGAGCAAGCAATAAAGGACAAAACTGCAAAGAAGGTATCTCTTCCAAGTGCTGCCTCATTAATCTGCTGGAGAAGTTCTGGATCCATCTTTGACATTTTTCCTGTGTTACTGGCTTTTTGGATATTTCACTATTAGTGGTAGCCTTGGCCATCATTTGTTGTTTTTGTTTGGTTTTGAGAGAGTCTTATTTTAGATAATCATGATTTTATGGATGATTGATGTTTGGGTAATGTTTTACACCATGGGTTGTTGTTTTTTACATGCTTATTACTGTAAACTGCCTAGAATCTGAGGGTCAGGTAGTACATGAATGAATGTAGGAAATAAACAAATGAATAAATAAGAGGAATGTGACACCAAAGACCTTTCATCAGCTCAAGTTGATGCACCAGCTATAACCTCACTTGAATAAAAATTGCCTTGCTGTAATAAACTACGTCTTGGTAATTTCTTGTTTAGATTACTGCAGGGAACTATACCTACAGTTATCTTTTGCAATGTTCAGAAACTCAGTTCTTACAAAACTATGCAGTAAAAATATTGACTGGAACTGGGTGATACGTCTATGGAAATTCTCAGTCATCCAAGTCATGGTTGTCCCAAAGGTGCTTTTTCATGAGGCAACTGGACTTTCTTTGTTTTTCCTTGAAGATGTTTCATTTCTCATCCAAGAAGCTTCTTCAATTAAGTCAGAACTGAAGAAGATTCTTGGATGAGAAGCAAAACTTCTTCAAGGAAAAACAAAGAAAGTCTAGTTGTCTCTTGGAAAAACACCTTTGGGACAACTGGGTGATATTAATACATCAGTACTTTATGATCTTTACTCTCTACAGTTTGTTTCTGAACAGGATTCTACAGGAAGTAAGGAATCGAGTCCTTCTGTAGGTTCCTGTCCACAACCTGAGGATCATCTTTTGAGATGGTCCTCCCATGCTAAGGTACAACTTGAAAATACCTAAAAGCAGACTTTTTCAATGATAGCTCTTTAACTTTGGAATACTTTTCTCTAGTTTACTTGTATATTATATCTCTATCTTTAATCAGTCTTCACTCTGAGAAGAACGAAGTTTCATGTAACCTTTGTATTTGTTGTTTAATTCCTCCCAATTTACAAGATATTCTGCTCCATTCTACTGGCAACTGAAAACAGAGAAAACCGAGCTAATTTACTTTCACTGAATTCCACCTGACATCAGTGGAACTTAACTTAGCCATGAAGTTTTTAGTATGAGTGAAGTAGTCTGAAATCAATGCATTCTGTTTTTGAGTTATGTAGAGACCAGCTGGAAAAACAGCATAGATCCGTTTTCCGTATGGAGACACCTAAAAATAAGTGTTAGACTACAGCTCCCATCCTAATCAGCCAGTTTGACCAGTGACTGCAAAGAATAGGAATTGTAATCTAACAATCGAGAAAGCGTTAAGTGGGGAAAATAAAAAAAAACCCTTCCCATTCTAACTTCAGAGCAAATAATTATTTTCCACAGTTATTTAGTGCTATTTTCAGGTTACAGAAGTGGAAATGAGATTGACATTTAGGTGCTAATATAAAGGCCACTCAGGTAATCTCTAGCTTTGAGTGAGAAGGTCTGAAAGGACTTCTTGTTATAGTTTCTCAAGGATGTACGCACTTTTAGGAACATGGCATAAGAAAGAAAATCTTTGCTGATTCCCGGAACGGATTTTGAAGATGATACTTGCACTTTCCCCTACTGTTGTTTTCTTCGGCATGCAGTTATATCCCTACAGAAGTTCACTTCACATATTCATGCTCTTAGTTCCAGTAGCATTTTTATAGCAGAGTACTTAATAACCCTTTTGTAAGGTGTGAGCTAGTCCCTATTCTCTGAAACCAAGGGCAACGCACTCTATGGCTTGATATAAAATAATGGACATCTATGCACATGCATGAGCCTTCCAACTTCTTTGTTTCTTTATTTCGTCGTTCCAAACCTATAATCATCATGTGAAGGAGGTGGGTGAATTAAAGATCTATCATCCCAAAGTGACATTTCTCAAAGGCGTCAGTGGGAAAGGCTTCACAGTGGCTTCGCGTTGAAGGCAAAATTGTGCATATTTATCCTAGCTGAAAAGGATCATTAGATTATTATACCCTTTGCTCACATGAATCTGATAGTAACTCGCGCAATGAGCCTCTACCCTATTTTACGACATTATGGCACCAAGTATTTTATGCACAAATAGGCCAAGGAAGCAGAGAGCATGCCGGTACTGCTGGGAGACATGGAACATAAATCAGACGATGTGTGCATAATTACAAGATAGCAGAACAGGTCTCAAGGGTATTTTCAGCACCGTAAAGCATTACATAGACCTCCAGACCCCCTGGAACATTATCCTTTCCTATTTCTTCACTCTTAGGCACCCGACAGCTTTTGTCTGCAGGACAGCCTGGCGCACGAGTGATACAATGAATTACAACTGCATGAGTACTCTGTGTTTAATTGCAAAGCCACAATTTAAAGCCCCCTCTGATTAAATTGCCCAAAGCTTCCAATCTTCTTTCTTGGATAATGGTGGCAGGGCTGTGTATTTTCTTAGCGTTTGTATCTGAAAGTCGAGGTGTCGTCTTGCCACCTGTCCTGGAATTCTCTGCATATCCAGACAGGCTGTCATCCACGATGGCAGCCGGCAACCATAAAAAAGGGCAACACAAGCTTTAAATAAGCTTCCCCCATTGAGAAGCAAACCCTCTTTCCAAGCTTTTACCAAGCCACAATGAAGAGATTGTTGGGATTATTGGCCTCCAATTAATTGCATTTGATAGCCTCTCTTGAAAGATGGGGGGGGGGGGGGGTGTGCACTGATTTAAAAAAAGTTCCCTCCCGGACATATCTGTCACGCATGTCATTATAACTGAAGAGTAATCTCTCTGTGGATCTAAGCCAGCCTGTGCTGATGATCTTCCTTTAATTTCCTTTCTCCATCGTTGCTGCCACTGCTGGCCTGAAAAAAAGATGCATTTCAGGATGTAAGTAATATGTTGACTACTACAATATTGTAATGCAAGTGCTTTATTGGATCTAGCACAGGGTGCTTGCTGCCCGCTGCATAGCATTTTAATAAAAACTCATTTAGGAATATTTTAAATAAAGCTTTCAAGTAGCAAAACATGGAGTGGGATGACGCTCCTCATAGAAATAAGCCAGCAAAAGTGGTGGGCCATACATCTGGAAAGCATGCAGGCTGGGTAAAGGTGGAATTAGTTTGCAAACCTGCAAGGAATAAGGCAAGGTGGGTGACTCTCCAACATACCTGAGGAGCCATCTCATCCCAATGAGATTGCCCCAACCCAACCGCACCAGCAGAAGCGGAATGCTGTGGACCCTGTCAGCCAAGGAATTCTGGATGATGGGGCCCAGAAGAAGAGCCTTTTCTGTTGTGACTCCCACCCTCTGGAATATTATACCCCCAAAGGTAAGATTCTCGCCCACCCTTGTGATCTTGTGAAAGGGCTTGAAAACCTGGCTCTGCCAATTGGTCCTGGGCCCAGACAGGGGTGTGTCATTCTGGAAGTGATTAATGGAAATAAATCTCTGCCTCCACCCTGAGTGCATTTCGCTCCTTTCCTCCCCATCTTCGATGATTTTAAATCAATTTTAATATTTACTATTTTACTATTTCAATATTTTAGCATGTTTTTAAATCGGTTGTAAGCTGCTTAGAGTCATCTCTTGGTGGCATATATATATATTTAATAATAAATAAATAAAATAAACATTGTTCAGTTTAATTTGATAATAGTGACTTATTTCCAGGCAGAAAAACTTAAGCGCCATGGTGGCACAATGGTTAGAATACAGTACTGCAGGCTAATTCTGCCGACTGCCAGCAGTTTGATCCTGACCGGCTCAAGGTTGACTCAGCCTTCCATCCTTCTGAGGTTGGTAAAATGAGAACCCAGATTGTTGGAGGCAATATGCTGACTCTGTAAACCACTTAGAGAGAACTGTAAAGTATGAAGCAGTATATAAATCTAAGTGCTATTTCTATTGCTAGTATGAACAATTATTTATTTATTTATTTTTATAAGGGCAGCATATAAAAATTTATATGCTGCCCTTCTCCCTAAGGACTCAGGACGGCGAACACAAGTTAAAAACATACAATAATAAAAGGTAAAGTAATTAAAACCCAGTTAAAACAACGACAATCAAAATAATAAAGCCCAAGGATCAGGGTCAACCCATTTGTTGAAAGAGCCAAGTCTTTAAGTCCCGACGGAAGGAGTGGAGATCAGGCGCCGTCCGAAGCTCGGTGGGTAACTCGTTCTAGAGGACAGGAGCACCTACAGAGAACGCTCTACCCCTGGACGTCGCCAACCGACATTGTCTGGCCGATGGTACCCTGAGGAGGGCAGCCCTGTGTGAGTGGACAGGATGGTGGGAGGTTGGTAGGAGATGGTCCTGCAAATATCCCGGACCTAAGCAGTATTCTGAACTCTTTCAAGAAGAATAGTTTCACTAATTAAAATGGCGCAAGAAATTATAGAAATGATTAAATTGATGTAATTGCCATGGAAAATGGAAATAAGAGAAATAATTATAATGTTACATGGAAGACTAAAATTTGAGGACATAAAAGCTGAAATGGAGCATACGCAAGCAGACAAGAAAATGAAGATGGAGAAGTAAGACATAGAGATTGAAAATAGAGAAGGCAAAGACAATATGATTAAATATGAAGAAGTTACTGAATATGTGGATAATAATAATAAAAAGGAGGTTTTTAGAGATTACATTGGGATTAACAATGAAAAAAAATAAAGATGATTACACTGGGATCAACAGTGGAATGATAAAAGAAAGGGTTGGAAAATACTAGGAAATAATAAAAAGGAGGTTTTTAGAGATTACACTGGGATTAACAGTGACTAAAGAAGATTACACTGGGATTAACAGTGGAATGATAAAAGAAAAGGTTGGAAAATACTAGGGAATATAGAGCAAAATAGAAGAGTCCAGGACTTTGATTTAATGATTATATTGAGATTAACAATGGTAGAATAAGAGAAAGAGAAAAGAGAGGGGAAACAATGGGACAGATAGGGCAAAATAGGGGAGAGAGAAAGAAAGATAGAAATGAGAGAAGAATATGTTATAGATATCTAGAATTGAAATATGGATTGAAGCTAAAATATATGAAAATTACATTATGTAAAAAGAAAATATATCAATGGACATAATGAATTAATTTTTATTGAGATGTTGGATGGTATTATTTGAGAAAATTGATGGCTATAATAATTGGGATATTGTTTAAATACCTATAACAATTGTAATAATTTGAATATTTTCAATAATACATTTATTTAAGCAAAAAAAAAAGAAAATTGAAATGATATAGGATTATGATTTACTAAATAAGACTCATTCAAATTGGTTTTTATATAAATGGTATTGTTAAATAGACAGAATTTAGGGAAATAATCGTGAATTGTGTTATGTTGTGTTATTTGAACTAAGAACTCTGTTTAAATGTTAAATTGGTATATTTTCAAGACTAGAGATAAGATTCAAATTTGATGAAGTAATAAATAAAGATTTAATGAATATTATATGAAGTAATAATAAAATATAAGGAAGTTCTAGAAATGGAAATAAGTTTTAGAAATATAAACATGTTTGAACTGTATTGCTAATAGTGAGCTATAGTGAGTGAGGGTAAGAATTGTGTAATGTACCATGAGATATTAATTGAATCAAGATTTAAGGTGGAATAATAGAAGGGTAATTGCTTTGATCAAGTTAATATGAGTTCGCTTTCTATAAGATGGTAATAGTTGAGATATGTGATAAGTGTTATGGCAGAAATAGAATATATTAAATTCTGATAAAGATGAACAAAAAGTTGTATAAATTTAAGACTGGATCAATGCTGTGTTCTGAAAAGATGTATTGTATGTTTATTTGTGTGTTTTAAAAAAATAAAAAAAATTGCAAAAAAAAAGAAAAAGAAGAATAGTTTCACTAATTTCTTCAATTGATTAAAGAATAAATATATATAAAATATAAATATATGTATATACTCGAGTATAACCCTAGTTTTTCAGCACATTTTTAATGCTGAAAAAAGCCCCCCTTGGCTTATATTCGAGTGAGGAAAAAATACCTTTTTTCCTGCAACCCGTTTTGGCTTCCAGGGGCTGCAGGGAAGCTTGCTAAGGCCAAAATGGGGTGGGGGGGGTGCGGTGCCCCCCCGTGTCCCGTTTTGGCTTCCAAATGGGAAGGGACTGCAGGGAGGCATGCTAAGGCCAAAAAGAAAGAGAAGAAAGAAAGAGACAAAGAAAGAAAGAAAGAGGGGAAAAAAAGAAAGGGGGAGAGAGAGAGAGAGAGAGAGAGAGAGAATGCAGGTGTCTCTTAACAGAGGCTTGAACTTGCCTGAAATTAGATCAAGCCCTACATCATTTAACCCAATGTATCAGATTAAACTGTTATTGAATTGTTTTTGATAGATATACTACATTCTCTTGTGTAATTTAGTTATAGTGTAGTTTACACTATGCACTTACAGAGCTAGTTTACTGTTTTTCTTTGAAATAAATATTCAAAAACATTTAACCTACTGATGCCTCAATTAATGTAATTTTATTGGTATCTATTTTTATTTTGAAATTTACCAGTAGCTGTTGCATTTCCCACCCTAGGTTTATACTCGAATCAAAAAGTTTTCCCAGTTTTTTGTGGTAAAATTAGGTTCCTCGGCTTATATTTGGGTCAGTTTATACTCGAGTATATACGGTAGATGTCACTTAACACCCATTGACTCCCACTGCCACTTAACTGCCACTTAACTTCCACTGACTCTCAGTGGCTTCTGTATCTGATTATTGGACAAATTGCCCTTTTTCAGCCTCCAAGATTTCTTTTATAAACTGTGACAACCTTGAAATTATTCAGGGAAGAGTCTTCTGAAGGACTCTTTGATTGAGCTAGCAGAACTTACGGTTGGCTGCCACAAAAATTCTACATTCATGGCTCAGCAAAGCCATGCCACACAATCTTTGCAAAGAATTGTGCTGAGTTTTGCATTGTGCAAATTGGTCTAGGCATGTACTAAGTGTTTCAACATAATTGGGCTATATATAAACACATGCCCTTTATTTAAAGCATTGTATACTGCTCCTTTTTTTAAAATTTGATTTGTATGCTGCCCTTCTCCGGAGACTCAGGGCGGCTTACAATGTGTTAAGCAATAGCCTTCATACTTTTGTATATTTATACAAAGTCAGCTTATTGCCCCCACAATCTGGGTCCTCATTTTACCCACCTTAGAAAGGATGGAAGGCTGAGTCAACCTTGAGACTGGTGGGATTTGAACTTGCTCCTTGCATAAAAGGTTTTGCAGATCGGTTTACAGTAGTCTTTGCCTTTAAACTTAGCATACATAAGAAAAACAGGATCAGATGGGAGGAAATAGAGAGAAAAGGAGAATATTTTTTTCATATCAGTAATTTAAAAATTCTATTGCTTCCCATAGATTCCAATCTACCCACCGGTTATATGGAGGCCTTAAATCAGTTGAATTATTATGCACTGCTACTCTGTCCTTGCCAATGGAGTAGGTGGAAGCATAATAATTGAGGCTGGTCAAATTACTTTGGCACCTGGGGATGGGAAAAACACAATAACAACACATTAAATAACTGGAAAATTGTTGCTTTTTTGTGACATCCCAAATCAGCTGCCTGAGACTCATTCTGCCTAATGGTAGGGTTGGGAAGAGGAGAGAGCCATGGGGAAGAGAAGATGTGTGGTTAGGAGACAGCTGGAGAGGAAAGAAGGAAGAAAAAAAAAGCAAACACTTAATTCCTCTTTTTATACTATTCCTCTTATTTATTATATTTATATGGAAACTTAGTTGAATAAAAACATTTCATATGGTATCCAGAACAGCTCTCCAACACTATTGAGTGCCCTCACTTTGCAGTGCTAAGAACCTATAAATTGATTTTGCAGCTTTTCATTCTCAAATATAATTAAACAATATGGTTTTGGGCAGTGGTCGGATTCAAATAATTTAACAACTGGTTCTCTGCCCTTAATGACTGGCTGGGTGGGCATGGCCAGGGGGTGTGACAGGCAGCACTTGGCCTCCTGCACCCCCCTGGGAGCAAAACTGGTCATGAGGGGGACGTGTGCCCCTCCCACACCCCATTTTGTGCATAGAAGACCTCCCTGCAGCCTTCTGGGAGTGAAAACAGGCTGCGGGAGGGCCATGTTGCACCCGCCCCCTACCGATTTTGGGCCTAGGAAGTCTCCATGAATTCTCCTGGGAGCAAAACTGGGCTGCGGGGGGGGGGCATGCTGCACCCCTGCACCCTGTTTTGGGCCTAGTAGGCCCCCCTGCACTTACCTGGAAGCCAAAATCGGCCACATGAGGACTCCTGGAAGGAGCAAGGTGGGACCACCCAGCAATTAACTACTGGTTCACCCAAACTGGCCCGAACCGGCTGAATCCCACCACTGGTTTTGGGAGATCAGGTGTACTTTCTGCTTACTAAGAAGAGAAACTATTTCACAAGGCTCCCCCCCATCTCTCTCTCTCTCTCTCCCTCCCTCCCTCTCACTCTTTAAATTATTGGCCACTCATCTTATCACAGGGCAACTCTGGGCGGCTTCCTGCCTTCCCACCTAACAGAGGTTGCTGAAAACAGGTGTACAGATGCTGAGCAAAACACGATTGATGGGTAATGGACACCATCTTTTGCACTACAAGCCCTTTTGAAATAAAACGCACATGTTCCTCTGACTCACAGCTATGTTACAATTAACAAGACATTAGCCGTTTTGGGGGGGAGGCAAGTTATCACTTTGAGCCATCTGGAATTTGTATGTATGGATTCCTGCTTCTATGCAGGTGTAGTCACAAACCTTTGCCAAATAACCCTTTTGTGGGATGTATGCCATTAGTTACCCTCATAGCAAGAACTGCATTTCTGATAAATAATATAGTAAGACATTAGTAAAGCAATTTGCTGACAGAATATTTCCAGAGTTGAGAGACCCAGTACAAATTGTCCTCTGGGATCTCCCAATAAAACCTGACACTCTTATTGCAACTTTTAAAAACTAGTTCCACTCTCTTTTTCCCTTTCAGATCTCTCATTTCTCCCTTCCCACTTGCACCTTTTATTGATATCTTCATTTCTCCAAAATATCCCCAAGCCAGGGAGGAGGTACTCAAATACAAGGAAATAGCTTTTTAAAAACATTGACCAGAAATAACAGGCCCTCCATATTGGGGTTGCTACCTATGCTGAATGTTCCAACACTAATGGCACCATTGGTCAGAAGTCCATAATGACCTCAAATTTAGGCAGTGGTCACTTTCTTTGTTGAGGAGATCCCCCCTGCACAACTGAATTTGGAATGTAGCATCCTTAACAAGTTGCATTTTTGGTCTCAGTCTATTTGTGTCATCTATTCTACAATATTAAAATTAGTCTTGAGTCAAGTTTGCATTCGCTTAACTTAAAATACAATAACAGAATAACAGAGTTGGAAGGGAAACCTTCTAGTCCAATCCCCTGCTCGAGATAGAGGCCCTATACCATTGCAGACAAGTGGCTGTCCAGTTTCTTCTTAAAAGCTTTCAGTAATGGAGCACCCATGACTTCTGAAGGCAAGCTGTTCCACTAGTTAATTGTTCTCACTGTCAGGAAATTTCTCCTTAGTTCTAGATTGTTTCTCTTCTTGATTAGTTTTCATCCATTGCTTCTTGTCTTGCCTTCTGGTGCTTTGGAAAATAGGTTGACCCCATCCTCCTTATGGCAGTCCCTCAACTATTGGATCATAGCTATCATGTTGCCCTCTAGTTCTTCTTTTCACTAGACTAGATTCCTGCAACCATTCTTCATAAGTTTTTGGCCCCTAATAATCTTTGTTCCTCTTCTCTGCACTCTTTCCAAAATCTTAATATCTTTCTATATTGTGGTGACTAAAACTGGATATGGTACTCCAAGTGTGGTCTTACTAAGGTTTTATAAAGCAATACTGGAACTTCATGTGATCTTGATCCTATCCTTCTGTTAATGCAGCCTCAGATTGTATTGGCTTTTTTGGATGCTGCTGCACACTCCTGGCTCATAATTAAGTGATTGTCCACTAGGACTCCAAGATCCGCTCTCAAGACCTTTTTATTTAACCAGGCCAGCCTGGCCTAATTCTCCTCTTTTAATAATCATGTAAATTTTTAAATTTTAATTTGTTTTAAATTCCCAGGGTTTTAAACATTAAGGCCAAATTATTTAATCGGATTTTAATTTGTTTTAAATTTTGTATGCATATTGTTTTACTATATGGCTGTTCACTGCCCTGAGTCCCTCGGGAGATAGGGCGGTATATAAATTAAATAAACCTACTAAACTTACTAAACCTACTAAACAGTACTTTGATACAGAAAGTCCTTCGATGCACAATATCTTGATGCAGGAGAGTTCTCCCATAAATTTGCTCAATCCTCTCAAAATAAGCATTAGTTCTTTTTAAAGTGGCATCATGGTAAGTTGTTCTGTTAAACCAGATCCCTTTTTTTTCTATTATGACTCACAAGAGTAAGGAGTCCAACCATGGCTTCACACATCCAATCCAGTAAGGGGTTCCACTTACCTTTGCTACTGGTTCAGAATCTTCTGCGCATGCGCAGAGCGTCCGTGATGACATCTGGGTGGGTGGGCGGAGCCTCCCGCAGCGGCCACCACTGATCCAATCACACGAAGAAACTTTGAGGGCAATATTTTCTCTTCTGTTGTGACTGAGTCCATCTTCATGGCCAATTTATTCCCGCTTGAAACCAACAGCACAGACAGGAAATGCGGTTTGTTTTTTCAGCAAAGCGTCAGCAGCAGAAATGTCTTTGTAGAATGGAAGAGATGCATTCATCCAACCCAGATTGGCTTGCATGTTCGATTTTATGCATAGACTTATTTGATCCACAGTAATTGGGTGCCATTACAACGTTGTTTAAAGGAAGAATACTGAGACATTTACTAGCAAATTAAAATATTTTTAATGAAAATGAAAAGAATGTGCATGCATTTCCATAAAAGAGGGAGAATGCATAATGCTGGCAAGCAGTGAGTGAGTGAATTCCTTGATTTTAACATCCTCTTTTCCTTCTGCAACTCGTATTTTCTTTCCTTGTTATCGGTTGTTCTTTTACTTGGCAAGACTGAGGTCAAGCTCTCTGTCATTGAAAAGGCTCAATTAATCTTCCTGGCTGAAGATTGGGATAAACAAACAAACAATACATAAGGTCATTTAAAAAAAAATAAATTAAGTTTATACCTCAGGCAGCTCACTATTGGAACGATTCTGGCCCAGTTATTGCAAAAGGGAGCCATTTTCTCCCACCCCATTATGCAAACTAAATTCCTTTCATTTATTTGGATGTTTCTGTATCAGTTAGGAAACTTTAAGGCTGTGAGATGTACCGTAATCTGGAAGAAAGGTCAGATTTCAGACCAGACAGCCTCATTCTGCTATTCACAGGGACAATCTGGCTTTTGGATTCTTTTCTGAAGCATGTACATCTCTAGGAAATATTATTGCTGAGAGCTCTGCTTTCCTATTCCATTTTTCCATCCAATTTTTAGATTTTTGTATTCCCTTTAAATTAAATTAATGAATCTATACACCAAAGAGAGAGGGGGAGAGAGAGAGAGAGAGAGAGAGAGAGAGAGAGAGACAGACAGACAGACAGACAGACAGACAGACAGACAGACAGACAAAAGGTAAAAAATTGATCTCTTTTTCTTAAAAAAAAACCTCATTGTTTTATTCAATTTGCAAATGATCGGCTTTTTGATACTGATAGCGCTTTAATGCTAAATATTACTTTTGAGTATTTTTACTGTGCTGCGAAATGGAAAGAAGTTAGAGATTTATTCAGAGTAATTAATTTACAGTGCTTATTTCAATTAAAGTATCACCAAAATTGCTATTTATTAAGTCTGCCTCATGTCTGATTCTAAGACGATGACTGCATAATTGTTAAGAATTATACTAAGAGCCCTGGTGGCACAGCAGACTAAAGCACTGTTATTAACATCAGCTGCCTGCAATTACTGCAAGTTCAAATCTCACCAGGCTCAAGGTTGACTCAGCCTTCCATCCTTTCAAAGGTAGGTAAAATGAGGACCCAGATTGTGGGGGCAATAAGCTGACTTTGTATATATACAAAAGTATGAAGGCTATTGCTTAACGCATTGTAAGCCGCCCTGAGTCTCCGGAGAAGGGCGGCAAATAAATCAAATCAAAAAAAGAAAAAAGAAAAAAGAAAGCATTGTTGTATATTCTGAAGGCCTCTTGTTAAACTTGTTAGTGGAGCTACAGGTAGATCATCACCTGTCTTCCCATAGCCTTATTGTTACACAGGAATACTGTAATGAATCAGACAGGTTCCATTGTCCAGAGCTGGGTTGGACCAACTCTTGGTGACATTTCCTCTTTTTAAGGCAGCAATAGTAGGCAGAGCAGTGAGTTAGGTTATCAGTAAAGAAGGTGGGACTGGAGTTTCTGGGTAGGCGAGTGGGTAATTTTGGTTATTGGGAAGGAAACTATTGCTCCTTTTTGATGTGGTAACTATAGAAAGAATATACAGATATTCCTCAATTTATGAGCATAATTGGGACCAGAATTTTCATTACTATATAAGGTGATTGTTAATCAAGTCACCCACCAATTTTTTCCAGTCGTGTCTACTCAGGGGGCGGTGCTCATCTCCATTTCTTAATTGAAGGAGCCAGCGTTGTCTTGAAGACTTTTCTGTGGTCATGTGACCAACATGACTATACGCTGAAGCATACAAAATACTGTTACCTTCCCACCGAAGTGGTACCTATTTATGTACTCGCATTTGCATGCTTTTGAACTGCTATGTAAGCTGGGGCAGGAGCAGGAGCTCACCCCCATCATGCATCACTCGGGTCTCAAACCTGGACTGTCAGCTTTCCAGCTGACAAGCTCGGCATCTTTAACCGCTGAACCACCCCATCCGCTGAGTCCAACCTAATTCTGCACTTGAAGCCTCCTCCCAGTTCAGTTTGGTTGCTCTCCAACGAACTTCTCTTTGAGATGAGAACCGGTGGGGGGGGGAAATGAGGAAGAACGCATCTGCACAGCAATACTATTATTATTAGTCTCAAGAGTATTGCAGAGAAAATTCCCATTTCCCTGTTCTATCCGCCTCCTCTATGTATTCCAGCTACCATTAGTCTACGATTCTGCCATCCATATTGTTTTGTCACTCATAACTCTAATTCTAATTGAATTATTTATTACAGGGGAGCATTTTAATTATAGCTACTGTGAATCAAAATAATTTACACTTATTGCCAAGGGGGGTATTCACTGAGCTATAGTTTAATTTCAGCTTGTGGCAGCAGCCCATCCTGTTGGCTATTTGCCTTAATGCTCTGTGGGCCTCTTAGAAGCAGCAGCTGCAAACAGCAATGCCAGGATTTTGCAAGATTTGCTCGCAAATCACAGCCACTGGAGATGGGACATGAACTCTATTGCTGCTGCATCCTGCCTCACTCCAGCCTGATCAAAAGATTGTAATTTGTGCAGCAGAAAACAACAATAACAAGAGAGAGAGAGAGAGAGAGAGGGAGGGAGGGAGAGAGAGAGGGAGGGAGAGAGAGGGAGGGGGGGGAACCTAACCAGCTTACCCCAACCGAACACATGAGCTGTCAATATATCTGACCATCAACCATCAAATTCTTAGGAGGGCGGACTGGAATTGGAAGCTAGGCTTTCAATAGCTTTTATGGTGTTTTTATAGATGTTGGGGATTGAAAGGGGATTTTGTTTTTTGAATGATATTGTCATATGAGCTATGCAAAAATGATCTTTCCATTACTTTTTGAGCTGTAAAATTGAAGCAAGGGTTGTGTAGAAGAGCCGGACAGTGTCTAAAGCTACATGCTTAGATATCCTTTTTTGTGTGTTTGTCTGTTTGTTTGTTTTTATTATTAATTTGATTTATATGCCACCCTTCTCCGGAGACTCAGGGTGGCTTACAATGCGTTAAGCAATAGCCTTCATACTTTTGTATATGTATACAAAGTCAGCTTATTGCCCCCACAATCTGGGTCCTCATTTTACCTACCTTAGAAAGGATGGAAGGCAGAGTCAACCTTGAGTCTGGTGAGATTCGAACTTACAGTAATTGCAGACTGTAATTGTGCTTTTAGGTCAAACTTTGACTACTGGTGACAGCCGGGACAAGTCCCTGCAGGTTTCTTGGCAAGGTTTTTCCAGAAATGGTTAGCCATTGCCTCGTGTCTGTGGCTGAGAGAAAGTGACTGACCCAATGTGACTTTTTGCCTAAGCGAGGACTAGAACGCAAAGTCTTCCAGTTTTTAGTCCAGTCCCTTTAAACACTACACCCAAACTGGCTCTTTCTATCCTTATTCCCAGATAAACTCACTTGTTCTAACAGGTTGCTAATATAATTTTGAATGAAAATATACATCCCATAACTCTGCAGGTTTTTTTTTTAAAAAAGCTCTGATTAGGAAAGTGGCCATAAGAATTAACTTGTGATTCCCCCCCCCCCCCGAATTTACAGAGGGATCCCACCATCAAATCAGGACTCAATAGATGATAAGCGATTGTATTGGTGAAACTTGCAGTTTAGAATCCCTGTCTTCCAATTAATTTTGCTTTAATTTTTAAATTGGTCTTTTAATCAACTACGGCTATTAATTAGGTTATATTATACAATTATGGTTTTTTTTTCTAATTACACTATAAACCGTTTTGGGATCATTACTGTAAAAGAAGTTGCATAAAGTCCTTGATAGTGAGTCCTATAGTTATAGGGAGAATTAAAACCCAGGATGAAAATGATGTCACTAGGGCATGCAACTATGACCCTTTTATGACTTCTGGACTTCAACTCCCAGAATTCCTGAGCCAGCCATGTTAGCTCAGGAATTCTGGGAATTGAAGTCCACAAGTCATAAAAGGGCCATAGTTGCCCACCTCTGCACTAGGGCATTCTTTCTCCTCCTTTTGGAGGTACAGGTAGTCCTTGCTTTACAATAGTTCACTTAATGACAGTTCACAGTTACAACAGCACTGAAAAAAGTGATTTATGACCAAGCAAGCTGCAACCTATAGCAATTTATTGGGGGCTTAAATCTTAACTAAGTTTTGGTAGAACTTCTTTTGAATCAACATGTATGGGATTGTCCTGTAAATGTAATTTGAATCCCTTTTTAGCATTATTTATTCTTTCGGTTAAATTTCCTTCAGTGTTTTATCTTCTTCTTCCTTTTTGCTGGGAAAAAGAAAACAAAATTAGGTACATTTGCATCACTGAATGCTTTGCCTCAAAGCTTGGGGCCATTTAAATTAATTTTTATGTACTCCATTCAGTTTAGTAAAATATTTAGTAGTGCTCTAATAGTGTAAAGCATTAGGCTGTAATTACAGGGACATAATACAGAGACTAATAGTTCTGTTGAAACACAACGGTGATGCATGATTACCCTATTATTATAGCCAATTTGAAGCAACATGATTATTAAAAAAATTTATCACTGATATAGTCTTGATTTTGTTACAGGTTGTAATAAAAAGTAGGCATTTAAACAACAGTTATTTTCAGCCTCATAAGAGAACTGCAATAGGTAGATTTCCATGTCCTTTAAAATATATTTCTTGATAAATTGGGGATCAATGAGGATTTTAGAGCATGCATAACCTCTTCTGTGGTGTGGTGGAAGAAACTGGGGTTTGGAATTAGGACAAAAAAAATAAACTGTTCTCACACAAACAGATCAGCTACCAAGCAAAGTTAAGATCTATATTCATATTTTGAATCTGTACCCTAAATTGTATTGGATTGAGTAGGAATTCTGAGAATTCTACTTAAACATTTTTGAAGATTACCAAATTGGAGAATGGAATTCGGATACAAGAATGCCTTGGACCTTATGCATTTGCTAAACAAAACAACCTCATTCCACAACTGTAATAGACTAGATTAAACAATTAAACAGCAATATGTACACATTGTGTACACATTTATGTAAACAATGTGTACATAAATAATTGGTGAACTACCAGTCATCTACTGAGTTATAATGCAATTTGGCGTAAACAGCATATTAGAAAAAAAAAGATATTGAAGAAGATTATTTGTCATGTTGATGATCTTTTTTAAAATAGAGATTTAAAACAAGATTTCTCCTACAAGCTATTAGGTTGATTTGCATTTGGCAGAGCAAGCTCCTGCTGTAATTATAAATGCATTTGCTTCTCCCAGAATTGAAAATGGATGCTTATATATTGGAGCAGTGAGATAGACATCTGGTTCTGTGAAAATGCTGTGAAAAAGTACATTCTGGATGTCACTTTTGCTGAGAATCCTGTCAATTACTCTCCATATTGCTCATGTAATTAAGATGGGAATTCATACTGGGCACTTTGACCTATCCCATCTTCACCCAAGGCCATCTCCAGCCTGTAGCAATGACAGGATGTTTCAAACATAGAAAAGTGTCCTACAATAGGGTCTGGCAAAGCTATGCTTGGGAATGCAAGAGTGTTTGCTGCTTGTAAAATGATCCACACAGACCAACAAAGAAAATAAAATGCAGTTATAAATGTGTAAAATCTTGGAAGACTGCTGAATCTTTAGATATTATTTTTATTGAGCTTTTTTAATGGGGGGAAGGGACAGCAGAGATTTGAAAAGACTGATGACCTCTGAGTCCAAGTACCATATATACTCGAGTATAAGCCGACCCGAATATAAGCCGACCCCCCCATTTTACCCCCCAAAACTGGGAAAACTCATTGACTCGAGTATAAGCCGGGGGTGGGAAATGCAGCGGCTACTGGTAAATTTCAAAATAAAAAAAGACTGGTCAAAAGTGCGAGGACCTGTCAGAAATCACTTTTTTCAGCCCTCTGGGTAGTCCTTTTGTGCATATGGACTACTCAGAGGGCTGAAAAAGTTATTTTTGACTGGTCCTCGCACTTGTGACCAGTCCTCGAACTTACGACTGTCCTCACATTTTACGTTTTTGCCCTATCTTGTCACCATGGTAAAGAGAAGCAGTTGTGAAATGAGTGACATGGTTTTAAGAATGCTGCACGGGCATAAATGTGAGGATGGTCATAAGTGTGAGGACCAGTCAGAAGTGCGAGGACCTGTCAGAAATGACTTTTTTCAGCCCTCTGAGTAGTCCCTATACACATATATCACATGACCAGCTAGCCACGCCCACCCAGTCACTGGCTTGATCTAATTTCAGGCAAGTTGAAGCCTCTGTTAAGAGATACCAGGGCTGGGCAAATGCGGCCCTTTTACAACCTGTGGACTTCAATTCCCAGAATTCCTGAGACAGCCAAACTAGGAGAACCCACTAGCTAGCAGCCAATTACAAGAAGGCTAGCTAGCAGCCAATTACAATCAGCTGTCAACTCAAGGTCAGTGCACATGGGATCTCCCTAAACGTGAGGATTTCTTTGTTTCTTTCTCCCTTTAAGCCCCCCCCAGCCCGTTTTTGCTTCCAGGGGGCTGCAGAGAGTCTTGCTAGGCACCCCCTCATGCCCCTAGCAAGCCTTGGGAGCCAGTTGCAGGGAAAAAGTCATTTTTTTCGTGACCCGAATATAAGCCGAGGGGGCGTTTTTCAGCCTGAAAAACGGGCTGAAAAACTCGGCTTATATTCGAGTATATACGGTAGTCTCTTTCCTATAGCTGCACTACAGGTGCTATCAAATATCATTCTTGGGATGGATGATTCCTCTAGAGAAGGAATTCTATACCTTTCTTTTTCTATTTTTTTAAAAAAAGATGAGTGAATCAGAGGCAAGGCTGAAGTAGGATCTATTAGGAAGAGCAAATCAGAGAGGATCTGCTCTGAAGGCCACAGAGATAGCTTCATCGTATCATGAATGGGTGGGTGGGTGGTGGAATGCTTAAAAAGTGCCACAGAAAATTTAATTACCTGGCTTTGTTTGTTCAAAATTAAAATATTATTCTTCCATACCAGTGTCAGCAATTTGGAGCAAGTATCAAATGAAATGGATTTTTTAATGGAAAAAAATAGTTTACTGATTTATCACCAGAAATGCTGTAAGAACAAAGATCATCATGTCCAAGGTTTGCTGCCAAGAAAGTGATTTACGGGTTAAGGGCAATTTTTGAACAAGGTTGGCTAAGTGATAAATTTAATTGGAGCTTAGTTGGCCAAACCTAGCTCATTAATTTGGTTTATGATCTATGTATTGCTTTTACCTTTATATTAAGTAAAAAAAGGAGCCATGGTGGCGCAGTGGTTAGAATGCAGTACTGCAGGCTACTTCTGCTGACTGCCGGCTGCCAGCAGTTCGGCAGTTCGATTCTCACCGGCTCAAGATTGAATCTGCCTTCCATCCTTCCGAAGTCAGTAAAATGAGGACCTAGATTGTTGCCTGAAATATGCTGAGTCTGTAAACCGCTTAGAGAGGACTGTAAAGCATTGTGAAGCAGAATATAGGTCTAAGTGCTACTGCTATTGCTAAATATAACAGAGAGCCAGTTTTGTATAGTGTTAAGGTACCAGGTTAGAAACTGGAGACTGTGACTTCTAGTCCCATTTTAGTCATGAAAGCAGGCTGATGGACCTGAGCCAGTCCTGCTCTCTTAGCCCAACCCACTTTACAGGGTTGTTTTTGTGGGGGAAATAGGAGGAGAAAAGTGTGTTGAATGTGTTTGCTCTTGAGTTATTTGTAGAAATAATAAAAACAGGATATAAATAAAATTAAATTGGAACAGCAACCTTTTCTATAAGTAAATAACATGTATGAGGTAAGAGATGGAGTGTTGCCCTGCACTTGCTAAGAAGAGACTAATAGAAAACAAAGGCATGGTCAGGAGAAACAAATAGATGCAGTGCTGCAAATCATAGAGGTTTTTTTTTAAAAAAATAAGGCTACCTCTCACTTTGGAGGACTCCACTTGTTGAATTTAACCCTTTCTTGTAATGCCTAAAGAAGCATTCCCCTCCTTCCTTTCTCTGAAGAAATTGAGACGAAGATCTCTTAATCTCAATCCAGTTTCTTCCTTCCTGTTCTAGTTAGGCTCTTCATATTCTTTCAACCTTCCATCCACTTCTACTCTGTATCTACTATGTGAACCTGGTTTGTCGTATCTACCATGTTTCTATGAACCTGAAAAGAGAATCCTGTATATACATGGAAACTTGATTGAGTTTTATAAGTATGGCAGCCTATCCTATCGGTCATTAATTTTAAATATTCAACTAATATAAATGGTTAATTTTTAATGCCCTACTTTTGTAGTGTGGCCTTGGGCAGCATAAGTATATAGAAGCATAAGCATAATATTACAGTCAACAAGCTGAGCTCAGCTACTATGTTTGTTCACTTGGTGATGCCCTGGGAAGATTAAGAGGAAATATTGTGAAGATCAGCCATTAAAGCAAACAATTATCTATCTCAAATTAATTAAGGCAGAAGGAACACCTGTGATCAACACAGATTTGCAGAACATTTTCATTAATTTCCAATAAAGCAAGGTACTTATGAAAGGAACTCTGGTCTATTGCTGGTTATGATTGTGTCAGACTATGTTTATTAAGATATAAATAAATATGAGGATGTGTGCTAAAGCAGCTATTTAGGACAGTATAAATATTTCCTCTAGGCACATGAACGTCTTCACAAGCTTCTTCAAACATAGCTAGATTAGGCTGATTATTTGCTATATGATGACCATATGTTCTACATTAGGCAGGACAGTTCCCTATGAAGTACTTTCTAATGCAGGAGAGTTCCCTATGAAAGGCTTTCTAATGCAAATCTTGATTTTTCTTAAAAACAGGAACAGAATGCCAAAATGTTGAAGTTGCCCCCTCAAGAATTAGCTGAACATGTATGGTTGACTGAGAGGTATGCAATTCCCTTGGACCTAAATTGCCTTCTTTCACAGAGATGGAGTATAGTCTTTTTACAGATAAAGAAAATATCTTTAATTTTGCATCATACGTGTCACTTATATTTTATCCTCTTTCACAGGTAATGTATTTTTCCTGGGTGATGTGTAAGTATCCATCTGTAATGTTTAGCAGCCAAGTATAGCAAAAGTATGCAACTTTAAGTCTCCTTTTTGACTTCAACTAGAAGGCAGCTAGATATAGGACGGTTTGTACTACTATATAATTAGGGTGCATGGATTGGAATTTCAGCTTTTTGCATATTTATGGGCCAAATAAATGCCTTGCTGAAGTTTAATAGACCTTTTGGAATCTTACTGAAGCCTATTTAAAAGCTGGCCCTGAAAATTATTCTTTTTGCTTTTGAATTTGGTGACAAGAACTTAGTGTGTTCTGCGAGCTGGAAAAATGGGACCTACCTCTGACCTATAGATATGGCCATGTAATTAAGTGTACTTTACTATGCCATATGCAAGTTAAAGAAATGTTTGCTCGATGCTCTAAAAAGCCTATTCTCCCTATAGGGTTGCAATGGCCCTGAAATGCTTTATAACATGACAATGCTCACTGGAATCCTAACAATATGTATGTATGTATGTATGTATGTATGTATGTATGTATGTATGTGTGTATGTATGTATGAAAATTATTAAATAAAATATTTCATTTTTGTTTGCTTATACTGTATTTGCATGCATTGCTTTCAGTTATTTCCATAGGGCAGTGATGGTTAACCTTTTTGTCACCAAGTGCCGAAACTGGTGTATGTGTGTGCCGTAGCGCCAGAACCTGGAAGAGAGCAGCTGGCCAGTGCACATACGCTCGGCAGCCAGCTGCTCTTCTGGGTTCTGTTATGCGCATGCACACCGGACAGATGGTCTGGCACACATGCGCATCGGCCAGCTGCTCTCTTTTGAGTTTTGGCGCATGCATGCATGCTAGCCAGCTGGTCTTTGTGCAAAGAAGAAGAGAGCAGCTGGCTGGTGCGAATGGGTGCCGGACTAGCTAGCCGACGTGCATACACGTGACGGAACCCAGAAGAGCAGTTGGCGACGGTGAGCATGCCCACAGAGACAGCTCTGCGTACCACCTCTAGCACACATGCCATAGATTTGCCATCCTAGCCAAAGGGAAATTCTGGGCCCTGAGTCCACTTTAATGATCAACTTGCTCACAGAAATGTAAATATGGTGAGGAGTGGCCATGTTTTAATATAAACTCGCTGTCAACTAGAATTCTGCAGAGATGAATGCCTGTGATACTGCAATCTTAATCAGAATAGAGCTGGAAGGGAGCTTGGAAGTCTTGTAGTTCATCCCTCTCCTCAAGCAGGAGATCCTATACCATTCCAGACAGGTGACTGTCCAGTCTTTTCTTAAAAACCTCCAGTGATGAAGCACCCACAACTTCTGAAGGCAAGACGTTCCACTGGTTAATTGTCCTCACTGTTAATTAGTTTTTCCTTAATTCCAGGTTGCTTCTCTCCTTGTTTAGTTTCCATCCATTATTTCTTGTCCTGCCTTCTGGTGCTTTGGAAAAGAATCTTCACAGTAACATATCCCAAATATTTGGCATAGAGCGTATTGGAGATTCATATTTGTGCTTTATGCAGCATTATTCCTCTTCCTTGTTAAGACAAGATTTTGTGGGAACTGTTAAGATCCCCAGATTTGCAATTTGCAATGGTGCAGTTTCTCATTTAATTTAACAATAACCTAATGAACAGATATATGTTAATCTTCCAGTAAATTCAATGAATATATAAACAATAAAGTCCTCCACCTTTCAAAGAGGAAAGAATTTGGCTAGGAACAGTGGCTGCAACATCATTAAGTTTTGAAATTTTTAAAAGAAATTTAAATTTCCACCAGCTATCTTTAATGGAAGGCATCAAAAAGTAGAAACAGGAAAAGACTGAAAAATAGTAAAGTAGGCACCGTTGAATAAGAAGGGGAAATAAAAAGAAGGGAAATGCAAATAGTTTTAATAAGGAATATACATTTATGACCGTTTCCTTTAAATATTGTTGGCCCTGAGAAGATGGAAAGAGTTTTAAATGAAAATCTTTCTCAAGCAGTAGGTACAAATTAGAGTTTCTCATATGTTTGTCCTTGACATCTCTTATTTTATTTTATACTCTAATTGAACTGTTGATGTTCAACATATTTTTCCCATGAGAACATCATTCCTCCTCCTCCTCCTCCTCCTCCTCCTCCTCTTCCTCTTCTTCTTCTTCTTCTTCTTCTTCTTCTTCTTCTTCTTCTTCTTCTTCTTCTTCTCCTCCTCCTCCTCCTCCTCCTCCTCCTCCTCCTCCTCCTCCTCCTTCTCCTCCTCCTCCTCCATCATGCCTTTTCTTGACTATATTTAACATGTATATATAGTGACACACTTAACATACAAACCCTTGGATGAGTCATTAACTGAATGAATTGGCTTCAGCTTAGTTGGTTTCTGATCAATATTTCATAATGTATGTGGGTATGACTATTTTAGAAAGGGAGAAAATTATTTTTTTTGCAGGAAAATAAATAGACCTGGCTTGAAGAAAGGAAGTGGTTTGGAGATTCAATACTTAGTACAACTAGCAAGATCAAATGACACAGCTTTTCCATCAGCAGGGCCATTTCTGGGTGCAGGCAGGGGTGAGATAGGGTGTTAAGTTTGAATGCTTTTCATCCTCACAGCTGCCAACCCCCCCCCCCCATTCTTGCACATAAAAATTAGCATTTCAACACATTTTATCTATATGCCAGGAGCCTCCTACCTCTCTCACCTCATCGCTGTAGTCTGAAGTACTACAATCCAGCAAAACAGTCATTTGAAAAAGATATAAGTCAAAGGGACAAGGCCCAGGCATACAATAACTAGTGTGAACAGAAAAGATTGAAGGGAAATAATAATGCTACTCATAAGTCAAGCACCAGGAGGCTTTGTTATAGAAATACTAAAACAAAGATGAAAATTCCGTAGCTGTTGCAAGTCCAGAAACAAAAGAGCGTGTGGGTCCGGAATTAAATTTTAAAATGTATATTTCTGAGCAAGCAATCTGAGGAATTTGTATGCAATTTAGTGGCATCGTTACAGTTGTATAGCTTGAACAAATTGCATGCTAATTAAGGTTGCCTTGACCAAGCAAAGTTTCTATTTACAAGCTAAAAGCAAACAGTGCTTCTATGTTCTTTCTGATTCTCTCTCCCTCCCTCCCTCCTTCCTTCCCTCCACATTTGAAGGCTAATCCTCTGGTATTTGTGTTCTTAGAGTTTAATTCATAGCTCTAGCCCTTCAGTGCTCTACTATTGCTTTGGGAGTAGGAGGAATGGTACGGTTTGAACAAATGTCCTTGAGCACGAGAACAACGGAGGAAAGGGACATCTTAACAATTTGGAACTTATTTATGCAGATGGAATCCAAGGTAGCACACATGTGGCTCCATTGTAAACAAACATGTGACAAACTCCATGAAATTGATCGACTACGGGGTTTGGTTTATTTTATTTTATTTTTCCAAGGCTTGAGTTTCTCTTATAATTTTCTATAATAGGCACGCTATTGCTTCTATCGTTTGGGATGTCTGTGCATTGTTGTGATTTTGAAAGGACAACAAGACCAGTATTACACCACTCTTTCTTTGCATTGACATTTTAAAATGTAAGAGCCACAATTAAAGCAGCCAATAACTAAATTTTGTTTCATTAGGATGAAAGCCACTGTTATATTTGTCTCAGATCTTCTCAAAAGATCAATAATTGAGATAGCATGGCTTCGGTTTCTTATTTCCTCCCCCCACCTTCTCCAAGTTAGAATAATAGCAGCTCGGACTGAATTAGTCAAAGAATCTGCACCCTGATGCTTGCATGCATTATTGTTTAATAGAAGAGATGGATAACATTGAAACAAACCTTGGAAGCCATCAAATAAAGGAAAGGCATCTGAAAATTTAATTTTTTTAATTGAATTGGAAGATTAGGATTTTAATATTTTGCTCTTTTTTGTCTTTATAAAAATATGAACATGCTTTTTTTTTTAAAGGTAAATGTTATCATATAACTCTCTTACAGCAGTTGTCCGGTATGGAAATTATTTTTTAAAACTCGGATTCAGCTTCGCAAGGCATGCCAAGTGATAAGGTGGTAAAGGATACATAGAGTTCCCTTCCTGCGATGGGTTGTTATCGCTCTTCCGCCAGGGAAAGAGGCATTTCAGATCGCAAGATGGAGACTTTAAAGCAAAATTTGGATTAAAAGGACTCTTTAGCTTGATCTACCACAAGGCATTTTATTACTTGAACGGGAGAGCAGTTGGTACATGGCTAGTGGAGAGGTGGAAATTATTTTTGTGCCCCGTAGCAGAAAATGCTACAAGTATGCCTCCTTGGCAGTAAAGACACTATAAAAATAAATAAAAATCTGCTGTCTTTTTATGACACTGAAATCATATGCCTACATCGACTGTTTTACTCTTTCTAATAGAAAGGCTGGCTTTGTTTTTCTTTTTTCTTTTTTGAACCTACCCTGACATTTTATCTACTCAGTCACAACCAATATTTAGTGAAAGTGGGCTTTTTTTTTCTCTACTACTAAAGGCATATAAAAAGTAAAGTATTCTATTTCCTAGTATTTGCCTGATTTGCTCTATCTTGTTTGCTTTTTCATCCTGTGATAGTTTTCTATTTCTTTCCATTCCTTCTGCATCATTGGTTTTTTCCCCCATATATTTTTTCATTTATCTTTATCTATATCTTTTCTCCTGCCTTTTATATCGTCTCTTCTGAAAGGCAGAGAACATTCAATCAGATGTTATTATATTTTATTTTACAATGTCACGCCAAACATAAAAATTGGTTTTGTTGTCTCTTTTATGTTACTGAATTAAGCCCATATTGATTCCTTGTTCGGAATGATCATTGAAAATCACATGTTTGCTTTTGTCCTTTAGCCACAAGAATTCAAGGATTTCTTTAACAAAAAGCAATAAAATGTTCCCATTCTCAGTTATATTTGGAATTCATTTGAAGAATTGATAGCCTGTCAGACTTTTGAGTCATCTTTTGTTTTAGTCCTGGTCTTAACAGTAAGGTATTTGCTGAAGGGGTGGGGAAGGAAACCAGGAGCCATTTTCTGGCTGATGGTCCCATTTTGTGCTTTTGGGGAAATTATGGCATTGTTTATTCCCTTCTTTCTTGGTTGGGTTTACCTTTAAAGTGTATGATTTAGGGTGGTATCAATGCAGAGACATAGAAGTTAAAAGAAGATGCTGTTTTTGAATGGAAGAATGTCACTGATGGTCTAAAATTCTTCATCCTATGCAAGATGTTCATATCCCTTTGTTTCAGAATGAGAAAAAAGAATAGCGAGTAAACCAAAATCCTTGGATTCATTGGGAAGAATAACAGAGTTGGAAAAGACCTTGGAGGTCTTCTGGTCCAATCCTCTGCTCGAGCAGGAGATCCTATACCATTCCAGACAAATGGCTGTCCAATATTCTCTTAAAAACCTCCAGTGATGGAATACCCACAACTTCTGGAGGCAAGCTGTTCCATTGATTAATTGTTCTCACTGTCAGAAAATTTCTCCTTAATTCTGAAAGCTCCACCTAATCTATATATTCAGGTAGAAATCAGAGACTAGAACCACAGTAAAATGGAGCCCACTCATCTCCCTCATAATTCTCCTTATGCCATATACTTTCTCTTATCAAAGATTGGCAAACAGCGCACACAAAACAGGTATGGGTCAAACTTTTATGTTCTTGGTCCCTTTTCCAAAACCAACTTCTATGTGACACCTACTTTTTTTACTGGTTATGGGATAGAACCATTCATTGTATGTAAGAGCAGAAAGCACATCTAGAGAACTTGATGGCCTCAATACTGCATACAATTTTGTCTTCCAATAGAGAAGAATGACTTAAGTGTAACAACTAGGGGGAATAATTTGCAATTTTTGCATGAATATACAAGAGCAGCCCTCCCCAACTTTGCATGCTGCTATATTTGAACTTCAACTTCAACTCCAAGAATTCTCCAACCAGCATGACAATTTCTGAGAATTCTAGAATTCTCAGAAATTCCCAAGAAAATGAGAATTCTACTCATTTTCCCACATCATTTACACATGTGGAAAATGAACAGGTTAGGACAGGCTGCATAAGAGGCCCCTTTGATTTCATTTTTCTCTGAAAGTAACACAAGACGATGGGATTTACACTTGACTATGTTGCTGGATTGGTGGCAAATGACAACAATCAAATTATGTTTCATACACATGCTGGTATTGGAATATGCCAAGAAAGTTGCCTTCCAAATGGTTTCATATGCTTTGTTTCTGTCTACGCTATATCCTGAATCTTCATAGACGAATGAGTTTCCTCATTTTGCCTTTCCAATGGTCTCAAGCTTCTCCCCCAATTAAAAAAGGTCATTTTTCTGTAACTCTGTTAGTCTGCTAGAATTATAGAACAATCTAAGCCAGAAAACTATATTTATTTATTAAATTTATTTATTTATTAAATTTGTATAGCGCCCTTCTCCTGCTGGACTCAGGGCGGTGCACAGCCAAGTAAAAAACATTCCAATACAAAATTTAAAAGAAATTTAAAAGAATTATACACTTTGGCCGAAAATTTAAAAACCTTCCAACTAAAACCCATTATACAACTAAAAATCTAATAACCACCCCCCCCAAAAGGGGGGGGGGTTTACACCAGCCCTGCTTGTTGGAAAAGAAAAGTTTTTAGGGCATGGCGAAAAGCCCGGAGATCTGGTATCCTTCGTATCTCTGGGGGCAAATCGTTCCAGAGGGCAGGTGCTACCACAGAGAAGGCCCTCCCCCTGGGGGTCGCCAGCCAACACTTCCTGGCTGACGGCACCCTGAGGAGTCCCTCTCTGTGGGAGCATACTGGCCGGTGGGAGGCTATTGGTGGCAGAAGGCGGTCCCACAAATACCCAGGTCCGATGCCATGGAGCACTTTAAAGGTGGTAACCAACACCTTGAAGCGCACCCGGAAGTCCACCAGGAGCCAATGTAGCTCACGCAGGAGAGGTGTCACATGGGAGCGCCCCATCGCTCCCATAATCCTCAGTGCGGCCGCATTCTGCACCTGTTGGAGCCTCCGGGTGCACCTCAAGGGGAGCCCCATGTAGAGACCATTGCAGTAGTCCAGGCGGGACGTGACGAGTGCCTGAGTGACCATGCATAAGGAGTCCCGATCCAGAAAGGGACGCAACTGGCGAATCAGGCGAACCTGATGAAAAGCCCCACTGGCCACGGCCACCATATGCTCTTCTAAAGACAGCCATGCATCCAGGAGGACACCCAAGTTGTGAGCCCTCTCCGTGGGGGCCAATAACTCACCCCCAATAGCCAGCGATGGCACCAGCTGGCTATATCGGGATGCCGGAAGCCACAGCCACTCGGTCTTGGAAGGGTTGAGTCGAAGCCTCAACCCACACATCTGCCCCAATTAATTGCTCTGTGTATTGTCCATTCTTTTGGAGTAGACCCCTTAATGCAGGAGTTGTCATATTTTAGATACTAGTCAAAAATAACTTCCAGTAGCCCTGAGCAACAGAGCCAGGACTGAGAGAAGTACTGAATAGAAACACCTGACCAGATTTCTGCCTAATCACAGGAAAGGCTTGAGGGAAGAGTCACAGCTATAGGTTTTGTCAACCTTCTTCATTCACTGACTTTCAACAGATGTCAGACTCATCCATATATATGTGGTACTACTTACCATAAGCCTTTCATTTTGGTTCCAGTATGTCTCTAGGGAAATCTGAAACCCGATTAAGACAATCTGTAAGGAAACTAATGTTTTCTACTGGAAAACAGAACAAACCCTTCTCTGGATTAGCATTCTGTGCCACAAAGAAGAAACCTGGTAGGTTGGTGACCTACAAGACTTCAAATGGCCTGTTGGTCTTTTCCATTCAGTCATGGGATTCTGTTGGTATAGAGTCATTTGTGCTTCAGCTTCTAGAGAAATTAGCCAGAAACAAAGCATATGAAATCATTGGGAAGGCAAAGACTTGCCCAACTTCCTTTAATATTTCCTAAAACAGGGAATATTAACCTTGTGGAAGACATTTCAAGGTGTTAAAATTCATCTTTATGTGCACATACACATAAACACAAAAGAAAAAAAGAAAATGGATCAGATATCCTACCCTGGGCTGTTCTATGTGGTACGGAAGACTACAGGGACTTTCATGGTTTTATTTAAAATACAGCTGGGTGAGATATTTGGATTTTCTCTAGAACTGTAATTTCATAATGACACTAAACTGTTTTCTTCTCTCACCTTCCCATTTTTACTTATGGATGAGCAGGTTTGGATTGACCAACCATAGGTTTGCTAAAGGCACGTTTTTCCCCTATAAGACAAACCACTGTTTTCATGTCTTCCCACTTGCTGTGTAAGAAAACACAAAATATCGGGAGATACTTCTGGAACATGCAGAGTGCCTCCCAGCCTTTCCAATCATGAAACAGAGATGGGAACAGGTGCTTCATTCTTCCAGAAAGATGCCTGATCTCCCTACAACTGTAACAGCTTCTAAAAAAAAATATCATAACTATAGGTAATCCTTGGTTTATGATCTCAGTTGAGATTAGAATTCCTGTTGCTAAGCAAGGCAGTTTTTAGTTAGTCATGTCCAATTTTATGACCCTATGATGGCTGTAAATTGAGGATTACCTGTAATCAGATATCCCAATAAGTTGACCAGAATTC
The DNA here is from genome assembly GCA_012654045.1 of Ptyas mucosa. NCBI lineage: Eukaryota > Metazoa > Chordata > Lepidosauria > Squamata > Colubridae > Ptyas > Ptyas mucosa. Next base: position 46,994,189 of record WNWU01000004.1, on the reverse strand, counting down.
ATACGGCATCACAACAACCCTCATCTTCCCAGGGTGTATGACCTTTTCACATGTTAAGTGGGAGCTAAATGTTTGATACTGACCTCAAGAAAAAGGATTACGTAGGATGTGCAGATTTTTGAACGGGTAATTTGCTTTGAGGAAGATTTGAATAAAGCACTCTCAAAAATTTTAGTGGTGCCACAAAACCATTTAGCTTCTCAAAACAAATCAGAGCAGATTTGCTACTTCACTTTGGCTCACTTCTGAGCCCACTCACATTATGTAGCCCTGCATAATCAGAAGAATCTTCTGCAGAGATACTATTCACATGTACTGAAGTCTCTTCCATCTCTTGCAGGTGCCAGGTTAAGCTTCATTGTAGTTGCACGGCAAGGCAAAATATCTTACCTAGAAATAAATTTTATTACTTCTTTAGCCAGAGGGGTGGGGGGGAAATCTCCTCTAGCACAAAGCTTTTTATTCAAGTGAAGAGGTCTCAATGTTTCTCTAGCTTACACATAACATGCTCAAACAAGAAATTTGGGATTAAAAATGTCCCCACGTTTCAAGACTTAATAAGCAATCTATTTTCCTCTGGTAGGTTTTGTCCATCAGGAGCGCATGCAGCCATTTCAGAGTACCAGGTTCTATTATAGCAAGAGCATGGTGGCAAACAAATGGAAATGGCAGTTAATTCAGCAGTTTGTAGATTTTATAGATATATAAGAGCCTTTTCTGCCATGGCTGCTGCCCTTTGGAACATCTTGCCGCATGAGGTAAGATCCATCTCCTCTCTTTAGCCTTCGAGAAAAGCCTTAAGACCTGGCTGTACCAGCTGGCAGGAGGTCCTGAAGGAGAAGCTGTTGGCTAGAGGTGGTTGGTGCACTAACAGGGAAGGTACCCCACCTCTCATCTCCAAACCCTTGTGTTTTAATTTGTTTTTATTTTTGTAATTTTTAATCTGTTTTTATATTTATGATTGTTGGATATTTCTATATTTCACTGTAAGCCACTCAGAAGTGCTTTGAACCACGAGAAAGGTGACAAATATATTTGATGATGATGATGATGATGATGATGATGATGATGATAATAATAATAATAATAATAACTGCAAAAAACTGCACTACTTGGAACATCGTACATCTTAAGAAGGTACTTGGTTGATACCTAGGACGCTGGCAGCAACTGGTATCAACCATTAGCACCAGTTAATTGTATTTGTGACACATTTTTAAATGTTCAGTTGACTGAGTTTCATGTTTAATGAATAAAAGAGATAATAATAATAATAATAATAATAATTATTATTATTATTATTATTATTATTTTTAAAAAATGGGTAGATCACTTAAATAGATACCCAAAGGAGGGCTTCAGAGGCAGGATGGCATCTATTTTGTGAAACTCATCAAATCGAATCCATGTATATTTCTTGATTTCAAAGGAGGTATTATGAAATAGCAGCAAACATGTTTTGCTATCAAAAATACGACTCTAAGATTAGTCTCACTAATCTTAGAACCTTGCCTATTTGTTTGTATTTTACAAGTATGGGTGACTTTTTTCCACTGACGATCCAAATCAGTTTAGAGAAATGCAGTAAACCATTTATTTATTACATACATTTTCACTGAGTACAGTAATATTTTATTATGAAATGGGGGGGGGGTAGGGAGCCATTGCCTGGCCATTTACAAAAATGTTTAAATTAGACTAGTCTTTATGCTAGGTTGATCTGTGCTTTGGTTCAAACCATATATAAAAGCAATGGCATTTTTAGAATAAAAATCATGAGTAAAACCTAGGACGGTGAGTACAAAAGGGGGGGGGGATTACAAATACATCTTGAGATTAATTTGCATTATATAGAGAAAATGATTTGCATTCGTCCCGGAGTTCCCTTTCTCATTGGCTCCTGGAATGTACACCTGTGGCTTGTTAGCATGCAATGCTGCCACAATGTGCAAATGAAAACAGCTCTATATTGGCAGTGTGCAGAAAAGGTTTTCCCCAGGGTTAGTGTTTCTCTTTTAAATGCAAAACCCCATTGAAATGAATGGTCTTATTATTATAATTGGATGTGTGCCTGTTAGGGCATCTCACTACATATTAGAAGAGAGAAATGTCTCCTTTAGTCTTGGGAAATGTGGAATGAAACAAAACACAAGCCATGCATAACATTTTGGTCTCCTTTACTGAGCGAGAACATGCATGGGCAGGCAGGAAAATAGAATGACCTTTCATAATATGCCTCCATTTCCTCCCAATTTATCTGAACCAAGTACTCACATGGACGGTGCTTTTAAGGGCTCAAGTAGCTTACAATTTGGAGTGACTTTCTTCCCACTGTACTCAATGGATGGAGAATATTTATGAGCGAACTGATGAAGCTATCAATTAATTGAAAAGCTATGTAAGTTCCTCAAGAGTTGCAACAAGGATGGCCATCTTTAATATGACAAAGAGATAGCGGTAGCAACTAGACATTTTCTAACCCAATTTTTGCAGCAACAATTTGTTTCCATAAATTAAAGGCAGATATTATTCCCGGAGACGTATTAGGAAGAAAGAGTAACCGTGTTTACCAAACCAGTCGTTCTATACCACCAAAACTGCTTGACAGATGGCAGGGTGGCAATTTTTCTGACTCAATAAGTTTAGATGTTCTCCCTGCCCTTGATTTGGTTTGGGGTTTTTAAAGAGTTGTTTTTGGGGTCTTAAACAAAATCTACTTCAGTATAGACTCAGCAGTAGAACGGGAAAAATACTGCCTACCCCAGTGGGATTTTTTAAAAAAGCAATCCTGACTATATTATTAGTCTAGACAATAAAAGCAATAGCTCCAAAAACACTATAACTCAAAAAGAAAGCAATGGTAATTTTGCAGAATATATTAACTCAGTATACAACCTTTGAAGGATTCAGAGATGAAAGACCTAATATTTGAGCTTTAGAGCTGAAGTAATTTTCCTGAGCATAATTCTAGTTGAGTCTTCCAAATGAGCTTTTGAGTGCTGATGGCAAAGCTACCAGCCTCCTAGGAAGCACAAACACAAGCAAAATACCACTAATGATAATGCAAAGTAGTGTTGTCACAATAAGCAGAAACATCCAGTCAGCCCTAGTCTTGGGGAGTGAAACGAGCCCCTCCAACATGGCTGCCCTTCTCAACTATAAGTAGCATTTTTTACTTTATTGTAAAACAGCATGTTTTTGAATCTTCTTCTCCTTGAGTCACCAGCACTTCCTCCAGCTAGTCAGTGGAGGACTACTAAAAATGGCAGTGGTTTGACAACATGTTCTCTTCCTCATTCTTCCCTCACCGTTTGTTTTTTTTATAAATAATACAAAAGGTATAGGAATACGGGGGGGGGGGGAAATGTTCCCTCTTGGAGAGTTTATTTGATCCTTTGCTTGTTTATTGGATTTATATGACTCTTCATCCAGGGGTGAAATGTAAAATTTGTTACTACCGGTTCTGTGGGCATGGCTTGGTGGTGGTGGTGTAATGTGACTGGGTGGGTGTGGCCAACTTTTTTTTTTTTAACTTTTCAAAGCATTTTTTCTACAACCTCTTCGGCCAAACAGGTAGCAGAAAAAAATGCTTTGAAAAGCCTCTGACGACCCCAGCTGAGCCGCGCAATCATCAGAGGCTTTTTAAAAAAAACTTTTAAAAGCATTTTTTCGGTGGAAGAGGTTGTAGAAAATATGCTTTTAAAATTAAAAAAGAAAAAGCCTCTGATGATCGTGCTGCTCAGCTGGGCATGGGGGGGGGGCAGGGATTTTTGCTACCGGTTCTCTGAACCACCCACTGCCATGGCTACCGGATCGGGCGATCCATTCCAAACTGGGAACATTTCACCCCTATGTTCATCTCAAAATACATAGATCTGGCTAGCAATACTTAAAAGCAAAATAAAAATACAACACATTTATAGACTGAGCATTGGGCCTTATCCAACAAGATGCAATTCAGTGTTGAGAAAAATAAGGTCCTGCACTTAGACAAGAAAAACCAAATGCACAAGTATAGAATAGGAGGTACCAGGCCCAACAGTAGTAACTGTGAAAAGGATCCTGGTGTCCTGGTATATTACTGCTTAAGTGTGAGCCAGCACTATGCTGAAGCTGCCAAAAAAGTCAACACAGTTCTAAGCTGCATCAACAGAGGGATAGCATCAAGATAGTATCAAGAGTGATAGTAGTGTTTTATACTGCACTACTGAGGCTACATTTGGAATACTGCATCCAATTCTGGTCACCATGATACAAAAATGATGCTGAGGCCTAGAAACAGTGCAGAGAAGAGATTATATGGGGTATGGAGGCTTTATCAGATGATGAACTGCTAAGGGAACTAGATATGTTTAGCCTGATAAAGGGAAGGCTCAGGAGAGATACAATAGCAGTTTTCCAATACCCAAAGGGCTGTCACAGGGAAGAGGGCACCGATTTATTCTCCATAGTACCTGAGGGCAGGTTAATAAACAATGGGTGGAAGCTCATCAGAGGGAGATTCTATCTGGAAATAAAGAGGAATTTTCTGACAGAATGATTAATCAATGGAACAGCTTGCCTCCCAGAGTTGTGGGTGCTCCATTGCTGAAGGTTTTCAAGAAAAGATTGGACAACAATTTGTCTGGGACGACATAAGGAAACCTGCCTTGGGCAAAGGTTGGACTAGAAGACATCCAAGGTCCCTTCCAGTGATTGTATGAAAAAATATGGAGGAGCCGAGGAGGAGGCGACAAGGAGTAACGATGCCTTGCTACTTGGTGGAAGAGGAAAATCTCAAGACCCAGGATGTGGGGTGAAGCAGGAGTTTGCCCCAATGGTTGATTTCTTTGACTACAGCTTTACAGGAAATAAAATGGTCTTTCACTGTTTTGTCTGGAGTAAACACCATGACATTTTATTACCTCTTATTTTCAATGCCCCACAATGTTCTGGATGGCAATAATCTCAAGTGTATGGGGCCTTAGATTGTCACTTAAGCAACAAAACAGTTTTCCCCACACCGATTCCCAAATGTTCTCTTTATTCCACTTACGAAGAACAGCAACAAGATTCATCAAAACATAAATGCCATGTACATTTATAGTTAGATTTCATTGATGGTTTAAACACATTCCTAAATTGTGTTAGATTGCCTGGAGACATGATATTATGTCACTAAAAAAAGGAAAATTTCAAAGCCACTTGTCAGATTGATTTCAGATGTCCATAGAGCCTAAGGAAATGGCTATGCTATTTGAAACTCCAGAGCAACTAAAGTAAACTTGTTATAAAAAGAATATCTCACCTGAATCAAACTTTCAAATATGATGGTCTCCTTTCCTCAGTCTTTTCACAGTGTCTTGGTTCACTTATTGATTTTCTTCTATCTGGTCTATGAATTGCCTATTTTCTATTTTGTGGTTTGAAAGGGAAAATTGTTCAAAAGTGAGGTTTTTGTGAGGTCTGCTCTATGTATATTAATGTACCGGTATTTACTTATCTTGATAATTTCCAATGGTTTCAAGATAAGCTATTAAAATAATGTACACATTAGGTCACACCGATTCACAGTTAATTTTCAAATATATTTCTCTGACTAGCTAGCATGTCACGAGGAGCAGCTATTATTTCAAAATCTTTTATTATATTTGTGCTCACCACCCTCTAATTTGATGCTGTCACTTGAATCTATATATTTGATAGAACTGAACACATTATTTTAAAAAAATTATAAAGGAGACCACCCTGAAAACTCAACTTGTTTTGAAGCTATACTTTTACTTCTCTTGTTATTCTTCCCAAAAGCTGTTTACTACTTACCTCCCTTTTCTTTTACTTTCTTTGGCCCCATATGCACAAGGTGTGTGGGTCTACGTTCAAATTGATCTGATAATTGCTACTGTATTAATGTGGAACCAGCTTCTCAATTATTAAGCACACTAGCTGAAAAATACCAGTCCTGAGAGTGTCACATCAGTTATCTATGAACCCTGAATTTAAAGTATTGCTATTAGCCTTCAAAACCCCACATGATTTATGGCCCACCTACTTAAGTGATTGTTTCTCCAATACAATACACTTTCTACATGAAGATTAACTAAGGCATTCTTGGTGGATTTGGCTCTCAGTATAGAGGCCAAGAGTGGGGAATTCTTGGTATCATCACCCCTAATAAGAACTTAATGATGGCCCCTAAACTATTCTTCTTGTTGAAGAAACGCTTGTTCAGTTAGAAATTTATAGGATTAAAAATGGCTCTAGGACCTGTTTTTTATTTTGCTTTTCTGCTTTGAAGTCCTTGGCATGTGGCTATCCATGGCCAACCTTTCTGGGTTTGGAAGCTAAGCAGGACTAGGCCTTGGTGACCTTCAATAGGGGGTTTCCATGGAATATCAAAACTAGACTTTGAAGAGGCTAGACTTTGAAGGAAAAGAAAAAGAAAATCTCTGAGAAGTTAATGGCAAAACATTTCCACAGCCTTCCCAAAAAAGCGTCATGACTGCCATGGGCTTAGCTTGAGGGAGATTGAGTACTATTTCAAATGAACTTTGTACCGTACTTAAATGTGTTTCTTGATTTTTTGAGCATTGTTAGTTTTCTTCTCCATCCTCTTCTATAAACCAATCTGGGCTTTTCTGAGAGGAAAAGTAAAATACAAACTAGCCAGTTGGTGGTAAATATAATAAGATTATTCCTGTGATGATATAGTAATCGTAACAGCAGTATAGCCAAATATTGACAAATCAGGATGAAAATCAACATGGTAGTATATTTATAAAGAAGCAATTTTCTATTTAGGTGGGTAGACGTAAATGATGAAGATATTCTATACGCTGTTGGAAGATGTGAAGACAAGAAGATTAGCAACTGGTTTAATCTAGTATGATGAATTTAAATGTTTGATATAGTTACTAAATGATGTTTTATCTGTATTGATAAATTTATAAGAGGTTTGATTGTTATATTCTTTTTTTGATTAAAAAATTTATTATTATTGTTTTTTTCATTAAGTGTTTTAATTATAATAGGACCTTGATGGTTTAAAAATGGAGGACGGAAGACTTTATATAGTATTTTATTTTAAATTTGGGGGGGGTTTCTGATTGAGGGTTTTTTTATTTTTCTTTGTTGTTGGGGGTTCTTTTTTTCTCTGTTTTAAATGAAAGAAGTTATAAAATATCTTGTTAGATCGTATAGACTTAATAATTTACTAAGTATTAATTAGTTATATTGAGTAATGATAGGTGTGATTACATAATACTTAATTGTTTTATCAACTGCTGTAATTATAAATGGAGACATGGAGATTAATTCTGTTGAATTAGATGGAATAAGAAGAAAGAAGACTTGCTTTCCTTTTATCTACTTGTTTAATGATTAGGATTATGATAAGTGTGAAATGGAGTTTAACTTAGAGAATTTGAGCTGTATTTTATCTTGCAATTGTATTTGCTCTGGGAAGTCAGGGGGGGTGGTTGGGGAGGGGGGAGAAAATGTATGTAAAATTTTTAAAACTTTTTCAATAAAAAAAAACATGGTAGTAAAAGTATAAACATAAATGATGAAAACCATAAATAAAAGAGTAAGGAATATGGAACAGCATTGAAATTGTGATTGTTTTTTTTTTTTTTTGCTGCAGTTACTAAACCCTGATGACAAGAAACCCTGTTAAAAAATGGTTAGAGTACCTTCATGTCTGGCACTGTGGTTATATTGATCCAACTGCAGGGGTCATACTAGTTAGCCAGTAGGATTAAATGATGACATTGGCCAAGGAAAGATGAATGGCAGTCACAGATTTTTCACTTTATGTCTGGAATGAACAGAGGAATTCAGTCCTTCCAGACAAAGAAGAATAAACAATATGAAAGAAGAATGAAACTTCATGACTGAGTCGGGACAAAATTCCAAAGGTCAGCAGACAGAAAATACTGATTGACATTGAAAAAACAAACAAAAATGTTTGGATTCAACACTAGCTAATCTTCCTCCATAAATTGTCTGTGAGACCAAACTTCAACAAATCATTTCAAGACTTAGAATTAACAACCATCATCATTTTAAAGAAGTATAGTGTTCAGTGAGGGAGTGGTGCGAGGGCCTAGAGGTGAAACTCTCGCCTCACAATCAGGAGGCTGTGAGTTTGATCCTAGGTAAAGGCAGATATTCCTCTCTCTGGGCACACTATATATCTGCTGAACAAAACTCCGCATTGACGACAGGAAGAGCATCTGGCCATTAAACCACTCTGCTAGCTGCATTCAGTTGCCCAAACTGCACCCAACAAGGGATTATGGGGTCGTTAAAAGAAGAAGAAGAAGAAGATGATGATATTGTGTTCAGTGAACATCTGCAACATCAGACTAAGCTTCAGCTTGCCAGAGATTTTCAAGTTGGCTATAGATTTATCTAGGAAAGTTTTTTTATTTTTTATTTTAAAAAAATTTAATGCAGGATAGTTTCAAAACCATGGCTGGTGGATTCCCCACCATCTTTTCTCTCTCCTGCCAGCAGGAAAACCAACTATCCCTTGTCTCCTGAATATGTGTGTGTGTGTATAGGTGGTTTCAAGCCTTTTTTTAAATCATTTATTCACCCATAAATTTTATTATTTGCTGTATGCTTCTTCTGACAGTACTATCAATCTCTCAGGACTGATAGCCCTATGAAAGAAACAGAAGATCTTTATAACTATGTCAAACAAACCCTTTGCCAAAATCTTGCCTGAATGATTGGAAGAGCTGTTTGTGAAACAGAAGAGCAGCCTGAAAACAAAAGCTTTCAATGCTATTGTGCCTCTGGTTGTTTCTTGCCCTCCTCACCACGAGTTTCTCTTTCAAATTGTTTTGGTGAAGCAACGACCCTGTCCTGTCTCTTCCACTTCACATTTCAGCTGGGGTCTGTATTTCTGTGATTCTTATCTGCAATCAGGTATAGGTTTAATTATATAAGAAATGTCCTGAAGTATGAACTGGCATCATCCTGGTTGTTATGGATCCTGGTTTATTAAAGCATAGGCTGGTGATAATCACATAATGAAAGAACCAGAGATGAATTTGGAGAAAAATTGTGGAATATTCTGAACGAATTCCCTCTTATTGGTATGATTATGATTATTCAGTTGCTTTGCATGTACACTGAGAGCTTCTGCGCTGGAGACAAATTCCTTGTGTGTCTAATCAATTCGATTCAATTCAGTACCATAGTGAGTTGTTTGGTGTTTTGTGCACTTGGGGAATTCAGCCATCTCTGGTTCCATCCAAAATGGATAAATTCAGTAACCAGGCTTTGTGTGTTGAGTGAACTCAACCAAGGTCACTATAAAACGGTGTTTCTCAACCTCAGCCACTTTACAATGTGAGGACTTCAACTCCAGAATGCCCCAATCAGAAGTACAGGTTACCGTGTATTGTTACCGTGCCTCAGGTTAGGTTAGATCGGGGGTCTGCAACCTTAAACACTCAAAGAGCCATTTGGACCCTTTTCCCACAGAAAAGAAAACACCGGGAGCAGTGGTGAAATGCTCCCAGTTCGGACCGGATCGCCTAATCTGGTAGTGATGGCGGTGGGTGGTTCGGAGAACCAGTAGCAAAAATCCCTGCACCCCCTCCCCCCATGCCCAGCTGAGCCGTGCAATCATCAGAGGCTTTTTTTTTTTACTTTTAAAAGCATTTTTTCTACAACCTCTTTGGCTGAAAAAAATGCTTTTAAAAGTAAAAAAAAAAGCCTCTGATGATCGCACAGGTCAGCTGGGATCATCAGAGGCTTTTAAAAGCATTTTTTCGGCCGAAGAGGTTGTAGGAAAAAAAGAAGCCTTTAAAAGCCTCTGGCGATCCCAGCTGAGTTGCCTGATCGTCAGCGGCTTTTAAAAGCATTTTTTTCTGCAACCTCTTAAGGTTGTAGAAAAAATGTTTTTAAAAGTTTTAAAAAAAAATTGGCCACGCCCACCCAGTCACATTCACCCACCATCACCAAGCCACACCCACAGAACTGGTAGTAACAAATTTTACATTTCACCACTGATCGGGAGCCACAAAATTCTTCTCATGCCTGACTATTTCTTGAGTGGCCACAAAATTAGCATATGTAGTTGAATTAAACGTTCTGTTTTCTTCTGAAAGTTCTATTTTCTTGGATTTATCCATGGTTGGCCTACCGCAGGTTGAAAAGCTCAATAAATCATGTGCCGGTGGATGTCGCACATTGGCAGTTGTGACGCATATTTTGAGTGACAGGAAGCCTCAGCAGAGGGGTGAAAGAGCCACATGCAGTTCCAGAGCCGCAGATTGCTGACCAGTGGGTTAGATGTTTGTTAATTTAATATACATGCTGGTTGGTAATAATATAAAAGAGGTTAGCCATTGCCTTCTTGTGAGAACTTCCACATCCAAATAACAGCCAGTTTTGAGCCTTATCTTCATTTTGGTATCAAACAGAATTTGCCTCCTGCTATAAAATAAGGGGAAATGTAACTGTTCCTTTTTCATACACAATAACACATTTTTAACAAACAGCCAAAGTTTTATAAGCTTCATTTCACTTCATCAAATACGATTTTCTGCTACTGTGGGCACACCCACATCTCCTCCTACCTACACTAACTGTTGTAGAATTGTGTTAAACTTTTCCATAAATTAGGATTTATTGTACTTCATTAGATGTGCGGAGTGTTGCTTTAGGTTGCCAGGTTTCATAATTGTGGGCCTGTTTGTATTTATAGCTGTGAGAAGGTTCATATCAAAATATAAAACTCAAGCAGGAGATATAAAATATAAAAATATAAAGCTCAAGCAGGAGACCCTATACCAGTGATGGCTAACCTTTTTGCCATCGAGTGCCAAAAGCAAGGGGCGCGTGGGGGTGGGGGTGTCACGCATGTGTGTGCCCACACCCATAATTCAATGCTCTCCGCCCCTCCCTGCATATGTGCACATGACACCCCCCCCCGCACTCCCCCCGCTTTTGGCACATGATGGCATGGTGGGACTGGAAGGCCCATTTTTTTGCCCTCCCCAGGCTCCAGAGGCTTTCTACGAGCCTGGGGAGAGTGAAAGTGGCCTTCCCCACCCCCCCTGGAGGCCCTCTGGAGGCCGGAAACAGCCTGTTTCCTGACTTCCTGTGGGCCCGGAAGGCCCAAAAAGCAGCTGACTGGCACGTGCGTGTGCGCTGGAGCTGAGCTAGGGCAATGCTCATGTGCCCACCGATATGGCTCTGTGTGCCACCTGTGGCACGTGTGCCATAGGTTCGCCATCACAGTCCTATATCATTTCAGACAGGCGACTATCCAGTCTGTTCTTAAAAACCTTCAATAATGGAGCACCCATAACTTTTGAAGGCAAGTTATTTCTCTGGGTTTATTGTTCTCAAAGTTAGGAAATTTCTCATTAGTTCTATGCTGGATCTCTCTTTGATTAGTTTCCATCCGTTGTTTCTTGTCTTCCCTGCTGATGCTTTGGAAAGTAGGTGGACATCCCACTTCTTTGTGGCAGTCCTTCAAATATTGGAACACTGCTATCAAGTCTCCCCTAGTCCTTCTCTTCTCTGGACTAGCCATACCCAATTTCTGCAGCCGTTCATCACATGTTTTAGTGTCCAGGCCCCTAATAGTCATTATTGCTGTTCTTTGCACTTTTTCCAAAGTCTCAACATCTTTTTTATAACGTGGTAACCAAAACTGGATGCCGTATTTCAAGTGTGGTCTTATTAAGGCTTTGTAAAGCAGTATGGAATTTCATGTGATCTTAATTCTATCCCTCTTGCATTGGCTTTTTTGGCTGCTGCCACACACTGCCGTGTGTACTGTGTGCCGAACACCTTTGATAGAGTGTCAGATTGAAGTTGGATGATTGCAATTTGATTTCCTTGGGGCAGCTCTTGAAGATTGCTCCAATGTGTGAGAAATGCACCCCCCCCACACACCGTGTGTTGGTGAGCAGGAGACACTTTGATTGTATAACACAAATTCTAGGGACACTGCGTTTGTTTCTGGTACAAATGAGGGGGCAGTTTATTATTTATAAGTGCAATGCCCCTATAGCCTTTATTTGAGAAAGTTACTCTTTAGATATAATTTAATTATTGATTTTCTTGGTTTTGCTTGAGTTTTCCTTTGTTAAGCAAAGTTACAAACATAATATTTTTTCTATCCTTATGAACATTTATTATGTTTGTCTTTTATTTTTTCCAAGAAGATATGATCACTGTACTTTGTAAGTTTGTACTTTAATTGTACATTGCATTTTAACCCTAATTTCTATATTGCTGTACTTAGCTTTTTAAAAAAGAATTATTATTCAAGTACATATGTATATCTAATGCATTTATGTAACTATCGTATTTTTAACTTACTGCATTTTGTACATTTTTTTCCATATTTCATTACATAACCATATAGAGAATTTTGTTTTATTTACTTCATTGTTTTTATGTCACTCCATATGACACTAGGAGGCTTAGAATTTTAATTACTTAGAGGGAAAATGATATATTATACAGGTAGTCTTGAAGTTAAATCATAATGGAGCCTGCCCATCTAGGACGTAACTCGAGACAGTCATAAACAGTGTCATCCATATGACCAACCTGAACATTGTTGGGATATTTTAAAGGGCTTTGCAGTTGGGTTCCCAGCCAAGTGGGGATATTTAGATTAGTCCAGAAGACACCAGGTTTCCCACCTGGGGCCCTTAGGACCTGTGTTCATAATTTATTGGGCCACAATGTGGAAGTGGTTCACCCTGTTTCTTCCAGGCAGAGCAGAGATCGCTTTGTGGTCTCCTGTCCCCTTCTAAAACCAATTCGGCTCATTTTAATTAGAGGCCAGATAATGATTGCCCCTCACACGCCACGCTTGTGAGGCATTCCCAGCCAGCCTTTGTGGAAAGCAGGCATCACAGCCTCTGAGTGTACACGGAGTTTATTTGCGCCCTCTGCTCCCATCCCGCCTTCTTCGGCCCCTGTTCTGACATGCACTGCTGAGAAGCCCACAGATGATGAGATGCATCGTAGCCGGACTCTGCCTGGAGTTGAGTGACCTCGGGGTCTCCTCAGATGGGGCGGTCGGTGGCTCTTGTGCTGGGGTTGGATGCGGGATCTCTTCTGCTGCAGGATTTGGAGTCTTTGTGGCTGGAGGGGGTGTGGCCTCCTCGACTGCAGGGGCCAGGAACCCCTCAACCAGGGGACCTGGCCCAGAGGACCGGCAGAAGCGCAGCAGCTTCAGGAGCCTCTCCAGCTCCTTCTCCATGGTGGTCCAGAGCTTCCCACATGGCTGGTCTTCTGTCTGGTTGGGTCTAAAGGAGGTGGGATCATTTTCCCCTTGCAAGAAAGGGGAGCCAATCACATCCCGGGATCCTTTTCTTTCCAGCTGGTTCTCGACCCCATCTTGGAATCTTTTGATTTCCAGTTGATTTTCAAGTCCTTCCTTGGCTCTTTTGCTTTCTTCACTTTGCTGGGGATTCCCAATCGCCCCTTGGGATCCTTTTTGGTTTAGCTCAATTCCTTCTCTGGATCCCTTTGTCTGTAGTGGAGTCCCAAGCAATTCTTTTGAGTTTTTACTTTCTAGCAGGTTAGAGTCCGCCTTCGTCTCCTCGGGAGGCATCTGTTAGTGGAAGAAAAGATGCCAGGCTTAGAGGTTTTGAAGGCCATCCTTTCAGTAGATACTTCTTTTCCCAGAATTCCCCAGGCAGCATGCTTTAAGATTTGTGGATTTCAACTGCCAGAATTCCTAAATCAATGTTCTTTAAGATGGGTGGACTAACTGCCAGAATTCCCCAGCCAGTATCTGTGGATTTTAAGTCCCAGAATTCCCCCTGCTGGCTGATGAATTCTGGGAGTTGCAGTACAGATATTTTAAAGTTGTTGTGGATGAAAAACACTGCATTAATGTACTGAAGACCTTCTAGTTGCTTGACTGACTGGTTCTAGGGAAGGAAAGTAGCATTCAATTAAAGTTTTTTTTTAATTTCCTGGTTTAAAAAAAAAGTTTTTCTACCCAACTTACTTTTGTATGTGCATGTATGTTTCTGTGTGTTTCTCTCTGTATGTATTTCTTAAGACAGTGAACCCATGGCACTGGTGAGGTATTAATTTTACTGTCATTTTTAAAATCTAAAACAAATAAATCTAGTTTTTAAAATTATTTTTTGCATTTTTGCATTTATCAGCTGCCTCCACCTCTTTTGTGCAATGCAGATGGCCTAAAATATTCAGATAAATCAATAAGGCTTAATTCTCTGGGTGTTCCATATGCTGTGAATGCAGCCAAGTTGATTCTTTGGCTGAGTATCAGTTTCAGAGTATCACGTGAACTCATCTAAGGTGGTGCTCAGTTCCTTATTTTCATGTCTTCAGGGAGATCCCAGATATTAAGCTTCCCTCTTTGTTGTCTCCCCCAATTGTCTTCCAGGCCCTCTCCCCAAGGCTCACCTGTCTGGATCCCTCCTCCTCCTCTTGCCCCTCCTCCTGGGCAGGAGAGATCTTTGGTAGCACCTTCCCCCCCTCCTGGCCCACGTCATAGGCAATGAAGAGGATGCTCCAAGCCATAGCACAGCAGCCACCCAGGATGATCATCAGGGGCACCCAGTAGGTCTCCCACTGCAGGGATTCCAGCAGGGACCCCTGCTGGACCTTTCGGGAGCGCAGATGCCGCTCACAGGGGACTTTGGACCCCCCCACAAAGAAGGACATGAGCAGATAGAGGTAGATATGACCACGGAGGCTTTGGGCAGCCATGCCAGCAGCTTCTGGCAGCAGGGAGCTGGCCTGGATGGTGATCACTTGGTCTTCCCTGACAGTTACAGACTCCTCTGCCCCCTCCCCTACCTCCATTGTGACATCAGAGCAAAGATGACTTCACACATCTAAGCAACAGTCACTGGGGTTGAGGAGACACTCCCTTTTCAGAGAGGTTGCCAAAAGGTGGCACCTTGGCTCAGGTGCATAGCCAACTGAGAGAGGTTGGCTCACACAATCTCCCGAAATGAGAACCAATTTTGTTTAGAGGTCAAGGTAGTGGGTTAGAAACCATGAGTCAGGGTAACTCTAAATCCTGTAATAGGCCAGCTAGGGGACTTTGGGCTAATCACCAGGAGACAGTGACTTCCAACTCTGCAATAGGCGTAGTAAGTTCTAGTCCTGAAAAACAAATGACAGTCAGCTGAGTGACTGAACCAGTCGGCAGTAGATGGTGAGTTCAAGACAAACCTTATACAAGAAAGCCAGCTTCGTGACTTTGAGCAGATAAGCAGAAAGCAGTGGGCTCGGGTTTTGCAATATACACTACAGGCGGGTGAATCAATTATTTAATTTCTTTTTTCAATTTTTCAATTCTTTTTTCAAATTTTAATCTATTTTCAACTTTTAAATATAACTTAAGAGGAGGACTGTGAGGTCCTTGGTGTTCTCTGAGCTTGGTTGTTTTCTTGCAGGCATTTCATTACCCAACGAGGTAACATCATCAGTGCCAGAAGGGAGTGGGGTTTGCTCCCTGTCTAGAGGTGGTTCTCAGTTTACAACCAAATCCCCTACTATCTATACTAGCCCACTCCAATGAAGGCCCTCTGGAACTGAACAATCACTTTCATTGCCTCCCATTGGAAGAAAATATGCATACACCCACAAAACAGCATTCGTCAATAGTTTCTAAAAAAAGAGGCACAGCACAGCATTCCTGTGATAGGAAGAAAAGTATCCCAGATTTTGCTAAGAAAAAAAAAAAGGCAAATATTGGTGATAGGAGATTTAATTTTTAGGGGAACCGAAACTATAGTCTGCAGACCAGTAATTTTGTCCTCCTGGAGCAAAAATCAAAGATGTAACAGAGTACCTTACTAAAGTAATCACCCCATGGATTACTACCCCTTTCTTCTTCTATACGTATAGACCAAAGACACAACAATAATGCTGAAAACAATAACGAGATTACAAATAGCTAGGGAAGACAGTTGAAGAATTGGGAGCACAAGTGGTACTTTCATCTATACTTCCAACAAAAGGCCAAGATCCAATGAGGTAGCAAAGGATTTTAGAAATTAATTGCTGGCTTAAAAACTGGTGTCATTAACACAACTTCAGCTTCCTAGGCCATGCTTTCCATTACTTACATGAAGGGCTACTGGCAAGAGGCTACTCACAAGAACTGGAAAGAATATATTCGAAAAATGACCAGCTCATCTTATCAAGAGAGTTTTAAACTAAAATTGAGAGGGGAGAGGTGGTGGTGAATCTTCACAATCTTTAGAGCCTAATTCCAAGCAAAAACAACTAGATCACATAAGGAGATAGGGAGTAAAGAGAAAGAAGAAATAAAAACAAAAGAAAAACATAATGAACTAGAGAGTGATGGAAAAGATAGAAATCCTAGTTACAAAGTAGGAGATATAAGAAACATACCCAAGACCAGGGGTAAAATGCTCCCGGTTCAGACCAGATCCCCTGATCCAGTAGCAATGGAGGCGGATGCTTCGGACAACTGGTAGCAAAAATCCCTGCCCCCCCCCCCATGCCCAGCTGAACCGCACAATCATCAGAGGCTTTTTTTTTAACTTTTAAAAGCATTTTTTTCTACAACCTCTTTGGATGAAAAAAATGCTTTTAAAAGTAAAAAAAAAAGTCTCTGATGATCGTGCAGCTCAGCTGGGATCGTCAAAGGCTTTTAAAAGCATTTTTTCTACAACCTCTTCAGAGCGAAGAGGTTGTTAAAAAATGCTTTCGAAAGGCTCTGACGATCCCAGCTGAGTTGCCTGATCGTCAGAGGCTTTTTTTTCTTTAAATGCCTCTGACGATCAGGCAACTCAGCTAGGATCATCAGAGCCTTTTGAAAGCATTTTTTTATAACCTCTTCGCCGAAGATGTTGTAGAAAAAATGGTTTTAAAAGTAAAAAAAAAATTGGCCACGCCCACCCAGTCACATTACACCCCCCCAACCAAGCCACGCCCACAGAACTGGTACTAACAAGTTTTAGATTTCACCACTGCCCAAGACCCATAAATGACTCAAATGCCTATACACTAATGCTCAACGCTTAGGGAACATACAGGATGAACTTGAAATATTAGTACATGAAGGCAGATACGATATAGTTGCCATTATTGAAACTTGATGGGATGAAACTCAACTATTCAAAAGAAACAGACCTAACAAAAGAGGAAATGGAGTTGCATTATATATAAACGATCACTACATCTCTACAGAAGCATGGAAAACTAAGTATGAAAACCTCCTAGAATCCATATGAGTCAATATAAAAGGGACATTGCTATAGGCGTATAATACAGGCCACTCAACCAAGCAAAAGAAATAGATGGACTCTTTGCTATCTAATTAATAAATATATGTAAGAAACATACCACAGTAGCAATGAGAGACTTCAAGTACCCTGATATCAACTGGGAAACAAACTCTACAAGAAGTGGGTGATTGAATAGATTCCTAACCAATGTAGCTGACAAATTTATCATCCAAAAGGTAGAGGAGGGAACTAGAGCAAAACCTAGACTGGACCTAATTCTTACTAATAGAGAAGAAGTGACGGAGGGAGTTGAAGTTGCTGGAATCTTGTGTGAGAGTGACAACTTCATATTGGAATTCAATATAATGCAAACACAAGCAATATAATATAATCCAACCCAACCACTGAAATAAACTTTAAAAGGGCTGGTTTTAACAAACTCAGAGGCAGCCTAATAAAAACTCCATGAATAAAAACCCTAAAGGGAAAAACAACTCAAGAAGGACGGAAAACTCTGAAAAATATGATAATAAAATCCCAGTCCAACACAATACCGCTGAAAAAGGAAAACAAGAAATACAAGAAGAAACTAGCATAGTTGCACAAAGATCTCTCTGATACACTGAAAGACAAAAAGAATAAGTACAAAAAATGGAAAGAGGGACACATAACTAAGGCAGAATATCAGCAAATAGCCTGAATCTGCAAAGATGAAGTCAGGAAAGCAAAGTCTCAGAATGAACAAAGACTTGCAACAAAAGTCAAAGATAATTTTTAAAAATTATTTCAACATATAATTAACAAGAAAAAAAGTCAAGAAAACAGTTGGTCCACTAAATAGAGAAGATGACAAGGAAGTAACAGGCAATAGAGAGAAAGCAGAGCTGCTTAATCAGTTTTCATGCAAAAAGAAAGTATAATCCAACCTACCAAAAACATAACTTTAAAAATAAAAAGAAATAAAAATTAAAATAAGTAAGAAAATGGTAAGACAACACTTGTCTGATCTTGATGAATGTGAATCACTGGGACTGATAGATTATATCCCAGAGCTCTGAAGGAGCTGGCAGATGTTATCTCAGAGCTATTGTACTGTATCTTTAAAATATTCTGAAAAGCAGGGAACTACCAGAGAAAACTACAGACCAATCAGCCTAACATCTATACTTAGGAAGATACTGGGGAACTCCCCCCCCCCCCAGATCTATGAATATCTAGAAACAAATAAAGTTATAACTAGTAGCCAGCACTGGTTTGTTAAAAACAGACCATGCCAAACCAATCTTATTTCATTCTTTGACAGTAACTAGATTAGTAGACCAGCGAAATGTTGTGGACATAGTATACTTAGACTCCAGCAAGGCATTTGACAAAGTAGACCACAATGTACTTCTTGCAAAACTAGAAACATGTGGGATAAACAGCATCTCTATTACAGATGGATCTGTAACTGGCTGACAAACAATACTCAACCAGTAGTTCTTAATGGTACGACATCTACACGGAGGGAAGTAAGCAGTGGGATACAACAGTGGTGGCATTCAAATAATTTAAAAACCAGTTTGCCCAGGATCAGGTTGGCTGTCATGGGAGGCATGGCCCATCCTCATTCTTGAGCACTGCCACACATGCAGGACCAGCCTCCTGTGATGGTCAACCTGACTCTGGGCAAACTGGTTGTGAAATACCTCCCCCTGGCTATCAAAGTGGATCTTGGGGGCTGCATTGCAATGGAGAAATGGGATGGCTGGCACAAGGGAAAAGATGAGCAGAGAAAGAGGAAAAGTGGCCTCCTCCTTCCCTCACGCTGGCTGTTCCATTGTCCCAACCCTCCGCTATCAGAGTGGATCCTGGGCGCTGCGTTGCAATGGAGAAATGGGAAATGGAGTGGCTGGCATGAGGGAAAGACAAGGAGCAGGGAAAGAGGAAAAACAGCTTCCACCTTCCCTCATGCTGGCCACTCCGTTGTGCATTTCTCCATTGCAGCTCAGCGCCGTGAAGTTTGCTCTACCCACCATCACCCAGATGCTTTTGTTTCTCCCAAGAATTTCTTTACCTAATTTCCAGCTCCAATCTCCCTCTGGAGAGCCTGAGCAACTGCTGGAGAGAGAGATGACCCATTCAGGGTCTGGTGCCAGATGCCCTTGCTTCCCCCAACAATAACTTTTCCTACCTGATTTCCACCTCCATCGTGTTTCTCCATTGTGTTTCTTGCCATCATATTCAGGGAAACAATTTTGTGCGACTAAAAAAAAAGTTCAATCAATAAATTGCAACTTTGGGAGACCTTCCTTTTTGGGAGAATTTGGAATTGATAGATTGAACTTTCTAAAGTTATTTTTTCAAGAGTTCTACTCTTACAATATGCAAGACAGCTGGGTTTTGGCAGTGGACCAATAACAAAGAGCTTGTAACTTTTATCTCGGCAATAGGTATTTTGAGTTCTACTTCTGCAATACCTTCATTAGGCATTCTTCTACTACTTCTGCAAAACCCATGACAGTGGATGAGTGACTATGGGCTGATCAACAGGAAAAGGTGATTTTTACGCCTATAGTGGAGACGAAAGGCAGCTGAGTGGTCTTGCATAGAGTGCCAGGAAGTGGTAAGTTCTCGTCCTGAAATATGGAAGAAAGGAATTTGAGTGACCTACGCCAGTTCTCCATGAAGAAGAGAGTTCTACCAATACCACATGCACAGTAAGTGAATTAGTGATGTTGGACCAATAATGAGGCAAGTTTAATTCCTTCATTAGGCATTCTTCTTCTACTTCTGCAAAACCCAAGACAGTGCATGAGTAATTGTAGGCTGATCACCAGGAAAAGGTGAGTTTTATGCCTACAGTGGAGATGAAAGGCAGCTGAGTGGTCTCGCGTAGAGTGCCAGGAACAGGTAAATTCTCCTCTTCTAGATGGATGACAGGCGTCAGAGTGACTGAGGCCAGTGTCCCCGAAAAGGTGAGTTCTATTCCTACCGCATGCACATGAAGTGAATTAGTGATGTTGGACGAATAACGAAGAAATGGCAATTTTTATTCCTTCATTAGGCTTTCTTCTTTGACTTGTTTAATATCCATGACAGTGGATGGCTGATTGTAGGCTGATCACTAGGAAAA
>WNWU01000004.1:46926298-46950219 GCA_012654045.1 Ptyas mucosa | reverse complement strand
ATATATATATATATATATATATATATATATATATATATATATATATATATATATATGTATGTATGTTTTTTTTCCTATCCTCTTTTAGCTTTGCCCCCTTTTCAGATTTGGTTCTTATTTTTCCCCAAGAAAATATGATCACGCTACTTTGCAAGTTTGTACTTGATTTGAGCATTGTGTTTTAACCAAAAACACATTTTCTTTTAAATTTTAACCCAAAACACATTCATTTTTTTTTTAAAAAAGAATGATTATTCAAGTAGATTTGTATTTCTAATGCATTTGGGCAACTATTGCATTTTTACCTTTTGTACAAATGAGTTCCGTATTTCGCTAGATTGAATTAGATAATTATATATATAGCATTTTAATTATTTATATATTTATTTAATTTTTATGACTCCCATTCCCCTGTAAGGCGACTCTCAGCAAGTTAGAATTTTAACTATTTAGAGCTAAATGTTTAGAGCTGATATTTTATACAGGAAGTCTTCGAATTCCGACTGTAATAGAGCCTGCCCATCATGACATAACTTGGGACTGGCATAAACAATATCATTCACATAATCCACCCAAAGATTATTGGGATATTTTAAAAGGCTTTGCAGATGGGTTCCCAGCCAAGGCGACATTTTTAGATAGAGCCAGGCGAGGCCAAATTTCCCAACTGGGGCCTTTAGAACCCATGTTTGTAATTTATTGGGCCACAATATGGAAGTAGTTCACCTTTGCTTCTTCCAGGCAGAGTGGAAATCTCTTTGTGGACTTCTTTCTCTTCCACAGCAGATTCAGACCAATTTTTTTAGAAGCCAGGTGATGGCTGCCATTCATTTGCCACGCTAGGCGTGCGATGACCACTCAGTTCTCCAACCAGTCTTTGTGGAAAGCAGGCCACCACAGCCCCTGAGTGTGCACAAAGTTTATTTGCGCTCTCTCCTCCGGTCTCACCTGCTGTACCTCTTAGATTTTTAAGTATTAATACAGTTGCCTCATAGTGGTGTTGTTGTGAGGAAAATAGGATGCTTAGGTATGTTTGGTGCCCTGAGTTTTTATATATAAAATTATGTGTGTGTGTGTGTGTGTGTGTGTGTGTGTGTGTAACTATAAAGCTATATAGCTATATATAACTATATATGACTATATCATTAACAATATATAACACAATATATAACTATATATATATAGCTATATAACTATATTATAACTATATACACACATACATTGATATATACACAAATACATACATACACACACACGCACACACGTCTGTCTATCTATCTATCTATCTATCTATCTATCTATCTATCTATCTATCATCTATCTATCTATCTATCTATCTATCTATCTATCTATCTATCTATCATCTATCTATCTATCATCTAACTCAGGGCAGCAAACATACCTAAGCCTCCTATTTTCCTCACAACAACACCCGTGTGAGGCAACTGTATTAATACTTTAAAAAATTTAGAGATACAGCTCTGATTTGAAAGAAAAATAAGGAACGCTGAAGAAAAAACAGCCTTCTCTTCTCTTTCCAGGTCTTCCCTCTTTCTTTTTATATTTGTATAATTTTCTGTTGCAATGCTAGGGCTATGGTAATGTTAAGAAGTCTTATTTCCTTGTTGCTCCTGCAGCTTCACTTACTAATTTCGCACAATGCCTTCTGTGGTTCATTCTCCTGAAACAAGCATTCGCTATTTTTCCTCTCCTCTCCTCTGCCCACTCCACTCTTCTCAGCATGTGAATAACAGGTTGTGATGTTGCTTATAACTACCATTCTGAACCAGCACATTCAGCAAGTTTAATGTACCTTAACTTGACCAAGCATTTAGTGTAAAATACTTCCACCTTACTTATTGCTCTTTGAACTACTCCCTATTATATCTATTAAAAGAAAGACTAGGAGGCTAGATACCATAATTTTCCATAGTTAAGAGCAAATTATATATACTTCCAGCACCTTTTAATATGCTTTTCACTTGCAGGAATTTAGACAATGATTAGAAAGAAGGGTTAAAAATAATTTTTTAAAAGAGGTTAGACGCTTACAATTTGATGTAAAGTTACTCTTTTACACTCTGGTCCTGCACATAATTGCAGGAAGTAGAATTGATTTGAATATGCTATAATCAGATACAAATGTCAAAGTGTTTAAAATAAATATCCTCAAAGTTTAAAATTATACCCTTTTAACACTGTAGTGCATTAATTAGCATTATTTGCTTGTATATCTATCAGAACAACTAAAGTTGTTTCTTTCAATTAACTATCTAAATTTCAAAATATTAGCGATGCGAGCTTTAGAGTTAAAGGAAGAATACGGTTAAATATTCAGAAACCTTTTTTTGTTTTTACAAAAGGTCTATTGTTTGAAGCGCTATGGGGTCTATGACAATTCGCTACAGCCAGCTTGCTATGATCAACCTGCCACGGCCAACTCGCCACAGCCAACTCGCCACAGCCAACTCACCACAGCCAACTCGCCACAGCCAATTTGCCATGGCCAACTTGTCACAGCCAACTCACCACAGCCAACTCACCACGGCCAACTCACCACAGCCAACTCGTCACGGCAACTCGCCATGGCCATCTCGCCACAGGACAATTTGTTGCAGGACAAAGTTACACTAATATCAAAGAAAGGGTGGAATAGAATCATTAAAGAAAGGATACAAAAAGAGGGACAGAATGAAATGTGAATGGCAAAACTTAAAATAATTTTTATTTATTTTAAATAGTTAAATAGAATTGTTAAATTGTCCCACAATGAGTTGTCTTGCAGTGAGTTGGCCGTGGCGCGTTCGCTGCAGTGAGTTTGCCGCAGCAAGTTGGCTGTGGCATGTTGTCCCATTCCCAGCACTATGACTAGTAGACCAATTGCAGTTGGTCCATTCACGTCCTTGTCACCTCCTTTATATAACACTGCAATGTGCTCTTTATGGGACTATATCTTTGAAGATACTTAGAAACCATAGCTGGTGCAAAAATGCAGTCACAACCTGTTGGTGGGTAAGAGGCTCTATCTTAATGTGACTCCGTTGCTATGGCTCAACGGACCACACGTTTTCTGAATAGTTTTTATTCCAGAGCTATAATTGCACTCAACAATGAACTAAAGGGCCACCATCAGTGAGCTGTTGGACCATATTACTTGGTCTGTTGTGTGGATGTTCGGGGGGTTTAGAATTGTGGGGAATTGTGCTGGGTGGGAGTGTGTTTGGGGATTGTTATGTGTCTTGGACCTGGTCTTTGGGTGTTAAGTGAATTTCGTTGTATGGGTATACTGTGTATACACGTACAATGACAATAACTGAGTGCCTAAAGTGCGTGCCCGAACCCCCAAAATGCAATGTGCGCGCAGTCCCTGCACATGCACGCAAGGCCCCTGCACATGCCCTGTCCCCCATTCATGCACACGTGGCCCCCCCACGCCTCCCACCCACGCATGCATGGCAAAGAGCCGAAGACCAGCTGGCCGGCGGAAGGTGCGCATGCATGCATGGTGGAAGTGAACTGGGGCGACGACTCACATGGCCACAGAGAGGGCACTGCGTGCCACCTCTGGCACACATGCCATAGGTTCGCCATCATGGACTTAGTATATATCAATTAGCCTTAATCCAATCCTGCATCTAGTCTGAATGTCCTGATGGGCATTTCCTGCACTTTCTCTCTCTCTCTTCCTTCCTTCCTTCCTTTCTGTCTCTCTCTCCCTCCCTCTCCCTCCCTCCCCTTCCTTCCCCCTCCCCCTCTCTTTCTCTATCTCTCTCTTTCTCTCCCTCCCTCCCTCCTTCTCTCTCTGTGGTTTATGGAATTTTGCCTGGAATTGATGAGAGCTTTCAGAAAAGATAAGTTGCCTTTTTATTTTATTTTTATTTATGCCTCTGTTATTTTCTTCTCCAGGCTTATCCTGTAGAAAATCATTTCTTAATACTAATCTGACTTCTTTATTTCATTGGTTGAGTACAGTCAGTTTCAGAACCTTCTGGTGCAAATCTTTAAGCTGTGTTCTTCTGTTGATTGTAGAGAGCGGGTTTTGTACAGGTTGAGGTCCAGTTTTATATTGCTCTTAACACTGTGTGAGTAGACCCCTGGATGCATTTCAAGCAATACATTTTCTCTGAGTTCTGGCGCACACAAAAAAGGACATGTGACTTATAGCTTCTGATGTTTGCAAATTGACTAAACAAGACAAAATATGAACTATCCATTCCTAGAGTTTTCTACTGTTTAAGTCGTTCCAAAGAAATTGAGCTATTAGTGACAAAGTATAAGGCATGATGTGGTGCATGTCATATTAATTGGAGGACTGTATAAGTCTCACGATAAGCACAGATAGTAGCTTCCCAGAGAGTTCAACCATGGCCAGACTGAATAATAATAGTCTGAATAATTATTATTTCAATTGCAAAAGGCGACTTTACTTGGAAGAGCTTATATCTTGTGTTAGTTAATATTATTAAACAATATCTAGCTATCCCAGCTCTTTGGGAAGGGCTCAATAGGTAAATAAAAACACCAAATCCAGTCCAAACTTCCAGCTGACTGTGTGACCAACCATCATATTAAATACCACATGGATTTGGTTCCCATCAGCATAAGAGTGCATAGTATCTGCAGCTCAGAAGATATTCAAGTCACATATTTTGTGATGGCACATGCATACATTTCCTGCACCTTAACTAACTTGAAGCCTAGGTCTTTATTATGATGCATCTTAAGAGGGGCAAATGTAATTAGAGCTGATTGCTCTTTCTTGATGTATCCATTTTTACTGAAGATTTTATCCTACTGATAATTCATTGCATCTTTCTTTGCACTGTTGCCTGCTGTTCCTTTTCACCTCTTCCCTCGCCTTTTTCTCCTGTTTGCTGGATCATCTTTTGTCATCCATGCTTCACCCATGCTTTGAAAGTCTTCCTTTCTGTCCGATCGTATAACAGCTGTTTTTTCTATCTTTTTTTTTTAATGCCTCTTTTCTTCTTTTGCAGCTGTGACACTATCCCTGGCCTGAACCAAATTGACACTTCTGGAAGCAACAGCCCTCCAAGGCTGCTAACTTCAGAAGTGTCAGTTCAAGCAGCGGGAGACCCTGCTATATCTGCAGAGAGAAATCTGAAAAAAAAGCCCCCGATAATAAAACAAAATAAAAATCTTTCTTTAAAAGATTTTAAATTGAAAGAATGGAAAGAGAGAGAGAGAGAGAGAGAGAGAGAGAGAGAGAGAGAGAAGGCAACAATGGGAAAAGATGGGAAGCTGAGAAACGGGGGTGGGGTGGCAAGGCAACAAATATCCAATATTTTTGTTGAATGTGAATATAATGGGCTAAATTATCACTTGCCGACCGAAATGATTTTATTTATTTATCATTCAAATTTATACAGTTGCCCATCTCGCATATATGACTCTGGATGACGTACGAACAGCCAAACGGAACAATACAACAAAAATAATACAGCTATTTAAAAACAAGAGAAGAACAATATAAAAAGCATATTAAAAGAACCATAAAATATATAAAAATTCATCGTTGAGATAAATCACATTTATTAAGACACACAGTTCAACCACTGTACCAGCTACATCACACTCCCAGTTCATTCTGCAATAGGTATTTGAATCTTAGCCAGAAAAAAAGAAAAGAAAAGAAAAGAAAAGAAAAAAAGAAAAGAAAAGAAAAGAAAAGAAAAAAAGAAAAGAAAAGAAAAGAAAAGAAAAGAAAAGAAAAGAAAAGAAAAGAAAAGAAAAAAATCCAATGAGCATAAAAAGATGTCTGCCATCCAGGTTGTAGTCTATCTGGGCTGCAAAAATTGGGAAAACCACTAGACCACATCAAAAAAAGGTGGGTTTTTTTGTCATTCATTCATTCATTCATTCATTCATTCATTCATTCATTCATTCATTTTAGGTTCTGCCTCACTGGGCAGCTCACAACATAGCAAAGCAGAATAGAAATAAAATAGCACAATGCAAAATGAAGAAACAAGTTCAAGACCCTAACTACTACATGACATTAGATTTTTTTTTTGAACTGTTGGGTACTTAAGCAAGTTGTGATAAGTCTTCATCACTACATGAGCACTGTAGCCTATGCGATCTTTTCCTGTATAGTGCTTAGAGTATGTTGTTTCTTTAAAAATTGCAATATGTCTTGAGTCATATTTGGCTGAAAGGCAAGAGACAAATGTTTATAAATGACCAAAAGTCTTAAAATGGTTCAGGAGAACAATATCGTGGAGAAAGATTCCTCCCCCATGATTATTATGACTATTCATTCGAGGGGGAAATTCAGTTTCTTTTTCAGACCTTCTAAGCTGAAAGTGTCTTCAGATGTCTGTGCCTCACCTGATTTGGGAATTTAGGAAAAGGAAACAGATGTGACATGGTTGGGTTGTCACAAACACTGAGCAGATGGTTGCCAATTCAAGGTCTGCAGTGGGAAAATACAAAGCTATGCACATCTAGACCTTTCCCCTAAATATTTAAATATTTTTAAAAACTATGGAAGAACATCTCTATAATTGTAGAGCACCACACTTATTTATTTATTTATTTATTTTAAAATCATGTCTATCCGTTTTTTTTAAAAAAGCTTATAGAATGATTGGCAAACCCCAAGATATAAACTGTAAATATTGAAAACCAAAATATAGCATGATTTGGTATGCATTCAGTGATAAAGGATACGATAGGTGTATTCTTAAGATGTGTATGGCGCTGTTTATCGTGTCTTTCTCAGCATTAATATTGATTGAATGATAGTTAATTTGTACTGCAATATTAAGTTTTTGTTAGTATGTTTTGTTTTTCTTCTAAGCCACTTCAATTCATTGAAGCAACCCAGAAGTACTTATAATTCATAGAGAAGTAAAACAAAACAAATACCATGGTTATGTTTTCACTGCAGTCTAAATTGGATTATGGACACAAACAGGTCATGCAAACAGCTATAACCAGCCAACGATGGAGTTGGTTTTAGCCAAAATAAGTCCATTCTATAGATATTCAGCAACATTTAAGCATCTTCATCAGAACTTGCTCTGTTCAACAAGCTTCAAAAAGAAACTTCCTAATCTAATCATTGTCAAGGGCTTTACAAGGTAGTCATAGTTTTGACAGACCCAAAACAAGGTACTTGTGATCTGGATTCAAAGTTCTGATGGCCATTTCCTCCATGATCTCACAATTGCATTTTAGCAATTGTGAGATCAAGCAATTTAGCAACCAGCCCACATTAATAGCTATTTGCAGCATCCCATGGACATAAGGCTGTGATTTGTGATTTTATTAAATTTTTTTTGCAGGAAACTGGGGATTTAGTTCTGTTTTCTGGCAAAAATTTTAAAAAAGCCCATTGTAGACACTGGGTTCCTTAATAGCTGTGGCATTTCCTTAACAACCATGAATGCACTTAACAACTACTGCAAAAAAAAAAAGTTTGCAAAATCAGGTTGGTCATGTAATGGCCCACTTAATAACCAGAATGGCTCACAACCATAATTCTGGGCTCAATTATGGTTGTAAGTTGATGGCTACCTGTATAAGATACAAAGAAATAGGAAGGTATCTTCTAGGGATGGAAACTATAGTTTCCTTGCTCCTAGGATTTTTCACACTGGTGTTTCAAGCAAGAGATTTTCCAAAATCTATCTGCAGATAAGAGAACTAAATTTAGAACTTTCCTATCCTAACTTGGGAACTCCCTTGCTAGAGAGATTCTCTGTATGAAAGTATGCTGAGTACTAGGACAAGAAGTACTAGGAAAGATTGGATAATGTCCAATCTTTCCATGTTCTGGTTGTGAACTCAGAGACTCTACTCTGTTACTGGAGGCAAATGACTGCATTGGATCTACCTTGGTCTGATGCAGAAAATCAATTGTCACCTTTTGATTGATGTCATCTGTAACAGAATGATGGGAAGAAACATATGGCTATGAGCAAAACAGGTCCAAACAAGGTTAGCTTCTTGTGTATGTGATGACTGATGTATCTCATATGGGTTTTGTTTTGCTCTTGTGCTATGCATTCAAAGTCCAGTGTTCATTTTAATGAAACAACAGATCAGGATTGATATTCTGGCCATCTGTTCATAGCATGCGTTATTAAATCTGAAGCATCTTATGAGGATGGGGACCCACTCACAAATTTGTAGAACAAATTATCTGTAGCTTGCTACCTCTGTATATCTTACAGCTCTCTACTGAGGCAGCTTCCTGCTTTCCTTAGTGCACATTGTTGTAAGAAAAGTTGCATCAAAAAAAAGGAAGAACCTGCCTTTTCCAGAATAACAATGAGTAAAGTTCGAGACTTGTAATATTTCCCAGTTGCCTTTGAACATACAGCGGCTGCTAACTCGAGTGAAAATTTTATAAAAAGAATCAGTCACATTACCTGTGAAAGAGTATAATGGAGTCTTGGTGAATAGCTCCATTTATGTCTGCTTTTTGAAACCTGCAGGCATTAGTGGGGCTATTTTTATAGATTATAGCAGGTAGCTGTTGAATGTTGTGTTTCCATTTTCTGCCTGCTATAATAGGCTCAGCAGGCAGCATCACCTAATTGACCTTGGCAAATCTCAGTAGCTAAGTAGGGTCAGCCTTGGTTAGTACTTGTATGTGGTGAGCCCTGGAGAATCCCAGATAACTGGAGAATCCCATGACTGTTGACTTCCTTCTGGTTGATAGAAGGCAGTGGCAACCACTTCCTTAACGTTGCAAGGAAACACCAGGAGATGACTGATCCGATAGTGAATCCCCACCTTGTCACAGTATGCTCATAGCTGATGCTAGTGGTTTTTTCATTTGATTTCACATATGGTTAAATACCGAGACCTCCTAAGGTTTTCTTTTGTAGCCCAGCTTCTGAAGAGCTGTGATAGAATCTGACTTTTATTTCTTTTCCGCCTTCTGGGAGGATGGCTACAAAACTCAGCAGCTTGGCAGTTGTGGGGGAAATAGAAAATTCCACTTTAAAAAAAAATTGGAGTATTGGAATCAAAGGGTTCCAGGAAGAGAATTTTCTATAAGCACTGAATAATAAAAACACTCCATATGTGATAGAATAAAATCCTGTAGATACAGAGTGGCTCTTTGCTTTTTTCCTTCCCCTTCACTGAATCTGGAGTGCTTGTGTGCTGCATGGCTTTAGATATCTCCCAATATGCAAGCAATGTTCAAGAATTTGTGCAACATTTCACGCATTCCTGAGTTTTGCTGCTGGTAATCCAGTTAGCCTCCCAACCAGAGCCAGTGGGATTAAAGTCTGCTCTAGTCTAGAGTTGTAGCACTTTAAAACTGCAGGAGATCCTACCAAAATTTATGGCAGAGGATCCTCTGATTTAGTTGAAACGGCTGTTTCTTTTACTTCAGAATTGCTTAACCAATTTGGGCCAATCTCTGAAACCAGCACTGAAAGTCTCCCTTGCTTGAAAGGACCCCTTCACGACATTGGTGATGTGATGGCTCAGCAAGTCAGACTCTGGGCTTGTTGACTGGAAAACCAACAGCTTGGTTTCGGGTTTGGGATGGGCAGTGGTGGGTTTCAAATTTTTTTACTACCGGTTCTGTGGGTGTGGCATGGCTTGGTGGGTGTGGCTTGGTAGGCATGGTAGGGGAAGGATACTGTAAAATCTTCATTCCCTCCCCACTCCAGGGGAAGGTTACTGCAAAATCCCAATTTCCTCCCTATCAGCTGGGAGGCAGAGAATAGATGGAGGCGGGGTCAGTCAGAATTTTTACTACCGGTTCTCCGAACTACTCAAAATTTCCGCTACCGGTTCTCCAGAACTGGTCAGAACCTGCTGAAACCCACCTCTGGTGACGGGGAATGCCCATCTTTGCTTAGCTCCTGCCCACCTCACAGTTCAAAAGCATGCAAATATGAATAGATAAATAGGTACCACTTTGGTGGGGAGGAAACAGCACTCTGCGACATCATGCTGGCCACATGATTGTGGAAACATCTTCAGACAGCATTGGCTCATGGCCTTGAAATGGAGATGAGTGATGCCCCTAGAGCCGGCAATGAATACTGGAGTAAAATCCTACAGGGACTCCTTCCTTTCCTCATGCCTGTGTTTCACCTCAGTTCATAGCTGAGGCAACGTAAAGTTATACTGTAGAGTGCTGTGAGCAGTCTTCCTCCCCCCCATAACCATTTTGGTTGGCATGAGAGACAGGACACCTGGCTTTTGTGGAGGCATCTGCCCATCTAGCACCTGATTGGCACTTTCCAAAGCTGTTATTAGGACTTGTACTGGCACCTTATAGACATGGGTTGGCAGTCTTTTGAAATCTCTTTGCTGCCCAGAACATCTATTTATATTGAGAATGCTGTCTGTTATGTGTTGCTGGTTCTGTCACCAGATTTGCAGATTTCCCAGTGTTTCTGCTGACAAGGGATTTTGTGTGGCCATGTATATTATTGTTTTCATTCCTTAGGCTGCTTATTCCACAGGCTACTGGCAGCCCCACTAGGTAGAATGGACCATGAAATCAACTCCACAGGATGTCATTGGCTACTTTTATTGAGATATGATATGCAGATAATCCTCCCTTAATGACCATAATTGGGACCCACCATTTTGTTGTTAATTGATGTGGTTGTTAAGTGAGGCTTCATGTGACCACAAGTTTACTACCAGGCTCTCTGTTGACTTTGCAGATGTTTCAATGCTGAAATAGGTAACAACATCAATGACAGAAGGGAATTAGGCTGAGAGAAAGTGACTGGCCCAAAGTCACCCAGCCAGCTTTCATGGCTAAGGCAGGACTAGAACTCAGGATCTCTTGGTTTCTAGCCTGGTGCCTTAACCACTAGATCTGACTGACTCCCTGTTGAAATGTTGGAGATGGGAGACAGTACAGAGAAGCAACAACAGTAGGCCAGAGCAGGAAATGAGGAAGAGGGCAGTTGAGGGGGCAGCGGGATAGGTCAATGCTACTAAAATTCCACAGGGGATATAAAAAGCTACCTTTGAATCTTCACTACGCTACATGTAGCTTTCCAACAACAGATTGTATGTCTGCAGTGGAGAACACCTGTTATATCAAAGATGTTGCCCAGCTTAACCAACCTAAGGCTGGCCAGGAATCTATTGGCTCCCTAAATCAATATGTGTCTCTGGATTGATGAGCTGCAATACATCTTTCTGGCCATATCAGAGGGAATGTGGAGAGCAGCAAAACTGAGTAAAACACTATAGCCTACCACTATCTATGGAGATTCTCAGTCATCCAGGTCATCATTGTCCCAAAAGTGCTTTTTCAAGGGGCAACTGGACTTTCTGTTTTTTTCTTCAAAAAGGTTTCACTTCTCATCCGAGAAGCTTCTTGAATGAGAAGTGAAACCTCTTCAAAGAAAAAACAGAAAGTCCCTCTTGAAAGTTGCCTCTTGAAAAAAGTACTTTTGGGACTATATCCTAATGTGGATTCAATTGTTTTGACATGTTTTTATTTTTTATATATTTTGCATTTTTACGTATTATTTTTTTAATATTTTTATTCTGTATAAAATATTTTTTATTTTACATTTCTTTACTTTACATTTCTTTCAAAGTTGATGTATAAAAAAGGCTGTCCATTGGGCATTGGGTAAAAATGGTTTTAAATGGTAAATTCATGGAGAAAAGCTCTATAAATGGCTGCTAGCCCTGAAAATGAAACCTTACTACCTACGGCTAGAAACATGTGACAGACAAGATCAAATTTTAACCTGGTTCAAAAGATACGTGCATTTCAGGAGGCAAGGAAGTCTAGAAAAGAATTCTCAGCACGAACATAAAGTTATAGTTCCTAAGATCCTGAAAAGAGAATCATGTCTGTTAAATTGATATAAAACCAGTATGCTTTTAATATGCTCTTTGGTTTAGTTATGCCCTTTACTGTGAACCAAAATTAATCATTTCCAAGGGCCATTGGTTTCCATGGGAGAGAGCTACACATCTGCTTAATTTTGCCACCCAAACTGGTTTAACCTTAAAAAGTTCGCAACCTTCATTTCTTTGCAAATTTGCAAGAGAAATAAAAGCCTTGAGGGAAAGACTCTGTTGCACGCTGCCATCATTCATGCAATGTTATTATTTAAAAAGAAACTTTAAAAAAAAGTGATGGAAAGATTATTTGTGTCTGTGGAGATATATCACATGATATAGAAGCTACTTCAAAACAACTTAAATTACTGAAAAAAAAGGTTGGAAATGAGTAGGTTGGTACGAGCCTTTGTTACTGTATATGCTGTAATTGTTCCACTGTTTATCTAGCCAGTCAGCAAGTCATGAATTATTATTTCTCTTCTGAATTGATAAAGAAATAACTGAGGTGTATTATCAAAGAAGCAAATTTAAGTGTAACTTGTATACACATTTGGGATTAAGTCAGTGGTGAAATCCAATTTTTTTTACTATTGGTTCTGTGGGCATGACTTGGTGGGCACGGCAGGGGAAGGATACTGCAAAATCCCCATCCTCTCCTCACTCCAGGGGAAGGATACTGCAAAATCCCCATTTCCTCCCCACTCCTGGGGGAAGGATATTGCAAAATCTCCATTCCCACCCCACTCTGGGACCAGCCAGAGATGGTATTTGCCGGTTCTCTGAACTACTCAAAATTTCTGCTGCCGGTTCTCTGAACTGTTCAAAATTTCTGCTACCAGTTCTCCAGAACCTGTCAGAACCTGCTGGATTTCACCCCTAGATTAGGTCCTACATGGTTATTTTAAGGATTGGAGAAGAGGCACAAATGGCTAAATTCTGAGTAGTTTTTCTTTGAAGAGATAGCAGGTACTTTTGTCCATTAGAATTTTTTTGTAGTAGGAAGAGAAGGAAGAGGAGGGAAGACAACATCCCTGATTCTTCCCTTGAGAGCTAGTTTTGTCTAATGGTTAAAGCACCAGGCTAGAAACTGGAAGACTATGAGTTCTAGTCCCACCTTAGTATGAAACCCAGCTGGGTGACTTTGGACCAGTCATTTTCTCTCAGCTCAATCCACCTTACAAAATTGTTCTTGTTGTGAAGAAAAAGGAAGGCACATTTGATCTGTTCACTATTTTGAGTTATTATTAAAAATAATAAAGTGGGCTATAAATAAATTAATAAATATACAAATAAATATTTTTGAATATATGAGGAATTGTAAGCAGGAAGCAAAATATAGTGAATAATATGTCATTCCCTGAGCTCTGATCACCAAAACTTTAAGTACTAAATTTAAGAGTTGAGTTCTGAACCTTTTTATTATATTTATATCCTACTGGAGTGCAGAGTTCATATCCCCTAGCAGTCCTGTCTCCAATGTTATTCTCACAAGAGGAGCCCTGTGAGATAGATGGGCCGAGAGTGGTTTTCTCTCCAAGTTGAGCCCTTTAAGTAATACGTCATCCTGGCAGTCTGGTTGTCCCTTTGGACTTCATGGTAATACAATTTACAGACAGGATTCTGGGGCTGACATTTTTCACAGACTGACAGACTAATGCTGAGTCTCTTGAGAAAGGAGAGACATGTTTTTTTAATCTGTTGAGTTTGGACAACGCTCACGTTCAGCTTAGCCTTTAGTGCAGAACTACAGAACTGGAGATGATCTCCATCACTTCCTTGGTGATGACAGTTTGGCTGGTGCAGCTAAATGTCCAGGTCAGATACTCAATCATTTTGGAGACATTTGTGCCAGTATTATCCATGGGTGTTATTTAGCACAGTCTGCTCCCTAGTGAGACACTTTGGCAATCTAAAGATTATATTTATGTAAATTTCTAAGGATTTTTTGCAGGATCTCAGCTTCTATGTCAAAGAGGCTTTGACAAATGCTTTTAGAAAACAGATGGTGTCTCAAGAAAATACACTGGTTTCTCAGCTGTTCTGTAGTAGATGACGGGCCTGAACTGGATGTAGAAAGCCAAACAAAAAACAAACAAATCCAAGGAATGGATCCAAGGAATGTGCCCATAGAAAACAAACTCTGAGGGACTCAAGTTCCTCAAAGGACCATTTATTGGATACATCATATTGGCACAAACTGGTGAAAGCCAACTCTGAGGTTTCCCGTGGCTTTCATCTAATTAAAAGTAAAAGTTTTCCCTTCCCCCACCCCCAAGTCACTGGTCATGCTGTCCAATCTAAGTGCTGGCTCGTTGCTGGGTTACTGGCTCCTCCTCTGGCCAGCCACCTGGAAAACCCCACAAGCTCCATGGAACTTTATCTGTTTGTTCCCAAAAGAAGACAGACATTGTCTTCTGTTGGGAAGGGTGGATTCTTGTACTTGGGAAGGGAGGATTCTTGTATTATAGGCAGTAGGCAATAAAGTAGTCTGCTTGAATCCTTCCCATATGATCTGGTTACTTATGCCTGCCATGAATTTAGGCTAAGAGCAACATGTAATCTGTTCTGTCCCCGTCTCATACACACACACAAACAGTCAGTCAGTCGGGGGTTAAATAAAACTTGCAGACAATAAATTCCTTCGTTAACAGGATTGGCAGCAACCCAGTAGCTGCTTGCCAAGAACTTTACTCACAGAGGGACAGATAAACCAAAACTTCCTCCGACAAATAAACCAAAACAATACACAAAGTCCAAAGAGTTGTCAAGTCCAGTCCGTATTCAATCCAAGGCAGGCAGATAACGTAGTTTCAGAGATACAATGCAACTTGCTAGTTGTCTAGCTTTGTCCATCACAGAGCCTGAATGGCCACCACACCCCCTTTTATCCCCTGTGGGATGTGGTCCAGTGACTCAGCTTAATCTCTGGCACGCCTCCTTTTCTGTTACGTGCGCTTGTCTCTCCGATGCTGGCGTGGATCCAGCCAAGACTTATCTCCGTCACTGTCCGACTGCGACTGCTCGGGGATACCTGGCTCCTGGTCAATCTCTTCTCCTTTGGGAGACACCTGAGGCATTGCCAGAGAGGAGGGTCCTGGAGAGGGAGACCTGGCCTCCTTCACTTTCGAAGCCTTCTCCCTCCAATAAGACGGGCTCGGGGGTCGGAGTCACAACATAATCAAAGGCTCCAAGTTCTTCACACCAGTTTTCAAACCTGATATTTAGAAATGTGTTTGTTCTTCTTGTGGGATTATTTTTGGGAAACAGGATACCGGGCTTGTAAAGATTGGATTCTTATATCTATATGTTCTTAGTTGCATATGAGCCTGACTCTTTTTTTTGGCAGTTGCCCTCAAAGGATTGATTCAGGAGCATTAAGCAGGTCACTGAAGATAAAAGCTATCGAGGTTTCATTTACGAGGTTCAATTCTGAAGGGCAAGTACTGAGCAAAGGTAAGGATGAGTTAACACAAGAGTTAATTTGGTTGCAGGCTTTCTTGCCGGTGTGATTCATCAACAACTTAAACCAAATAGAATATTAGACTAGCAGGGCTCTTCTAGTGTTAATTTGTCCTACGTTGTAACTGCTAATTATCTGCTTACCATTAAAAAAAAACAATAATTTGCTGTAGGTTCTAGTGCCGTGATGGCGAACCTATGGCACGCGTGCCACAGGTGGCACGTGGAGCCATATCGGTGGGCACGCGAGCTCAGCTCCGACACGCATGCGTGTGCCAGCCAGCTGATTTTTGGGCCTTCTGGGCCTACCAGAAGTCAGGAAACACACTGTTTCCGGCCTCTGGAGGACCTCTGGGGAGGGTGAGGAAGGCCATTTTTGCCTCCCCAGGCTCCTAGAAAGGCTCTGGAGCCTGGAAAGAGCAAAAAACGGGCCTACTGGGCCCACCGTGCCATCACATGCCAAAAGTGGGGGGAGCACAGGGGGGTGGGGCGCATAGAATTATGGATGTGGGCACACGGGCATGTGACCCCACCGCGCTCCCCCCACTTTTGGCACGTGATGGCAAAAAGGTTAGCCATCACTGTTCTAGTGGGTGGCCACCTTGAAGTTTGCTTCTGAAGAAAATGTATCCCTCTTTCAGGTCTCTTACTTTACCATTTCACTCCTCCGGTTCCTTTCCCAACATCCCTTGCAACTCTCTCACTGCTGCAGATGTATGGGACTTGCACCATCTGCACATTTGTAAATGAATGGATGATGTCTGCAAAGAAACTCCGCATCTCCATTCTTCACCTCTTCTAAAGGAAATTGGAGTTTGCTTTTAACTCCCACACATCCCTTGGAAAATTGGATGTGAATACACATGTGAAGAAGACTCACACATTCCCCTTTGCTCTGCTCAGTGGTGCAATTGGAACAAAATAAATAAATAAATGAATAAAAATGTTCCCACCTGGGTGAAGCAGTTGGTTAGAGCAAATTGCATCCAATTATAGTTTATTATGGAGTTGAATATATTTTGGAAGCCTCCTTTCTTAGATGGAACCAAATTATTTAGAGTGCCTTTCCTGAGCTTACTGCCACTGTGCCAATGAGTTGTTTAACATGGCACTTCATTGCTATAATAAGTCGCAGCCTCTATCAAGCTTGATGTTATCTACTCTAAATGTTTTATTAGTGTGTGTGT
Organism: Ptyas mucosa; assembly: GCA_012654045.1. Taxonomy (NCBI): domain Eukaryota; kingdom Metazoa; phylum Chordata; class Lepidosauria; order Squamata; family Colubridae; genus Ptyas; species Ptyas mucosa. The sequence goes on along the minus strand of WNWU01000004.1, from coordinate 46,933,756 downwards.
GTGTGTGTGTGTGTGTGTGTGTGTGCAGAGGTGGGTTGAGAATATACTGTATAAGGTGCAATGTTCCATGTTTATTCATGCTGTAAATCAACAAAGATCAGCAGAAAAAAAAATTGAAAAGCTTATTTAGAAACTGACATAAGCTTTCAGATTAGCTTGGGATGGCTGAAGTTAACTGCGTTCATTTTTCTTAGCTTGTCACACTTGCCACTTGAATTTCACTGCTAAAGAGAGAGAAGACTTGTTTTATGAAATTATATCTATAGGAATAGCATTTGCATATATATTATAGACTTGCTTATAAGATTTTTTTTTTTAAAAAAATAAAGCAGATCAAAACAAACATTTTCCTATATTATGAGTGACTGATTCACTATAGCCCACTGTGATCACAATTTATTAGTTTTATTGTACATTAAGCTTGACTTTTCAAGTAGGTGGCATGAATTCCCAGGCTTGAAACTAAAGAGTTCAGCATCCACTACCTTTTAATTTCCACGTGTCTCTTCTACATTCAGTTTTATTTCATAGAAATCAGCAAAATTCATTCATTCATTCATTCATTCATTCATTCATTCATTCATTCGTATGTGTTGTCTGCCAAACTTGAGTGGATTCTGGATGGCAGTAATTTAGATTAGGCCTTTCCCATTTAATTAATTTGTAACAATAGGGATGATGCTTTAGGGATTAGGGAATTCAGAAAATAATTTATTATTTAATAAATATAAATATAAATATTTAATAATAATTTATGGGAAATTATGTGTTAAATGTACTTGCTAATTTTCATTGGTAATTTGGTCTCAAAATTTTAAAAAAAATGAGCTAAAATTGCCTTCTTGTTTATCTGCATGAATATACTGTATATTTTGGTGATATTTGGGATTTTGGTGGCTACATTTGGCTGCAACTTTTCTTCAGTCAAAAGAAATTTGAAAATAATTAGCTGTTTTAATGGATGTCAAAGGGATATGTAACACCTTATAGGCTAAGATATCTATTACTACACAGGTTTCTGTGGATCATAGTCATGAAACTAAAACTACTAAAAATCTGTGAATGGGAGAAGGAGGGTGTAATATTAAACACAGATGCATTTAAAGAGCAAAGAGAGACAGATTGTAATGATTAACAAAATAGTATTTACTGTAGGTTTGACATGAATATTGCATTGGTATTCTCTCTCTCTCTCTCTCTCTCTCTCTCTCTCTCTCTCTCTCTCTCTCTCTCTCTCTCTCTCTCTCTCTCTTATACTAACTTGTTGGGTAGTCTTTAAAGCAATGTTTTTCAATCTTGGCAATTTGAAGTTGTATGGACTTCAACTCCCAGAATTCTCTAGCCAGTTTACTTGCTGGCAGAGGAATTCTGGGAATTGAAGTCCACACATCTTCAAGTTGCCAAGATTAAGAAATTCTGCTTTAAAGTATCACAGAGATAGAATGTGATATTTTTGCTGCAAAAAGCTATAAGGTCAGGGACTCTGGCAAGTGTGTAGGTCCTGGCATTTTACCAGAAGAGAGAACTTCTATTCTGATATTTGTTCTAGTTACATTTTATTATTAAGGTTTATAAGAACTATAGGGCATGTCTCAGGTGATCAAAACAGAGCCCAAACTCCTATTTTGATGTTGAATTACTCAATCTGATAAAATAACTGTTTCCAAGCACAAGGAGTAGCGCTGGAAAGAATGGATTAGCATTCATCTCCTTTGGTCTAAGATACACCGTGCACCCCCAGATTGTATTTTTTTAAAAAAAATTATATTTATATGCCGCCCTTCTCCGGAGACTCAGGGCGGCTTACAATGCGTTAAGCAATAGCTTTCATACTTTTGTATATTTATACAAAGTCAGCGTATTGCCCCCACAATCTGGGTCCTCATTTTACCTACCTTAGAAAGGATGGACGGCTGAGTCAACCCTGAGCCTGGTGAAATTAGAACTCGCAGTAATTGCAGGCAGCTGGATGTTAAATGCTGCCTTAATAGGAGGCATTAGCCTGCTACGCCACTCAGGCTCCATTTTTGAATGGTAGATTAGAATAATCCTACATGTTGGGAGTTCTTGTATTATTTTTAAGGATATGTTCGGTGTATTTACATTTTAAAAAGATCTGAAAAAAATAACACATTACATTAGAATCAATACATTAGAAAAATGTATTGAAGGATTGCACTGAGGACATGAAGAAAGGATAAATTTTCATAAAGAAAGAATGCTACAGAATACGTATTAAAACATATACCTCTATATTAGAAAAAGATGCATAAACCAGGCCTCAGTATCAGGGAAATACTTCATTCTGGTTGATTTAATATTTTATTATTATTTAAACAGTATACAATATTTTATTTCAAAAATTCATGTCAAAAAATATTTACTAAAATGTAATTATGACACCAGTCCGTCTTTTCCATTTGATTGATTCTTCAAAATAGTCTTATTTTCCCCAGGCTATTGTGGAAATATAAGAGAAAAATGGTTGGGAGACTGCAGTATAAATAACTGAGAGGAACTGTGTTTGCTCCAGGTTATAGGATCCTCACCCTGTAGGCCAGATCAAATTAGGTCAAACTTGCAGCCCGTGGGCCGGATGCATCACACGCTGGCCATGCCCACCCCCATTTTAGTGAAGGGAAAAAATAGTCAAGATATGTCATGTAATTACCACACGACGACGCAGGTTTCACACCCCTGCTGTAGGCCATGATTTTGAAGAAATCACAGTACATAACACGATTGTAATCCCAAACTTAGTTTGATAAGTGTTATAAAATGGTTTGCTTTACCCCCTTAAACCATGCAAATGCAGCAAAAAAAAAAAGTGACACCCAGTCCAGATATGGCACTTTCAGCCATTTTATTCCAAGTGAGACTTGGAAGGGATGGCTTCTTCTTCTTCTTAGAGATCGAAAAATTTATCATGGTCTAGAATTTGCCACGAAATAACAAATCCTTCTTATATACAAGACTCAAATGCTGTTTCCCAAACATGTAGAATTAAAGAATTCTACATGTTTGGCAAGAATTAAGAATCCTTTATTCTTAAGCATGGGTGCTTCAACACCTGAGGTTTTTATGAAGAGATTGGACAGCCATTTGTCTGAAATGGTATAGGGTTTCCTGTTTGAGCAGGGGGTTGGACTACAAGACCTCCAAGCTCCCTTCCAACTCTTATTATTCTGATTCTGTTAAAAGCAGAATTCAGAACTGAAACCTTATCTCCCTCGTTTTTTAAAAAAATGATATTTAGTGGGGGGGGGGGGGAAGAATCACAGCATAGAAAGATACATAATTGATGTGTGTGGTTGTCTAGATGGTAAAATAACAATACCATCCATTAGAGATGAGAGCTGTAACAACTCAGGCAGCAAAGCAGTATGTATTTTATAGGTCATCTGGGCACCATTCAGATCTACAGGTTGCCATTCTTTCTCCATAGTTGAAAGCATTTAATGGATTATTATAAAAGGTGTGTGGGGGGGGGAGGGGGGGAGAGAGACGGTGTGCGATAATGGTTGAGATTGAAGCTCAGTGTATATATTACCACTGGGTAAGGTCTAAAAGAGAGCATCGTTTTCAAAATTCTCCCCTGACTAGCCGGCCCATTTGACGAAGCTTCTGAAAGTACGGGTGTAATGAATTCAACCGCAGTATCAGCAAGCAAGTGAGCGAGTATTTTTGGACATGGCACAGATAAATCTTCACGTCAATAAAGATGCCAGGCATGCTAAGTGGCAACCTAGTGTATTATGCATGCCTTGTTTGAGGATAGCCAAGCACAGGCTCTCTTATTCTGCTCCCACAGGCCCTCTCTTCCATTTGGGCAATGTAAAATGGAAACCAGTTGAACACCAGTTAAGGGATCCGATGACAATGGGGAGCTACAGGTAATCTTTGAGTTACGACCACAAGTCTGTTGCTAAGCAAGGCGGTTGTTAAATGAGTTGTGCCCGAGTTTATGACCTATGACCTTTTTTTGCTAATAAGTGAATCACTGCAGTTAAGTGAACCATGGAGTCATTAAACCTTAACCTGGCTTAACCCCATTGGCTTCGCTTGTCAGAAGCTGGAGGGGAATGTCGCAAATGGTGATCACATGACCCTGGGATGTTGCAACCATCATATATATTTGCCTAGTGCCTGAATTTCGATCACAAGAACATGGGAATGCTGTGTCTTTGAAGAGTCACTAAACACATGGCTGTAAGTCAAGGGCTACCTGTATAGGAGTGATGACTAGTGAACTTGAATGCAACTATTACTGGTTTGTTTTCCACCTTCCCGGCTCAAATTTCTTCATTTGCAAATGCAGTGGTCTTCTCAGTTGACACCAAAGAGGATCACAGAACAGCCTCTCCTCTGCATCAGAAGGCCCAGAAAATGTTGGTCTTCCAGGAGGAGCCTGTTAAAAGCAGGCTCCCCCCCCCCCCCAAGACATTAGGAAATCCCAAAGAAAATAAGCCTTGTTTGTGAATTTGTTATATGGTGCTTCAGATTTTTGTTTTGTACTGAATAATATTATGTTAACTCTGGTTACAGGATCTTTTGGGGTTTTCTTTGGGGAGAGGAATTAGAGATCAATTGTCCAGAATTATGTATTTAACATATAGTGTGTGGGTATGTGTCAGGGGTGGGTTCTAATTTTTTTTACTACCGGTTCTGTGGGTGTGGCTTATTTTGTGGGCGTGGCTTGATGGTCATGTGACAATTATTTAGGATTTAGCAGAGGTACTGGTCTACCAGGGTTTTAACTGCTTGAGAGCTGTATCGATCTACCCATTTATTTTTGCAGGCACTGATCTACTCATGTATTTTTGCAAGCACTGGTCTACTCATTTGTTTTCTTTTAATACTGATCAGCTGTAGGGCGGCCCTTTGAAGCCTTGAGGCAAGAGTTTAAACAGTTTTTTTCCCCCTCTAGCCAACAGCTGGGACTCAGGAGGCAGCAATAGATTGGGGGTGGGGCCAAATAAAAGGTAAGAATAATGCAGGGGGTTCGGGGGGGTGAGCGGGGGGTGGGGGGCAGCACCGGTTCAGTGACATCATATCGTCACCGCTACCGGCTTGGGACTCAGGAGGCAGCAATATCAGCTCGGGAGAACTGGGCCGAACCGGGAGAAGCCCACCACTGGTATGTGTGTGGGTAAGCAATTACCCTTGAAGGGAGATTTTTTGTGTGATTTTCCAATGAACACTCCAACAAGCTGACATACACAACCAGTTAGTCAAAGTAACCCACTTCATTGATTTTTTTCCACTGTATTCTTCTACTAGTTGCCATAAGTCTTTTGCTTCTCTTATGATACCTGGACCTTCCACAAGATCTCACAAATTGGGTGGAGGTGAACTTAATCTTGAGTTTGGGAGGTCTGAAAAAGGAAAGATGGTTGTTTGACACATTGATTGGGATTTATGAGCTAAGAACACTGGATTTCCTGCCTCTTTGTTTTTAAAATCCAAAGAAACTGCTCTTTTCAAGAGGATGCCTCCAGAATTGTAAGCAGTGCAAGAGTTTGTTCATAGAACTGTTTGCTGTGTCACTTTTTTCTCATGTAGTATTCCCAGTGACACCACAGGTAGTTCTTGACTGACAACCTTTCGTTTAGTGACTATTTGAAGTTACAACAGCACTGGAAAAAAAAAGACTTATGACTGTTTTCACATTTATGACCATTGCTGCATAACCCATGGCCACATGATCAAAATTCAGACGCTTGGTTCAACTGGCATATATTTATGATGGTTGCAGCATCCTGAGGTTGTGCGATCATCTTTTGCATCCTTCTGACAAGCAAAGTCAGTGGGAAGCCAAATTCACTTAATAGTGAATTTCTGTTAACAGTGATTCACAGTGATTCATTTAACAACTGTGGCAAGAAAGATCATAAAACGGGGCAAAATTCACTTAACAACTATCTTGTTTAGCAATGGAAATTTGGGGCTCAATTGTGATTGTAAGCCAAGTACTACCTGTATTAGGTTCTGCACATTTTGCAACTTTCATGATTCAGTCATACCTTCCAGTGGAGATCAGACACTAGTGCTGGGATCCCCATGAGAGTTACATTATTCCATACATTAAATGTTGTGGCCTGCCAGCTGCCAGTGGAGCTGGCGGCAGACTCGGACAATGAGGAGGTTGGGGAGGAACTTGTGCCAGTTCTGGAGTCTGGGAAAGACTCTAATGGATATTCTGCATTGGACACAGAGATAGCTGTCTGACATTTCCCAGCCACTGGAGAAGCAGCTGCCTTTGGAAGCTGAGATAAGTAAAGAGGAAGAACAGCTGGAACCTGTTCCAGATGCACATATGTGCAGACCAGTTAGGAGAGGTGAACAACGGAGGACAAGGAGTTGACTTGGGAAGCAAAGCACACGTGGACGCTAAATGGCCACTCCCTGGCTGAGGAATAAATAGAAGGAAAGGGGAGTGGTTATCGTAGGAGACAACACTTCATATTTCTGAAGATTTTGCTCATTGCGTTTCATGAATCAAAGACTGTTTGTCAGAACTTAATTTGCAGCTTTCTGGCTGGGAGCTCATGGCCTTGCAATTATCGCAAGGAACTGATAAGGTCTGTTGCTGCACTTAACTCCTTCCAGGACTCTTGCTTGGACTTTTCGGTGGGTGAATGCCATTAATTCACCAGAGGTAAATAAAGAGGGATTTTTCATGACAAAGAGTCTGTTTCTTGCTTCTGTTCAGGCTGGGTCAGAACATTAAGATGCTTCTCCTCCAGAAGCCAAAAGATAGATATTTTAAAATAAGTGTGTAAAAATGTTGACCATTAGGTTCCAATGGAATGTATGAATGCAAGTGATCCTAAGGATGTAGCAGTTATATTTCCCTTTCTACCATTGATGAATGAGATCTTCTATGTCTTTTTACCTCACTCACTATCCATGCAAGCATAAATATGGCCATATGCCTCACATATCAAAGGTACATGGAGAAACACATGGGGATGAAACCTAGCATATTTTATTTTATAAAGGAACCATCCCTCCTACTTCTTTGCTAATATACTATGTAAGATTTTTACACAGAATCTTTCTCTGCTTTCTTGCCTACGTATGTCCCTTCTAATGTCTCTTCCAAAAGTATTTTGCTATGAATTAACTGTTTCCACAACAAATGTCATGCTGGCCACATGACCAAGTAAGTGTCTTTGGACAGCGCTGGCTCAGTTGAGAGGAGCACTGCCCCCTATAGTCAGCAATGTCTAGTGGAGTAAAATCCGCAGGGACTCCTTTTTTGGTTTTTTTTTTTGTTTTTTTTACAACAAACCATCTCACAAGGTTCTTTGGTGAGTTGAAAAATTGGCAAATGGCTGAACAACCGGTAGAGTCCTGAGGGAGCTGAGACCCACATCACCCAAATTCTGCATCGTCTGTTCGCTCTTCTTTCTTCTTCTTCTTCTTCTTCTTCTTCTTCTTCTTCTTCTTCTTCTT
>WNWU01000004.1:46902559-46926288 GCA_012654045.1 Ptyas mucosa | reverse complement strand
CTTCTTCTTCTTCTTCTTCTTCTTCTTCTTCTTCTTCTTCTTCTTCTCCTCCTCCTCCTCCTCCTCCTCCTCCTCCTCCTCCTCCTCCTCCTGCCTCAGGGAGAGAAAATCCCATTGTAGTTATTTGGAACATTTATTTGGAATTTCTGGAAAGGTCTTGACAATAGCTGCAGTGCAAGGACGAATCCAGGTATTGTGCCTGAATCAACATTTTGCAGTGAGGGGTTGCCTGCCTAGTGAAAATGATCACGAGCATATCTGTGGGAGATAATGTTGTGTGTGTGTGTTGTAGGCTTGCCGTGCCTAGTGTTCTCTGTTGTTTGACTACCCAGGAGTGTGGCTGAGTTTCACGCTGGGCTTTGTCTACAAGAAAGCTTTGTCTACATTTCTTCAGTGTAGAAAATGTTTGACCTGTATGCACAGCAGAGATCACTTCAGGTGTCATTCTGTTTCACAGATAATATATTGGAACTCTTTCTTATATTATAGCAAAGCATGGCCAGAGTTTGAGTTTGCCCAATTTTCAGGTGGAAGAAATGTTATTACTATGTAGTACTAATATCCCTACAATCTTCATCAATGCATTATTTAATAAAGAAGAAAAAGAGGAAGAAAGTGTGAATAATTGATGTGGCAATAACAGGGGACAGTAGAATAGAAGACAAGGAATTGAGACAATCACAAATCATCACGGCATAAACTGGCCTTGGTGATCCCAACTGTTATGGGTGCCATAGCAAAAAATCTTGGGTGGTACTAAGAAAATTTGCACATTGATAAAAATTCCACTTGCCAATTGCAAAAGGGCCACATTGTTTAGATCTGCACATATACTACACCATACATTGCAATATCCTAGGTTCTTGGGAAGAACACAATGCGTATGAAGGCCAATGAAGGCAAAGGAACTGGCAGCTGTGACTTCACATTGTTGTGAAAAGATAATAATCATCGTTGGAAAGGACTCGAAAGGTGCATATCAAAGGTTGACTGTGTGATCAACCTTAATTGTTATTTGACAGCATAAATATGTGGGTAGGCAGTATGGTGTAGACATTCACCAGTAACTGACTTTCTTAAGGGTAGGTTATCCATGCTACTTTGATTGGCTGAGGCCCTTAGCCCAGAGGTACTATTCAGCAAGTTCTGACAGGTTCTGGAGAACCAACAGTGAAAATTTTGAGTAGTTTGGAGAGCTGGCAAATATCACCTCTTGCTAGCCCCAGAGTGAGGTTAGAATGGAGATTTTGCAATATCCTTCCCCCAGTATCCTTCTCCTGCCACGCCCACCAAGCCACACTCACCAAGCACACCACGCCCATCAAACCATGCCCACAGAACCAGTAGTAAAAAAATTTGAATTCCACCACTGCCTTAGCCTAATTGCAATAAATCATATTCATGGTAACCTGGATCAGGTCCTAAAATTTTCACGAATCATTTATATAGCTGCCCAAAGTTACTCTGGATGGTGTACAATAATTTTATTTACTTGTATCCTTCATTATTTTTACAAATAATTCAATAATAATCAATTAAAATAATGCATATATGAAAAAGGCATTTAAAAAATAAAAATCAACATTAAAAATAAGTATTATTAAAACTAAAATCTATTCAAACCCCAAGAAAAGGCAGAATGAATACATCCGCCTCAATAGTGGAGCCATCTAAACAAGTCTCTGGTTTTCTGGAAATCTAGGCCTTATGGTACAACCAGATTTTGAGGGAATTCCAGAACATCAAAAGGGATGAAACTGACCTAATGTCAGGGGTGGGGGACAATGTTTCATAAAGGGGGGCAGTGCTGCACAAAATGGTTGCCTCTTTCCAGGGAGTAACCAAAAGCTCACTGGAAATGAAGAAGCACTTTGCCTTGTAGATGACAGTGGACTCTAGGATTGGTTGTTGTCACAGTATTTATTGGCCACTCAATTCCAATGTTCATTCTGCATAGCATTAAAAAGGAACTTGTTTATGATCGGACTGCTGATATTTCCCTTTTTCTTAGAATGAGCCCATCTCTTGGTCATCTGAACCTGGCATGGTCAGGCGGTCATACTAAGAACAAAGAAGATAACAGCAATGAGTCCTGGCATCAGTCTAAGGATATGTCAATCTTTTTATTTTTGCATAATATAAAGAAAATATATAGCCACCAATATTCATATTTTAATATTTAATGTTTTTATGTTTGTAGTTTTGGATGTTTGATGTTGTAAGCCACCCAGAGCTGCTTCACAGTGAGAAGCGGGGGCATATAAATTTAAAAAATAAAATAAAAGCTGGTCCTTTCCTCTTAGCCAGATGTAGGCCACCAAACATTCTAGAATGATCATGTTACTTTGATGCTAGCGCAAAGTAGATTTCATTATGTCCAACCATATAAGAATTTAAATAAAGTATCCACATAGCCCCTGAACTATGAGTATCTGCTTTCACTGCTGAATTCCCTTACTATTAAAAATGCTCCTAACATTCAACTGGAATCTGACTCCTTGATTCTTAAATTATTTCATATCCTGCCCTCTGAGAACAGGTCATGACCTTTTCCTGAATGGCATTCTTTATTCAAATTAAATAAGCATTCCCTAACTACCTTTCTGCCAATTGTTAGCTTCAATCATGCTCTTCCACTTACTCCTTCTTTTTAGTGAAGACTGAGTCCCAAAAAGGAATACATTAGCCCATTTCTTTGTTCCCTGTTAATGTATGGCCATCTTCAGGAGTAGCCAGATCTCTAAATCTTTTCTTTTAGGTGTGGTGCATAGAAGTGAAGGATTCCACCAAGGACCTTAGAAGCAAGGTAAGGGCCACACTCTAAACCTCAGAGGCACAATCAGGACCAACTCTAGCTACACTTCCTATTTTACAAAACATCATTATTTTGTCTAATGATACTTTGTAAAATAGGATTAGACCCATTGAGCTGTGGTGGTGCAGTAGTTACAATGCAGTATTGCAGACTAATTGTGCCCACTGTCAGGAGTTCGATCCTGACTGGCTCAAGGTTGATTCAGCCTTCCATCCTTCCAAGGTCCATAAAATGAGGACCGAGATAGTTGGGGGCAATATGCTGACATTTGTAAACCATTCAGAAAGTGCTGTAAAGCACTATGGAGACCAGCTGCCATTGCTAGTCCTGCATTCAAATAATACCCCCTTAATTCTGCATGTCAGAAAAAAAGGACAATCACTCATCAGGACAAAGCCAACACCAGATAGTGAGAACTCAGCAGACTAATAAGGAAATAAAAACAAGGTGGCTGGGCAGAAAATCACAGATTTCCCAGGTTTATATTAAGGGATGCATCTCATCTCCCATCACTTCTTCACATGGGAAACACAGGGCATGTCTCAAAAAGACAGACACAGATTTCAGAGGATAATTAGAACTGCAGAAAAAACAATTACCAATCTACTTTCCATTGAAGACCTGTATACTGCATGAGTCAAAAAGAGGGCTGTGAAAATATCTACAGATGCCTCGCATCCTGGACATAAACTGTTTCAACTCCTACCCTCAAAATGATGCGATAGGGCACTGTACACCAAGACAACTAGAAACAAGAACAGGTTTTTTTCCGAACGCCATCATTCTGTTAAACAGATAATTCCCTCAACACTGTCAGGCTATTCACATTAGGCTGCATTACTATTGCTATTGTTCTTCTCATCGTTCCTGTCACCCATCTCCTCCCACTTGTGACTGCATGACTGTAACTTTGTTGCTTGTATCCTTGTGATTTATATTTATATTGATTGTTTCCTAGTATGATTTGAATGCTTATTGTACCGTGTGACTGTCACTGGGTGTTGTGCCTTGTGATTCTTGATGAGTGTATCTTGTCTTTTTGGGTACACTGAGAGCATGTGCACCAAAGACAAATTCCTTGTGTGTCCAATCGCACTTGGCCAATAAATTATTCTATTCTTAAAAACTACTCTCTCCTTTGATTTGGTATGATCATATCTCCAGGCATGAAATCTGTGGCCCTAGAAACCAGCAGTGAGTCAGAGTCTTCCCCAGAGTTTCAACTCTGATTAAACTTCTTTTGTGTGTGTCCCTCTCTCTTCTATGAACTAGAACCAATGACCATTGCTTGCAATAAAAATTGATTCCCCCCCAGTGTGATGCTCCATCTTTAAAATCTGCAAGATTTTTGAAGAAACCCTTTTGTTGATTTTAACAACCTTTCCCAGCCTGAGCTCATTCTGATTTTTAGCTTTATCACTCCACCCATATTGTCTTTTGGTGGTTGATTCTTCTTTCCACCTCTTATATGTATCTTTTGTCCTGTTCTTTTTTCTGATTTATATTAAACTCCTTATGTAGCTATGTTAGGCTCTCATGCTGCCTCCCTCTCCCTCCTCCCTAATTTTAGTGTTTTGAAGTTGTTGTTTTTAGTATTGTATTTTATAAACTTTGAACCAGCTGAGCTGCTTTTCCTACTAGTTTCTCTTTCCAAGATTTTTTAAAATAGATTTTTTATTTTTAAATATACATGAACAGTGTGGCCCCTGGGTATAAATCATTTTGATACAAACATCAATAAAATCACTTTGCTTTACTTAAAAGTCTTCCTTATTCTCATAATAGGATCTCCAGTAATCATAAAAGCAACTAGTTATAAAACAGTAAGTGTCACCACAATCCTCCAGATGGATGTTATTTCTCTCATCAAAGAGTTTTTCTAAACTTGTTGGGGTCTGGTATATTCCATTTGTCAGTAGATGGTGTCCTCAGTTTAGGTTTCAGTGTTGTTTCAAGTCTTATAGATATAATTAATCCAAATTTAGTTCAGTTTATGGGAACAAAGTCCACTATTCAACTAATTTCAAGTAGATAGTCCAGCATTTTTATGCCTTTCCAAAACAACGCCTACCCAAATTAAAAGTCCAGATTTTCTACATTTTAAAAGGGTTTTCACTTTTCTCCCCTTAGTTTCTTTTTTTTGGGGTCTAGGATTTTTCTCTCTATGGTAGTTCACTGCTTTAAAAAATAGTTCTAAGAGTCTCTTTTCCTGGATTTTCCTCTTTTTTTTTTCTTTAAGATTAGGGTCTAAATAAAAAGGAATCTTCTCACCTAGCTCCAACCACTGTTCAGCTGCATCACTCCTGCATATTTCTTTGTTGCCTCAGCTGTCCCAGCTTTGTGGCAGCCATGATGGCTGCTTCTTCTCTTCGTAGAGGGAGAGGGAAGAAATCCTAAATCCAGCAGGAGAGTTGCTGCTCTCCCTGAACTACAGGGCACCCCTCTTTTCTTCACCACCCCTACACGGTGACTTTAGCTCCTTTCAGAGCCCTCCAACAAGAAGAAGTCAGCTTGGGATTGCAGAGACCCACTCCTCATGTCCAATACCACCGTGACATCTGCTGGCCTCTTTCCAAGATTTCTACTTGCCTTTTCCCCCTGAGATTATTAAAATTTTGAATGGTTTAACATCATTCAGCTTTAGTCTCCCCACCCACCCCGCTCCCCACACACAATCAAAGACTCCAGAATCATAGGGTTTTCTTCTCCTAATGTCCTTCCTTCTTCAATTTCATGATCTAAGGCAGAGGTGGGGAATTGTGGCCCTTTTATGGCTTGTGTTGGCTTAGGCATTCTGGGACTTGCAGTCCATGAATCATAAAAGGGCCATAATTCCCCACCTCTGATCCAAGGCCTCCAAATTGCCTCGTTTCCTCTCCGTTTCCAAATCTCTCCAATCTGGCAGTGCAATCGTCCTTACTGCTGTTACCCTTGAATGTTGGAAGCCCACAGAAGTCACCATGAGACAATTGATGTGACCATCACGACTAACAGGAGCCAGTTGACTGAGAGGAGGTACAAAAGTCATAATCCAATCAAAGTCCTAGCATTAGAATCTGATGGAGAGCTGCAAAGGTAACGAAGTGAAATTGTGGTGTTTTCCAATCACCCCAAGAATGAGCAATAGTGAGGGAAAAGAGGGCATAGTTTATAGATGGTTAGCTTAATCCTATCTCTTTGTGCATTTAAAAGTGAAATGACTGATTTTACACCAGGTGCTTGGCAGCAGGAGTTGGATCAGCAGCTGTAGTGGAAAGAGTTCATCCACCAAAGCCAAGCAGTCATCTGTGGAGCCACATGGGACAGGAGTGCTTGACAGACACCTCTGTGACTCTTCCCTTGGCCAACAGCTTCATCGTTTCCCCAAAATACTCCTGATGCCTTGCTCTGCTTTTCATCCCCACCATTCTCCTTCCTTTCCCTAATGCAAACTGGTTGCTGCGTAAGTAAGAAAGAGTTGCTGGGAAGCAGGGCAGACAGAAATGCCTCCTGAATAGGAAAACAGACCCTCCACAGCTGCAGTGCTGGAATATATATATATATATATATATATATATATATATATATATATATATATATATATATCTCCATTTCAAAAAAGTGAGAAAAGATCTGTACTGAGCCTGTGTCAATGTCATCTGGACGAGCAGGTTTGCAGCTGCTGCAGGCATTTTATTCAGCTGCAGGAGTAAAAAAAAGAAAGAAAGAAAAAGAAGACCTAGAATAGTTCTGCTTTTCACTTGATCCTGAGACAAAATGTGTGGATTTTAATTCATGGATGAAAAGAATGAAAACAAAGCTGAGATTAAATCTCTTCTTGGAAACATGTCGTTTGAATGTAAATCTTGAAATTAGTCTGCCTTATATCATGTCCAAATAAAGAGGTTGGGCTGGGATGCAAATCTTCTGTTAAAAAGAGTTATTAATGACACTAACTTTATTGTGGGCTTAATTAGCTGCAGCTATAGTGAAATAAATGATGCTCAACAAAGGGAGCAGAAATTTAAAAATATTTCCAATGTATTAGGTGACATTAGCTAAAAATACAAAAGGCTTTTAAGGCATGATGTTTAATAGGGATTAGAGCAGTTCATTTCCAAACCTACTTGATTCCTTTCTTAAACTTGAAACACATGCTAAAATGGAAAGGGAAAAAAAAATTTGCCGTTATATTGTTCTTCGTTTATTGCTGGAGAACGCATCTAGCCCCGAGATGATGTATTTAGTTAATTCTTGGTTTTGTCAATTATGGTGGATTATTCTTTTGCTTTCATGCATCCCCCTCCTGAACATGCTACTTTCTTGTAAACAGTGTGAATGCCTGCAATTCTCTTTGGATGTGTTACATGCTTGACTGAGTTCATTGTTCAAATATGTGATGCCGGTGTGCAGAGTTCACCCAATAATGGGAGCTCTCCTCTCATTAGTTGGACAAACAAGAGAGTGATTTGGGCTGGAGGAAGAAAAAGCAAGCAAGCAAGAAGCCACTGCAAAGAGAGAGGAGAGAGAGGATGCTGGAGCGATTGTTTACATCCAACAATACTTTTGCCTTCGCGCTTAGCAAGAGGTGATGACTTTCACATTTCACAATCTCAGCCAATACAAAGGACCGAATTTCCTCTGAGGCACAGCGTCCTTATATGATAGAGCTCACAAAGAAACGGGGAAACTCACTTGTCGACCTCTGAGAAATAAATCTGTAGAGGTAACTAATAATCTTTGGTCCAACTTTTGTTTCTTTTAAAACAGAACAAAACAAACAAATGACCCCCTGGGGAAACTCCATGTAATCCGATGTTCAGAATGTTTAAAGGGAATTTTACAATGCAACAGGGCAATGACTACAGCGTAGCCATCCTCCCTGCCAGTGTGTTTATTTCTGCCAAAATTCCTTTTCAGATTATTGCAAGCAAAGGTCAGTTGAATGCCATTTCCCTCCAGTATTATCCTTCTTAGCCCCAGTCCAGGGCTCAGTTGCAACCATAAGCCTCATGCTGTGTAGCAGAACTGTGCGATCTGAGGGTCCAGAATGAACATAGCCACTGAAAGCCTATAACGGTTAATGTGACAGAAAAGAGAAATTATAGTAACTAAAATTCATTTCAGCTTGGACGCAATGAAATCAAAAGTAACTTTATGACCTAAATTCACCCTCCCCTTTCTTTAAAGTTCAACCTCTAGCATTATAGGGTAGTTGGACTAAGACAAAAAAAATTTATATTGCCCTTTTGATCCAGCAAAACATAATTTGGCTGCTTAAATTGTCATTCCTTATAGTGAGCAGTATCCCACTTCTGTTTCGGTGATGGCTTTCTTTATTTCCCTCATGGGGTAGTGACACTATGGGTTAAACTGTGGCAATGGCATAGCATCTGTGTTATAAAATAACTTTGCACCTCTCTATGATTTTTTCCCAATTGGTCCTTGAAGGGGGAAAAACATTGCACTGGGATTTCATAAAGTTATTTTACCTCTCTTCAATATCTTCCATTCTTGTTCTTCTTGTTGTGCCATATCTGTCATTGGACGTTGGCGATCATGTTGGGAATCCTATTTTTGTCAACAACCACATGAAAAAGTGCTGCTGAATTTTGTCCAAACCAGTCCCTTAGGTTTTGAAGCCATGATGTTCTTCTTCTGCCTAGACCTTCAATTGAAGCTTCAATTGAAGCTTCTTCAGTTGAAAAAGCTTCTTGAATGAGAAACTAAATATCTTCAAGGAAAAACAAAGAGATTCCAGTTGCCTTTTGAAAAACCACCTTTGGGACACACCTCCCTGTGAGGATTTTTGAGTTAGTTCAAAATCAGGTCCGTACCTCTCAGCTCAGGTGATATAGCGCTGGAGTGGCACAGTGGTTAGAATGCAGTACTGCAGCCTAACTCACTGCTCACTCCAGGTGTTTGATTCTGAGCAGCTCAACGTTGACTCAGCCTTCCATCTTTCCAAGGTTGGTAAAAGGAGGACCCAGATTGTTGGGGGCAATATGCTGACTCTGTAAACTGTTTAGACAGGGCTGTAAAGTATTGTGAAGCGGTATATAAGTCTAAGTGCTATTGCTACTGCTATAGACCTGTTTCGACCGAGTTGGCTTTTTCTCTGTCTGTATTCATGTGAATCAGCCTTTGATTCATTCACACATTCTTGTATTTTGGAATATTCAATAATGTGTTCCATAAGGCTTTCTATTGGAAAAATATGCACTGAAGTGCAATTTGCAATGCAAAATTGGCTTCATTTGTATATATGCTTCCAGGATTCAAGTGTATCTTATATGTAAATTAAGGTTTAAAAATCATTAATGATCTCTTTATTTTTAAAAAGTAATATTAAAAAGTCCTTCTTTGGAATAATCTCTCAACAGGGGGAGAACTGCTTAACTCTTATTTATTTGGCCCCAGAATTTTTATAATTATTGCTATTATTATTTTTTGGAATCTCTAAGTTAGAAAAAACTAAATATCAGGTTTCCAGGCTTTTTCCATCAAGAATAATCTCCATCAGATTCAGTAGGATCTATTCTTGAATGTACATGCAGTCTTCCAAATCAATGAAACAATCACAGGGAATTGTAAGAACTGACCTACTGAATCAGACCAAGGCCCATTTTACTCCAAAAATGTGTTTCTCATACTGGCCAATCAGATATTTTGGGGTGATCAAAAGCAGGAAATGAGATATAACCCTTTCCTGCTGTTAATTCTATGCAACTGGAAGGATGCTACTCCCAACCCAAACTGACTACTGGCTCACAGTATTTGTCCTTTCCAACCCATCCATGTAAGTAGCTATCGACACATTCTGAATTCTGCAAGTTATTTGAGCACAGTGTCAAAAATGCCTTCTTTTCTTTATTCTAAAATCTTCACTGCTTTGTCCTAAATCTTTCACTGCTCCCACATGTTGAAATGAGATCTTCACTCCAATTCATTCCAACTTCTAGAACTCTTCTCTCGTTTGTGATGGACAGCTTAAACCCCATCAATGTACATGTGAAGTTAGCCTTGGTGGCCTCACTGTGCACTTATGGTTAAACTGAACCAACTTTGTTATTTGATTGGCATTTACACAGATTAGTTAGATCCACCTGGGGCTTTTAGCCATCATGTTGGGTTTTTACTACACTTAATACTGTTCGATATCAACGGCAGATTTGGCCAGCTCATTGTTTATATTGAGAGCCTCTAAAAAGCACCTGTCTCAATATCTTCTGGCATTCAGCTTTTTATTTTACTTCACTAAGAACATTGCCCCTTATTCCAATTTTTTTTTTTTACTTTCTTTTTTTAAACACTTCACAACCCATGAAAGGGTGCCTCCTTTTTATCCCATTTCTGCTTGGTTTATTCAAGAGCCTTTCAGGATGAATTTTATAAAGGGCTCTTTGAGAATAAAATTATGCAATATTGACAATGTCTCCACCCACGTGCTGCCTTTTGTCATGTTCAAAAACACATCTGGGAGATTCGTGAGGGAGGTTTTACCTTTTCAGAATCCGCACTGATTTTCCTTTAGAGCAAAGGAAAATCACATAAGCTGTAAGTTAAAGGATTTTTCCCCCTCTTTTCAAAATGATTTCCAACAATTTATCTTGATCAGATGTGAGGTTGGATGACCTATAACGTTTTAGATTTCTCTTGGGCTCATTGTAAAAAACTGGTATCAGTTTTGTTGCATATCACATTGGCTCTTTGGAACTGAGCCTGTTTTCAGAGATTTAACTTCTTTTCTGTTAAGGTTAGAAATGGCAAATATGGGTTTGCTGAGAGCTCCCAGATGAGTCCAATGGTGGGATTCAGCCAGTTTGCACCACTTCGGGAGAACCAGTTGTTAACTTTCTGAGCAGTTTGGCAAACTGGTTGTTGAAATAAATCATTAAGGAAGAGAACCAGTTGTTAAATTACTTGAATCCCACCACTGAACAAGTCCTATCAGGAGCTGAAGTTCTGCTGGTGTGTAGTTCCTCAAGATGTCCTATAACATCTTCTCTGCTTATCTAAAGTTACCTATTTCATTTTCTTTCCTGAGGGAGTCAGCATAAGCTTGCTTATCTGTCCTCTATCTTCTATAGTAAAGGCAAATGCAAAGGATTCATTCAGTTACTCTGCAGTTTTCATACAATCATCGAATGTCTCTTTTATTCTGTGACCCTCCTAAGATGCTCCTTCAATATGACTCTGTTTAACTTTTTAACAATTGAACCCCCGACCTGGTTTGCAAGTTGCAGGGTACAAAAATGTACTTGTTTGGTTTTGACTTAGTCTTGGTGCAAATCCAGTCAAGGTGGGTTATTCAATAAACCATACCTTAGCATGAAGGTTGAACTTGGACAGAGTGTTGCGTAGCAGAGAACTTTTTTTAAAAAAAATAGACACTGTTTTGAAAATGCCAAGTCAGTATTTGCATTCTTCACTGCCAAAAAATGGGGGAGGGGGGAGAAGTGGGGGGGGGGAAGGGAGGCGGAAATGAATAAGTCGGAAAAAAATGGAAGTGAAGCATTTGCCATAATGAAAAATAAAAAAGAATGCCAACATGTGGAAATACTTGGAAAAGCATAGAAAAGCATTTACTTTATATCAGGGGTGTCAAACTCAAGGCCCGCAGGCAGTATCTGGCCTACAGGGTGCTTAGATCTGGCCCATGGGGCTGCCCTAGAAACAGTGAAGGACCAGCTGTGGTGCCTCTGCCAGCAAAAATGGGCTCCCAATCCAAAACAGAGCTCCATTTTCACTGGCAGAGGGTTGCAGGAAGCCGTCACAGCTGAAAACGGAGGTTGGGAGCCCGTTCTCGCTGGCAGAGCATTCGGGCCACCATAGGCGCCCCTGACATGAGTGATGTCAAGCTGGCCACGCCCACCCTAGCCACATCCACTCCGGCCCTCGATGTGGTCCTCAATGAAATCGAATTTGACACCCTGCTTTATATGATGAAGGAATGCAGAAGCAGAAACAAATAGGTATTCTGGGCCTATTTGCGGAGTTTTTTCTGCTTTGATATGAGGAGAGCTCATCTTTTATTAACAAGTTTAATCATACCTCTTGTTATAATGCAAGACAAGGTGGGCAGGCAAATGAACTGAAAGGTTGAAGATAATTAAAGGGCGGTAGCTCCATGGAAACACTTCAGGTATTATGTATCTCTATAAAATCCATGTCATGGTATGTGAGGAGAGGAAGGGATCCCTAACATTTTAAAAAAGAAATTCTGCATTACTTTGATTTTAAAAGCAGTCATCTTTGCCTATTAAGGATTTGCTTGTTTACATTTAGAAACCATTCTGTTGAGTCTGTCCAGCAAAGCAGTTAATCTTTTTTGTGCTACTTAAGATTTGTGATGATGTCAATCAATCTTCTCCACCTTCCAAATGTTCTGGAATTACAGCATGGAGAATGTCTAACCAATATGGCCAACGGTTTTGAGCAAGATGAGTGGATGTGATGACCAGATCATCCCAAGAGGAAATTATTTAGACTTCAGTTTATGAACTTATGGGAAAAAAAGCAGTCAACATTTTTATGCCTGTATTTCTTCCAGTGATGCTATTTGACATGGGAATGATGACCATAGCATTATCCACCAAATGAGAACTTTGGCCAACGAGAATCCCCAGTAAAAGAAATATACATTTCTCATATGTCAAAATGGGAAGAAAACAATAGTAAATTATTATATAACCCTTGGAAGAAGTGGTAGCTATTAATTTAGTGTGAGGAATGTTTGCTGGCATAATCCTACAGCCATTTTTTACTTTCCTATATTAATCAAAATACAGTAACAGGACATAATGCCCCTCAAAGAGAAAGACTGTGTTGAATTATTTGCATGGGTATCATCTAAATGTTTTATTTTCAATTTACACTTGCCTGGGAGGGGGAATATTACCATAATTGGGCTAGCAGTTTGTAGGAAGGTATGATTTAGCCTTTCCCCTACGATCCCATGGAAAATACCATTCTCCAGGATGTATGTTGCAGTTACTTAGCTTAATTTCTTCTACTGATGTTCATGGATGCTTTCTTCCACACCCATACACCACATCTGCACCCACACACCACATCTGCATGCAGATATGCCCTTCAACAAATTGGAGAGGGATGAGGTTTCTTTGCCTGTGTAACACAATTCCAGTGAAAATTACTGCGCTGGACTATTAAAAAAAACCAACAAACTAACCACACAAGTAAACTATATAGTTTTTGTCTTTTCATTATTTAGTAGGTATCTCTTTCACAGAGGAGAATAAGTGAATGATCCAAAGAGTTCTAGAAATATCATTTTTCTATTCCATGAGAAGGATAGATAGACTTTATAACATTATAATTTTACACTTATTATAAGGAAGTATTGCAGAACCTTTTACCTTTTATTATAACTAGGCGCTCAAAAGCCATCTATTGAGGAACTATTGAGTTGGGTTGGATAATCAGTGACTAAGACAACCTTAATTCTGTGATTCTTTGATTCCATGAAATTCTCCTGCTCATTGGTGGGCAAAAATATCATCTGGATGGTTTTTCTCCAAAATTCCTCAAGATCAGGACTCATCTCCACAGGTGTCAATAGCTCTGCTTACAAAGATATTTAGTGGGAAAAGTTGCCTCATGTGGAAAACAGGAAGGCTAAAGAAGCTGGAAAGATGATTGGATAATGAAAAAGAGGATCTTTCCACACAAATCTTGTTTTATTTCAATTAAATAGCTGAAGAACACCATGAATTGTTCCACAATGCTCTTCTCCTTTAGAAGGCATCTCAAAAGCAAATTCTCTTCCATCAAATTGAGTGAGATCTGATAGTTAAAAAAATACAGGGTATTTGCCTGACACTACCTCAAAAATTCACAATAGTTTGCTAAATAAATGAGGCTGACAGTTCACAACTTGGGGGTTTTATGCTTACCAATGGCATAAGTGAAAATTTGAACTCAAATATCCTCTATGTAATCTAATATACCAACCACTGCACTATGCTGGTTTCTTCCTAGAAATCCAAAATACAGTAGATTACTGAAATGTTCCCTTTCAACTGGCTACTGCTATTTCTTTAGGGAATTCTTTTAAAAATAAGACTCAAACAGCTGTTGCTTATATAGTAGCTGCTTGGTTATTCCTCATTTCTGGATGGAAGTTAAGAAGCAATTTAAGGAAGAATGGAGAAAATGCCAGTTAACCAATTAGCCCTGAATGCATAGCTACTAGTTGGTTGCTCCTAGTCTAAGGAACGTTGTGCTCAGCAGTAGCACCTCTCTTTATGATAAAAGATAGGAATTATCATTTCCCTGCTGTTTCCCAGGAACTGACTATCAAGTTAATCTCATTTACACAGGATCCAAGCAAGCTATTAAAAGGATGATGATCTCAGGGCAAGTTTTCCAAGCATCTCTGGGATTAACACCATAACCTGGATATTTAAGAACAGAAATTTCCTATTTTATTTTCATGCTTATTTGGAGCATCCAAGCTCATGTTCTTATCCTTGGTGGTCATTCCTAACCATTTGTGATCTTCAACTTCCTGTGTCTTTGCGGTTAAAAAGCAGCAGCCAGGCTGAATATTGAGCACACCAAACCACACATTGTTTGGGTTTTGTGGTGAAATACCTGGACATCAAAATAAAACTCTGCAGACACTCTTGCATTTTGCAGCCTGGATTTTAAAGACTGTCATGCAGATGCAGATGCATATAAGAGACAGGGCTTGGATCACGATGATGTCCCCACCCTCTTGCCTTTTTTCACCTCTTTCTCCATAAATGCTACTGCCTCTAGTTAATATGCCACTTGAAAAAAAAATGCCTAGATACCTCAATGTTGCTGCTACTGGGATTTTTCACAAAGAGTGGGGACATCTTTGTTCTCTCCATTACAGCTCCGTTGTTCTATTAGGAAGAATCACATTTGGGAAACTTGATTGTAAAATCTCAATATTTTTAACGAGTTCAGGTTGTGCCTGCAGTTATTTTAAAATAGGCTTGTTGAAGAAATCCACCACAGATTTCACTTGCAGACAATTGGCACAGTTTGCAGAAAAAAGCTCTGAGTCTGAAGCATGGGCAAAATTGAACAGGGCCAACTGCTCATCCATCTTCACGCAAACATTGATAACAGCTATAACAACAACAGAAGAAACAAAAATACTAAAAGCAGATTAACCAACAATCTAGCCGAATGATCACATATAAACTGGGATGAATGATTAAACTGGGCTTGAGCAAAGAGTTAAACCAAATTCATAAAAAAAACCCTGTACATTTATGAAAGAAATGAGTCTAAATTTGGTAAGCTTCAATTATTGGGAACAATTCTTTTTAAAAACAAAATTACATATATAAATATACACACATACATTTTAATATATATACTGTGTTTCCCCGAAAATAAGACCCTGTCTTATATTTTTTTGAACCCCGAAATAAGTGCTTGGCCTTATTTTCGGGGAGGTCTTATTATTTTGGGGCATGTGGAACAAGATGGGGCTCCTCTTGCCGTCTTACCTGATTTCCAGCTCTGAGTTTAAATATTTTCGGGGAGGGCTTACTTTCGAGGGAGGCTTATTTTAGCACATGCGCTAAAAAGCCCGATTAGGTTTATTATCAGGGGATGTCTTATTTTCGGGGAAACAGGGTATATATTTTTGCATTTTAAAAAGTAAATGTTAGGGAGAGTTGCATTTAGAACTTTCTGTATAAAAGAATATTGAGAATGTTAAGGGGTATAGATTTTCAAAGGGGTTGGGGCAGGGGTGAAAAGCTACCGGTTCAAACAAACTGGTATTTCCGACTATCAACTGTTTAATCATCTTAGTTGCTCTTCTCGGAACTTTTCCCAAAATCGCGACATCTTTTTTGTAATGTGGTGACCAAAAAAAGCTTTGATTGCCTTCTGCTTGTAACAGATACTGCAGTCTTTATTTGTGGGTTTTACATATTGTCTTAAGGTTGGAATGCCTTGTTACATAGCTGAGGAATACCGTATTTCCAAATCCTACCTCCCACTGGAGGCAAGGGGGCATCGAGGGGAATGATCTGCAAGGAATAAGATTTCCCCATACATTATTTTAGCTGGTCCCTTCATCCTGGCTATCAGTTCTACATCTGCTAGGCACTACAAATGCAGGCCATTGCATTCTAGCTTCCTTGAACTTGCCAAGGACAGAATCCTTTAAACATTCTGTTTGGAGGGTGGTTGAGGTTAAGGCTGGGACTAAGGCCAAAATCAGTATTTGAGTGGCATCCTGGGGATTGCTTTCTAAACGGCAAATGAGGCTGTAAAAGAATCATTTTCTTCATTTACAGATTATTCCCCCCTATGGTAAGAAAAGAAAAGAGTGAAAACTGGGTTAGAAAACACGGAAGGTGTCATGTAAAGTTCTCTAAATGAGGCAGGGCAATTGCACAATAAAAGCCTCATCTGCCAAATATCCAGAAACAGAGCCAAAGAAAAACTCCGGTTTTGAATAAAGCCAATTATTGCTAAAGCATTACAAGTCTCTTTTCCAAAGGAAGCAAAGCCTAAGTATCCCACCTCCTGTTTATTTTTATAGTGGGAGTGAAGGTTTCGAAAAGCCATTATCTGGACTCTGTCCTAGAATAAGATTCAATATTTTTTCCCCCATTTCCCCCTGAAATGGAGAAGGCTCTGTTAAATTAACAAACATCTGGCATTGTTAGTCAGGACCTGCAAAATATCTACAAGGAAAAAGAAAAAAAACCTCCAGCACTTCAATAAAATGAACAGCTGGTCTCAGCTCCCCACCACCCTCCGTCCTGTTTTTAACTAGAATTGACGGGATAAATTCGGAAGTTAAATGAGGATGGGAAAACGTTTCAAGTTATAGTTGCAAGAAATTTCTCAGCGTCAACTCATTGGCACTGTCAAAAAAAACAGTAGAGAGCAGTGTGGAGCCATGGTTGAAACAGAAGGACCAACAGAAGTCTTAAGTATGTGAAAGAAGGGAAGGGAAGAAGCAACTTCTGTGGTTGATGAATTGGTATCTCCTATTATGCCCAAATCTGTCTCCCTTGGTCTGCTGTGGTTCAATCTTTGCCAGCATGGCAATCTGTAATGAAGTTTTTCACTGTCCTCACCTTTCTTTCCTCTTAGACAGTTACAGAGACTTTTGCCTGAAGGCAATCTTTTGTTTTTTGAAGTCTACCTGGGAATGTAGCTTTAGATGCTCACACAGGCACCCTGAAGGATGCTGTCATTGCTGTGTGAGAAACAGGGCCCAGAGTGTTGCTGGCTAGATCCGTTGTCTCCTCAGCCTCTCTAAAGAGTGCCTCCTTTTTGTTGTTGTTTCGGTTGTTTTTAATTGGGTGTGTTTTCTTGTTCTCCCTTCTGTTTTGTTTTTAGAATTCTGTCACACTGTTAATCTCAGTTTGGTTGCACTTGAATATAATTAAAGTCAAGAATGAGCACCATTAAAACAAAACACTGTTGTGTGAGGGAACGCATCTGTTGGAGCAGCATTGCTTGTCACTAAATGTGTACTTGCTTTTGTTCTAATTAAAAAGAAAGGAAGAAGTGAGCCAGAAAGATGTCCGTAAATGACACAATCTGGTCCCGTCTGCGTTTCATCATGTTGTAAGGCGATACTGCCCTTCCTTGCTCTCCAAACAAACTCATTAGCTTTGGTTAATTTATTAGCTGTGAAATAATGCAAACTTTCAAATGGGGTCCCACTGATTTTGTAATGTCAGATATATCTACCAATTAGGCCAGATCTTTGATATGCGGAAGAGATCAGGAATCTTCAGGACATTTATTTCTGAGCTGAATGGCACAATCAGCTCTACAACATGGTACAATGGGCATTATTTCTTCAAACTGAAAAGGAGGCCATTGCGAGTTTGAATAATTTTTCACCAACTAACTCCAGGTAAGCAATTAGTGCAAAAGGAAGAAAACTTTCTCCCGACATTTTTCCCTCCCATGATATTTCAATTTCTTCCATTCACCATATTCTTCTGTACCGGGAGCAAATGTTCCCATCTGTTAAAAGGGACAACCCAACAAAAGCTATATTGAAAGGTTCTGCGGATAATGTAATTGAATTCCACAAGTAATATATTGCCATGTCCTTAGAATCCTATTTTCTGAAAACATCACATGTCTGATATTTTAATATTCTTGTGAGTTTTAGAAAGCTAGTGTCTGCTTCCACATATTCCTTCCTTTGTTGTATTCCTTTTCTGCTGCTAACTTTCCACAGGAAATTATATGTTGCCCAGCATCTTCTATTTTAGCTTCAAACACTCGATCACCCCGATTCTATATAATTGACAACCAATACATGAAAAACAGCAGAAACAGACACCCCGTCCCCCATGTTATCATTCTTTCCCAATTGCTCATGGGGTGAGGGGAAACAACAGCATCAAATGACAGAGACTACCAAGCAATCAAAACTCTCCCCCCCCCCTTTTAGCATGCATCACACACATTTTAAAAAGGGCAAGGTTGTGCTTGCCCCTGTAGTACCCCCTATTCTGATGATGTTGACCCCCCCCCAATTCCTTGAATATCCCCGCCAACATTTCTGAAGGGTGGAGGAGCAGAAGAGTCAATGGTGGGCATGGCTGATGTCTTTCAGGATGATTCACATCTCAGCCTTAGTTAGTAGAGCGTGGTCTGGATTCCCAGAAGGGAGGGAGGGCATTCCAGAGGAGCAAGAGTCCAACTCAATTTAGACAGTTTGTGTGGAAGAAAGAGGCTGAAGACGGCACCTCCCTAATAGTTCCCACAGTATATGTTTATGATGTAAGTTCAGGGGTGAAATCCAGCTGGTTCTGACAGGTTTTGGAGAACTGGTAGTAAAAATTTTGAGCAGTTCGGAGAACTGGTAGCGGAAATTTTGAGTAGTTTAGAGAACTGGCAGATACCACCTCCAGTTGGCCCCAGTGTGGGGCGGGAATGGGGATTTTGCAGCATCCTTCCCCTGCCACACTTACCACGCCATGGCCACCAAGACATACTATGCCCACCAAGACACGCCCACAGAACCGGTAGTAAACAAATTTCGATTTCGCCATGGTGTAAGTTGTCTGCTTTAGTTTGGCAAGATTTCTGTCTATAGGTGAGGAACAATAAAGGAAACTGCTTAGAATAGATTCTCAAGTGTCTTTCTTGTTTTTATAGCCTGACAATTTGCCACCTTACAGCCACCTCTGTAAAGCCAGCACTAGTTCCTTCTTTCCCCTGAGATCTGAGAATGAAAAAAAAACAAAAACTATCTTTTAAGACAAAGCCACTTCATTACTGGAAAAGGGTGACAATCTCTATCAGAAAGGTGAAACTCATTTGATGATATGTAAACATTTTTTCCCAATCAGCCCAGTCCATATAGGTTTAATTTTGGTTTACATCTTCTCTTTTACCCTATAGGAAGTGCCTCAGGCTTTGATGAAAGAGTCCTGTCCCCATTCATTTCCTATCTTTCTGAATTGCTTTCCCATTTCCTATCATCTGCACATAATCCTATTTTCTCCATTATTGTCTTAATACCAAGTATAGCACAAGATAATGGATAGGCACTGTAATAACAGTGTGGCCTGTAGGAGACCCTCCAGGGAAATATCTTTGATGCTGGTGGAATATTAATGTATTGCAGGTCCCTGATCTTCCTCTTTCACTTCATCTCCTGTTTTCTAAACTGCATAATGATTTTCATATACATGACAAAAGCAGCGAAGCGGGGGGTGGGGGTTGGGGGGAGAAGAGTTCACGAGGGGTCCTTGGTGCTCTCTGAGCTTGGCTGTTTTCTTGCAGATGTTTCATTACCCAAACCAAGTAACATCATCAGTGCTGGCCTTTAGCACTGATAGCACTAACACTGATGATGTTACCTAGTTTGGTTAGTAAACGTTTGCATGAAAACAACCAAACTCAGAGAGCACCAAGGGACCTCTCTTTTCAACCCTGAGCTACAAATATTTTCCTTTCTTGGAAGAGTTCATGGATGAGCCACAGAACCTTTGCTATGCAGTTGTTTCACTTACTTTCTGACCATCATCAACTTTATGTGGATAATTTCCAATTTTCTCTGGACAGAAGCAGAGATGAGGCCTATAACCTTTATACCATGTTCCTTTAATCCAAATGGCCAACCAGACCCAGCATGGTAAGGAATTAAAATGTAATTCTTCAATAATGCAACTGTTGAGAGAACAACTTCTGGTAGATTAAAAACAAAGTACTTGATATCACTTAGCTGTTGGATATTTACGTCTGTAGATGTATGCATTTGTTTGTGTATTTTGTGGTCCTGAGATGCTTAATTGTCAACAGCACATAAATGGGACAAAAAAAAAAATCAGAGCGGTGGACACCATGCAGAGTACATTGTAATTATAATCTAGTACATATATTCTCATTGTTAGAATAAGAATGGAAATTATACAGCAAAAGCCGTCTTTACTGTTCAATAGAATAGCACTAAGGGTATTAGTGCTATTTCATTGAATTTGATTTCCTGCCTCTTTCTTCTTAAAAAAAAAAGGAAGGAAGGAAGGAAGGAAGGAAGGGGGTAATTCAAAATTTACTTCCTGAAAATTTGCCCTTTAGGCAATACAATCTTTCTTTCATTAGAGTTTCCTCTTCCACAGAATGTCCTTTGCTGATTATTCGCTCCTGTCACTTATGCACCTAAAAAGAACACACGGAAGGGTTATATATCTCTGATAGCCTCCTGTTTGCCCAAAGTTGTACTGAGCTGAAATAGTATATTTATAAATTTGGGGCCATTTGTCCCATATACCATTCCTTCTTTTGCAGGATGAAGCCTGCTGAATGTTGCAGAGAAAGATCACAAATTTCTATTGCCAAGATTACACCTGTCTACTAATATCCAGCCCACATATTGTTCCACTGGTTCAGCTACAACAGCTGATGGGGCAACAAGATGGATTGAACATCTCCATTTTCCTTTCTGAAGAATGAGAAATGAGTACACTCACTTAATCTTCCAATAGAAAGAGAGAACTTCTTTCTATTGTATATGCTGTCTGGAGTCACAAGCATTAATTAGTCCCGGGTCAGTGTTTGAATGCAGATATTTTCTTTTCTTGGGAGTCAGATTTGACTCTGGCTGATTCCATGGAGAAGACCATGTGGTGTTCTAGGCCACATTTGTGGAAATGCTTTGACATTGTTTTTTTCCTAGACTGATAAAGGGTAACTCAACCCAAAATCACCCAGCTGGCTTCTATGTCTAGAGTGAGATATATTTCCTCATTTTTCTTAGTCCAGGACCTTAAACACTGGACCAGACTAGCTCTGACTGTAGATATATATATCCTCATATGTAAGCTATCCTCTTTCCTTTGCATCTTACATTTGTCCTTTTCATGGGGTGCATTTGGCAGGTATTAGGAAGAGATGAATGCAGGTCTTCAGCAAGAAACAGTAGGGGTGTGATTGAGTTGGGGCTTAAATCTTTTTCTCCATCTTAGCAAACAGTGATTTGGGTGAGGTGTGAAAAGACAACAGCATACAGAAACTGCAGCTCTTGATCACCAAGAGTTCCACAAGTAGATGACTGACTGGATATATTATCTGGAATATCACTGCTGTCTTGGTCTGCAGGACGTGAATAACAAAAACAAGGATTGAGACCTTCTGGGTGTAGCTAAGTTGAGATGATCTCGAGGGAAATAGGCAGGACTGTTATACTGAATAAGCAAAGAGGACTGAAATGTACCCTAAATCCTTGGAAGGAAGATAGCATTTGAAAGAGACTCAGGCAGACTCCTCTTGGAGTAGCATTAAAGTGGAAAATTAGCAGTAGTTCTGGCTCTGTTGAAATGAAAGCACTCATCTCTTCATATTGTTACTAATAGGTCCTTCATATTGAGACAACTATTATTATTATTAGCTTATGGCATTGTTACAATAGCCAAGAGACCACAAAGGTATTGCAGAGTAATAGTTGCCAAGGTACCAATGCTGTTATAGGACATGCTTGTGCTCTTCCCAAGGGGCACCACAGGAGGGTGAGCTGGCTTTGCACTGGGGAGAAAGATGAGAGGCTCTTCCTGTAGTGTCAGCCAAGGCCCCCTCCCTCCCCAGAGCTGCCTCATAAATGGACACCACAACTGGAAAGGTTCAGAGCCATCAGGAATCTGACTGTCTACACAGAGCACAAACTCACCTCCCCACCAAAATGGGTACTTATCTATCTACTCCATGGGTATCAAACTCATCCTGTCATGTTGCCATCACGTGATGTTTCATGATATTTCCCCATTCGCGGAGTGGGGTAGTTATGGCCTGTGTGTGACTCATCCGGCCTGCAGGCTGCCACTTTGACACCCCTGATCTACTTGCATAGAGCATGCTTTTGAATTGTTAGGTGGACAGAAGCTGAGGTGAGTGACAGGAGCTCACTCTGCCATGCAGTGCTTGGACTCCAACTGCCAAAGCTGAAACTATCTCCAGCATCATTAAGCCACTGAGCCACCGTGCCTCTATACTAAGACAACTCTGTGAGATTTATGCTGTTCTTAAGTGAGTCATACAGAATTTTTGTATGTATTTCCACTATATAATACAAACAAAGCACTCTAAACACATGCAAAAGTGAATCATTATTTGCAATGTTGGGTACTTTATTGCTTAGGTACAAATGTGGATGAAGGTTTCCATCTACATTTTGTTCATGCATGTAGCATGTAACAGTGCAACACAATTGGGGAAAATCTTGGCATGATACACAAGCAGACAATGAAATGGTTAGTACAGTTCTATCACTTAACCACAGCTGTTATATTGCCTAGATCAGTGTTTCTCAACAATTTTAAGATGTGTGGATTTCAACTCCTGGAATTCCCCAGCCAGAAAAGAGCCCTGTCCCCTTTTTATTTTTAACTAGGTATCAAAGCTTGTAACTGTAATTCAGAGAATCAGTATAACTGAATGGGAGCTGGAAATGCATGAAAGAATAATAGTAGTGAGCAGGAAAAAAACCCACCTTAGGATGGTACTAAATTAAGAAGCTGGACAAGGAAGGAAAAGCAAAATTTTGCTTTGTGTGGTTTTGTTTGGAATCTTGACAGCTGGTGAAAAATCTAGAGGCCAAAATATATGCAAAAGCTTTATTAATGGGGATCACCATTCATCCTTCTTAATATGGAAGGCTGCTTAATAATCTCACCATCAACCTAGGCTCCTAACAATACGCCCTTGCGTATTAGCATGAATTATGTGTTCACAGGATGGTGGTAGCAATGTCATGCTGTGGTTGGTCTAGTGCTGCTGCCTGAACTACACTACACCCGGTCTATTAAAAACAACCCTGCTATTGACGATCAATCATTACAGATAATATCTGCAGAGAGATTATTTCAAATGAAAACAACTGGCATGTTCTCTCTCTCTCTCTCTCTCTCCTTCCCTCCCTCCCTCCCTCCCTCTCTCCTTTTAGTACTGAGGCAAGCAGCAGAGAGGAAAGGAAACAAAACGAAAGGCGTCCAGCTTAAATAGCAATAAAAAGAATGCTGAGTATAAATGGAAATGTCAGCCTTGCAGAATAGCAGAGGCCAGGGAGAATTAAGAGAAAGAACCAGGAGAGTAAAATCACCATCAGAGAGGAGAAACAATTCTGTCCTCGAACAGAACTGGGCACCATCTCCCTCCTTCAGGGTCTGGTGGACTTTAGCATCTGGGGCCCTGGAGTAGCTGAGAATATCTGCTAGAAAGCAAGAGGGTAAAAAGCCGATGATGAATAAAGAAAAGAAAAGAAAAGAAAAGAGAGAGGAGAGAGGAGAGGAGAGAGAAGAGAGAAGAGAGAGGGGAGGGGAGGGGAGGGGAGGGGAGGGGAGGAGAGGAAAGGAAAGGAAAGGAAAGGAAAGGAAAGGAAAGGAAAGGAAAGGAAAGGAAAGGAAAGGAAAGGAAAGGAAAGGAAAGGAAAGGAAAGGAAAGGAAA
>WNWU01000004.1:46818129-46892964 GCA_012654045.1 Ptyas mucosa | reverse complement strand
CTCTCTCTCTCTCTCTCTCTCTCTCTCTCTCTCTCTCTCTCTCTCCCACTCCCACTCTCACTCTTACTCTCACTTCCCCTCCCCCAAGTGAAAAGAAATACAGGAAAAATGGAAAAAGAAAGGGTTCAGGAAAGAAAGTGCAAGAAAGAAAGGGGGAGAGAGAGAAATAAACATAAGGTATATGGTACAGATATAAGTAAAGAAATACACTAAAATCTTACTCAAAGATCAATATCTGTGTTATTTCCATAATCCCATATAATTGTAATAATCAACCCCCCAAATCAAGTTTTCATTTCTTTCAGTTTCTCACAAAAGTCCAAAATTGGTTTCCAAGCATGGGGAGAAAAAAAAAACATTTTGTCAATGTGGTTTCTTTCATCAAGGCTGTCAATTTCATCATTTCTGCCAGTTTCATCAGCTTCACCATCTGTTTTTCCACTGTAGGTATTTGTAAATCCTGCCACAGCATTGTGCAAACCATGTTAGGGAAGCTGAACAGACTGTTCCAATGCCTGGGCCGTATAGCTGCCATTTTGGAGAAGCCACGATTCCTTGTGGCAACTCAGAAAATGGTATCCCCTTCAGGGACGCAGCCAGAAGGTACAGAGATGCTGGGGAATAGAATGGCCTGCCCTACTTCCCCAACGTGAGGTTCATATCTTCAAAAGATAAATGTATGATGAGTTTTGTGGGGTACGGAGTTGAGGGTGGACCTGGCAGGGTGGGAAGCAGGCTCAATGCTTAACCCAAAGGTGCTTTTTTCAGGAGGCAATTGGACTTTCTTGTTTTCTTTGAAGATGTCTCGCTTCTTGAAGAAGCTTCTTGCATGAGAAGTGAAACATCTTCAAAGAAAACAAGAAAGTCCAGCTGACTCTTGAAAAAAGCACCTTTGGGACAACCATGACCTGGATGACTGAGAATCTCCATAGACATTTGCGTTTAATGCTTAAATTTTTATTTATTATTTATTAATTATATT
Organism: Ptyas mucosa; assembly: GCA_012654045.1. Lineage (NCBI taxonomy): Eukaryota > Metazoa > Chordata > Lepidosauria > Squamata > Colubridae > Ptyas > Ptyas mucosa. The sequence goes on along the minus strand of WNWU01000004.1, from coordinate 46,891,982 downwards.
TCTATACTGCCTTTCTCCCGTAGGACTCAAGGCAGTGTACAACCAAGAGGAATATAGACATACAAACGTCATAAAATTGCTAATCAAAATTATTACTTAGTTTGGACAATTAAATAAAACCCAGAGTTAGATAACATTTTAAAAGATCATTCACATGTTCATATGTTTAGCCCCACCTGTTGGAACAACAGGGTCTTGAGGGCATGGCGGAAAGCATGGAGATCAGGGATATTCCGTATCTCCGGGGGCAGTTCATTCCAAAGGGTTGGAGCCCTCACAGAGAAGGCCCTCCCCCTGGGAATCGCCAGTCGGCATGGTTTGACTGACGGTACCCTGAGTAGTCCCTCCCTGTGAGAAAGAACTGGTCGGTGGGAGGCTATTGGTGGCAAAAGACGGTCTCGTAGGTACATCAGTCATCAATATTGAATATTGTCTGAATATTGAATATTGTCTGAAATGAAAATAACAAAATATGAAAATAACATTCAAGGTACAAAAAAAAAATCCATTTTAATCACATAAATTCTTCCCAACAATGACAAATGCATTTTCTTCATCTCTCATACAGAGAGATATTAAATTATGGAACTTAGTTCCAGTTCATAATTTAACATAGTTATTTTAAACAACATATAATTCCTATTAGTGAAATTAAGCCTCAAATATTTAACCCTTTTCTCAATTTTAAAACCAGATTTCTTCATCAAAACATCTTGATCTTGTGCAGTCATATTTTTAATCAACATCTTTGTTTTCTGGTTATTAATCTTAAACCTAACATGCCAAAATAATATTTTTTTCATCAAAAGTTCAATCCCTTTCAGGGGGTTCCTGCAAAATGAAAACCAAATCATCAGCAAATGCTCTCAATTTAAAGCTTCTATTTTTAATTTTTAGGCCCATTATCTTCTCATCTTGTCTAATGTCTCTTTTCAAAACTTCAAGGACCAAAATAAACAACAGGAGACAAAGGATAAACTTGTCTTGTCCCACTCTGGATATTACATGGTTTAGTCAAATTACCATTAACTATGATTTGAACCTTTTATGATGCATTTATCGGCTTGATTCCATCGAAGAAAACTCTCTCAAAAGTCCATGTCTTTCAGCACTTTTAAAAAGAAGGACCAGTTCAAATAGTGAAAACCTTTCTTGGATTCTAAAAAAATAATGTGGACTAAATGACTAAAGAGAATCTCTCTTTAGTTACAGAGATGAATAAATCCAAAGTGATTAAGAAATGAGAAGGTTGGTTCAAGTGTCCATAAAATTGTGAATTTGATAAGAATCCCTGCCCCCCCCCTTCTGCTCAATTTACAAGCCAACCAAGGAAACCCACAAGGTTCAAGTGGGTTAATTTAGGTTTCCTCTTTCAATCTGGAGGAAGAAGACACCCCCCCCCCACCCCATGTAGGGAGCAAAAGAAGCTTGTTGTTTTCTCTGAAAGTATGGCACTATCTAAGCCACCATTTTCCTCACAAGAAGTCCAAGTGTTCATTCTTTCATGGAAACCAATGGGAGTAGAACAGCTCCTCTTCTAGCCTCCTAGCTGAATACCTGGCGGTACAGGGAATCAGAAAACAATAACAGCATGTATTTTATCCTTGCTACCTAGTTCACATCTTCACACATTCATATGGGTGACTGAACTGCATTTAACAGTTGTATCTTAAAGCACTGGATAATCTGGGGATGACCAGTGTCTTAATTACTTGAACAATTGTCTCAACATGACAATTGAGGTGTGGTCAGTATGCTATATCATGTTAACTCTGAATTAAAACTGCTATCATCTTTTGTTTTGTTTTTATTTTATACCTTACTTTGTCTTCCAACGAACAGAAACTATAGTGATTGCTTGATAGATGGTAATTGCCCAATGCCAAGCTAACTGAAAATGAAAAATAAATAAATAAATAAACCTTTTCACTGCCTAAACCTTACACAGAATCAGTCATATAGATTTTTTTTCTCTCATTTAGAGATTTAGGGTGGAGAAAAATATTTTTTGAGGAACGAGGGACAATCTCAAACACATTATCACTAACATGCTAGATATATGCTCATGTTGTGCTACATATCTGACACTCAGCGATGTGTTTTATAAAAGATTCCTTGCTCTTCCTGCCCTACCGCAAAAACCATCATAATGAAGATTAGGTTAGTCCAGGTTGGATATTCATATTAGCTCTTAGAGGTGAAGGAATAAAAATTAATCCATCTTCATTTTTAGACAAATAATTTTAAATTAGAAGAGAGCCCAGTTTGAAGGCTAAATCCACATTTTTTTAGGTTGTTATAATCAATCCCACTAAAATATGTTCATTAGGAGAAAATTCACAATAATTTATATCACAAATTTATATCACAAATAATTTATATCACAAATTAGGGATCCATTTTATGTGGAAACATAACTTGCAAAAAGTGGGCAAGATTTGTGGGAAAAGAATTTCATGAAGTCTTTATGAAGTCTATATACCTATATGAGAAGTAATACAGTATTACAGAAATACAGATGACATCATACAGGTGTTTTAAGATACAAGCATTAAATGTGCTTCAGTAACCCATTTGAATGTGTGACACGGTTGCCGAATTGGGTCAGAAACATTTGTTTTGATGAAAATGAAAACTCTAGGAAAAATGAAATTGACAGAATAATCATTCATTACACCGGTCTTATTGGTACCCGAAGAATAAACTACAATCAAAACAACAAAATGGTTGATTAAGTTGGAACGAAGGGTCAGGACAATATCCTGAAATTATGATTATATGCTACATTCCCACTCGCTCTTCCTATCCCCAGACACATTTTGCCTATAATCTTGTACTGAACTTGTGTGGAAAATCCATCCTTTTAACACTGGCAACGCAGGTACAAAAGGTTAATGTGTGTTAAGAGATAATCGATCTACATTAAGTGATATTGAGCCTGCACCCCTATTGAACGGGAGACATGATAGAAGCGCAAGTTAACTTGAGAAAGAAAGATGAATCACTCTCAAAGTTTCTAGATTCTCCTGCTGTGAGATCCTATGGATGTACCTCAGTTTTTAGGGATATTGCAATGATAAGAGAGACAGAGAACTGTGATATGGAATTGATATCTAATCTATAAGGCGCAATCAGGATTCTATTGGCTACATGTTGGAATAGAAGCAAGGTTGAGGAAGAGTGGTCAAATATTTAAGAGAGGAACTGCTGCTACAAACACTATAGAGAGTTTTTTTTTTTAAAAAAATCACTTTTGTATGTGCAAACACACACACACACACACACACTTTTCTTTTTTTGGAATGCATGTAGGAAGACACACATTCTCATTGATACAAATCAGCATCTTTGTGGTAAGACCATGATTCTAGAAGGTCCCCCAGTGAAAACGCACCAGGGAAATCCTTCGAAAGCCAAAAGTACTTTTATTTTAGAAAGCATTTAAAAGTACAATATCTATATTTATTGCACTAATTTTAACGTCTTAACAATTTATCTTTGTTATGTTTTCATTTTTTAAAAATGCCCTGCATTGTATTTTATTTCTCCGCCGTTGTTTTCCAAAATTAGCTACATTAAAATAATGCTGAATACGGCTTTAAAACACTGGAACACGCTATCCAAATTTGTTATTAAGATTATACATTCTTTGTTACTGCTTTTAGAAATTGCTTGCTCATTATACTTGTATGTTTTATTGATTATATGATATGGTTTTATGCTTATGCTGACTGCGGCCCTGGGGACTGTTAGCAGATGAGTGAGATTTACAATTGGTTGCCATTAAATGGGCGACTGTAATATAAATGGGGGGGGGGGGGAGATGGAAAACATGCTGAGAGAACTGAAGGCTGTCAGAGTTCCTGGACATCCACAAGATAAATTGGGATTTAAGAAGTCTGAGCAGAATAAGCCCATGGAACTAGAAAGGAATTGTAATAGAGAAAATCTACCTTGCCTTACTCCAGCTGTAGAAAGTTGAACAGTCCAAAGAGATGATAAACAAAGGTTTAGAGCTCTACTTCCAAATGGGACTGCAGTAGGTTCAGCGATGATATTGAGGTGTGACCAAATACAACAGAGAAAGAGGCAGCTTGGTTCTACAGGTGATCCTTGCTTAATGACTGGTCATTTACCAGACTTTTGAAGTTATGATGGACCACTTCAGAGCTACTTACAATTCATCTCTGTGGTTTTGACAACTGCAACCCGATCCCCACAATTATCTAATTACATTTTAAGCACTTGGTAACCGACTTGCATTTATGGATGTTTGCAAGGTCCCAAGGTCATGTGTCTGTGACTTTTGGTGGTTTTTTGCTGGTTTCCGGCATTTATTTCTGGTTTTCGGCAAATAAAAACCCCTCACCCACTGAAGAAAATGGGTTTGCTGAATGCCTGCCGCATTCACTGTTGCAAGAAAGGTCATAAAATTGCAGTCAGGTACTGACCCACTTAATGATTACCACAGCTTATGATCCTAATGCTGGGCTCAGTTACGGTTGTAACTCGAGAACTACTGTATTGCAGTCTCACTTTTCCTTCACACAATATCTGAGGCAGCATCTGCCATGTCAGAAATGGTATTGGTTTTCTGCCTTGGGTTACAAAGATGCAGACTGTGTGATTGTTAGAAAGATGCCTGGGGTCAAGATGAAATAAAGGCACCAAACCCAGCACACCAGAAGGAGTTGGGAGCCTTCTAACCAACAACCCTGCACTGTTTTTAGAGGTGGAGGGGCAGTTTTGTTTCTTTAGTCAAATCTATTTCATCCAGTTTATAAAGACACCAACTCAAGTTATTTTGGAGGGCTTACAATAAAAGCAGCCCATGAATTCCCTCCAATAAAGCAGCAAGATCAGATAAAAGTAACAAAATCACAAAAGCAGCCAGGCCTAATAATAAACATCCTTGGGACCAGGAGATCCTTGGGACCAGGAGAAACCTTGTTTACAGGAAGACAGGACTGGGGCAATACAAACTTCTGGTAGAATACCACCTCATTCTGTGATGGTGCCATAAGAAAGAAGGCAATGCAATCCCATCCAGAACAAAGATGGTAAAAATCCCATATACCAGAAGAATGAAGAAGCCACAGTCACTCTCTCTTGTTAGGGTTGAGTTTAAGCCTGTTCTTCCCCATCCAGATTTTCACAGTCTGCAGACAGATAAGACAAAATCTTGGTAGCATCACTTGGTCAGTCTTGGATGCACACTGATAATATTATACCCCGTATTGACAAATAACTTTAGTGATTTCATCTAGAGGTTAAATAGGAGAGATGAGAGGGTCAAGCCCTGAGGCAACCTGCAGATAAAAGGTTGAAGGTTCAGCTTCTCCCTTCTGCCAAAATTGATTGCTCTCCTTTCTCTTGGGCCACTTACAATCTCAACATCATGCTTTATACTCCTAATCTCCATAGCTCCTAATCTCTACCATGATTTGAGTATATCAAAAACTGCTGAAGGATCAAGAAGAACCACACTCATCCTGACTCCACTAGATATTATTCGAAAGTATGTTCAATGCCTTCTCTGAACCGTGCACCATAACCTCACTCAACTAAATATTCACCATTCCTTCAACCCATTCTCACATATACTATGCACTATGTATCACTTCCTTCCTCTCAAGAAATTTTAATGAATGAGGAAGGGCATGGATTTAATAAACAAATGGTTACGTTGATAGAACTCAGGATCTTGTCTACTTCCTCTGGAATTATAGAGTCAAAATCCTCTGAGATGACATGACCAAGTGAGGCCTCAGTCAATTCACTAGGATTTGCCTACAAAACTGAGGAGATATGAAATTATCAGATAAGTACTATTGGCCAGAAAGGACAATGCAGTTCACCTGAGGTTTTTTTTCCTGAATGCTAGAAACAAGGAATAAAAACCTTTCCTATAGACTTTTGGAAATGTTTCTCATCTAGAAATAGTCAGAAAAGTCACCGGTCAATCTATTTTATTTTCACTGTGAAATCAAAACTGATGGATGGAAAGCTTGATTGTCTGAAAGTAGTCAAAGTGAAACATTACTTTCATAATTACAGTATAAGTTTTTCAAAGTCACCTGATCAAATGTGAGGTTTTAGTGCTTTATGTATTTTCACAGTCTGTTATGGTACCTGGAGTACGCTTGTTTGCTCTTTTAAGTTAAGTGTCAAGAATATGACACAATATTATTTAAAGAATCACATTTGATTTTTCCTAACCCAGTGCTTCTCACCCTTGATAACTTTAAAATGTGTGGGCTTCAATTCCCAGAATTCCCCAGCCACTCAAATAACAGACAACAGAACTTCACTGAGCTTATTATTCTAGATAAGCAGGTCTAGAATTAACAACAACTGTGAATGGTTTTAAAAAGAATAGAAAGAGTTTGGACTAGTTTGTCTCTACCTCTGTGTAATAGTATAGAAAGTAGTGATGTCATGCAACCATCTGTCCATTCAAAATTATGCCAATAGGACATGTGCTGACATTCAAATAAGAGGATGAAAGATTTGATGATTAAAAATCCAAAATACTGTGTAATATTTGTCATAAAATATACTTCACTGGAACAATCCCTTTAAAAAAAAAGAGATAAATAGGAGAGATTCCTTACAGAGGACGTACTGGAAACAGACCCCCCCCCAAGGGATTTCATGAAGATTAAGTATATTTTACAAACTCTTTCAATACAAAGTTGCAGTGCGGTATTCCATTGTGACCAAGGCATTTCATTTAGCAGCGATATTTCTTTCCTGTGCTCAAAATATCTTCTCTTGTGTCTATGACTTTTCGTCCCTTTCAAAATTTCATGCTTCTGCCTTAATTTGCTGCCACCATTTATCAAGAGACACTGTTAAGTCTTCAAGAGTTGCCTGAAATGGGGAGAGCAACATTAGGCGTGAACTAAACTTTCTCATTCGAGAACTTTGGTTTAAAAGTTCAATGCATATGGCTGCAGGGGTGGAGAAAATTTAGGAAATGCTATTTTGTCAGGCAGCTAGAAGAAAAATCTCTGGAAAGAAATACATTTCTGGCATGACTCAATATTTGTGGTAGAAGTAGAATGACATGTACTTCTTGTTTAAAATAAATGAGTACAATTGTAGAAGACTTTCTGATTGCATCTTTTCCCCTTTGGAAGGAAATCAGACCCACCAGCATTCTTCTCCTTCAGAAAACCCTGGAGTACAGGTGCCTCTGGAAGAGGAGATCATCAATCATTAAAATAATTTTATGGAATTTTCCTTAAAAATAAATAAATTCCATAAATTTTGCAACAATCTGGTAGTTTTGTGATTGTTTTACCACAGCAATATAGTTTTTGTGATCAATGGATACCCAGTTTATTATTTATTTATTTACTTAGTAGCTTAATTGCTGCCCCATCCCAATAGCTTTTGGTAGCTTATCTAAAAATAGAAATATATTGCAACAAAACCTGGCAGCCCAAAGCATTAAAGGAACCTTGGAACTGTGCTAAAGAAGCTGAAAACAAAGTTCTTATGTATAGCCGGTCCCAGAGATGTATCCCAGAAAATAAATAAAAATAAAAGAAATAACAAGTGAATATTAACTGTAACTTAAAAGGAAAGGGATCCCAGCTACATCCATGGTATTCTGGTATTTAACTTGCTTAGTTTGTTTTTCAGCATGTAACATTTTAATGTCTGTACCTGTTTTAATGGTATTTGTAAGGCACACAGAGTTACTTGACAGTGCGATGGGTGGCATATACATTAAACATACATACATAGCATTTAAGATGAGGCAGAGAGAGGCAGGAGGCCCACCTCCATACATGATTCTAGCCTATTTAATAGTTGCCAATAGCATTTTCCAATATAACCTTGTAAGTGTGCTAGCAATAGCTTTATTAAAAATAAAAAAAGGACATTAGTGCTACAGTGGAACTATTATGTTCTACACAAATGTTCAGTGACATCTTGTAGCCCTGCTTATTTTTCTTTTCTTTAGAGGATGATATTAAATGAATGTAAGGGAAAATGTTACTGCACACTGCATGAATACAATTATTCTGTGACTAAACAATGTGACTTTATAAAATGTGCATAAGTGTTGGTAATAAACATGACAAAATATCGCTGCAGCTTGCTTGATTAAAGCATGCTTCTCTGCCAAGACAATATTTTCATTGTTTCTTTTGTACTCATCCTTCAGCTGTCATGTTGCGAGGCACTCTCACGCTTGTATTTCAGACCACATACAATTCTATTTTCTGGATGCCTCTCCTTCTAGATCAGGAGTGTCCAACCTTGTCAACTTTAAGACTCCTGGACTTCAACTCCCAGAATTCTGGGAGTTGAAGTCCACAGGTCTTAAAGCCACCAAGACTGACACCCCTATTCTAGATGATGATTAATCTTGCACCCCATCTTCTAATACATTACCAAGGTGGCATTTCAATGTCAAAACATAATACAACAATTAAAGAGATAAGATATATACAAAATAGCAACTATAACAACCTAGGTAAGAGCCACTAAAAAACTTAACAGATAAGATGAGAAAACAGATCATCTCGAACATGTAAACCCCAGAAGAGAGTCCTGACCTACTGCCATGAGGACATTAGGTAAATGCCAGATGAGCCTCTTCTTTGAGCAGGAACTTCAAGTCCAGGAAAACATCCATACTGATCCAACTGTACATCAGTTCTGACCAGAAAGTGATACTCCATTCAGCACTAAAAATGGAAAATCCATGGGCTAGGAGACCCAGAAACACATAGTCACTAAATCTTATCAACCTATTCCTCCTCAGCCAGACACTAACAACCATTAGTGTTTGGTCAGTCTGGGATTCAAAATATACAATGGTTATCATTAGCATAGTTAGAGATGGATAACCATGTATGTGAAACAGAAATGATAGAGATAGATAGATAGATAGATAGATAGATAGATAGATAGATAGATAGATGTTAGATAGATAGATGTTAGATAGATGATAGATAGATAGCTAAATCACAATAGATAGACAGATCGATCGATCGATCGATTGATAGATAGCTATCAGTACTAAAAATGAAAATCCATGGGACTAGGAGAACCAGAAACACACTAGTTAGCTAGCTAGATGATAGATAAATAGATGATAGATGATAGAGAGAAAGAGAGATAAATAGATAAGAGACAGAGACAGGGACAGACAGACGGACAGACAGACAGAGACAGACAGATGATATATACAGAAGAAGAACCAGAACCATTGCAGCATTACCATCCAGAGGTTGGTAATGAGTTATTTGAAGGAAAACAGTCTGAGATTAAATCCAAGCAAGGCAGAGGTGATATTGTTGTCAGTAGAAAATCTAGATGAGATAAGAGATAACTTTTATTGACTTTTTTTACTGTGAGTACACTGGCACACATTAAAAATGACATTCTGTTGCCTGCTGGCTTAAGAGTTGGGATTTGGTTTGCCTGGAATGACATTGTCTCTCAAAGATCATGATCTCAGGCTGGATGTACTTGTTGACCTTCTGCTTCTGATTTTCAGGTGATAGCAATAGCAACTAGTTTACAAGCCCACTCCTTTCTAGCACTGATGATGTTACCTAATTGGGTAATAAAATGCCTGCAAGAAAGCAACCAAGTTCAGAGAACACCAAAGAACCCGCAATTCAACCCTGGTCTACAAGTATCCATTTCTATCGATAACACGGTTTGATTATTAAGGCATCATATTGGAAAAGGGAGCCCAAGTCTTGCTCCTACCATATTCTTTCCCTATTTCTTTATCCTGGCAGCAGAAACAAGGCAGTTCTTTCAAACACATCGACCGTTTTGAAAAAGTCAACATGTTTTAATAGAAACATGACGCATGCTCAGAGGACAGAGTCATCCTAATGGATTGGTACAATGCATCAAACGATTATGGGCCAAAAGCAATGACCTAACGAGGGGCAGTTAGGGATTTGTTGATAGACTTCATTTAAGTCAAAAGCAACTGCAAAACCAGAAGACTGGTTTATATTTTGCCATTTTTTTCTCCTGTGTTTCACTGAGGCGTTAATGGCAAATCTTGATGATAAAACGATAGATAGGTAACTAAGAGGTAAACCAATTTTATGTATTTCATTTCATTTCATTTCCTAGATCAGAGTGCATAGCATCTGTGCGTTCCATTCCTTCCATTATCCACTGCTTACTTTATTGGTACTTTTTATAGTACATTTATCATTGTATTATGTGAATACTGTTGGAAGACCTGAAAGCTGAAAGCCAGGTTGGGACAGATCATACTGCAGGAAGTTTATCTTCGTAGTCACTAAGAATGGATACTCACTTGGTGGCACATTAACAGTCAGTTGTATTAATATTTTGAGATATTTTACTGAGATATCTTACATATTTAAAAACTATATGTTTGATGTGTCAAAGCTTCTAGCAATCTAACAGAAGCACCTCTCTTTCTCCCCCCACCCCCTTTGATGCCTTTCAGGTATGTTAGTTTTCAATTCCCCTAATTCTCAACTACCAGAGCTAACAGGCATGGCTTAAATCATGTTCCAGGTAAATCGATATATAACAATCCCCGGTGTGTGTTAACATTCACCACTGGGAAGCGCATTCGTGACCTTCATTAGTGAATACAGAGTTCTCCTAATTCTTAACCATGAGAAGCATTGTATTCGGTTCTTACATTCGGTTCCCCAGTTCAGTTGTAAGGATAGCTATAGTCAAGGGATATTTATCTTAAATGATGGGTAAATCTAACATGATGCAGTTGTTCTCTTTGGTTATTTTAAGAATTGGAAAGGAGCATCCTAGTGACCAGTTCTGAGATATATAACGAATAAAAGCCAAAGAGGTGATTAAGGAAAGATAAGGAGAAAAAAGGTTCGCCTTCTAGCGAACCTGCTAGTGTGCTAACAGTCACTATTTACAAAAAGTAGGTAATAGAGTCTACCATGTAGAACAGGAATATCTCATAGGATGACACTCAACTCCTTTTCCCTGACTTCTGCAGAAAAGGAGCATTTTAAACCACAGGCATTTAAACATGTGTTATATTTGATTGCATTCTGAAAGGGTACATTTCCCAAATACATGCCACATGCATTTTCAGAGCATGTGGATTATAAATTGGTTTGACAGTTCGGTATTTAAGATATAGGTTAACTCCTGCTTTTATTTTCATGTATTTCATCAAAACAGCAGGAAAATGAGACAGAAAGGCTGGCCTGCCAGCAATTATAGAAGTACAGAGAAAACCTGCCTCAAATTCATGTGACGAATGGCTAGCCTGGAAGTGTGGACTTAAGGGATGATCAGACATCAATAAAGAGAAACAAATACGGTACGAGACTCAAGACAGATTAGGATACTTGGCTGTACAAATAGGAAATATTAAAATAATGTGCACAGCCTGAATGAGAAACAGCAGGTGTTTTGCTTGTACAAATTATGGAACAAAGCTTAGAAGAAGGGTGTAGGGGAAAAGGAAGAAAGAAAGGAAATAAAGAATGAAAGTTGAAAGACCATGTCACATGTCCATCATGAAGGAAGGAAGGAAGGAAGGAAGGAAGGAAGGAAGGAAGGAAGGAAGGATAATCTTGCCCAAAATATTGTAAAAGTGAAAGCAAGAATACTGGTGGCATAATTTTGGCAAATATTAAGGACAGAGTTCTTGGCAGCACTTGGCACTAGTTACAGGAGATGAGAAGAGCTGGTGACATGTTTGATACTCCAAGAACTATATACTATGTGTGGAGGTAAAAATGGAAGCTGCTGTTTTTGGCAGAGGACAGCAATGAGTGATTGTATAAAACTATGTAGTTCTGCTATAGGTAGAGACATCTTTGCAATTCTTTATATTCTAAAAATAAGAAAATGAAGCAATATGTTTCTCTATAGTCTAGATTTAAACACAGACTGAATTGACTTAATAATGACAGTGAGGGAATGTTACGGTATATAGGTCTTTTTTTTTAATTAGATCATTTTCTTTCCTTCTGTTATGGTTATTTGAATGTATATACAATTTTTCTTTTTATCATATAACCACTATTGCATTTTTGCTGTAGTAATAGATGTATTTCACTATTCAAATAAAATAATGTCAATAAATAACAACAATAACAACATCTTTATACCCCAAGAAATTGTGACTGGCCTTAGTATGACATGTCAGTGGCTTCTGAAAAGGATATTTAATTCTCACCAGAATGATCCCAGTTGAAGAAATTGTGAAGTCTGTGGGGAAAACATTATATTGGATCCTGTCTGAAGAAATATGTCTTCCAAGATATATTGTTGGTGACACAGGACAGGCAGAGAAGGAGGTAGAAGGCAGAAAATGAGCTATGTTAAAGGCAAATTCTTATACCGACAATAGGTAGGGGAGTTGCTTATTAGATATTCAAAGTATCACTAAGAGCTACATTTCAATTGATGTTGAACTTATTGTTGTCAAAATACTTTGATCTTCTTAATAGTGTCTTTTCTTTTGTCCCAAATCAGAATGAATGGCAACCTCTAAGACTTGGTATGTGACCTTGATAGTATATTGGCTTTGATATCTACTGAAATGGACTGGGAAGCAATTTTGAGAGACTCTGAAATATCTCTGGGCTTCTTGTGTGTCTTATTGAGTCAACATTTTGCTACATTTACAGGGGAAAGAAGTCTTGAGATCCTCAGAAATAAAACAAACTCTCCAATTCCATTGCAAACCTTTTGCAACACACTTGGCAGTTAAAGGCGATGGTCCCTCAAACTTTCCCTTTTTTTGAAGTACAGTATGTTGGGTTCCATAAACTTATTTTCTTCACCTAAAAGCTTCCTCAATCCCTCCGGCCTGAAATTAATCAACATTTGACAATACACTTGTTACAGTCTGTTCCAGGTTGTAACAACTACAGTTGCCTAAAGTGATGTCTCCATAGTCTTCCTAGATAATATTCAGAAATTCTTCAAAAGTTACCCATACTCTTTTAATGTTTTCATGGCCTTCCAACATTTTTTATGAAGATGAGAATGGCCCAGCTGTCTACTTCCCATGTAATCTCATTGCTGCAATGTGAATATCATCTGAGGAAATCTTAGGCTTCTTATTGTTGAACAGAACGAATAAAAATATTGGCGGAAGAAGGTGGCTAAGAATGTAATGTTAGAACAATACTGAGCTAAGAGTCAATATGTGTAGGAGAAAGAGCTCTCTTAAAGTAATTGGAAATTGCATAGAGTTATAATGGTGTATTATTTTTGCTATTAAGATGGCTATTGAGTGGCTGTAGTTAATAGGTCTGGCCATTCCTCACCTTTAAATAAAACTATAACATTCCCCCCTTCCCAAAAAGTAAAATCTGAGTTTGATTCCGAAGAACTGATGTCTGTTCTTTGCTGGAATCTACAAAACATTTCCGACACACACAAACATGGTTTGTGTGTTTATTTGTTTGTTTGTTTGCAGAAGCAAGCACGGCCATTGCTTTCATTCAGAGTATTTATTGAGAAGATAAAGTGATTGATGTTTTGAGCCTTATTATTAAGCTGCTATTTACAAACCCTGCAACCGTGTTAAGATCTGAAATAGAATTATTATGGACAAAGGCAAGGGTGAGAAATTATATCTTTAGTGAGCCTTTAGTGAAGAAATTGGTCCATACTAAGTTCATTTAACAGTATTTCATATCTTCCAAACTCAAATTGTGTAGCATGCAAAACAATTTATATTTTATCTGTACCATCTAATTAATTAAATGGCCCCAGAGTAGCAGACTCACAAATCTCGTTAATAGCTGAATACTGAAATAAAGGCTGCTCACCCTTACTAGAATAATATTTGCATATCCCCACCTGTGATGGGTAATAAGTACCTGCCACAAATCAGAATTATGAATTTTGTACGCCTAACAAAACCGCAGGGGAAATTATACCTCAGACATTCCATAATAATTGCAGTTAAGCTGTTTAGTGCCATCCACTTATTCTGCCTGAAGTATTTAAAACAGCAACAGTTGTAAATGAATTCAGGCGCATATCCAAAGAAGGCTGTTTTTTTTTTTTTAAAGTTCCCCCCCTGTCTTGCCATATGTATTTATCCTTCTAAAAAGGTTCAGCTGCACACTGTAACACCCACAGTTAGACATCTGATAATAAAATGGAAAAAGAGGACTTGGGATCCTGGTCATTTTTAAAGACTTTAGTTCTGTCTGAAACAATGAAAAGTAGAGAATGCCCCAAACCGTATTTGTTTAAATCAGTCACAAAAAAGCTAACAGAAAACTGTATAAACAAACAGAGCTAGTAGCTTGAATTAACAGGGCTTTCTTTTCCAAATCATCTAAATTCTGCAGGGGAGACTTAAGAGTAAAATGTTGCACATAGCTACGTTACATGTAGATTTCTTTCTTTCTGTTTTTTTTTTAATCATCCAGGGAATTATAGTTGGTAAGGGCAGACAGGCAGAAGTTGCCTCTGGTTTGTTTATTTTCTTGTCAGGAGAAGAAACCATATCTTGGAAAGCAGCCAAAATGAAAAAAGCTCTGCGATGTTTGCAGTTTGACTTCCTGACTGGAAATATAAAGGAATACACAGACAAAAAATGGGTTCTTATATTCCATATAGCAGAAAGCATGCCAAGGATTCTAAAGCACCCAAATCTACAAAGCTTATTAAAGCAAGCTGTTTTAAATAGATCTGTTGTTGTTGTTAAACATACTTTTGAAAGGTTAGTAGAAAATAAGATGCAAACCTTCAAATAAAGTTTATTTCAAACTTAACACCAAGTAACATAAAAATGGGGAAACTTGATACTCATGATAATGAAAGAAGAATTTCTGTATACACTGGCAAAGCTGAAATATACTAACAAAATCTATCAGTTTGTACATTAAGAAGACAATGTGGAAGAAAAAATTGCTTGCTTTCTAGAAATGGGTTGGAGCCAGGAGGATGTGTATGTGTGCGTGTGTCTCTCTCTGTGTGTGTATCTAAATCTAAATCTAAATCTAAATCTAAATCTAAATCTAAATCTAAATCTAAATCTAAATCTAAATCTAAATCTAAATCTAAATCTAAATCTAAATCTAAATCTAAACCTAAACCTAAACCTAAACCTAAACCTAAACCTAAACCTAAACCTAAACCTAAACCTAAACCTAAATCTAAATCTAAACCTAAACCTAATCTATATCTATATAACTACACACATACACACATACACACACATACATACACACACATATACATACATACACACATACATACATACATACATACATACATACATCTTCTTGCCCAAAACTCAAGTTTCAGGTGAAAGAAAAGGAAAAAACCCATCTTTTATTACTCTATAGAATTCTCTCCTACTGAATTCCCCAGGCAGAAATATGGGATCCTAGATCTTTGACTAGGAACCAGGTGAAAGTAACTGAATTAGCAATAGCACTTAGACCTATATATCGCTTTACAGTGCTTTACAGCCATCTCTAAGCAGTTAACAGAGTCAGCATGTTGGTCCCAGCAATCTGGGTCCTCATTTTACTGACCTCGGAAGGCTGAGTAAACCTTGAGAATGTGAGAATCAAACTGCTGGCTGTGGGCATAATTAGCCTGTAATAATTCATTCTAACCACTGCACTACTAGGGTTCTTTTAAACTCAGAAAGGAAATGCATAACAATGCTGAAAATAAATTCAGTCCAAAAGAAAATAATCAGGGATGTCATTGCCTGAATAAAAAAAAGAGAGGCATAATTAATTTGTAATAGAAGTAAAAGCTACAATAGATAATAACCATCCCGCACCCACAAATGCTATTTTCCATTAATGGTGATGCCAATCAGATCTCTCCAAATTTAGATTTCCCTCACATGAATGATACCTTACCTATTGTATCAACTTGACTGTGATTAAAGCAAGGGATGCAGAAATTCCTATGGAAGTCCTGCATTGATTGAAAGAATCAGAGAGAATAGAGATTATCTTAGATATACAGTAGAAAATATTATTTTAAAAGTTTTTCTTGAGACTGTTAATTTGTTCTAAACAGCCTCTATGAACTAAAGAAAAAGATGGGTGCCATGAAATTCTATACACATTTGATTCATAAATAAAATAAAATACCCAAAATAATTGAATATAGCATCTGTTTATGACAATCAAACACTAATAGAGACAAATGTTACTGTGTAGTGTATTGTATAGTGCAAGTTTAAAAACCTATTGTTGAACTACAAGTTGTGGCATCCATTCAATTGCCTCTACAGGCTAGGATGGATGAGACTTACACTTCAGCAACATCTAGAGGAGGGTAGATTTCCCTTTGCTAACAAAAGAAGATAGAACCAGATTTTAAGACTTAGATTCAAATCTCCTTCAGTTAAGAAGTTAATTGGATATTGCCCACATGTTGTCACTTTCTTAGCCTAAAGTATATTCAAAGGTTCTGGAGATAAAAAGAGGGGAAAAGACTGTCTTAAGTTTGAGGCTGCCGTAAGCTTAATGGAAGAAAGAATGAGGATAAATTATAATAAATAAAACCAAACAAAGAGTTTTTGAAAAACATACCTCACAGATTTATTAAGAATATTGAACAAAGGATGAAATATATTTCTTTGTCATACAAAGTGATCCCTGAGTTAAACATTCATCTGGATGGTAGGGGGAAAATTAGACTCATGAAACCTTTGATCTGAAGGCCATGTCTCACTGAGAACTTACCAAGGACTTTGAGACAAGAATGGGCTATAATGCTCAAAGCACAAAGTGAATGGCTCACGCCCTATGCCCAGTCTTAGCAGTCTTATGAGACTTAAAGAATGGCAGCAGGCATAAGAAATGTTTTGGAGATACAATACAGTTTCCCAACATTATTTGCAATTCTATTTCCATCTTCTGGTTGACCAGGCTGCAGCCTCTAGTCAAACTTGTCCTAGGCTTGATAACTAAACCTAAGTAATAGTTGCATGAGAGGCTTCCAACAAATATCAGGGTTATAGGTGAACAAACATTATGGAAGCTGAAAAACATTTTGGGTGAAGACAGTGCAAACCATTCCCATACTGATGTCCAAAAATCCTCATAGGTATGTCCATGAAGTCATCAGGAATCACGCTTGACTTGAAGAGGACTTGACTCTTAAGTTTAATTAATATGAAAGAGCAAGGATCATATTTGCTTTTAAACATTAATATTCATATATAATTCCTACCATAAACCCTTCAAACTCCAATATTTGGAAGAGTAAAACCATGAATGTCCTAAAAGGACTTTTTGTTGTTAGTTGCGAAGTCGTGTGCGACCCATCGCGACCCCATGGACAACGTTCCTCCAGGCCTTCCAGCTTCATAATTTTATTTTTATTGCTGAGATGAAGAAAACTGTGGCTTTCTATCTTGCGTAGCAAAATAACCTGCTTGGTTTGATTTTTGGTAGATAAAACTTTATATTTACTGCTCTACCTCAAGAGAAAGTGTCTTGGGTCATCCCCATTGTTTGTTTTCCTGGAAAAGATACGAAGTGGGACTAGGGGGTCATATAACTGAGCATATCATACCTAGGATACGTGCAAAGCATTTCACAGGATTGTTCAAGAAGACAGAGTTTCTGGGTTTTTTGGTAAAATAGCCCTCTTCCCATCTTCCCCTTCAGAATATTTATCCATCTCCCAGTGCATAAAATGAATCGCTATATATAATATAGATCTTCTGAATAAATTATGACCCAAATTATGACCTAAGGAAAAGAAAAGGAAGGAAATAATCCGTTTTCTGAGTTCCTATTTATAAAGCATCCATTAAAAAAAAAGTTCTCTTTATAGCCTTGAGTCTTAAAAGTCTGAAATTTCAATAAAACGTGCCGGCGGGCGGGGAAGAAAAGCTTTCACTCAATCCCAAGACAACAATACGATTATAAATCATTGAATCAGGTGCTGCTTCTTGATTGCTGCTTTGTTTTTTTTTTTTGTTTTTTTGCACAGTTTGAACTGTCTGCAGAACAAAATGTTGTTTATAAAATATTAGAACAATATTTTAAGCCTAGATAGATCATCATTTCTCATCTCCCATCTCTGGTCTGAGAAAGACACATGAAATTTTCATGACCGATTAACACAAATGCTTTTGTCCATTATTATTGACCCCAAAGTTATTGGTATTAAATAGCATACAGGATCTGTGGGGTTTGCATTCTTAATGGCAAATGTTGTCAAGTTATATAATAAGTTATTTATTTTTTTAAAAAAAGGGGGGGAAGCAATAACCATGTTATTCACATTTTGTATGCTTATTGTTCCTATATTTTCTGAAATTTGTACTTAATATGGACTCTAAATCAGACTTCTGGAAGCAGCATGTAGATGTAAACAATTGCTATAATTAAGAGTGTGCAACTGTAGTTAATGTTCCCATTCACATTTACAGTCTTACATTTATGTGTTGTTTAAAGGCATTTTTGAAGTTTGTGTCTTTTGGAATGATAATTTATTTAAACAAATAATCTGTGGCTTTTCATGATCTGGAAGGAGTTGTATATCTTTGTAAATCTGGTGGGGTTTTTTTTCTATTTTACAAACCTTTAGTTCCTTAATTTGGGGTGGAGTCTGGGCAACTAGATGGAGCTAAATGTTTCCTGGCCAGATGCCCTTCCTGATGCCTATGTGGAGTTTGCAGCAGATATTTTTTTCTTTGCTCCCTTAGAGAGAAACATCTGCAGCTACCTACGATTGAACTCTCAACCTTCTGAATGGGAGGTGAGTGTCTTCACCACTAGGTGAGGAGCACCACCATGCTGCTCCTCTGGTAGGATTAGGTATATTGTTTGGAAATAATTTTGGCCTCAGCATTGTCACAGGAGGCTTAGTGATGGAAAAAGAAAGATCTGCAGAAGTTATTCATGCTCTGATCATCTCCTGTTAGAGCCATTGCAAAGTATTGTTAAGTGAGGCTCTCTGAAAACGGTACAAAACCTCTCAAATCAAGGGAACTAATCTGCCAATTGGGTCAGGTTTGTAAGATTAGAGCACCCCAGTTCTTTCCGACTAGCTCCCTGTCCAGTTCAAACAATTGGTATTGATTCATAAAGGTGTAAATAACGTTATGCTCAGAAATCCGGAAGGAACATTTCCTTAAATATTCATCTATTAGGATCCCAATTACAATACTTGAGGCCCTTCTTCAGATGCTTCTAGCACTGGGGGAAAAAGGATACAGTGCATAAGAGAGTCTTTTTGATCATGTGTACCATCTGTGGGATGGTCTCACTTCTCATTTACAGGATGGTCCTTGTGGTACCTGCTGAAGATCTTTTATTTTCCCTGGCATTTTAAGAACCATTTCAAGGTGGTCACACTTTAGTATTTCTTTGCTATTTCATTTGCTCTTCTTTGTAGGTTATGGTCCAAGCAATAAATCTTTTCCAAGTTTCTAATGGAAGTAGAAAGTCTCACAACGAGCAATTGCTTCATCTTAAGAGCATTACTATAGGCTATCTTCTTACTTCAGTGTACAGAATAGCTAAGGTCCATCTTTTGAAAATGTTCTTGAGACAAAGTTCATTTCCACACAGAAAGAACGTTTACTTCTTTAGTGGAAACTTGACAAGAAGAAAATAAAGTTAAAAAAAAAAAAGCAATTAGCGGGCTTTTTTAAACCACATATTGATTCTTAAATTCAAAGCCTTAAGTTTCAATCTAATTCCACCCCAGTTAATTAATTTATATGGTCGTCCAACTCACAGCAGCAACTCTGAGTGGCTAACAAAGTTATACAAGCCTCCAATAACAATTGCAATAAATATGCACGTAGGGGCAGCCAACACACTAAAATAGCACCCATTTTGTGACCCCTTTCACAGTTAGATCCTTCAGTACATGGTTGGGAGGAGGAGCTGAGAAAAATCTCTCTCTCTTTCTCTCTCTCCTCCCTCCCTCCCTCCTGCCCTCCCACTCCCCCCCCCAATCTCTCTCTCCATTATGTGTAAATGCTGGTACATGTATGTGCATAGGTTCTATATGAGATTTTCTGGAATTGGACAACAAAAATTGTTGGTGAGGTCTGCATCCAGAGATAACAACGGAAACCACCTACTTCAGAGGGATTTGCCCCAAAAAGCGTTATTTTTCTTAGAAAATTAGCATGTAGTAATTGGCTGATAAATTAGTCTTTTGAAATGTGCTATTATTATTGCTGGTCTCGACCTTTTTCTTGCTGGTTTTCTAAATACAATAAGTTTTTATATGTTTTAACATTGATTTTAAATGATTCTCACATTTTTATACTTTTACTTCTTTTTTTTTTAGAAAAAAGTAAAGAGGTGTTAAGCCTAGCGTAGGCTTAATCTGAGCATTTTATATCTTTTGTTGAAAATGGTGCTCCCTGTTATTCAAAAGGTTTAAAATTGAATGTTGATTATTGTGGGGTGGGGGTGGGGGGCTGCAGGGCTTCACAAATTGTCCTCCTCTGGATTATTGTAGCTTCACAACTAATACCAAGTTTTAGGCTTTTTTGACTCAAGATTTTTCAAACTCTTATATGCTTGTGACTCTTACAACGTCTTGTGTGCACAATTTTAACCCCAGCTAAGCTAAAAAAAAGTTCTTTAGTAATTGCTGCCTAACTCTGTCTAGCCTAGACAGAGAATCCTCCCTCTCCTTCCTGCTTTTCCCCTGTTCAGATGAGGTCTTCCATCAAAAGATGCTTCCAGCCCTGTTATTGCAGCTGATGCTATATTGAAGAATACCGCAGCTACCATTGGCAATTAATTTCATAAGTCAATACCCTTTGTTTGAAGAAAGATGTTGCTCTGTTTTACCTGAAACCGCTGCCAATCAGTTTAATGGAATAGTGTCGAAATCTAGACTTTTGAAAAGTCCTCCCCCCCACCTTGCACAACTTAAAAAGCTGTTTTTCTCATTTGTAATATGGAAGTGGGGTTCTCTGACCCTCTTATTCTGGTTGTTGCCCTTGTTCGTTGGTAAACTAGGAATGGGAATTGTGGTCAGTGGCATAGCCTCCAGGTGATTCTAGGTTGAACATTTTTCAGTAGGCCTTAGGCAGAAGGTCTCCAATGTAATGTCCTAAGTGCCAGTTCACCGGGAGATACTTTTCTTGACTCCAGTAGAATTCCCTCTCTGCGATGAATGGGTGGGTGGGTGGATGGGCAAGATCCAGTTTGGTCTAGTGGCTAAAGTGTTGACTAGGATTGAGGAAACTTGAGTCCAGTCCTGCCTAAGACACAGAAGCCAGATGTGTGATTATGGGCAAGCCACTCTTGTTCAACCCTAGGGAAGAAGGCAGTGGCAAACCATTTCAGAAAGCATGGCCAAAGAAACTGGTTGGAGTTGCCCATGTAATCATCAGAAGTCAAATCTGTGTCAAGATTGAACTGCTTTGCTTCCTTCAAAACTTTAATGCTTTTCAACTTGACAATAAACTGGAGGGAGGGAAGGGTGAAATAGAATGCTGAAGAATGTGTGTGAGGACCGTGAGTGCCTGGCAACCATCAAGGTCACCACTGCAAGTGCTTGAGAAAGAGATGGATTGTTCCCATAACAAAAGGCCATCTTTTAATAGAACAACGTGACCACCCACGGCTTTGTTTAACTAAGCAAGTATCTGTATGGGAAAACCAGAGCTGGTTTTGATTCTTCTGTACCAAAACAGTGTATCCAATAAAGTTTTACTTTTGGGAATTCAAAGCTCCCAAGAGTGTTTTCTTATTTTGGGTGCTCTGGTTGAACAGTTGACAGTCTGCCTGAAAGGCAAAAAGCAAGCAAGCAAACAAACAAACAAAAAAGCAGAACAGAACAGAAAAAATAAATAAACAGTTTGGTATAGGTAGCCCTCAATTTACAGCCATTTGTTTAGCAATGGTTCAAACTCACAACAGCACTGGAAAAAATGATTTACAACCAGTCCTCGTGCTTATGACTGTTGCCACACCCCACAGGTTCAAAAATTGGGCAACTGGCAGGTATTTGTGATGATTACAGCATCCCAGGGTCATGTGATTGCCATTTGTGACCTTGCTACTGGTTTCCAATCAGCAACAACAAAGGGGGGAAACTGGATTTGCTTAATGATGGCATGATTCATTTAACAACAACACAATCATTCAGTTAATGATTGTGGCAAAAAATCATGAGATTGGACACACAAGTCACTTAACAATCATGTTGTTTAACAATGGAAATTCTGGTTCCAATTGTGATCATAGATTGAGGACTACCTAAATGTATGTAGATGACAACTGTCAGGCACAAGGTATCAAGGTCACACATTAAGCTCCAGTTAAGCTAATTTATTGTACTTATATGCAACAATCAAGTGTACCTGAGGTGGAAAGAACTGAAACATTTATTATCTTCATTTTTCTTTGTGTTTCTGTATTTTATATTTTGATAAATTAATAAAAATATTTGATGACAAAAATCAGGTCAACTAATGGTCAGTATTACACTGGTGCTAGATAAGAGTTAACAAAATTCAAGAAAGATTGGCCTTAAGACTGCTTATTGGGTAGTAACAACTCTGGGCTGATTCTTCTCTTCATTTTGCCCCCAGGCTCTGCCTGTCCTTCTCTTACAGCAACAATTATAACTTCTGTAGGATTATAAAGTAAAGTAACACTTCAACCATGACCTTTATTTTTAGGGATAAGTCCACAGACATTGTCTGAAAATAAAATGATGGCTGGGTGCAGCCTCATGCTCTGTTTGAAACTGTATTGTTTTCCCCAGTGGGTTTGAATGCCCTGCTTTTTTTACAAACATGCTTCTCTTTAATTTATTTAAGTTTACATGTCACTCTTCTCACAGTCCAAATTATCGTCATTTTTTTAAAAAAAAAATCATATTTATAGCAACTCCATATTTATACCAGCTATATAGCAAACAGACATAGCAAGGTCCTCGCGATCATGTATTTTCCTCCAATTAGTGGAAGAAGGCAAAAATGGCTGATTAACACAGGACTGCTGTAACATATGGATTAATGGGATATGCACAGTCAATATGCTATAGGCTTCCATTAAATATGCTGGATAACTGGTGGAGGTCAATAGAATGAACGGGTGAGACCAGCTAACGTGGAAATGCTCCCATTTTTACATACACAATTTGGAATTATATCGTTTTGAACTCAGACTTCTATTAAATTGGGATAATTGGATAATTGATTAAAACGCCATGTAGGGTTCCCCCCCTCCGCCCCCATGGTTTTAATCACATGATGGACACATAGGGAGTAGGGAGAATTGCTGAGAGAAGCTTGGACAATTTTATTTCAACCTGCTCCTTAAACTTTTATCCAAACTAGATAATTACAAAGCTCAGATAGTCTAGTGCAGTGATGGCGAAAAGGGAGTGCACGCGCATGACACCAAGTGCCGAAAAGGGAGTACTTCGCACGCTTGTCAGGGCCACGGCTAGGAAGAAGAACTTGCCAGGGCCTTGAGTGTGCTTGATAAGGTACTTCCAGGTTCCAGTGCGTGCATGCGCACTGGCCAGCAAGTCTTCCAGTTACTGCCGTGCATGCGCATGTGCCAATCAGCTGGGTGGTGCACTTGCTCACGCTGGAAAATGGAAGACCAGCTCTTCTGGTTTCCAGCACTGCCACATGCACAAAGACCAGCTGATTGGCGTATGCGCGTGAGTGCCAGAAACCTGGAAGAGGAATGGGCGATGCCACGCGTGCCAGGCAACATGGCTCCGTGTGCCACTTCGGGCACCCGTGCCATAGGTTCGCCATCATGGGTCTAGTGTCTCTTTGAGAAGGGGAGCCTGTCTGCCCTTTGGAGACTCCCATCTCAAAAGTTCAAGGACTGCACCCTAAGCAGGGTTTTAAAACTCTGTTTTCCACAGTATTTTCATGTCTGCAATAGGCTCCTTTTGAGGTTGAGAATAGGAATGAATGTGTCAGACTTTTCCTCAAATGTTTGGGTAGAAAGATGTGCAAATACATCTATCTCTTTCTCTATATCAGACTGGAGATAATTATTGTGTCTTCTAGGAATCGCTGGCCTGAAAGCATAAACGGTTACTTTGTTTTGGTTCGCTGTCTTTTAAAAGCTCACCACAGTGTGCACTGTCCATTTTAACTAGGCCTTCAACATTACTAATTTAAAACCTGCCAGGATTTGCATGCCACTGCTGGGCTGCATGGCTTCAAAGCATTCCTCTGTTTCATTCCCTCTGACAAGACGTTGGCTGTGGGGCCTTTTTCATTGGATCCTTCCTACATTACCTTCTGAAGAACAGAGCTGTTTTCCATGCTCAGGAACCAGGCCTTCCTAGGACTTATCAGGCTTGTTTCATATTCTGCACTGATTAATTTTTTATTTCCCTTGTACCTGTCTGAAGAATAGTCAATACCATTAACAATGCATCAAGCTACAGTGGCAATTTTGTGGGAGATATACTTATGCGTGTAATTTGCAAAAGCATACCCTTTTTTAAAAAAGTATTGGAACCTAGCTAAAATTCACAGCTTCATTAGCAAACGTACATTTTAACTGTGTGTAAATCTGCGGCTAGCTGCCATCCATTTTCTTTAAACAAAAGGGTTAGAGCATTTTTCAGGGTGACAACAAAGATGAACTGTCCTTGTCTGCCAAAATATGAAAAATAATAGGCTGACTCGGCCTTGATCTCTGGGTCCCACCATCAGCAGAGATTTAAAATTAGCCATAAAATTCATGAACATAATAAAGTCTTAATAAACAAAGTAAGTCATAAAATTATATTTACGCAGTCATGTCTGAATGAACTTAAAACTTAAGATGATGGAAAACATACATTTATTTTCTGGCTTTTGAGAAGTTTATTTATTTATTACTTTTGAAACCATGAGATTTTCTGCATCCAGTATGAACGTAGACATGTCTACTCGTCTGAGCCAGCATTGCGTCAGGGACCAATTGTTATTAACAGGGGCTTCCTTTATAAATGAAAATTAATTTATATAGCTCAAAATAAATAGAAATTAAGAAATAGCTGGTCCTATGAATGAAATACTATTTATTTTACAGAGTAAAGTGTCTCAAATGATATATCTAGTGAGGAAAATATTAATTTAAATAAATAATGCATCTCACTTAAAATTCTATATTGAACTCAGCTATGCTAAATCCACTTACTGCATACGAAATATGATTCGCATTTGCATGTATGCTTATAAGAAGATGTATGAGTGCGTAAGTGTGAGTATCTTACATGTATGTGGGGGGGCTGTGTATGATGGTGTATTTATATGTGTGTCTGTCCGTCCATCCATCCATCCATCCATCCATCCATCCATCTCAGATATCATACTTAAGAATATCCTGTTTTGAATATCCTTATGAAATTATACATTTTGTCTTTTATTTCAAGAAGTGCATGTATATAGTTTGGTTTCTTTATTTGTTTGTTTGTTTGTTTGCCCAAATCAGTTGAGACAAATCTATTGAACAACTATAGTGAAAAGGGAAATAACTCCCACCTCATGCAAAATCAGTAAGATGAGATTCCACACAACTCCTTGCTTTTGTCTATGGATATTCTTAGTCATCCACATCATGGTTGTCCCAAAAGTGCTTTTCAAAGCACAATTAGACTTTCTTTATTTTTTCCTTGAAGATGTTTTACTTTTCATCCAAGAAGCTTCTTCAGTCCCTGCTTTTCCTTGCTTTTCTATTCAAGATGCAAAATAGACCTCTAGATGGACTACGTTTTACAACCTGGCCAATGGTTTCCGGATATAATCGACAGATGGTTCTTGTTATTTTCATTTAAAGCAATGACTCCAGATGCTCGGTTTAGGCAACTGAATACGTGCTGAGTGACAATGTTCCCAACTATTCTGTTCTGCTCTGCACTACTGATAGAGAAATGTGTGTTTCTGAAATTGTAACCAAGACTATTAAGATTCATAAGAAAGAACTAATGCAAATCCTTGTTTTGCTTTTTCTGCTGGGTGCCTGAAGTATAGTGTATGTGATGTATGCATATCACATGAGTACAGGCTTTGTGGTTACAATGGGGAGGACAAAAAACAACCATTAAACATCTAACAGCCATTCTCTATTTTCTTATTTACTCAATGAGAAACCTATTCAAGGACTCAGCTATTCTTATCCAAAGGCAAGGCCTGTTTATGTTCAACAGAGTGTTTGAAAGAACCGGGACAGCAATGGGCTAGCATACTCACTTGCACTTGAATTCTATAATTTAAATTCTGTAATAATGGAATTGCAGACTCAGAGAGTTTGAAGGAGCCATTTAGGAATCCAAATTTAAGCACCTTGAATGATGGCTGTCTTGAACACGTCCAGTAATTACATTGGCAAAACGGTGAAAGGCCCGGGAGCAGAACATTAGTTTGAATTTTTCCCCAATGTACACAAATCATAGGTTGGGGGGGGGGTTTCTCCCTCTGTATAATTGAAATTAATGGACCAATGACTAGAAGAGTGCGTGTGTGTGTGTGAAAACCCAGTACACAAATAACTCTTGTGATTGTTTTCTATTTGATTAGTTTTGTTGAAAGGAATAACCCATCTGCTGATTTCAGGTACTGAGTGCATTTCAAGAGCCAGGATCCTTCTGTGGGTGCTGGAGTAATTGCTCCCTTTTTGCCCCCATAAGAAAGGATTTTAAGCCAAGAGGAGACATCGCTTCATTCAGCTCTATGGTTGCTGTTGCTGAAGGCAAAAACAAAACAAATTCTACATTTTATTGGAAAAAAGAGGAATGACCTGATTTGTATTACTGCCATCTGGGATATATTGGTGGGAATAAAGTAACAAATTCACAGGGGCTTTGAAATTGGAACAAAGTTCTGTTTCGAGTCCAATTCTGAATGACCTGAATTTTTAAATGACACCCCCCCCCAAAAAAAAAGATTTGAGAGAGCTTTCGGACATTTTTCTACAGCAAAAGTATTTATTCAAAAAATAATGGCAAGCAATGGTCTGTCGTAACATGACAGAAATTTCTACTGGGCTACCAGTTCTCTCCTCTGGCCACATTTATGATCATAAAGAAGGACAGAGCAACGAGTCATGTGCATCAGAAATGGTGGGTCAAATGACAGGGTCTTTTCTCAAGTTTTCCCGCCAAAAATAGAAAGCTTTCACTCTATACCTGGACCACAAGAATGCCCTATTCTTGAAGAAGACCTCTGCACTTGTTTTTTTCTTTCTCTCATTTTTTCATTCAGCTATCCAAAAGAAGAGCTGATAAATTCTGCAGATCAAATTTTTTAAAAATGGAATAAATTAAAATGACACACAATAAAATCTCCACAGCTCCACAAACATCTAGGAATGGCCATCATTGCTATTTCTAGCTTTCTCGGCATTTACCTCAATTCTCACTTCCAACCCGTCCCCTCCAACAATTTTCTCTTAATGAAAGTCCCACACGCTTAAGTGCTTATTGAGGTGATATTAATTATCTTTTAAATCTTTCCCACATGCCTTTGCATTGCCTCCAGCCACTTGGTTGATTGCTGTATTTGATGGAATGAGTCAGGCTGCACAAACGTCAAGTCTATTGGGCGGTCGTATGCAGATAACTGGAAGTCATGGCGAAATTGATGATTATATTCCAGAAATCTCAGGGTGATCAATAAATTTTGAGTAAACCAATTTGGGCTGGCAAATGGCTGAAATCTCTTAAGAAAATCTTACGGAACCATGCCACATCTTTGTCAGGGTTACTTAGACATATAAATGCAGCATGAAATTAACTGACAGCCTAGATTAAAAGAAAAGAGGGAAAGGGAAACACGTTGATCCTAAATTTGAATACTACTTTTAAAACCTAATTTTTATATATAGGATTTTAAACTAGAAGTATTAATGAAGGGTCCTGAAGTTGTTCTGCAGCACATTTTTTAAGGCCTTGATTAAATATAATTAAACAGTAAAGTCAGAAGTATATAATTGTGGTGAGGCTAAACATAAGTCAGATTGTGGTTAATAGTAAATTTCACAGGAAAATATATGTGTTTGTATGTGTGTATAAGATTTTAATGAAAGACTAAGATCTTATACATATAGTCACCAAAGGCCTTATATTCATCAGCAATGGACTTAATATTCATCAAAGAATTCCAGACAGTGTACAAATATAAGACATGATGAAATATCAATAACAAGAAAAATACTTATATTACAATAAAAACAGTTCAGGCTCCAAGATTATAAACATTTGACCTCCAAATGGCCATCAAGACTTAGTTGTTTTTTTTCTAGCCTTCAGAAAACCATAAGGTAGGGACCATCCTTGTCAGGGGAGAGTCTACGATAACTCGCCATGGGACAACTCATCGCAGGACAAGAGTTACACTAATATCAAAGAATAGTGGAATAGAATCATTAAAGAAAGGATGCCAAAGGAGGGACAGAATGAAATGGCCGTAGTCTGCTATTCTACTCCTCTGTGTTTTTTATAAAGTCTATAGCATACTGTACTTTGCCTTCTAGAATGTGACAATCAAAGTGAATATTCATGAGGAATTCTGATTTCGTTTTATTGTTCATTTTATTCATATGAATATTATCCCTTGTGTTTTTATTTAAAACAAAATAGAGGATTTGGCTGAGTTTGATCAAATCATCCCTTCCTGCCACATTCTCCAGAAGGGAAAAAAAACCAAAAACCTGCATTTCATCTCTGGTTAATGGCAAATCTCCTTTTCTTCTCCCTCTCACTTACACCATCGTGTCAAGAATGCCAATTAAATATTCTGATGCAAAATGCTCTCGCCAGTGCCAAAGCCTAAATATTTTGTGCTAGCGTAAAAGATGTTGCTTCTTCCCTCTTCAGTGAATGTTGTTTCAACACAGCGCACTCTCCCAAACAGCCCCCTCCTCCCAAACCCGCTACCATCCAGCCAGCAGCACCCGGCCTCCTGTTCAGACAAAAACTCACATGTTTTCCTTTTGATTCTCCAAATGCTACCTTCCGAATTTTTCAAACATTGCAGTGCATTGAGAGCCACAGCAGATGGTGCTTTCTGATGAGGTCTTCCTACACGAAAGCAACATTTTGTAGTGCATGCTGCATTGTAAAAGGGGGAAAAAAATCAAACATGTAATTATGCAAATATGTATGCCTTTATAATAATCAAGTTTTATTGTAAATGGTTGATGCACATCAATTTGATCCTGTAGTGCTGCTTTAAGTGCAGTTTAAGTGGCTTTTCAGTGTACCCAGAGGCAACACAAATGCATCTCTGGAATATTAATAAAATCCTGAATCTTTGAGACACCAACTGGTACTGCATTGCTCATACTGATTGAAACTAAATGCTAATCCTTTCCTTTATTTAAATAGATCCCCTTTGTTATTTAAAACACTGATACCAGTATGATATGAAGAGCCATTTTATTTTAAATTGTATTGTAATGTAGTGGCTAAAATAATGCCTAATCATACTACATTCAATTTCTACAATGTAATTTTGATGAGGCATGAATCCAATCATTTTGCAGCTATGAATATAATGTCATATTTTAACCAGTCCATTTTCTGCCTTAATTCTATAAATTTATGAAGCAAATGTCTTCCACCATATTTGAGACTTGTGTCCTGTAGCTGTGTTGTTAATTTCTGGAGAGCTTGTCTGAAAAAGTGAACTACAGGAGAATTTGTTCGAGGTCTCTCTTTCTCTCTCTCTTTCTTTTTAAAGCTTGGGCTGTAAAACAAAGGCAGCAAATGTTCTGTCTTTGAATATACATACAATATTCTGTTATGCTTAGAAATAATGTCCAACTAAAAGAACATGTTTAAAGAGTTCTAAATACTCAAATTTGGTTCCACTGATTTCATCCCTATAGGTAAGTCTTAGGAAATAGATATATGCATTTCATCCGAGGATGTCAGATTACAAATCCCATTACAATTGAATTGCCTGGGATTAACACAAATTGACATTTAACAGCATTTGATGGGTTGCAAGTCCCCCATTCTGACCTAAACAGAGGATCTCTCTTTCTGACCGTAGGTCTAAGAAGAAGATTAAGCCAATCTTTTCTTCCTTTTCTCCTAAAGTTTGGGCTGAAATCAGATCTAAGCAGAGCATAATATTTTAGGTGTATGTCTGCTCCTGAGATTTTCTGTTTCGGTTTTAAACCATGCTTTAGTGATGCAGAAACATATGTCAATGAGATGGATATTTTCTAAATTTTATATATAAATAAAAATAAAATATAAAGTTCCTGAGATTCTGTAAAATCATGATCAAGTCACAGAACACAACTATAATCAATTTTAATATTCTCGTCTGGTAAAAAACAATTCCTTACCTTGCTTTCATATTTATTTCTGAGTGTCTCTGTAATAGAACTAACTAGGTGTTTCTTCTTTTAGATTCCTTTAACCACTCCTGAGTGCCTAGGAGCTGGTGCTGAAATGGAAATTTTGACTGGTTGATCTACTATCAGGCAAAATTCATCACACTCTTAATGCAATTCACATTCTTCTCCTTGTTCTCCCTAATTTCTATCTTGCTCTATTGGCTCGGAATCCTTAATAAAACTGTTGTACAATGATTTTGGAGCTTTTATGAGAATGCTGAGAAAAGAAAAACTATCTGAATGTTTCTGATGGCCTAACTCATAAAATAGTCAAATTTTTAAAGCTGGATTGAATTCAATAGTTTTAATTCTGAAAAGACAACCGGGGGGGGGGGGGGGCACATAAAACAGAGCATGTTTCAAAAAGGTATATGACAAAAATAATTTTCAATAGAACTGAACACCCATTGTTTTTACATTCTAAAATCTGTACGGCTAATAAAAACGTTTCAGCTGTTTATTCCAGAGCTCAACGAAGTGTGTTGCTTGCAAGTTTTGTTAGTGCCACACACGTAGTGCAAACAATGCAGAAACACACAGGTGTCAATTAGTTGGAAATCAATTTGATGGCTACACAGGAATCTGAAATGCTAGTCTCTGTCTATTGTTTGTGGGTGGGGATTTATAGGTGTACCTACTTCTTTCCTGATAAAGTGAAAAGCTAAAGTAGTTCCCAAACAGAGCGACAACGTTGCCCTTTAATTGCTTTTCTTTATAAAATTTAGAAATACGCATTTCTCTACATTATAAAAAAATAGAATTGAGAGCTGAAGAGAATGTATGCAGTTCTTGCTACGGAGGCAAATAGTATGAAAAAAGTATGGAAATGTTCAAAATGAAAATCAAACAGTATATGAATGGAAAAAAACAAAGTGTTAGAAAAAAGAGATAGTACAAAACAAACCCTGGCTAATCCTGTGTTAACAGCATAAAGAAACGAGCAAGGTGTTTCAAGTTCAATGAATTAACATAATAGCCATGCCATCTATAGCCTATATCTGTGTTTCAAAAGAGGATTAGATGATGGAATGATACACAGAACTGAGGTTCTCGCCTAAAGATTTGTTCTGCCAAAAAAGCCATAACTTCATTTCATTGGAGCTTTGTGGAGTGGGGAAAAAAAGAGCTTTAATTAGCACCTGATAATCTTCTATTGTGATATTCATTGCACTTCTGAAACCAGAAAGATCTAATCAGAATTTTCATACATGGTTGTTTTAACATACATCAGTGATGGCCTGTAGGTGTTTTTTTTTTTTAAATGCCACCTTTTTTTCTTACTTTGAAGAACCTTCTGTGGACTCTTATTTTTTATCAGGCAAAATATTGTGAAGTGCAGAGATGCAACTTACATCCTTTGATTCGGTACAATATATTTCATAAAACACCTGCATTTCAATTTCTCAGAGCTTTGTAGATGAAAACATCTGATTAGAGATGTGTCTAGCAATTTGCGAGTGAAATGTGTGCTACATAAACAAGATAGAGATTGAAGGCAAAGAATTTGCTACCTTTCTCTTTGCTTTGGATCGTATGTAAATTGTGTTCCAAAATAGAAAATAAAACGATTTGATTCATTTATTAAGTAAAATCTTTTTCAAGTCAGCCAGATAAAGCTGCTCTTGGAGAGGAATACAATCAGATAAGTTAACGGCAGTCATTCCAGGGGGGGGGGGGGGGCTAAGAACAATCAACACCCCCCCAACAAGAGTAGCCATTATTAAAAAATACTAAATACTGGCAATACTAAATACTGGCAATACTAAAGCCAGCTGAAACACACCAAGGTCTCTTAGATATAGAGATGACCCCACACCAGGTTTGATGCTCTCCTGTTAGCAGTTACAAAGCAGCAACACCTCACAAGAAAATGCAAAGAGGTTCCTGCTCCAAGTGGCTGGAGAATCAGGTTTTGCCTTTCTTTCATCTCAAGCGTAGAACTAACACTCTGGTTTTCTGCTGCTGTAAACAAATGGCTTGAGCAAATGCAAAACTCTCCTTTTAAGGGAAGTGAAGGCCAGGAATTAGTAAGGATTTTCTTTCTAGCTTTGGCACTTTGTTCGGTCTCTCTACTTCTTCTTTTTCTACTACTTTCCCTGGCAAAGTAGTGAATTAGAGAGTAGTGAAGATGAGAGGTTAAAACAGGATTTGCATTTGCAACCCCTTGGATTATGGCACAATGCACTAGGCTCATTAAATGAGATGGAAAGAACAGAACTCGTATGTTGTGGTTGTAAAAATAGTTTCATAAGATATCGAAAAGTTAACAGTAAGTGTTCAGAAAAAAAGAATTCCAAAATTAAGGTGCCATTGTAAAGGAGGCCTTACCCATATGCTTGTACAATGTGCTGCTGTTAATTCTGAAGTGCAAAGAATCACCTATTTTAAGCAGCTATTTTTTTCCCCTTTTAATGGGTGGAATCAGTGTAGCTGAATGGAACTCAAGTGTTTCCTGGCTGGATGCCCTTCCTGATGCCTATGTGAAGTTCACAGCAGACAATTACTCATTATGCTCAGAGACAGAAATATATCTGCTGCTACCTAGGACTGAACTCACAGTCTCCTTATCGTGAGGCAAAACCTCCACCTTTAGGCCACTATGCTGTTCTAAAATCTTAAGCAGCTATATACTGTATATATTAATATTGGGTATAATGATGCCCCAAATCATTAGAATGTAATTACAACAGTGATCTAGCTGAGAAGTTATTAATTCATACGGACATGCTATAAACAAACTATTCATCTCAGAAAAAAAATAATACCAGGAGGAGGAATGAAGTTAGCTACAGGGATTCTGGATCGTACGATTACTTAATGTTTTAAGTAACAGACAAATTGTACCTGGGGCAATTTGATGACTACGCTCAAGCTGCTCTCGTCCATTAAAAAAAAAATCTGTCCATTTCCTGGATGTTGGAACTATCATTCATGAATTAACATTCATCTTATTGGGTTCCAGTTTTAGTTTATAAGCCAAATTTCTGCCTCTTACTTTTTTTTCCAGACAGCTGCATTTTCACAGCTTCTAGTGAGCCCTTTGATGAGAAAGACTTAGAACATCAGCACAGAGATGATATCCAGTGTCAAATTTCCTGTTGGTGATAACATCTCCACATTGATTTTATTTATTCATTTATTTATTGCATTTTCATACTACTGGACTTCAAACAACACCTAGCAGTGAACAATATAGAAAAAAAAATACTCAAGGACAATACAATCAAGATGAAATGGCACAGTAAAATATAAATAGTTCAGATAAGCAATGAGCAGAATGGTGACAGTTCTCACTTCCAAAATATCCCCCCAGGACAATTCAATCTGTGCAGCATTAAGAGTCCAGCCTAATTCCAAGAGGAAGGCCATTTCTCATTATATATTATATATTAAACAATATTTTGGCTAGAATGGAGAAACTTTGCTTGCAGTCTCCCCCCCCCTTTTTTTTTTTTTACTTCACAAATCTGAAGGACTATTAACAGATTTTGATGGAATTTATTCACTTGGATGGGTCTTTTCTCTTACTCCCACATGGAGAAGACCTTGTAAATCTCTAGATACCAAGTCATATAGCCATAAATACTTTGACCCAAGCATTTTGAATTATATCTAAAGCCCACTGTTAACCAATGCAATGCCCATAATACAGATGTACAGTGGATATTAAAGTCTATAGACACCTGTTAAAATGCCAGTTTTTTTGAGAGAGAAAACAATTAGACCAGGATAAATCAGTTCAGATTCCCCCCCCCCTTTAATATAAAACAGGAACTGCACAATTCAGTTGAAAAACAAACTGAAATCTCTGAAATGGAAGGGAAAGAGGGAAGAGGAGGTGGAGGTGGAGGAGAAGAAGGAGGAGGAGGAGATGATGATGATGATGATGATGATGATGATGATGATGATGATAACAACTAGCGTTCCATTTGTCCACAAAAGGAGCAAAGTTTGCTAAAAGCATCTTGTAACAGGACAAGAGGCAGGCAGCAGAAGAGAATGCCCTTCATATGCTCTCAAAGTTCCCAAAGTATCTATGAAATCCAAAAGTTTGATGACTTTGACCTTAAACTATAGATGCTCCAGAACACTCAGAAGTGTTATCAGGATGCATGCAATATATATATTTAAATACTTCTTGATGGTTGAGTTCAATAAAACCGTACAGTGTTAAATCAATCAATTGTGATATAATTCTCAAATCATGGCTAAACACATAGGAGTTGAGCACAATCTGTAATCTTATTCATTGGGGGTTTTTTTCTATGCTACATCAACTTTATTTAGAAAGGAGGATCAGGTAAGGAAAAATGGCAGGCAAATTATTACAGTAGGTAGGTCTATTAAATTAGGCAGCAAGAATCTAGACAACATTGAAAAACAGGTTATCTCTTTGCTGTCATCTACTTTAATGGTCATCTAGCGGTCATCCTACTTTAATGGTCATCTAGTGGTCATTTGGAGTTTTGCAACCCCAATATAGCAGCTCTAAAGTAAACCCACGATTGGGATGGCTTTGAACTTGGTTTGCAAAATGGATAATAGGCAACATGGTTTGCATATTATGTACTGAAGAACTTCTTTAAATATTCGGTTATTACAATCAATAGCTCTTTCTTGTAAGCCTATGTGCCCAGACCCTCCCCGCAGACATCAGAAGTGTGAGGTTGTGGGTTTTTTCGTCCCATTCCCATATTTTATGGAATTTTTGTATGCTACACTAAAATTACTGCAGTTTAATTTTAAATCCCACGCAATATTGGCAAGAAAAACAACTTTTTCCTTTATCATTTGCTGATGCACGGATCCCAGTTAAGTTAAGCAGCAGCAAGGAAATAACTTGGGACATATATAAATACATTACTTGACTGCCATAGTTTTCCTATAACTTTCTCTTGTGTGCTCTGTGCAGAATGAATGCCTTTACATCTTTCGAGAGCTTAGAAGACAGTTACTCTCCCATGGCAGGACAGAGAATATGATTCATTTAAGGGGCTCCATGCCTGTTAATCTGCCCTTTGCAGAAATACATTGCAGTTTTATGGCTGGCATGAAAAACTCCCTCACCTTCAGGTGTTGAAAGAAGCCCAGGGTGCCAATCACATGTGAAATAATTAAATTGTTGTAGCCTTAATTGTAAGCGAACGTTGCCTTTAATTGTGCTTTAATAATGCCATGCCCTTTTATAACCCAAATTAATGTTTCTGTCTGGTTTTTGAAGTACATGTCAGTTTAATTAAACTATTAATGGTAGACAGATTTTTAAGTACTTTATATTCTTCATTAAATTGTATCTGTTCTACAAGCATAAACAAGAAAATAGACTCAGTTAGAAACAGATTCATGTTCTGCCTGATAAATCATTCATCATCGGATAAGATTATGAGGCGTGCCTGTTTTTCTTCATGCTCCCAATGATAAACAAATCCACTTACTCTAATATTCACTGAGTTCATTGAAAAATAAATAAGCTCGCTCATTAAAGAAAAAAAAAAGCATCAGGCCTGAAAGCTGTTAGTTGGTCTATGCAAAACCGGGTAACAGAAAAGGGTATCTGTAGGCCCATTCACTTGATTCCTGTGGAAGGGGAATTGGGTGGAAAGGAATGCTTGTTAGTGAAATAGTTGCCAGCATAATATTATGTAGTTGTGGTGGTTGTGGTGTGTGGCTTATTGGCTGTATTACCTAATTGCAAACAGGGATCTAAGGAAGCAGTTGCATGATTTGCCGAAAAACAATGGATTTCTAAAGTAAACACTAAATAAAACTCGGAAGCCTCCTCTGGCCCCAGTTCAAGGAAGGTGCTTAATAATTATTCTTTGAAGATTAAAGAGGAGTTTAGCATGTGGTGGGTTCTTTCCTTTTCCAGGGATGAAGTGTGTAAATCATTATAGGATTTTAATTGGATAAGCTGGGAAACACTACTGCCTGTTTTTCTCTAACAAGGGGAATGGTTTGTGTATGCCACATGGCAGTGTATACAATACGTCAAAGCCATGCCTTGTTCTTGTAGACGCAACTTTGTTCTTCCTTTGTATGGCAGATCAGTCCATGAGTAGGAAAGGCATCTTGTTCACTCTGGTAATGAAAACCTTGCGCGATGTACAACCGTGGAGTCCTATTTGATCTTAAAGCTGGCGTTAACAAACACAATTGGTGCACTGGTAACTAAACTGATTCTGGGTCTTCCTTGTCAATAAATGTGGTAAACAACAATTGCACTTCCCTTCACAACAAGGGATATTAAGTCATCATATTCTTGGCAACCGTGCCTTGTGCTGTATTCACATTTTCCCCCCTTTCTTTTTGTAAGCAAACCACGACAAAATGGGAAGACAACCTGTTCCTCGCTTTGACAAAACATCACATTCTATAATAAATGCTCTACGTTCTTTGTCCAATGATCACCCAATTAGCACAAGTATTTGTCTGCCAGGGAGGTGATTTATTTCTCAGTCGCACTTTGCAGGTAGTCAGTAAGGCACCAGACATAGGCTTAAAAAAACCGCTCCAATATTTTCCTTCCTGTGGCAGAAAAGCACAGAGGGGAATGTGTTCATACACCTCTAGAAGTGCTTTTGTGCAAATGCAATTAGCTCTATTTTCATCTATATTCAGAGGTTTTGGAAGTTAGACCGGGGCTGCCCAGAGATGTATGTTCTAGGGAGCAAAAATGTAATTTCATTCTATGCCAAATTGGAGGTGAAATTGGCCTTGCTGGTTTCAAATGAAAATCCCCACTGATGCGTATTAGAAATTACTTATATAAGCATGTAAGAATAATTCCGCCAGATCAAGCCAGAGGTCCATTCAGTTTAGAAATTTATTAACAACAATGGTTTAGCCAAATGCCTCTGAGAAGTTTATAAATAAAGCATATGGATCTTCCCCTTCAGGTTGACCACACAACCCATCGTTCAGGAATACAGGTAATCCTCGACTTACAACAGTTCATTTAGTGACGGTTCGAACTTACAACAGCATTGAAACAGTGACTTATGACCATTGCAGTATCCCCATGATCAAGTGACCAAAATTCAGATGTTTGGCAACTGACTCATATTTATGATGGTTGCAATGTCCTGGATTCATGTGATCCCTTTGTAGTGACCTTCTGACAAGCAAAGTCAATGGGCAAGTCAGATTCACTTAACGACTATGCTAC
Source organism: Ptyas mucosa (assembly GCA_012654045.1). Taxonomy (NCBI): domain Eukaryota; kingdom Metazoa; phylum Chordata; class Lepidosauria; order Squamata; family Colubridae; genus Ptyas; species Ptyas mucosa. The sequence goes on along the minus strand of WNWU01000004.1, from coordinate 46,854,506 downwards.
TAACTCAATAACTGCAGTGATTCGCTTAACACACTGTGGCAAGAAAGGTCATCAAATGAAGAAAAGTTCACTTAACAAATGTCTCACTTAGCAACAGAAATTTGGGGCTCAATTGTCATCATAAATGACAATTTACAGGTCGTCTACCTGTAGATTTGGAAATTCTACAATTATTTTAGTTAACAACCAATTAGCTATTATCTTTAGAGCTGGTTTCCAAATGCCTGATGTTTCTTCTCTCTTTTTTCTTATTCTTTCCTTCGATAATTTTAAATTAAAACTTCTTTGGCATTTCTTGGGCCTTCATGTTATGCATTTATTATCTTTTTCCACTAACTATAAAGGTTTTCAATGTTGTAGCTATAAGATAATGGAAATGTATTGGAGTTATGTTCTGTACAATTCTGCAACTCTAGCTTTACTTTTTGAACTGAAAGGACCCTATCTGGTAATGGTAAGTTTTGCCTGATGTAAAAGATATTCCAATCATGTATCTATCTATTAGATCATGTATCTACAGCAAGGCATTAAAAAAAGCCAATATGGCAACTGTAACCACACAATTGAAGTCCAGCCTCTTTTTTTAACCTGTTAAAAAAAGCAGGGTTTTGATTTTTTTAGTGGGTGTCCTATTTATTTTATTTGTATCTCTTTTTATTATAACAATTTATAATTGTTATAAACAATTCAAGGCAGTTAATATACCGTAGTAGCCCTTCTTCCTCCTATTTTCCTCACAACAACAGCAACCTTGTGAGGTGAACTGGGCTGAGAGAATGACTGGCCCAAAGTCATCCAGCCAGCTTTCATGCATAAGGCAGGAGTACCATATTTTTCGGAGTATAAGACGCACCTTTTTCCACCCTAAAAGAGGTTGAAAATTTGGGTGCGTTTTATACTCCGAACGTAGCTTTTTTGAAGCTTTTTTTCAGCCCTAACGAGGTGCTAATGAGGCGCTAACGAGTGAAGCGATCTTCCCAGCTTTGCCTGCTCCTCAACTTTCCACTGTGCTTTAACAAGGCGCTAGTGAGTGAAGCGATCTCCATGCTTTGCTTCGACTCTAAGCTGTTCTTTAGAAGCTTTTTTTCAGCCCTAACTAGGCGCTAGCAGAGTGAAGTGATCTCCCCCGTGCTTTGTCTGCTTTTCTCATTGCTGCTTCCTCTCAGCTGTGCCTTAGAAGCTGTTTTTTATCCCCAAGCAGGGAATAAAAAACCAGCGAACTAACATGCTGAAGCTGACCAGACTAAGGACGCTAGCCAGATGAATGAATACCTGGTAGTCAGATTCCCCCCCCCCCATTTTCCTCCCAAAAAACTAAGCTGCGTCTTATACTCCGGTACATCTTATACTCCGAAAAATACGGTAGTTTCTTAGTTTCTAGCTACACTAATGTTTATTTTTTATTTAATATAATAAGTTATTAGTAGATGTGTAGCCTACCTTTATTTTTGTACAATACAAGGTGGTGTATAATACACCCACTACTTATTTTCCCCACAACAGCAACCTCTGAGATGGGGTGGGCCGAGGGAGAGAGATTGACCCAAAGACACTCATATTTATTTATGTTTCCTTTCTTTTTCTTTATATTTTTTCACACTTTCGTATCCTCTGCTTATTTTTTTTTATCATTTCCTTTAATTGTTAGTTTATGTTGTTTTTTTTAATGTGTATGCTTTTTAATGTGTATGCTTTGTAAAATGTTAATAAAATTATTGACAGTCCCCTGAACAGTCCCCTGTTCTTGTGGGACCACTATATACAACATTTTGAGATCCTGATCTTAAAATGGGATATAAAGCAAATCAATACATAAAAAGCTATAAGAAACAGCTTAACACATCGAAAACAAGAAAGCTGGTAATAAATAATCAATTTTTTAGCCAGGAGGCGAAAAGAGGAGAGTAGGGGAGGGGAGGGAGAGATTTCCAATGCACGAGAGAAATGTTCCACATTGGAGACTTGCTCAATGTCCATGGAGAGTTTGTCTCTTTAGTGAAACCTTCAATAGGTTGAACTCAGGGGGAAAAACTTAACTGCAATTATATTTGACAATTATTTTTAGCAGAGTCAATAGGGCACATGCTGTACTGTCAACCAGTGAAAGAATTACACTCCACTGAACTGAATCTAATTAATTAACTAAAGTTTTTTTTTTAAAGTAGAGCTGTGAAAAGCTTCTAAAGAACTTGGATGAAACTTCAAGTAAAGCACCATCTTGAAATGGCTTTGTGAAGCAATAGTAGTTCTTTACCTACTGAGATTAACCTGAAATGTCCATGTTGCTCCACCTCCATTTGCTTCAGAGTCCTCTTAACTTTCTTCCTTAGGTGATTGATGAAGAGATTTCAGAGAGGGAGGTATACGTGTGAAAATTCCTTCTACACTGCTCTGTTTCCAGCTACTGACATACATACTTGCTACATACATATACACAACTCACACAAGGGGCACTGGACAGCTTACAGGATTAAAAACATTGAAATCTCCCAAACATAAACCCCAAACACCCAAGGATAGACTGTTATCTATTAACCATCAATAGTAACAAAGCTCATCTTCCTTCAGAGGGAACAGCCAGGTCTTATAAAAGGCTGACAAATTTGGGTCCATTCAAATCTTTAAGGGATGCTGTTGCCTACAGCAGCCGATATCACTGAGAAGGCACAAGTCAAACAAGATGATTTGTTTAATAGAGGGACCCAAACTACACCTTCTCCACTACCTCTGGTAAGGCAGGCAGAAACAATAGGAGAAAGGTGGTTTTATATATTGACAAGTGGTTGAGAAACTCTAGGAGTTCCAAAAGATATTTCCTTTCACACTGCTGGCTTCCAGTTGAGAGGAGGGAAGTGGCACAAAAAGGCCAAAACATTTTCTTTAGACAGGAATCTTCTGTGGGAGAACATAGTTAATTTTTAACTTCTGCAGGAATCCCCTCCTGTGTGTGCTGAAGATACCTGAACAGAAGCCCTTTTGAATACACACATGGCTTTCAAGTCTGGATGGGTCACTTAATGATGTGGGGATTTTTTTGTCAACCCCTTCCTCTCCAGCGCTTGAATGAAACCATGTGAAATCACTGAATTGTAGGAGAAACGGGGCGGAGTTAAAAGAGGAAGCAGCATAGAATCCCTATGTAGCCATAAGTGGGTTAAGTCCAAACTCTCTTGAATTCCATTGATCCTTATCTAACTCCAAGAAGATGCTAATCAATAGTAGAGAAGATTCCTATGAATAAGCCGTTTAGCAATAAATCAGTTTAACCAGACCTTCATGTGTGGACCTAGTCTTTTGCACCTGACAGAAATGCTCTATTGAGGCAAATTAGGTGCTCGATTTAGCAAAGTGAGTGCAGGAAGAGGCCTTAGCATGTTTTTAGACTCTTGCTACAAATTGATTATGATGGCATGAATTATATAGTAGCTCATTTTTTTCATAATAAACAAATTCTTGGATACTTGGAAAAATTGTGTGATAGCAAATCCATATAAAGCATAAAGCAAACTGACATAATGTAAAATAAAACTGTATTTTCTTTTTTCCCCTTTAATCCAAATCACAATAGTAAGATTGATCAAATATTGAAAATTTCCAGTTGTAGTTAATGAAAAGCTACACATGTAGAAAGAAATTAAACTAAACTCACACTCCTTCCATACAAAACCACACTTGGAGTTATCTCAAGGTTTCTTCATTGTGGTAGTGCCACACTGTTTCCACACTGCTACTGTCTACACTCCCCAATTCCTCAAAAGCATTTTGTATCTGAACTACATTCACCTACTAATCTTGTGAATGTTCAGTGCTTCCTCTAGTTGACCTATGGGGGAGATTTAAAAAATACATCTTCAATCAGTGTTGTGTCCTCATAGCCACATCTTAGCTATTGTTATGTGTGTTTGTCAGGGATTTGCAAAGTCATCATTATTGTCTGAATGGTTGCTCTTGGGGGAGCTGTAAAATCATAAGGAACTTTCCCCCTTTTTTTTGCATTTAAATGGCCCAAGTAGGGATGCTATTCTCACTTCTAGGAAGGGATGAGAGAAGCTAAATTTTTTAGACCAAAACTCACAAAGTGAGATGAAACAAGAATTCATGCCAAAGGAGAAATGACCAGATCTGAACTCTGCAGAATTTTAGCATACAGAAAAAGTGCCTTCTATGATATTCAGATGAGCCCACCTGCCAAACCCAACTGTTCTGAAGCAATGAAGATATAAGCATCTGCAGAATGAAAGAGTTGAAATGTGTTTTTACTGTAAAACTGTTGGACATCAGAATCTCTTATCTACTTAATGTGGGTCAACAAGATGTTTTTGCTCACACCAAGTCCATCATCAACAAAATAGACTTTACAAATTGAAACATGTCTACATACATGTAGACAATGACACTATCCACCATTCACCACTGTTAACATATGCATTAAATCAGGTAACACCCAATGCATCAGATAATTTAAAAGCTATTCCTTTATGGAAAAGGTGACTGTTTCCAAAATATTGGTGTGGACCTATTAATGAACAATGAAACTATAAATGTTTTGGCAGGTTGTCAATGCAGAGAGCTTGGAGTGATACAACTTATTCATTTCAACTCTAATGAGTGGCTTGAGACTTTTAGCTGGATCCTTAACATCCTTTAACTTTACACTTTTACTAAAAAACAAAGCCACAGCATATGAAGGAACAACGCCCTGTTTATTCACATAAATTGGACTGCATAATAACTGCAGTGTTTCTGTAAATAATCTAATTGAACAGTCTTTTTTAGTAATCACATTTTGCTTTTATATTGTTCTATTTACAGAATGTGTTACAATCCAAAACAGGGGCTCAAAACTAATGCTATTTGCCTCGAAGGTGTGCTTTTACTTACACTGGCTGTTGATTCTGTTGTTTTTATTTGCTTAGTAGTGGCATCTCATTAATGTTAGGATGAAATACAATATTTCAGAAGCATGATAAGAATTTCTCTACTCTGCTCCCTATTCCATCACCTATAGAACTGTTTGGAGGGTCATCTGACCCACAAGAGTAGATCTGTGAACATGCAAAGGCTAGGCAGGGGAGAGAGAAAACCATACATTTTCTGATTCCATCACCAGAAAAAAAATGATGCCAGATTTGCTTCAAGGTCCCAAGCCAGTGAACCTAACATTCAATCCTGAGTTGAAAGGCCAAGACCAAGGTGAAAGAGAGTGGCTAAATACACAATTTCCATAGGAAGATATTTTATAAGAGTGTACACTGATGATATCTTTGTTTGGGAATTACTTTTTAAAAGTTGTTTGGTGAAAAAGAAACCTATCAGTAGGATGTACAGTTTTCTCAATCTATGTGCAGTTCCTGGCTGCATATTTCACTTTGTTCAGGAAAGTTTCCCAGCCCTTCCCCCAATGTAGGCATAGTCCAAACTGGGGAAGAGACCTTACAGCATGGGTATTCAACATTGACAACTTTAAGACCTGTGGACTGCAACTCACAGAATTCCTCAACTAGCTATGTTTGCTGGGGAATTCTGGGAGTTGAAGTCTACAAGTTGCGAAGCTTGGACATCCCTGCCTTAAATAGATCTAAGAGACCTTAGCTTTGCTGAATATTGAAATTCACATAGCTGGATGATGCCCAGATTGGGGAAAGGCTACTCCAGAATGACAAATACTGTGAATCCTTTTTCTGGATCCCAAAAATTGTATTTTGACTTCTGTTCGCCTGAGAATCAAGGATATTACTAGTTTTGTTTTCCAGTAGGAAAGTCAAGCTCTGCTACTTGTCTTCCTCATCCAAAATGAAGCATTTTTCCCCCTTTGGGTTGGGAAGGCAAAAAGGAGAATCTAGGCAGAAGAAGTCCACCTGAGCATGTCTGAATTTTAATCTCATCTTTATTAAAAGAAAATTACATAGCTAACGGAAGATGTTTTACTAGGAAGAAAACCAGGGGGTACTTGCAAGGTAATAAAATAGAAATTATTCCAAAGTCAGTGTCCTTAAACTAACATCTTTAGAACATGTCCACTGCCTCAAAAACCTTCACCTCTTATAAAAATGTCACGTAATGCTGTTCAATAGCTCATTGCAAAACCTTTCAGCAGTTTAGGACGTAGAAAAGAAGTCAAGATCTCAGCTCTCTATCTGGTGCTCTTGTGTTCAATAGAACATCCTTTGACTAGGATGCTATCGCGGGTTATTTCACTGACTAAATCTCTTCAGGAAAAGATCAGGATGAAATAAAGCCAAAGGGCATAGCTCGTGGGCCTTCTTTCAACTTCTTCCCCAGCGGTGAGCTTCTTACATGTGAAAGGCCTCTGATATAATTCCCTATGATATTCATAGCTGAACTGACCTTTCTGCTGTCCTTTCACTACTTATTCTCCCTCCCTCCCTCTTTCTCTCTGTATGTTAGAAATGGAATTATTGACTGCAGGATCAGCACTGGAATTAATTCAGTCCCATTTATCTTAGCATTAAGAAGATATATGTAAATATTCCCATACAGACTTCAGGTCTATACTGTATGTGGGTAACATACCTTCCACCCCACCCCCAGCTTTCATTTAGAATGCATTATAGCAATAGCACTTAGACTTATATAGTGCATCATTGTGTTTTACAGCACTCTCTAAGAGGTTTACAATGTCAGTTTATTGCCCCCAATAATCTGGGTCGTCATTTCACCGGCCTTGGAAGGATGGAAGGCTGAGTTAACCTTGAACTGGTCAGGATCAAACTCCAGAATACTGCATTCTAACCACTGCCCCACCAGGACTCTATAGACTAAACATGTAAATATGCCTATGTATGGGCTCTATAGACTATACAGCCTATTGAACTCTATAGAACCACTGTAGAGTTTGTATTCCCAGTGTAAATGATAGTAGTGGCAATAATAATGGAGAATCTCCTAGTCTCTTGTATTTCTGACCCAGAATATTTTTATATTGCTATTTAAAAAGAAAAAGATTGACAAATTTGACATAATCCCAGCATAGAGGGCTGAAACTTTTTCTCTTAAGAGGCTCTTTTACATCAACCTTCAGAGGACCAGAGCTTTTTACAGAAAACATGAAGATCATAAAATGCCCATTACCCAAGAGGGTACAGCAGAGTTGAGGAGGGGAAGCTTTGTTCTTAAAGCAACAAATGAAAGGTGAGCTTTTAAGAGCCAGGCTAACAAAATTTATGGGTTCTGTCCTGGATTTCTTTCTACCATTCCCTCTCCCCCTCCATAATTAGCTCTCTGGTTTGAAGATGTCCCTTTGTGGCTAATTTTGTGTCACAAACTGAGACTAATTTAACACATTTGGCAAATCGTCCCCCCCCCTCCTGTATGTTTGATTCCTTGCAACATTTGTGACTTTGGCAGCCTTCACCACCCTCTCACCATTCGGGATAGGTAGCTTGAGAAAAGTGTGGAGAAATAACCAGAAATCTAATTGTCTGAATGTCCTTTGGCTTCCCGTCCTCTTGTTTCAGGCCCAGGAGAAGGAAGCCTTTAAAACTGATGAGACAATAAATTCAATAATCCTGCAAACTGGCTGTGGCTGTCCCGGTTCTGTGCTGCAGTTTCTCTGTTTTTGCTCTCCGTTCTCCTGGAATCGTTTAAATTTACCCCTATAGAAGGTTGCCTATTAGCTTTGTTAATGAATTTACTAGTGCAGAAGACCACTGGCAGGGCTGTTTGAAACGTAATGAATGTAATTATTTAGCACCAAACTGGGGCACCAGCTTTATCCCACTTGACAAGAATAATTCTTTATTCTCTCATTAGCCATGGGCTTTGGTCCCAATAAACTAGTTATTGAACCACTTGTCCAAAGGAGCTTTGCTCTAAACGCACCTTCCCTTATTTAACTTAGACAGGTTTGATCATTTTTACACATCATGCCGTGCCTGCATGCAAAGAGTTGCCCATGCTGGGGCTGTTGCTTTGTTTGATTGCTTTTTGTTTCCGTGTAAATGTGTGTATGTGTGTGTGAGAGAGACTGTCAAGTGAGCAAAGAGATGGGGAGCAATTATCAGTGAGGTGCTTGGCTTCCGGAGAAGCCCTTTTGCCTGTCCTGGCCTGTAATGGATACAGAACTGTATGGGGCTAGTTGACATCCTGTAAACTCGGTAGGAAGCCCAAGCCAATGAATCATAAGGACAGTCCCCCGCTGAGTGATGTGTGCCTGAGCGTTTTGCAAATGCAGAGAGGACGAGAGATGGAGGGAGGAAGAGACACTTAAGGTTGCCTTCATCCGGCAGAAACGTTAAAATCGCAGAAAGTTCAGGAACCTTCTCTTCAGAAACTGCACTGAAAAAGGAAGATGGCTTGTATAATCCTATCCCTCCCTCTCCTTGCAAGGCAATCGAGACCAGGCCTCAGCCAAGGTAAATCTAGGTTTAGGCAATTGCCCCAAACAGCAGGTTTTATGACATACTAGGAATCAAATGGTTAATGATTTGTTTAAATTGATTGTTGTTTATGGAGAAGCTGGCTTGTTGGACTTTTTCCACCCATTCCAAAAACATTTAGCCATGATTAAGCACCAAAATCATTTAGCCATGATTAAGCACTCCGATTTAATGGGAATAATAACACTCTCAGCCTCATTATTAGCAAATTATTTCTCTAACACCAACTTCTGAAAACTCCTGGAAGTTTACAAAATTATACGCCGCATATTCTTGAGCTGCGGTGGCGCAGTGGTTAGAGTGCAGTACTGCAGGCTACTTCTGCTGACTGCCTGCAATCTGGCAGTTCAAATCTCACCAGGCTCAAGGTTGACTCAGCCTTCCATCTTTCCGAGGTGGGTAAAATGAGGACCCAAATTGTTGGCGGCAATATGCTGACTCTGTAAACTGGTTAGAGAGGGCTATAAAGCACTGTAAAGCGGCATATAAGTCTAAGTGCTATTGGTATTGCTATCTCCTCCTCAGAGAGTGGCCCTAACCTGGCTAAATATACCAAGGAAACCAGTTCTGACTGGGGTTGTCAGTCTTTCAGGTGACTAGATCCCATGCCAAAATGCTTTGTAGGGTATGACAAATGCTGCATTGTGCTCAGATTTGTACCAGTTGTAGGTTCTAGATAGCCATCAGTGTCGAGCACAGTCCAGAACAACAAGATAACATTTGGAAGCAGCTCAGGCAAATGTCTCCCTGATTCATTGAGTATAAGAAGACAGAAAAAGCTTCCTCCACACTATGGCCTAAAACAAGGTTTGGGTCTCTATGAGCTTGTGGGAGGATGGGGAGTGGGGAGCAAAGCAGCTGCATGCAACACATTCACTATTGTATATCACACTGTTTAATTGTGTTGTCTACCACACCAAAATGGGCATGGATGCTAAATTAACCTGACAGATTTTTCATACTTGTTTGCTCTGTGAAGTAATCCAGATAAGAACTACAATCTAGGTCATATATTGTAAGCAGAGTTCCCCAACCATTCTGGCTTTGTGGACTGGTGGCAGGGGTAGTGGTCGGAGAAGGGTTGGTTCTGCGTGAGCAACAGGCAAGTGTGCACACTCGCACAGCTTCATTTGTGTGACTGTGCGCACATGCGCTCACCCGCTACTCGCGCAAGTGGGGATGCATGCGTGTGGTTCCATGGCCTGGTTCTGAACAGCTCATGGTCTGGTAGTGGGCCACGGCCTGAGGTTGGGGACCCCTGTTGTAAAATATTAAGAAAATCTTGCAAGACTGAAAGTATTTCTTCCCTCTTCTCCTTTTACTTTCCAGAAACCTAGGGAGGGTTCCTTCTGAAACATTGCCTACATCCTCCCTCCTTCTGTGAGCTAAGATATCTTTTATATGTTACTTGTCTAGTCTGCAGCTCTCCCTCCTGACTCCCAAGGTTATTCCCTCATACCATTACAATATCATCAGTAACCAATACATTGCAAACCAGAGAGGAAAAGGTATCCTACCCCCCATTGTGATGATCTCTCCCCCACCCAAATGAAACAATGCAAACATTTTTTCTGACATTTAAACAATATCAGGACCAGGGGTGAAATCTACTTACCTTCCCTACCGGTTCGGAATAGTGCACCCCGCACGCGATTTTGGACCTTCTGCGCATGTGCATGTTAAAACCAGGAAGTAACTATGACTGGGTGGGTGGGTGGAACCTCGGGCTGCCACTGCTACCAATTCTCTGAACCACCCACCACCATTGCTACTGGTTCTGCTGAACCGGTAGCATTTCACCCCTGATCAGGACTATAAAATGTGGATAAGTTTCTCCTTGAACTTCAAGAGGCTTATTTTTACCTTTCTCAACAATAATTCAGAATTGCACACTCAGTTCATTTTTCATCCGTTTTGTTCTTACAACAATCCTGTAAAATACTTAGGGTGAGAAATAATGCCTACTGTTTAAAGCTATCGTTGGGTGGCATAATAAGCATGTGTATCCAACACAGTTGAGCTTAGATATGTGCCGGTTGATGAAATTCAGATGGTGTCTGGCCTCATGGCTTTACATTCTCTTTTTCATTCCTTTTCTAAGATTTTCTAACATCTAGAAAATCTATAGTAGCTTTGTGTGGATTTTTCCACAACTTAATGTAAGTTTCTAGCAGGGGTGGGTTCTACTTACCTTTACTACCAGCTCGCAACTGGGCCATTGCAGAAGTGTTCTGATGACGTCGGGGTCAGTGGGCGGAGCTTCCCACCGGTTTTACTACCGGTTCTATAGAACTGGTGCGAACCAGGGGCAACCCACCACTGGCTTCTAGGCAGTTTATATTTCTATGCAACAACCTGATTGTATGTATATGTATGTCTGTAAATCCAATGTCCCTTCTATCTGCTTTATTTAAACACAACAGTAAAGTCCTAGTTTGCTTGCTTTTTAAAATGCAATTTTCCTAAGTGTAAGCTGATTTGTTTTTGCCAAGTTATCAAATACATATTAATTTTTGCACCTTTTTAAAAGCCTGGACTTGTGGGCAGCAATAGACTCATGAATACCCTGTTTTGGCAAGTCATGGTGTTTTGAGAGAAAGAAAAATAGGAACAACTTGTTTTACTTCTCTAGCAACTAGATTAACATAGGAATTTAACTGACTTGTAGGTGAGAGGATGTATCTTCTTCAGACACTGGCACCAAACTGTCTCTAAAATAAAGCAGCTCTAGTCTAAAATCAATGGGCTGAGGCCTGTCTCGGTGGCTTGGTTAATTTCACAGTTTTTCATGGTATTCAGTACTCTATAAATTCTAACCTGGTATACATTTGTACATTTCAAAGAGAAGATCCCTGTGAAAGAAAAATACTAAGGAGAAAGAATAGTTTTAATGAGTGACAGCTGAGGCTTTCAATCAGAGAATGTCTTTGCCAGCTTTTAAAAATTCCTACTACTGGGGAAAATTTGGAATTTTCACTTTTCTTGGAATTTTTTTTTCACTTTTCCAAATTTCACTTTTCCCTTGTTGGAAAAGAGAACAGAAAGATTGGGATGACTTTTGTTTGTCCTTCTACCCCAACGTAATAGCCGTCATTTGAGAAACAGATTCAAACTCATGGCCTAAACCTGTGATGGTGAAACTATGGCACGCATGCCACAGGTGGCATATGGAGCCATATCAGTGGGCACACGAGCTCAGCTCCGGCACACTGATTTTCGGGCCTTCTGGGCCCACCAGTCAGCAAACGGGCCATTTCCAGCCTCTGGAGTGCCTCTGGGGGGATGGGGAAGGCTGTTTTCGCCCTCCCCAGGCTCCTAGAAAGGCTCTGGAGCCTGGGGAAGAGTGAAAACCGGGTCTACCAGGCCCACTGTACCATTAGGTGCCAAAAGGGGGGAGCATGGGACAGGGTCACGCATGCATGCGCGGGGGGCGGGGTGCATAGAATTATGGGTGTGGGGCACACGTGTGTGTGACCCCCCTGTGCTCCACCCACTTTTGGCATGCGATGGCAAAAAGGTTAGCCATCACTGGCCTAAGCTATTTAATGAATCACAATATTCTGTTTGTAGAGTAACTATTTCACTGTATTCTTAAAATATAAGCAGCCTATTTAAATAAAGAAAAAGAGAGAGAAGTTAGTGGTGGTACTCCAATTAGTCTGCCATATTCTGGTTCTAGCAATCACTGTGTTTTTATGGGAAGTGATGTGGCACCAAAATATATTCTTGTAAGGCTGGGAGATTATTCATTTCTCTCCTGGTTTGCCAAGTGTTGCTGTTACAAAGTCCAATAACCAAATCTGAAATCCTAGTTTAGTTTTACATATTGGATTGAAATTAGCCACATGACATTTAAAAAAACCGCTAGTTCTTTTCATGACTAATATATTTTCAGATGAATTTTCAGCTGGCTATCGCCAATAAAATTGATTATGTTCTTGCAATGATTACTGGCCACCTATTTATGTTATGCTGTATTTATGGTGCTATTTGTAATTCCAAAAGACCCTTGATTTCAGAAGAATATAAACAGTGCCAAATCGTTTACATGCTGGTCTTCATTCATTCACTTGATCATCAGAATGTATTTTCAAAACACTCAGAAAACTGAAAGACCAATGAAACTGTGATTAGAGAATCGAGAAAGTTGTGGAGAAATCCAAGCCCAACTCTTACTCGGATATACGTTTTTTGAAAAAGTGAAGAGTTGCAGCCCAGTCATACAAGAGCTGCATTGCAGAGAGAAAGAGTCCTGTGTGTTCCCTCCTTGACGCATCCAGGTGAGGCTGTAAAAATTCCTTCCTGAAAACCTGGTAAGTCACTGTCAATCAAACCCCACAATTTGGTTTAAATGGATCAGTGGTCTGATTTGTTATAAGAAAGGATGATATATTTCAGTGACAATATTGGACCTGTCACTATATCTCAGCTATTGGATCTGTCGCTATAGCTCAACCTTGTTGTTTTTGTGTTGTTCTTTCAGGTTAATTGCCCAGAAAATGGTAGATACTGTATCAGTTAATACATAGGATACCTCATAATGTTTTCATAAGGATTTAATGGAAAGTGGAAGGCAGTTTTATACGTTCTCCTGCTAACTCATTGGAGGAAATGTGGGATATTATAAATGCAGAAAATAAACAGTGTAAGGTCACCCTGATGGTGCTGAGAACCTGACATGGCACCATTTTTATATCATCAACTTAAAGCTGACAATTTGAAGTCCAGAGTGGAGACTGACAGGAAGATGAGATATTATTTATTTATCTGGTGTGTTATTGTCCAGTTTCTGTGAAATAAGGATCAATTCCTGTCCCAGTTTCAAGTTACTTTTCTCTTTATAAGTGGGAGGCTGACTGGAGAAAGTGTTTGTATTGCATGCATTTAGAGTTGTGCTGCAATAATAGAACAAATGTAGTTTGCTAGTATGGAATAAAAATCTCAGTTCTGATTGAAAGAGGATAGATCTAAATCACGTAAAGAATGCAGCTGTATTTATTTGATATATGTAGGGCAAACCTATCTTTAGTTTCAGGGAGATTGTATTTGAACCACTCTGACTTGCAGCTGCTTCTTCCTTCTTTTCCCGAAGTTCTTTGCAGATGTATCCCTGGAGATTCCATATTTATCAAAATGATGTAATATAGACTTGTAGGAAGTATAGCATTTAAAACCACAAATGTATAGTTATATGTTTAAATGCTTGCTCTGTACCATGGAAATAGAATGAACCTCACAAATTAAGGTTCCAAATTCCCACTTATTTATTTACAATATTTAGATCATGGATGTCCAACCTTTTGGCTTGCCTAAGCTGCATTTAGTGAAGAGGAATTGTCCTAGGCCGCATATAAAATACATTATAGTGTGTGTGTGTGTATAATATATAATGTATTTTATATGCGGCTCAAGACAATTCCTCTTCGCTATGTATTTGTATATATACTGTATATGTATACGTACATGTATATATGTATATATACATACTGGTATATATATATACACACACACATTACACAATAATGTTAAAAGTTCCTGATTTTGTGGGGCCACTTTACTAGCTGTCCAGGACCACATGTGGCCATGGGCCATGGTTTGGACATGCCTGATTTAGATTTTGCCAGATTCCCAAAAAGACTCCTGGTAGTTTACAATATGAGATATAGAATTATACAACCTGGGCATACAACCATCACTATCTATCCCCCCTGATATCAGTTAACTTACAGCAATTTAATGTTATATATTAAAAGCTCTTCCTATTAGTATACAATTGCATATACTATACATTTATGTAATATATTGATTATAAATCATCAAGTTGGTATCAGCTCCTAGTGATTACATAGAGCTTCTCCAAGATGATCTGCCTCCAGGATTTAGCTCTTTCACGGTCACTGTAGTAATGAGGGCCGTCCATCTTGCTTCTGGTCTTCTTTTCTTCCACCCTTCCCAGCCTTACAGACTTCTCAAGAGAACTAGGTCTTTGCATAATGTGTCCAAAATATAATTTAAGCCTGGTCTTTTGAGTCTTCAGTGAGAATTGTAGATTGATTTATTCTATGTTTGTTTTCTTAGTTATGCGTAATATTCTCAGACATTTTCTCCAACACTCAAGTACTCTTTTTTATCTTCCTTCTTCAAAGTCCAACTTTTGCTTTCATAGAATCACACGGGAGAACCATTGCCAGTACGGTTCTTGTCTTTGTAATATTAATTTGTAAGTATAAACATATCTCAGAATCTGAATGTCTTAATCTATGGCCTTCATTGCTACCAAGCAGTAGGCTAGAGCATATTTCTTGACTGCTTGTTTCTTTACTGTTGTTGGTTAGCTATCCTTAAAAGGCAGAAGCTACCCACCATTTCAATATCATCATCATCAATTCTAAAGCTGATTGCTATCCCCATTGCCATTAGTTTAATCTTCTTTAATCTCCATTTCATTTCTTCACGGTGCTCTTTGACTTTCATGACTAGAGCTTCCAGATCATTTAAATTTTCAGCTAGCAGAACAGTGCCAGCAGCATGGTGTAGGTTATTGATGTATTTCCCTCCAATTTTATAACCACTCTCATCTTTTTCCAATCCAGACTCCCTCAATAAATATTCAGCAAATAAGGTGGAATAAATAAGGAGGGAGTATAAGGTCTTTTCTCATTCCTTTGCTGACCTGGAAGCAATCTTTTTCAGCATGTTGTGTTCAGACGGTGGCTTCCTGTGTATGGGCTTTTTGTGAAAATAATGATAAACTCTGGGATTTTTGTTTATATTTCATATTTTTAACTGCCCATCTCCCTTAGAAAGGCACTCTGGGTGGTGTACAATATCTTTTTCCTAAGTTCACGTCACAGAATGACAAAAGTCTTTCCGTGATCAATGAATCATAGAATCATATGGTTGGAAGGGACCTTGGGAGGTCTTTTAGTCCAACCCCTTGTCTTAGTCCTCATACCATCTTGGACAAATGATTGTCCAATCTTTTCTTGGAAACCTCCAGCAATAGAGCACTCGAAACTCCAAGAGGCAACCTGTTTCAGTGCTTAATAGTTCTCACTATCAGGAAATTCCTCCTTATTTTCAGGTTGGATCTCCCTCCAGTGACCTTTAACCCATTGCTTCTTGTCCTCCCCTCAGGTGCTATGAAGAATAAATCAATGCCCTCTTCCCTCTGGCATCCCCTCAAGTATTAGAAGACTGCTATTATGCCTCCCCTCAGTCTTCACTTTGATAAGTTAAACATTGCTTTATTCCTTTAACTGTTCTTCATAGGATTTAGCCTCTAGACTCCTTATTATCTCCCCCTAGGGCTTCGGCTGGCTCCTGACCTCCGCACCTTCTGCCGCAAATTAAAAACATAGCTATTCGCGGCACCTAGCTTGGACTGAGGGATTTTTCAATTATTTTAACGGGTTTTAATATTTGTTTATGTATGTATTTTATGTTTTTATTGGCTTGTTTTAATTGTTGTGAGCCACCCTGAGTCCTATGGAGATAGGGCAGCATATAAATTATATTAAATAAATTAATATAATTAATTAATCTTAATTTTAACCTTAATCTTGATACTATTCCTCTGTTGATTTAACCCAGGACTGTATTGGCTTTTTTGGTAGTTGCAGCATACCGCTGACTGATATTTAAGTGGTGGTCCACCAAGACACCTAGATCCCTTTCACAAGTACTACAGTATTGTTGAGTCAGGTACTCTCTATCCTGTACCTCTGTGTCTAAGTGCAGGTCCTTACTTTTCTTGTCACAGAACTGTGTCTTTTTTGGATCATAGGGCCCAATGTTCAAGTCTGCCGAGATCCTTCTGAAAGTTGAGGCTGTCTTTGTGCCATCCACAAATTTGATCATGCAATCTTCATCTCGGTCATTTATGAAGATGTTGAAGCGCACTGGGTCCAAGACAGGATCTTGAACAACCCCACTGCATACTTTCTTCCATGTACATGTAGTTCCATTAAGGACCACATATTCAGTGGGGTTGGTGAGAAAATCTGTCAGATCTTTCAAGATTCTGTTATTATATTGTATTACAGTAAAATGGCAGTAGTTTCTGTGCTGTCTATATTCTGACCTAGCCTATGTCAAAGGGCTAACACATAAAATTAGAATCTAATGGAGTTGGGCAGCTAATACATTTAAATAAATAGTTAAAATTAAAGTTACTGGATAATAGTTTGCATAGATATATTGATATTGGTAGGTAATTGTCCTCTTCCAATTTGCTAGTCACCATGTTTACTTTAAATTTTCTAGCGCCTTTGGTGAGAAATTTTACTGATTCTTTTTCTGTTGCTGATATGTTGCTATATACTGTAGATATCCCATCAATTCCTGTGGCTTTCTGACTTGGTAATGAACAGAAGGCTGATCTATCTTCTAGTACTACAAGTTCTTGTAAATAGGAGGTATCTTGTAAGTTATCTTGGATAGATTGTTGTACAGAATTTCAGTATGCTTCTTCATCTTTGTTTGATCTTCTCAGAATTAGTTACTAATTATCCATTAGTGTCCATAGCCTATAAAGCTAAGGTTAAACTTTGTCCTGAGTTCAGAGAACCTTTGGAAGACTTTCCTTGTTTTTCCTATGTCTGTTTCCATCTTTGATGCCTTTATGTGCGTTGTGATACTGCTTCTTGTATTTTCTAGCAGTTTTCTGAAATTCTTTGTTCTTTTCTCAGATCTTTGTCTTTTTGGCTTTGGCTTCTCTTCTCAGTAATTTCCACCCTTCTGGCATCAGTTTTCTTTCTTCTGCTTCTTGATCTTTGTCAGTCTCTTTTTACATTCATCCTTAACAACTTTTGCTTTCATTGCACAGTTCCTCTGGTTCCTTATTGATGAAGTTCAAGACATCAAAGTGATTCTTGGAAATTGTGGATATATACTCAAGAGTGTATCGTGGAAACTGACTGGTATTCCCCCCCTCCCCTCCCCTTTAGCTTGACTTGGTAATTGCACATGAGTGGTTCATGATTTGTTCTACAATCAGTACCTGGCCATGTCTTTGCTGTTTGCTACTAATGAACTTTTTCTCTTAGTTACACTAATAATATCGTCAATTTGACTTGTATGTATTCCATTGGTGATGTCTGTGTATAGTATATAGGTATCATTTTGTTCGAAGAATGTGATTGTAATGGGGGAAAAAATCATTGGATTGGTAGAAATAGATATGTTGTTCTCCAGCTTTATTTCTGTTCCCTAGGGCATACATTCCAATTCTGTTTTCGTCCATACTATTTCTAATGTTGGCATGCCAGTCTCTAGCCACAAGCAGCACATCCTGCTTGCAAGTTTTGTCTGATAAGGATTAACTTTAACATACAGTACATCAACTTCTGATGCATCTGCCACAAATGTTGGAGCATAAATGTGGATAACCAGAATATTAAAGTGTTACCAGCAAAGCCTATTGAAGTAATCAGTCATCAATTGCTTTGGGTCCAAGAGCCATCTTGGCTATGCATTTCCTAACTCTTAAAGAAATGCTGTTCATTTTTTGTTGTTATGTCCAGAGTAATAAATGGTAATATACCTGCTCCTCTGCTTTGTGATTTCCTCCTTACTGAGATCCCATCTATCCCTTCTCCCTTGTCTTTCAGGAGAGCTTTTCCATCTTAGATCTGGAGAAAGGCAGGTTAGGAACATTGGGAGGCCCTGGCAAATTCACAACTTTGTTTTTATCTTTTCTTTGCCTCTTATAACATAGTTGGGATTTTTTATTGTTGGGGTGGATAAAGAGAGTTTGTTTAATGGGTTTAATGAGTTTAATGCACTATCAATGAGTCTTTTTGGCTTTAGTAACTGGGCAAGATATAAGAAATCAACTTGTATAAATATAAAGCATGGCAGAATTAAGGTTTGTTTTCTGAATTTGTGTTGGTCTAGGGAGGAACTATAAATCATTCTCCCTAGGTCTAGACACATAGAGATACAGCAGGGAAGAAGATACATTAGATATAAGCCACTCAGAGATTTTTTTTTAATTAGTGAGAGTAAAATAGATCCTATGAAAAGAGATAAATAAAAACATGAGAGTGACCTCAGTGGGAAAGAAAAAACTGAGGAAAGAAAGAAAGAAGGAAGGAAGGAAGGAAGGAAAGAAAGAAAGAAAGAAAGAAAGAAAATGACAGAGAGAGAGGGTGAGAAAGAAAGAGAGAGAGAGAAGGAAGGAAGGAAGGAAAGAAAGAAAAAAGAGGGAGACAGAGAGAGAAAAAGAAAAAAGAAAGGAGAAAGAAAGAGAGAGAGAAAGGGTGGGAAAGAAAGAGAGATAGAGACAGAGAAGGAAGGAAGGAAGGAAAGAAAGACACACACAAAGAGAAAATAAAGGGTGAGAAAGAAGGAGAGAGAGAGAGAAGGAAGGAAGGAAAGAAAGAGAGGACGAGAGAGAGAAAAAGAAAAAATAAAGGAGAAAGAAAGAGAGAGAAAGTGAAAAAAAGAAAGAAAGAAAGAAAGAAAGAAAGAAAGAAAGAAAGAAAGAAAGAATCCTACCTTCTGGATGAGGAGGGTCTGTCACTTACTTAGCTGATTGCCACAGTGAGACTGTGAGACTGACAGCAATACCAGCAGAAAAGAATGCAAGATACTTTGGTCCAATATGCCTCAAACAAGCCAAACCGGATCTGTCTCAGCAGGCTGAGCGATGGTCATTAATTTTTAATACTGTTAATGTTTATTAGTGAAGGATGATTGACTTTAAGTGCCTGATGAATAATAAATAAATGATGTACATTTCTGGCATTTGAATCACATTAGTATGGAAGGCCTGTGGGGATACCCTTCATTCTTGAAGAAGTACACTGCCCCACTTCCCAAAGGTAGGCGCTATTTTCTTTACACTTTCCTTACGTTCTTTTTTTTTCTTCTTCTTCTTTCAACAGAGAAGAACTTTGAATGGCTTTGGGGAAAATGTGGAGTTAGTATTTTCCTTTGGTCACCCTAATGACACAGGGAGGTTCGTCCCACTTGATGTCACTAATCTAAGAAGGTCTGATCTACACTTGAAGGCCCTGTTGGATTTCATAACAAACACCTGTGTCCATCAAAGAGAACACACAGGATCTCTGCACGAGCACTCCTTGACTTTGTAATTTCATTGACTGACAGTTTAATATCTATTTATTTTCACATCTGACTCCAGTAGAGACAGGCAGGCATCCTAAATGTCAAGATATTATGCTGACAACCAAGGGTGTTTCCCCCCCCATTATTTAAGAGGAGAAAGGTTCTTTGTAAGTAAAGTGTTATTTTTTTCAAGCCTACCAGCTAGAATAAAGACCAAATTATAGGGCATACATAATTGCTAGTGTAACTGCTGATAGGTTATCAGTACATGTTTTTTTATAGGGAGTTAGGTGGAGATATTCAGTTTGATTTACTTGCAAACTTACTCCGCTTTCCATATTTGAGAAATGAAATGTGTAAATTACATTATTTAAATTGATGGAGCTGCTGTCATTTCTAGAGACAAGGGTAAGTAGAGTTTCCTATTCTAAAATTAACCATTTTAGAAGAAGACCTTTTGTTTTCCGTCTAGGCTCATTTGAACTGTAAATGGAAAGAAGCGTGTTTGCTCCAATTGAACTCTGCAACGCTGGAACAATTTTCGAGGATACCAACATAAATATAAATCCTATGAAAACCACATTGTGATCATTCTGGGAAGAATACTTATTGGGGTTAGATCATTGTGTGACACTGTTCTTCTTATTCTAGGATAAGCCGGTGTGGCTTTTGCTGAAATAATAACGATTTATGACATTCCATACTAAGAAGAGAATTATTTCATTTAAAGTCATTTTGTCGTTGTTTTATAATTACCAGATTGTAATTATAATTATGTAATTCACTTCCAATGGGAGTGAATATCTGTAGCTCAGGGTTGAACTGTTGAGTCCTTGGTGCTCTCTGAGCTTGGTTATTTGCTTGCTGATGTTTCATTACCTGACTAGGTAACATTATACAGAGCGCTTGTATACATTATACAAGCTCTCTGAGCTTGGCAAACAACCAACCTCAGAGAGCATTAAGGATTCCACAATTGCTATTGTAAAAATACCAGTTCCTCAGAAAATTTTGGAATAGATCTGGAGACAAAGTCTGACAAATGATTACTTATTTATAATCACAATTTATGAGACCTCCCCAACTCAAATAAATAAATAATCTCTTATTTAGGCTGCACAAGTAGAGCAGAACTAGAGACAACAATAGTAGCGTTATTGAAGATTGCTATTGGCACCATAGGGTCATTAAAAAAAAAATACCACTGATGAGAGTGCTGAAATTTTAATGCACTTGTGTGAGAAATAAGGAACCAACATTTCATTTGTATATAGCCCTTAATTTCTTAATATTAGAAATATTTGACAAGGCAGATCTGAATATCTACTCCTCAAAATCAGACGTTAAGATCAATATCCCAAAAGACAACTTGGTGTCTGCGAAGGTAAAGGCCATAATGTTTAATATGCATAAGATGCTTTGTTTGCCTTTAAGTCTGAACTCGGGTCTAACAGCCTAATTCATAATTCAGACAAAGAGAATGAGTTAACAAATATCTTTTCCTCCGCTATGATTTGCATATTTAGTAAGCAGATTCTGCCAATGTGTATCCGCTGTTTTGCGAAGGAAATGAAAACGTCTTGCATGCCGTTCATTGAAAGGAATGGGTTTACTTTATTCAATTGCCTTGTCGTAAGGAAACCTAGGCTTGGTGGACTGCAGTGACACACCTGATATTTCTTTAAAAAAATGATCCCCTGACCGTGCATGGCAGTACAGGTAGTCCTCAATTTACAATAGTTCATTTACTGACCATTCCATGTTACAACGGCACTGAAAAAAATGACTTATGACCTCTTTTCACAATTACGATGCTTGCAGTATCTCCCATGGTCATGTGATCAAAATTCAGATGCTTGCCAGATGACTCATATTTATGACAGTTGCAGTGTCCCGGGTCCTATGATCACCTTTTGCGACCTTCCGACAAGCAAAGTCAATGGGGGAAACAGATTCATTTAACAACCGTGTTACCAACCTAACAACGGCAGTGATTGACTTAACAACTGTGGCAAGAAAGGTTGTACAATGGGGCAAATTTCACTTAAACAATGTCTCACTTAGCCGCATAAATGTTGGGCTCAATTGTAGTCATAAATTAAGGATTACCTGCATTGTCACCTGTCTATTGTTTGATCAGGTGATCCTTGTTTTACAAGAGAATTCAGTGGTGGGATTCAGCCGGTTCTGTCTGGATCACATGAACTGGTAGTGGTTATTGCGGGAGGCTCCGCCCACCCGCCCAGATGTAATGCGCGACTACTGCGCATGTGCAGAAGGCCGTGCGCATGCACAGAGGTGGCACATACACTCACATTTGCAAACCGGTAGGGAAGGTAAGTGAATCCCTCGTCTGAAAAGGACAGAGAATCCACAGGCCACTGCAAGTGGATGAATCAAGTTCCTCCACTTGATGCCAATGGGAAATGCTCTCTAAGTAAAACTAGATCTGGATTTAATCTATTTCTTTATAACTGTGCCTGACCTCCTTGGCCTTAGAATCCAACAATTGCTCTTTAAAACTACTATAACATGTCAATCTGTAGAAGCAGGATCAATTTCTGAGTCTCTTCCAAAGGGAAAGAAAAGATGGGCATTTGAAGAAGAAATGTTCTACTTCAGCAATGGCTCCTGTTATACTGATGCTCTGTTTGGAAAGAGAGGGTGTAATCTCCAACTTGCCTCCTGAAAATGGGTGAACTAACATAATGGAAAGTCTTATGCTCAGGATCAGTGGTGAAATCTAATTTTTTTTACTATCGGTTCTATGGATGTGGCTTGGTGGGCGTGGTGTGGCTTGGTGGGCTTGGCAGGGGAAGGATACTACAAAATCCCCATTTCCACCCCACTCCTGACAGAAGAATATTGCAAAATCTCCATTCCCACCCCACCCTGGGGCCAGCCAGAGGTGGTATTTGCCGGTTCTCCAAACTGCTCCAAATTTCCGCTACCGATTCTCCAGAACCTGTCAGAACCTGCTGGATTTCACCCCTGTTTAGGATCTTATGCTAGGATCAGGATTCTATTGGTGATATTTTCATATCCATATAGAGAAGTCAGCTGGGTTTTTACCCTAATTCAATGATTTATAGGTAGTCCTCAAATTGCAATCACAGCTGAGCCCACAATATATCTTGCTAAGTGAGTTTTGCCCCATTTTACGACTTTTCTTGCCACGGTTGTTAAGTGAATGACCGCAGTTGTTACGCGAGTAACTCGGTTGTTAAGTGAATCCGAACTTCCCCATTTACTTGCTTGTCAGCAGGACACAAAAGATGATCCATATGACCCTGGGATATCACAACCGTCATAAATATGAACCAGTTGCCAAGCATCTGAATTTTTGATCCCTTGATCATGGGGATGTTGCCAAGGTCATAAGTATGAAAAACAGAAGTCACTTTTTTCCCCAGTGCTGTTGTAACTTTGAACAGTCAGTAAATGAACTGTTGTAAGGGGAGGGCAGAGGTGGGTCTCAGCAGGTTCTGACCAGTTCTGGAGAACCGATAGCGGAAATTTTGAGTAGTTCGGAGAACCGGTCAATACCACCTCTGACTGGCCCCGCCCCCATCTATTCTCTGCCTCCCGAGCCCCAGCTGATCGGGAGGAAATGGGGATTTTGCAGTAACCTTTCCCTGGATTGGGGAGGGAATGGAGATTTTACAGTATCCTTCCCCTGCTACACCCACCAAGCCATGTCCACCAAGCCATGCCACACCCACCAAGCCACACCCACAGATCCAGTAGTAAAAAAATTTCAAACCCACCACTGGGGGAGGGTGACCTGTATTTTCCCAATTTTTTAAAAAAATGCATACAAAAATCTGTATTGTGGGAAAACACATGCATGCTGTACAAAACGTAGCTATAGAAGAAAATTATATTCCTCTTCAAAATTATATATGGAAAGACTGCTGTTAAATAAATTGCGTGCAAAAACATCTCTAGTGTGTGATATTTGAGTTCCAAAAAATGAGAAGGTGGCAATTATAAGAGTATTTCTCTCATTCCTAGCATTGCTTCACCTTCCTTTTTCTTCAAATATTAGCAAGACTGAACGGTGAGCAGGTTCCCTCCTCTTTATAGGAATCCGGCTTGGAATGTAAAATGTCAGGCTGAGTGCCCCTCTGCTCATGTGCTGCAGGTTTAAATTGTGAACAAGACAGATAGTTCAAACTCACTCTGAGCACAGTGAGAAAGTAATTACTCAGTCATTGAAAAAGGTCCTATTATCATTACCCAGTAACCTGAATGTCCACCACATATCTGGGTATTATTTTAAATGGCTTCCAAAAAAGCATTTTCAGAATCTCAAATTTAAATCACATGAAAAATGGTTCCATTTATTATTTCTTCCTCTCTCTCTCTCTCTCTCTCTTTTTTTCCCAGGGAAGGTGAGGAGTTTCAGAGATTATTCTAAATGTCAGTTTAGCATACATTTTAGCCAGCTGGATGTGGAAATACGCTGAATGAAAACTTCCCTTCCTGGAGTAAATGCCATGTTGGTAAACGAAAAGGGATAGGAATACGTAAAGGTCAATTCACATGGCGAGTTGGCTGTTGTTATTAATATAACTAGGAACATTACTTTTATGGGAGGTCATTCCATTAATTAGATAAACCTCAGCAACCACAGGTAATCTTTGCTACCCTCACTCTCTTAATCCACGTGTTGTTTCTGAACCTATCATCATTTCTCTGGCAAATAGCAGGGGATGGGTGATCTGTACTCTGTTTCTGCTACACAGCACCCCAAAGTCACATATTACCATGGCTGTCAGTGCTGTGAACTAGAATCACTTCTTTCATTGCTCCATTACATCCTACCTCCCACATCCTGCACACAAGCAATTGTTTAACCATTGTGAACTGCTAGAAAATGACAGCTGCTTTCCTTTTAGGGATGGGCGGAATCATGATAATAATAATAAAAAAAAAAGACGTGCAAAGCAGAAAGTACATCACATTACACAACCCCTAATCAAAAAGAAAGGCAGCCTGACAAAATCTTCTACCACCCTTATATCTATCCATCCATGCAGAAGCAGCAATATAGTCTATATTCTGGGACAATTGACTTGAGTTAAGTGAGGTGTCAGCAAGGCCTCCACTCAAGGGTGGCTGTGAGACCCAGATAAAAACAGAATAATAAATGCAAATGAGGGTGGTGGTGGTAGAAAATAGAAACATTTGTCAGGCAAGACCTTCTGAGGGGAATTGCAGGATGATGGGTGAAAAGTCCCCAGATCTGGCTTATTTATTTGATGAAATATGTACTACATGCAAGAGTCCCATATGAAGGGTTATACAGCAAGAAAGCAATGGCTAGAATAGGAGAAGACACGCCTCTCTGGAAGGGACAAAAGATGATATGTTGCACTGAGAGAGAGAGAGAGAGAGAGAGAGAGAGAGAGAGAGAGAGAGAGAACCAAAAAATTGCACAGCCTGCCAGTGTTCCACAAGTGTGGCCTTTTTAAGAGCAGTTTTAAAAGAAGCTGGTTTGAGAGAAGGACACCTCTTCGTTTCCCCTGACTATGGTGAGTGAAAATGCTCACCATTTTGAAGAGAGCACTCACTGAAGAAAGTGCTGTCTTCAAAATGGAACTCAGATTTTAGGCATTGAACAAAAGTAAGCAAGTTCATACTTCCCATGAAAAATATGGGTTCAATCTTTACTGGCTTTGGGAGGGGGGAAAATCTTTCCAATTAAATGGCCTTATTTTACAAAGTTGTAAAGTTTTATCATTGTTTTATTTGATATACAGATTAAAATTTAATTTTTAAAAGTGATATATTTAGTTCTTGCTCAAGCCCAATGAAACGATGTTATTCTCAGGGAGATGTTATGCAAATTAATTTATTCTGTTTGGTGCCACAAAATTTGAGTACACTGTTCTATTTATTTGATACAATCCATACTCCACTTTGCCTATACAATGAAACACCAACCTGTTGGCTGTGTCCCACAAAATACATCTTTCTATGGGTCCTCCCTATATGTTAGCACCAAATCTTCCAGTTACTTCAAAGTAGCTCTTTGGGATGTTCGTTGACTGACAAGATTCTTGTCTTTTCTGTTGTTCCTTGCTGATTAAAACAGGTCTAAGGACATTCTATTGCTCACAATGTTAGCAAGCTGATAGGTATCTCAGGATATTAATCACTTGCATGATTGATGCCACTGTAATATAGCAGCAGCTTCATTTGGGTAGTGAATGGTTTTAGATAATCTCTAATCAGCACAGAAGAAAGATCTCTCTTATTTGAACGTGTAAAGCATACCGTAGTTGGCTTGGCCAACTGGCATCGTGCCTGTACACATTTTAGGCTGAGTCACACAATGGAAAAAAAAAAGTCTTCCGTTTCATAAGGGTGCATAAAGAATGTTATATGGACGATGAACTTTTATCCTGCATGCAGAACAGGTTGCTACAGTTTGCATAAGACGGAAGAGTCTGTATGAACAAACTGAAAGTTGGCAGCAATGTAAGCTATGGGTTAACCACTCAAATTTTCTCTCGGTTACAGTTACTGAAGAAGATTCGGCTTCCATCACCTACTAAAGAGTAATCTGTCAAATCCTTCCAGTGCTGAGCTGTGAATCCCACGTGGTTAGATGAAGCCGCTCAACAAGTGAACCACCTACCTGCAAAAGCGAAGAAATGTTTGATTGGAAAAGAGTGGCAAACTAAAAGCAGCTATTAAGGATTTATTTAGAAAGCCTGCCTGCAACTTCTAAAGGCAAGACAAGGTGTAATTCAGATTTGTGTCTTTTGTTAGTGCTTTTCTTTTGAATGTTTTAAAATCCGTGGGGCTGGTGAATAAATGTTCTCCTTCCCTTCCCTAACATTTTGAGCCAATTTAGAATTAATCGAAGCCGATCAACTTTAAAAGAACATGTAATAAAAAGAAAGACCTGTCCACATATATCCCGTGGCTACGATTTGCAGGCTTCTTTCCTTTTGTGTGCATAGAGTGAATATTTTTTACACTCGTTGCAACCTTGTTGGAGGGTGAAGAATTTAAAATTCCCTAGCTTTTCATTAACACTGCAGGACAAGCCACAAAAAAGAGACATTATATGGTGATAGCAGGCAGCATGAACTTGGTAATGTAGTGACCACCTGTGCATGCCCAACAGAAATCACATGGATTGATTGATAAGATGTTACACAGGATATTGGTCAAACCATCCAGGATGTAATCCCCAATTTGGCAGATGTTTTTAATCCCACAACTGCTACAGTCGCTTAACAAGGAACGTGTGAAGCCTTTCCACTTCTCCCACTCACCCAGGGGTGGGTTCTGCTTACCTTTACTACTGGTTTGCATCGTGTCCGTGTGATGCGAACCGGTCTGCGCATGCGCAGATCGCTTCTGATGATATCCAGGTCAGTAGGCGGAGCTTCCAGCCGGTTTTACTACCGGTTCTATAGAACTGGCCCGAACCAGGGGCAACCCACCACTGCACCCACCACTCTTTTTTTAAAAAAATCTGCCTATTGGAGGTTGAAGAAAAACGATCCTAGTATGTATGCATTGATAAAAGAGGATATGTAGCACAGGGCTGAACTGTGGGGACCTTGGTAACCTCTGATCTTGGTTTTCTTGCAGATGTTTCATTACCCAACTAGATAACAATCAAGGAACCACCAAGAACACTCCCATCAATTCTAACAGGGCAAGCCACTGTATATATACAGAGAGTAAACCCCACTCCTTTCTAGCACTGATGATGGTACCTAGTTGGGTAATCTGCACAACATCTGCACAAAAACAACCAAGGACTCTACAGTATGTATGCTGTTTTCAGTACTATTACATATCACATGAGCTTAATACTATTGATATACAGAGTAACTGTAGCTGTGTATAATTTGTACCCAAGTAGAAGTAGAATTCAGTAGCATTGTCATTTCAATGCTATATTCATTTAGAACTGCACCATCCTATGCACTTTATCTGACATGTTTATCGATTTGCATATGTAAATATATTTGATAAATGTGTCAAATTCTATCTTTTTGTGTTGTAGATATGGAGGAATGAATATGTCATCTTTGCATTAAGAGCCGAAGATTACACTGAAATCCATGCAAATTCAAAACTGCTACCTGGGAATGGACATCTAGATTATATAAAGTTGGTGTTCTGCCAATTTTATTTATTTTCAGTTTTATTTTGGGCCCTGTCAGAAGCCAAGCAGGTGACTACTGGCAGAGCGGATGTCTGGCAAGGGCACCGACGCTGATGGTTAGAGATAAGTGAATCAGCTTTTAGAATGTTGATTTTTTTAAAAAAGAACATCTGATTTCATCTGAATCACCAGTGCAATTCAGAAAGTTGATCCGTTTGGAGATTCAAAGGAATCACCTTTGAATGAAAGCTTTCGGCAATCCTTCTTTGAGAGATAGATTTCAAAGAAATCTAGCCTCATTTCCTAGGTGGCTTCATATCCTTCTAGTTTAAGTTGTTTTCTTATGCTACTTTTAAAATATATTTATAATATAACAAGTATATGGGAAGCAGAGGTGAAATCTACTTACCTTTCCCACCGGTTTGTCATGTGTGTGCGTGGACCCTCTGCGCGTGCACAAACCCTTCTGTGCATGCGCAGAGGGTAAAAAACAGGTTAAAACCAGGAAGTAACGACAACCGGGTGCGTGGGTGGAGCCTCGTGCTGCCGTCGCTATGGGTTCTCCGAACCACCCGCCGCCATCGCTACCGGTTCAGCCAAAACAGTCCAAACCGGTAACATTTCACCCCTGACGGGAAGCATTTTGCAGGTGTGCGTAAAAACCCGGTTCAGTTCTGGTAGAACCTTATTGGACATTGGACATTTATTCGTACATCAAATCGCAATATCAGCAGAATTATCTATTTATACAGCCTTTTTCAACAGCACTGGCAAAAAGTAAAGATCTCATCTCTCTTTCTCGGATCAGTAGTGATAGACCTATTCTGCCTGCTTTATGTCTCTTTATGTCAAATATTGAGATGGGTGGGTCAGGATCAGATTAGATTCTGGCTTTAATTAGGATTCCTGCAATGAAGGAGTGATCCCTATTCCATCGGTAATCCTGTGGCAGCCAAAATCACTGTTTCCTCATTTCTGTTGTTAGAAGAGAATTCACATTTCAGTAATAAATACATTTTTTCTACCCAACAATATTTATCAATATGTTTTGGCTGACCGATAGAAAATCAGAGCGGGGGAAGTGAGTGAAATACAGGTAGTCCTCGACCTACAACAGTTCACTTAGTGACCATTTGAAGTTACAACAGCTCTGAAAAAATGACTCATGACCATTTTTCATGACCACTTGCAGCATCCCCATGGTGACGTCATTTACATTTGGGTGCTTGACAAGCTTGACGTACATTTATGACAGTGCCCTGGGGTCATGTGATCACCTTTTGCAACCTTCTGACAAGCAAAAGTCAACGGAGAAACCAGATTCACTTAAAAAGCCAGGTTACTAATTTAACAGCTTCAGTGATTCACTTAACACACGGGGCAAAGGAAGTTGTAAAGTGGGGCAAAACTCATTTAACAAATTTATCACTGAGCAACATAAATTTTGGGCTCAATTGTGATTGTAAGTTGAAGACTATCTGTATCGGAGGCTCACTAGCGCAAACTGGAGGAACTGATTCCTGCTATTGAAAGATCTACAGTTCCAAACTGGGATTTGAACTCTCCAAGTAAGTCACATAACTCAAAAGGCTATGGGCAACATAGTGACATTAGTTAAGAGTCAGAAGTCTGAGACTGTAGGAAAAGGATCATTAGGAGCAGTGGGTCGACTCAGAGTCCCACTGGTTCTCCCATGGAGTTTAGCATGCTGAGCTGAGCAAAATGCCCTCCATTATGGCAGGTAATGTTCTTGCCCTCCAGTCAACGGTTGTTATCCTGCCCTGGCCATTTCATCCTGGGCTGCTGAATCAGTGAAAATAGAACCTAAAGTAACTACAATAACACCCTTTCCCCACTACTACCCAAAAAAACCCCTGAGGTCATTGTGGACCAGTAAAAAGTTCAGGTTTTGTCTTTAAGGTTCGTTGTAGACCAATCAAGGAAGGCTGCCTTTTTTAAAAAAACAAGTTCACTGATGCAACTAGATTATGCTTCTTTTATTTCAGAAGAGATTGATGAACACAATGCCAAAGTTTTCCCTTGTAGCTCAATTGACAGGAGTAATGGCGAAACTCTAGTGTTTGTTTGAACTGATCCACTGGTGGGTACAACTACACAAGGGAGTGAGTGGAGACGCATTGATTCAAGGAAGCTACCTATCCTCAGAGGCTCATCCATGAGAAGAAAAAGGCTTGCAGGGGAATCCTCCAATTTTGGATGATGGCGACTATGGTCTGGGCAGGACAGGTGGCCATCGCTATGACCAAAACAGAGGAAGGACTTGAAATCCAGAAAGCAGTTCCTTAAGCTGGCTTCATTTCCAGCTGATTTGGGAATCTGGCAGCTCAAAATTAAGCACGGAAAAAAACCAATGCCAACCAACCAAATACTTCTGCCTTCTCTTCCACACAGGCTACTCATTGAGTACCACACCAGAGTTTCCAGTTTTCCCTGAATAAAAGGACCTTCTCCCTTCCATCACAAAAGCAAAATAAATCCACCTATATTTCATGCATTTATTCTTGATAGGCAGCTACGGGTGAGGTTACAAGGGCAGATAAATTTTTAAATGACTGACAAATGCACTGAGAAGTCTCAAAAGCCTTTTCTTCATCATGATGCCAAATCAGCATTTCAGAGGAAACCTTGTGAAGACAGCATTCTAATGAGCTCTGAAATATGTTATCCCAGCAAATCCTGAGCACGAAAGCAAATCCTGTCTTGAGTCGCTCATTGGCAAAATTGCATAAGGGCTTTTCCCTTTTATTGGACTGAATAAAGTACTAGCTAGAAAAAACAAATTCTCACAATTTGAAAACAGACACCAACAAACTCAGGATGAATTCCTTAGAATGTGAGTTTTATGGCCCTCTGAAGTCAGGGAGTTAAAATGCAAGAAGGTTTCTGGGGTTTGGGACATTTGCATCCCGTAGCTTCTGGTTTGCAAGCATCAAGAACAAGGAAAGATCCATAGCTAGAATTGCTCAAGGACTAGTTGTAGAACTGCGTGCGTTGTTCATCCGATTCTGTGTGACTTTTCTTGGGCTCAGATTCTTGTACACTGTACAAGCTTCCTACCGCTCCTTTGGACCTTCAACTTGCTCAACCACCAAAGAAAAGAAGATCCTAAGGAAGTGAACTCGTCCCATGTGCTGAGAATGAAAACCCAGGTGATCTATGGCTCTAGAGTGAGGAAATGGGACTTGACTTCATCCTTGGAGCAGTCAGTAAGCGTGCTTGTGTCATGCATTTGCTCAATTAGCTATATTCCTGCACATGTACCAAACCTGTACAGGAGAAAATTCCGCTTGCCAAAACATCTGTTCCTGGCATTCATCCCAGGGCTAATAACAGATTCTCCGAAGGTAGGTGCATTAGATAGTGCTGAAAAGCATAGAAAAGCTTAGTCTTCAGAAAGATCACAGTCTAGTTGGTTTCAAAGACTTTAATGTGGAGAGAATTTTTATTGTTCTGCATGCTCCTATATGCTCATGCCAAGCTCATCAATGGCCTCTAAACAACTCTGCCTTTGCTTGCTTGTTTAATGTAACAGTCAATGCATCTAACCACAATAGCCTTAATTGCAAAACCATCTTTCTCTATACACATGCTACAACTACTCCTTCATGATAGGTATCTTCCCAGAATTGTAACCTTTGTTTACATCCATGAATGGCCTTTGATTCCTAAATGGAATCTCTCCATAAAGTGTAACATTCTCAAGGTATACGGATAATGGGTCTATTTACAATTCTCTCTATTCAAAGTGGGATTCAGGGTCAAACAGTTAGAATAAGAACCAGCTTGATTGGCATTCACATTTCTCAAAGGCTAAATACCCCACATTATCAAGTGTTCTCTTTCCAGACATGTGGATTTTCAAATTCCTGAGTACCTATCTGTAGGCCTTATTAATTGTAAATGATCGAACGATACATATGTTCAACTTCAATCTCTGTAACTAAGTCTCTGGTGCTCTTCACTTTACTCCAAGAGACCAATGACTCACTGCAACTTACTAGCTTTAATAAAATATTTGTTGGATCTTCTTCAGTTATTGGCATGTTCACAGGTGAGTTTTCCTACTGTACTGATAAAAATATTGCAACCCTGCAATGTCTGGAATCAATGATAGTAGGATTCAGGAGAGACCTCCTTGTTCTCGAAAAGCAAATCACTCTAGCCTGGAAAATGGACTTTAGCTTTTTCTGCTAAATTCCCAGTTTGCTATCTTTCTTAATGCTCTGAAAATTTCTCTGTGCTGTTTTGTGTTATTCTGTTTCATTCAGTGCAAAAAAATAAAATAAAAAATAAGATGGCTGAAGACTGTCAACATCTCTGTTGATGATTTCTTTACGAATAATCACACCTCTCAGACACAAAAGGTAATAACTTTTTATCATAATCACCATTGGGCCTATTGATTGAAGGAATTTCTTTGTCCTAGGGACTGAGTTTTATGCCACTTGAGGATAACTTGCAGGATACGTTAATATTTATCGCCTTGAAATAGGTATTAAGGCTGCAGCCTCGCAACTGTTCATATATTTTACTCTTTTTTTTTTTGGTCAAAACAACCCATGATAACAGATTCTTGAAGGAGTGGCAAATAAATGATGTTACCAACATTGATCAAACTTCAGCTTGGCTGTGAATGTAATCTTCCAGTCAATCTTTTGAAGAAAGTAAAACAGGAGCAAAAGAACTTGATAATCTATACCATTTTGGTAAAATCAGCACAAAATTGTTTTTCTTTATTCTCCCGCTATATTTACATTACCAGATTCATTCATGTAGGCTGCACAGTATCCTGAATCTTCAAACAACCTAAACTTCCCCTTATATATTATTTCAGATGAATGGACCAGTGGTGGGTTGCCCCCGGTTCGGACCAGTTTGCAAGAACTGGTAGTAAAACCGGTGGGAGGCCCCGCCCACCGCCCTGGATGTCGTCATCCAGGGATCTGCGAATGTGCAATCCTGTTGCAAACCGGTAGTAAAGGTAAGTAGAACCCACCCCTGGAATGGACCATAATAGTTGAAAGAGTTGGGAAGCATGCTTATAACCATGCCTCTCGGGTTGCACAAACTCCAGGGAGCCTCTCAAACTTGTGTATTTGAATAGAAGTCTAAGATAAGACGAATGAAGTCACACCTTGAAGTCAACTTGAACACCTGGTGACTTTGTGGGCATGATGCAGAAGAAGTCTCAGATTCACAGAACATACTCCATAACTTCATAAACACAAACACACAGAAGGGATTAGAGTTTCATTTAATTGTCATCCCTTGGTAAGTGCAAATGTCATCAGAGGTGAAAGAAAAATCGGTTTTCTGAATAGATCTAGTCTCTTCCTTCAATCCTGTCATCAATCAAAGTAGATTTGATATGAACACAAGATTGGACTTTGCAAGCTTTGTCATTCCTTACTGATGAGACCTATCAGCTTGAGATCTAATGGTTAGCTAGTTCTCACAGATTTGTCACCTGTGATTTAACTCTATCTTTTTATTAATTAATTTGGGTATATTATTTGACATGATAACTGATCTGGCAGCTGAGTTTTGTAGAGATGTCCTGTTGCTGACTGCGCTATTTTTATATTTCTTTTACACCTGACTGCCATTTATCTTGTTGAGATAGTTTGCATAAGGTTCCAGGGAGTGTTAATAATGGGGAAAGAAGACCAGAACTAGGTCTTTATACTTTGGGGTACCCTAGGGGCCCAACCCTTTCTTTCTTGTCATTCGACATCTACATGAAATTCCAAGGTGAGGTTATCTATTTGGCAAGGTTATCAGCTCTATACAAATGGTACTTAATTACACAAATTCATCATTGGCTGGGCTAGAGAAATAGTAGAGGTCCTGACTTGGTATTTGGAAGCGGTTAGAGCAGTGATGGCTAACCTTTTTGCCATTGTGTGCCAAAAGAAGGGGGAAGGTTGGGGTCACGCATATGGGTGACCACACCCATAATTCTATGTGCCCTGCTCCCCGTGCATGTGCCCATGACCCCCTGCACTCCCCTTGCTTTTGGCACATGATGGCATGGTGGGCCTGGTAGGCCCATTTTTTGGCCTCCCCAGGCTCCAGAACCTTTCTAGGAGCCAGGGGAGGGCGAAAATGGCCTTCCCCACACACTTGGAGGTCCTCTGGAGGCCCTCCGGAGGCCAGAAACAGCCCATTTGCCAACTTCCGGTGGAACTGGAAGGCCCATTTTTCACCCTCCCCAAGCTCCAGAGCCTTTCTAGGAACCTGGGGAAGGCCGTTCTCACCCTCCCCAGGTTCCTAGAAAGGCCCTGGAGCCTGGGGAGGGCGAAAAACAGTCTTCTGGACCCACTGGAAGTTGGCAAATGGGCCATTTCCAGCCTCCGGAGGGCCTCTGGGGGGGGGGAGGCCATTTTCACCCTCCCCAGGCTGGAGCCTGGGGAGAAGCAAAAGCAGGCCTTCCCCACTTCCCCAGGCCCTCCGGAGGCAGGAAATAGCCTGTTTTCTGACTTCTGGTGGGCCCAGAAGGCCCAAAAATCAGCTGGCCAATACACGCATGCATGCCATAGGTTCACCATCATGGGGTTAGAATATGGATGAGGAAAACAAGCTCATCCTGAAACCTAGATGAAGTAGATATGGTTTGAAAGGACTACTGAATCCAGGGACAATCTAGTTTTAGTTTTGGACACTCAAACCAAAGCGCTTGTTCAGGGCTTTTCACAGCTCTACTTTTATTATTGTTAACCATCTTGAGCCCAGTACCATTCTTTGGTGGAAAAAGCATAATATCTACTTATAGACCTAAAGCAATAGAATACAGGTACAAAATTTAAAATATAGAAATGCCAAATATAAAGTAATTAATAAGAAAAAGAAGAGACCAACTGATTTCTGAAAGCTATAGGTATAATTAGAAACATGGTTGCCTTTTTAGTTGTTGCCCAATTTAGGTTTTGCAGAAGGAAGATTAAAAACTCTTGATCAAAAAGACAAAAAATTCCAACAATCAGTCTTATGGGTACCAGATTAAAATTTATGGTTTAACTCTACATGAAATACTGACCTTTCTATATTACACACATGAATATTGTACAGAATTACCAAGGCAGAACGGGAACTGAAGTCCACACATCACAATGTTGCCAAATTTGAAAAACACTGACCTATTGTTTTGATAATAGGTAGTGCCCCAGTTCAAGCCAAAGGTGAAGAAATCTCCCATGTTGATCTTAGAGCTAGGATTAGGTTTGGGCTGGTGTGGACAACCAACCATAAATATTCTTCAGATACTTCACCTCTTTAGAATTTGTGAGGTCAACAATGTATACAATGTGGATCCATTCAAGAAATGTTTGTAAGCATTTATGGAGTAGTAGAAGAAGATGAATATAAAATGGACTCATTGGAGACATACAAAAATTAATGGGAATTTTTAAACCCCAGAATGAGGCAGAAATGTGACAAAATAGACAGATGATTGAACATTAAATAGAACGCACCTTGAATGATACACAATTCTGTAATCTGAATTTTCAGTTTATCCTTGGTGGTAGAAAGTCATGATTTTCTGCTATGCCAGAGAGTCTTGAGCATTTGCATCATTTCATGACTTCTTCCAGTAGTGGGAAATGATTGGTATACTGAGACCTCATTTTTTGCTTCCAATATCTGGCTTAGAAAGATTGGATTGAGATGAGCCAAGGTGGCGCAGTGGTTAGAGTGCAGTACTGCAGCTACTTCAGCTGACTGCTAGTTCAGCAGATCAAATCTTACCGGCTCAAGGTTGACTCAGCCTTCCATCCTTTCGAGGTGGGTAAAATGAGGACCCAGATTATTGGGGGCAATATGCTATTTAGTATACTGTCTTTGGTGTAAGCCGCCCAGAGTCCTCAGAGAGTGGGCGGCATAGAAATATAACTAATAAAATAAATAATAAATAAAATAAAGAGGCTTTGATTGATCTCTGGCTATTTTAAGGGTTGATAACAAGCAAAGGAAAGAAAAATTTTGCTTTTTTTCTGAGTAAGGGAGCCATCTTGTGCTCCTTAGAGGGAGAACTTCACTTCCACCATTGTTAAAGCAAAATGCCATTTTGAAGATCTACCCAGCATTACCAGATGTAACATCCAATACAGTGGTGGGTTGCCCCTGGTTCGGACTGTTCGCAAGAACCGGTAATAAAACTGGTGGGAGGCTCCGCCCATTGACCCAGATGTCATCATAGGTGATCTGAGCATGTGCAGAAGAGCACGCACCTGTGCATGATGTGAACCGGTAGTAAAAATAAGTAGAACCCACCCCTGATCCAGTACCTCTAACCAAAGAAACACGGAGTATTAAATCAAAATCCACAGCAGGAAATATCACTAAATATATCTCTAACCATCATGCCATATGTATCAAAAAGCATAACATTCATTTAAATATGATATTCAATATATTACTTAATGTTACTGGTCTATCTTCTGGGGCATCTTGCCAGTGTGTGGGTCAATGCCTAGCAACTCTACAATTAATTTTCTCCACTGTACACAATTTGATAGCATTTATTATTTCCTTCAATGAGTGTAATCACTTCACATATGGAACCTGTGGTGGCCTACAGGCATCCAAGGGAAACCTGCATCATACAATCTGTCGCTTTTGTGAGCTTGTCCCAAAGGTGCTTTTTCAAGAGGCAACTGGACTTTCTGGTTTTTCTTTGAAGATGTTTCGCTGTATCTATCTATCTATCTATCTATCTATCTATCTATCTATCTATCTATCTATCTATC
>WNWU01000004.1:46787719-46812451 GCA_012654045.1 Ptyas mucosa | reverse complement strand
AGGACTTTTCCCCCCTTCCCTAAACTGGGCGTGGGCGTGACCAGCACATGATACATCCGGCCCATGGGTCGCAAGTTTGACAGCTCTATTCTATTTCCTACCCAGAGTTAGAATGCTGTAATTTTTCAGGAATACCTAAAAGCCTTTTGTTTAGTAGAAAATAAACAATTTAGCTGATTATTATATCCTTATCAGCTTAGTCACTGCTGAAGCAACAGAATGGGGAAAGGAGGGTTCTATGGTTGTAGGTCTTCTACATGCCTGAGTCTTTATAGAGGAGAGCTATAATTGTTTAATGCCTGAGATCTAGCTGAAAACCCACATATTAGTTGAAATTACATCTCGGAGATTAAATAGCCCATAGAACGATTATCTGATATATTCCATGCTGGCTGGAAAAAGTGGCAGTAAATGAGCTGTATTCAAAAGATAGTTCATGGGAGATCAGGACAAACAGGGAAACTGCTCTGTTGAATCCACCCCCAGAAAAGTCACTAAGGCAGCTATAGACCTCACCTTGAAGAAGTTGTATATTGCCAATACCCAACTCTATATGTTTTACCTGTACAAAGGAATTTCTGATATGATCCTTCTCCATTACACTATTATGAACTCTAGAGATTCATGCAACAAAAAGCAAGAGATATTTTATTCACTTCTTAGACCCTTTTTAGTACCGAAAGGGGATGCAAATTCTATAAACAAACAAACAAACAAACAAACAGGCACTTTGCTTGTGTATTCTCCATCTATGTCATGGTCCAGTTTACTGGGAATGATAGTAGTGAAGATGAGATTATAACAGGAAGGAAGGAAGGAAGAAAGAAAGGGAGGGAGGGAGGGAAGTTGGTTTATTGGAATATCCTCAGTTCTACAAATGGATATCTTGCACAGCTGGTTGTGTAATCCAGGTTATGTAAAATAAATTTATATAATCCTTTTCTTGTGTACACTAAGTAATTCCTCATTCATACAACTAAACTGAAGGGTTTAGGGAGATGAATACAATGCCTTTTAAAAATTGTTGTGTTTGTGACACCTTAACCATAGCAGCTTGAGACTAGCTGTAGACATAGCGAGCTGGCTTTAGGAAAAGCAGCTAACAGATGTCCATGGAGTGCAATAAGTCTTTTAAGCATTTAAGCATTTCTTCTTAGAGGCAGCAATGATCCTAGTTACACTTCAAACTAGACCATCTTTTTAAGTTGGGGAAATGTTGTATGTGAAGTAGACCTCCTAGATAAGAGACAAGATGTTGGAGAGACATTGGTTTAACAGAAGATGTCTAACAGAACTCCAAAGAGAAAAATGTATTTAAAAGGGAGATTCATAATTGTCATTCGTCCTTACTTTTACTTGACATTCCATGTGTGTGTGTGTGTGTGTGTGTGTGTGAGAGAGAGAGAGAGAGAGAGAGAGAGAGAGAGAAAGAGAGAGGGGGGAGGGGGGAAGAGAGAGGGAGAGAGAGAGATGCATATATCCATTAACATTCAGAATTCGGATGAATATTTTTTTATACAAGTCTGAGAAGGCATTATGGTAAATTTCCGAGGTCAGCTTGGATCACTCAGTATGTAGCATTCAAGATATATGGCCTTTTCCCTATGTTCAGTCTCCTCTGGAGTAGGGACGTTAAAACATAATTGGAACTACATATATCACAGTAAACCAATCTTTCTGAGCTAGGGGGAAATGGCCACAATTAGTAGAAGTTTTGATAGTTGAGATCCAATGTTCTTACGAGGACATTTAAGTTAGGGATAGTGTGGTTTTGTAGGATTACTGAATCTGAACTTTCTAGAGAAGATTCTCTATAGACCGAAGAAGTTAGCAGTATTATTAAACTTTTTCTTCAAAATCAGTTTGCAGAAGAGGCTCAGACAGACACCTCCTTAATTTATATGAGCATAAGAAGGGGAAAGAAGCACAGAACAACCACACTTGCAGGAGTTTGTTATTATAGCCACCCTCAATTAAATAGTTTTAGCTTTCCTGTAGAGCCATCTCCTAGTCTGCTCTACCTGATACTAATTCTGCCCTACATTAATGAACCATTGAATGTCCCATGATTTTAGAAGTATCCCTACTAATCTTTATACTACACCATTATCTCCTGGTGCACTTTGGGATCAGTACGTGCACACATTGATGGCCAATCTCATTCTCATCCCATTCTGGCACCAATGATGTTACCTAGTTGTGTAATGGAACGTCTGAAAATAAAAATCAAGCTCAGAGAAGAGTGAGGACTCCACTCAAGGCCATTCCTAGTCAGCTATTGAAGTACTTCATCTCTGAGCTGCCATGAAACTTTCTGATGTTGGTTCACACCTTTGCTCTACTGCCTGTTACATATCCCTGCAATTCCCTATTTTACCTGTCTTTAGGTTGCATCTAAGGAGCGCTGTCTTGCTCAAGGACTGGGGATAAAATGAAGGCAGAGTCATAAGGATGTGGGAGGGGGAAAAAACGCCAGGGTCATGTTTGTATAACAGTCCAGTGCTAACAAGAAAGCCTGAGGTAAATATTATCTTATATATAAGGAAGATAATATTATCTTATATATAAGGAAGATAATATTATCTTATATATAAGGAAGATGTCTCCTTACATTCACTCCGCAAATGGATTAATAATCCATTTGCGGAGTGAATGTAAGGAGACATCTTGATTGTCAAACCATCATGGTTCCAAAAGGACTATTAGCATTTTCACAAACTGGATAGACACTGGGTAAAAGTATTTGAATTTTCTTTCCAGTTCTGAGTAAGAGAGACTAGCTGTTTTCATCAAAGTAAGACAGTCAGGATATCTTTACGTGTGTGTATTTGTGTGTGTATGTGTGTGTGTATGTGTGTGTGTGTGTTTTGGAATGAGCTCTTTACACCTGAGTACAAAAATAAACAAACAAATAAATAAATAATCAATTGTCTTTTGTCTCTGGAGTACCAAACGTTTTCTTTCTTTTTCTGTAATTACTTTTCGGTGGGACTTTCTGGCTAGTATAGTATCTCAGCAGATTCCATTCACAGCTCTTCAAAAATATTTTTTGTAAAGCATTCGCAGCCTTAAGGATGGACAATTAACAAAAGAAAGGTTTTCTTTGGCACAAAACCCATATTCTTTATTTATTTTTAATTTTTTAAAAATAGGGAATGGGAAAACCAGCCAACAGGGGGAAAAAAATCAAACCCAACAAGTAGGCTGTTTATGTTAGGGCCATATGGGAGTCATTTAGGATATTGTGTCCATTTACTGTTCAATAAAACATGAAGACTTACCATAGCAACTGAGTGGAATGAGGTATCCTACCTCTGAGATACAGGATGCAATGTTTAATAGAAGAGGGGGAAAATGCTCATCCTTGAGAGTGTGGCGAGCACACAAAAATACTCTTCAGGATGGTTTTTTTAAAAAAAAATAATAATAATGGGGAAATGATTTTGTTCTGCAAAAGTGTTGTTTTCCCCCTGTAAATGCAATAATGGATAGGGAAAAGAATTAATGTGATAAACTACCCTCTGTTTTAGGCAATCTCCTTGGACGGCTTTTAAAGGGAAGTTTGTTAAATGGAATGAGTGTAACCACATTGTTCCGTTGAAGTCGTGGTGACAGATTGTAAATTTATTCGTCTGTTGGTGCTTTACAACCAGAGGGAGAAGCAGATTTGGGCCCAAGCTGCTTTTATATTCCAAATCTATCTCTGTATTGATCATGTCAGACAGCAGCTAGGTTTGTGCATGTCTCCTTTAACAAATTACTTGTATTCAGTTAAATTCCCATTAAAGAGAGACCCTCCCAAGGTACGCACACAAAGAGAGGAATATAAAGCACAAACAGTGAGGCTCCTCCCTCTTTCCCTAATAGCCCTTTGAGCTAGTCCAGACAAGAGGCACAATGGTGAGTTCTAATTCTATCTTTACCCTAAGGTTCCATTCACAGAATTTTGCAGGTCTGAAGGTATTCCTCCCCTCCTTTCCTTTTACTGTCTGGAAAACGAGGAAGGGTCCCTTCTGCAATGCTTCCCATGCCCTCCATCCTTCTGTGGGGCTGAGATATTTTTTACATGCCAGTTCTCCAGTCTGTGGCTATAGAATAGAATAACAGATTTGGAAGGAACCTTGTTGGTCATCTAGTCCAACCCCCTGCTCAAGCAGGAGACTCTGTACCATTTCTGACAGATGGTAGTCCAGTCTCTTCTTGAAAACTTCCAGTGATGAAGCTGTTCCATGGGTTGATTGTCCTCACTGTCAGAAAATTTCTCCTTATTTCTAGGTTGAATCTCTCCTTGTTCAG
Organism: Ptyas mucosa; assembly: GCA_012654045.1. Classification (NCBI taxonomy): domain Eukaryota; kingdom Metazoa; phylum Chordata; class Lepidosauria; order Squamata; family Colubridae; genus Ptyas; species Ptyas mucosa. Next base: position 46,808,155 of record WNWU01000004.1, on the reverse strand, counting down.
TTTCCATCCATTATTCCTTGTCCGGCCTTCAGGTGCTTTGGGAAATAGCTTGAGCCCCTCGTTTCTGTGACAGCCCCTCAAATATTGGAACACTGCTATCATGTCTCCCCTGGTCCTTTTCTTCACTAGACTAGCCATGTCCCTGTAACCGTTCTTCATATGTTTTAGCCTCCAGTCCCCTAATCATCTTTGTTGCTCTTCTTTGCACTGTTTCCAGAGTCTCAACATCTGTTTTATAGCGTGGTGACCAAAACTGGATGCAGTATTCTAGTCTTACTAAGGCTTTATAGAGTGGTAATAGTACCTCACAGCTCTTCCTTCTGTCCCCCAAGGTCATGCCAACATTGCATCACACCACTTTATTAGTCAGAAAAATACTATAAGAGATAGGACAGAGGTCTTCAAACTTGACAGCTATGCTGGCTGGAGAATTCTGGGAGTTGAAGTTCACAAGTCTTAAAGCTGCCAAGTTTGAAGACCTCTGAGATAGGATGACCTCCTCTAATTTTGTGAACTGGATCACAGCTGGAGCTCCTTCCATACCACACAAAAAGAATTTTTCTAAAAAGGAAGGAAACTTATTTTTGCTTGCTAATGCTCTTCTGTGAAAATACAGTATGATGCCACTCCCCTCCCAATAAGTGAACAAATGGAAGAAATATTGAGAGAAGGGGTGTCTGCAGGTTGTGGTTAAAAAGGGGGGGAGCATGACAATGTGGTTGTAGCTGTTGCCTGTTTTTATAATGTGTGTTGCATAGAACTAGCTCTAGAATATCGCAGTAGCCAGTGGTGGGTTTCTACCAGTAGTGGTGGCAGCGGGAGGCTCCGCCCACCTATCCAGACGTCATCACGGATGCTCTGCACATGTGCAGAAGGTTCTTCTGGAAGGTCCTCAGATGGAAGCCTGAGTCAACCTTGAACTCCTGGCAGTGGAATGCAGAGTTAGCCTGCAATCTAACCTGAGTCACCATGGAATTGAGAACACGGACTCAATTCCCAGAGGTTCTCTCCCTAGGTAGGCTATGGACCAGGTATAAGAATCATAGGCAAAAACCCCCAAATGACATGCCATGATGAAGGATTTGCTCCACTCTGAATTGACCTGGTTGGTGAAAATGGAAAGTAGAATTCCAAGAAAGGTAAATGGGAAAATAGAAATCCCATTCAGAATTCATTGGAGAGGAAACTTCTACAGATCTTGGCCTTTTCAGATTTAAAAAGAATTTTTTAAAAATTGCTTATTCACAGTAACCTCTCCATTTTCATATATACAGTAAATCTTCCTCCACCACCAAATTATTTCCTTCATGGTGCAAAGAGATCACCTGGTGTCCTACTTTCCATCTCTATTCAGCCACAGTTACGTACATAGAAGGGTTAAGGTTAGAATAGCCAACTGTCTCATCCCTTGGGACCATCTTTGCTAACTAAACCTAGTATTTGTGTAGAAAATTCTACACAAATGTCAGGGACCTCCCCACCCCCCCCAACAAGAACAAACACCTACCTCATGAATGCTGAGGTCCATTTGGGCTTGGATCTAACAGACATACCAAGCCCCACCCCCATGTTCTGCTGCTCACTGAATCCCCACACTGCTTTTTCCTGAATCGCCAACCTCCTCAGCCCTCTGTGCTTATTTTTCCTAAGCTGATATCTATACAGCTCCTTCCCCTGTTCATACTGTTAATTTCCCAAGTGAATGCATTGGAAAGCCTGTTTCTGGCACTTCCGTCAGTTGATTCCTAAAGCTGGGAAGCGCTCCTGGAAGTGCAGGATGGGAGGTCCAGAGAGAGAGAGGCAAATCATCCACATCGAGTATTAGTTCATAGAGCAGCTTGGAAAGGCAGTTTGCTCTAAACCTCATTGAAATAAGGCATAAGCATAGAAGCGTTGTAAAGCCTTATAGGCTTTGGATTTTAAGAGTATTAATAGCTGGCTGGATATCGATAGTTTTATTCCAGCAGTGAATTTTACAGTACAGGTAGTCCTCAACTTACAACAGTTCATTTAGTGACGGCACTGAAAAAAGTGACTCATGACCGTGTTTCAAACTTATGACCTTTGCAACATCCCCGTGATCATGTGATCAAAATTCAGATGCTTGGCAACTGGTTCGTATTTGTGACTGCTGCTGTGTCCCAAAGTCATGCGATCCACTTTTGCGACGAGCAAAGTCAATGGTGAAGCCAGATTCACTTAACAACTGGCTTACTAACTTATCAACTGCAACCAGTGATGGGTTGCCCCTGGTTTGCACTGGTTCTATAGAACCTGTAGTAAAACCAGTGGGAGGCTCTGCCCACCGACCCCAATGTCATCAGAATGCTTCTGCGCATGCGCGAGCGACGCACGAGCGCGCGCGGCCTCATTGCGAACCGGTAATAAAGGTAACTAGAACCCCTGACCGCAACGATTTGCTTAACAACTGTGGCAAGAAAGGTTGCAAAATTGGGCAGAACTCACTTAACAAACGTCTCACTTAACAACAAATTTTGGGCTAAGTTGTGGCCGTAAGTTGAGGGCTACCTATACTTGAACAAATGTTATAATTATTGAAAAAAAATCTGAAAAGATGGTTTCTTTTAATAAAATTTTTGGTGGAGGCTCATCGTTGTTCACAAGATCCTTTTGGAATTAATTCTTATTTGGAAACGCTGTCAGTCTCTCCGAGAAGTTGGAGAAAACGGTGGTCTTGTCCAGAGAAAAGAAGCACACAGATCTTCCTTCTGCATTTCTGAGTGTTTCTCTTTTGAATCTCAGTATGTAGTATAACTTTTAAACTCTTGCCTGTTATTGCTCCTTTACCTCACTTCTCCATGTATAGAGTGTCCTTCTGTTCCTCCTCCCCCATCCCACTTTTTTTTTTTCAAACTGAATTTCTTCCCTTGGACAAGTATTTCTCTTAGCAACTGCTTGTGGATAGCTACTTGCTTCCTTCTTTAGCTACTTGGCTAGCATTCTGTCAGATATTGGCAAAATCTAAAGAAGCCATGAGGAGGAAAAACAAGAAAACGGGTTGGAGAGGATGCCCTCTATTTTTTAAAAAAAGGATATTTTTTTTACAGAAGTATAGCAAAGCAAGAATCCGTCTTTACTTTTGGCTACTTTCCTTTACACCCACATCACTCGCATTGGTCTGATGGGAATTCTTGGGAGACTTAGTGAGATTGGAACTGGTTGAAAATGTCATGTTTTTGGCGTTCAGTGTGTCATGCAAATAGAAGAAAATGAAAATGTACATTTGCCACCTATTTTCCCCTAAATAGATACTGTGGATTTTTTTTCCAGGCCAAATCGAGTCTCTGGTGATAAGAGACAACAGAAACATTGTAAAAAAAAAATAAAAATACAGCAACTTATGATCTGGATGGCAAGCATGAATGTAAAATTTAGCTTGATTCAAGTTAACATAATCAAGAATCCTTAATTTTGGATCTATTCTATCAAGTTAAACCGCTCCCATAATGTGCAATAGATAATGGAGAGAGACATATTTCATTTTTCTTTTGCTTCTGTCTGTGTACGTTATTTTTTTCAAAATTCTAAGCTTTTCTAGTGGAAACACTTTTTCCCTTTCTGATCTAAGTAATAATAATTTCTTACTATGCTATTTAAAATGATCATTCTGAAAGTAGAGGACCTCTATATTTGTCTTTCATCAAACTCTTTGTATCATGTTCGACTTCATATCAATGTATCAGCTTAATCATGTATATTAATTACAACACTACACTCTTTCTTATCTATGATAAAAGTACGTTCTTTGTGTAAGGATTCATAGCAAAATAACATTTCTTCACAACAGAAGTAATTTAAATTGAAGTAAGACCCCTAATACCACCATCTGTACAAATAAATTACTTTCTGAGTAATTAAATATGCATATCTGAGCTTCACACTATACTGCGGAATCAGATTTTACTGAGGCAATATGCTTATAAATCCCTTAGGTATTAAAGATGAAAAATCATTGACATTTTGTATTCATACTGCCATGAATTAGATGTCTGTGTGTCTACGTTGTCTGTCTCTAAGAATATTTGAGTGCTATATTTTGAATGTTGCATTTTTTTAAACCATGTATTTGATTAACTTTTCTTGATTAACTATTATTTGCCAGCAAATAACAAAATATGATCATGCTATTTATAACTGTGACATTTCATGATGGTGTAAGGCTCAATGAGCTATGTTAGCGTTGTATGTGTCTGAATTTATAATAGCAGCATACCTACTTGGGTATGGCAAGTTCTTCAAATGCAGACAATGCTGTGAAACCAGTATCCGTTGCACCAGAGAAATTCATTACTGCAGGACTCATCCCTCCATGAAATACAAGTATGGAGAGAGACACTTAGATTTGTGGTTGCAGTCTTTTATTAGATTATCAGAGTTTGTAGTCCATAACAAATACAAGTTCAGAAAGGAACGACATAATTGGAAAATGACTGAACTCCAATTCCACTTATCATGAATGTGGTAGAAGATTGAACAACTAACTGAACATGCTCATCCTTGGTTCCGCCATCTGCAGCTTTTTGGTATCCTACTCTTATAAAAAAGATTTATTTTCTTTCTTTCTTTTTTTCTGAAGTCCAAAGTTTATATTTTCACATGATGGTCAAAGTTATTTTGGGAAGCTTTCAGCACCATTGATTTGGCAATATTTTCTTTCCGAATGTGCAAACTCTAGCTATCAATGGGAGATAATTTCTCTCAAAAGAGCTGGCAAAGAAATCGATGAGGTTTCAGTGGGTTTCCTCTCAGAAATAGGAACATCAGACAGAAAAGAAAAAGGAGCATGTGCTATGGATGTTCCTGGCCCCAGAAGACGGTTTTGAAGTTGGAAATGTGCTTTAAAGTGGAGGTGAGTTATCGCAGCCATGAGATCATTTTTAAATTTCATTATTCTGTCACATCCAAAACAGATGGGATTGCAAATACAACGAGAAATTAGGAAAAAAAAATGAAAAATTGAGTATTGCTGTGGACAGATTTCTATGGCACACCTTATGAATAACAGTCTGTAGTTTTTCAATACAGATAGTCCTCGACTTAAAACAGTTCATTTAGTGACCATTCAAATTACAATGGCATTGAAAAAAGCGACTTACGTCCATTTTTCACACTTATGACCGTTGCAGCATCCCCATGGTCACGTGATCAAAATTTGGATGCTTAGCAACTGTCATATTTATAACAGTTGCAGTGTCTCAGGATCATGTGATCCCCTTTTGCGACTTTCTGACAAGCAAAGTCAATGGGGAAGCCAGATTCGCTTAACAGTATTGTTACTAACTTAAAAACTGCAGTGATTCACTTAACAACGGTGGCAAAAAGTTCATAAAATGGGGCAAAACTCACTTAACAACTGTCCCGCTTAGCAACAGAAATTTTGGGGCTTCATTGTGGTTGTAGGTCGAGGACTCCCTGTAGTCAAGAGAATAGCTTCCTTTGATGTGGATTTATTTGTTTTGTGGGAAGGAGTTGCTTACAATTAAACATTCTGGCCCCTTCTGTGAAGTAAGAAATACTTGTGAGCATGGAATGGAAAGCTCAAAAAAGTGTAACTTTGTTCATTTATTTGTATCCCACCTTTATTATTTTTACAAATAACTCAAAATGGCAAATATATCCAACACGTCTTCCTCCTTCTGTTTTCCCCTCAACAACAACCCTGTGAGGTGGCTTGACCTGAGGTGATAGGTAACTGCACAACTCAAAATTATTGAATTGCCAGCTTTTCCTTGTCATTCTGAGCACCGTGACAAAGCTGCGACATCTCACTGAACAGGGGAACTTCCTTATGAGGCAGCCAGTTTAGGAATGGGCCGTATTTGTCTTCGGAAAGCTCTGAAATAGATGGAGCAAATGCGGTCTGTGCTTTCCTGAGGCACTAGAAAATTCTAATATATGACTATAGGAAGAAAAAGCGCCAAAAAAGTAATGTATTTGTCAGGGAGGAGGAGGAGGAGGAGGGAGGAAGATAAAAATAGTCTGCTTTCAGTTTTGTTATCTAGCAATAACATGCCTAGAAATTTTATCAGGAGGAATGGATATTAAGTCTCCACTTGCCACTTCCAACCATTAAGGGATCATTTTGTTCAGGGGCTGTTGAGCCTTTTGAGAACTGTGAGTGGTATATTCCATCTGGAATTTCTTCCTCTCCATCTAGCTTTCATCTACTTAGACAAAATCGAGGAAAGAAAGAAAGACTTTGCCCAAAAAAAAAGCTTTTTGCAGGTTGCCGTATCTTTAAAGGTTTAAAAGCTTTCTCCCCTTTGTATTTCTTTTCCACCAGCCATCCCTCACTAGATACTAGAAATTGCTTATTTTTCTTATTTTGTTTTTCCTCTAGACAAACAGCACAATTTTTTTGGGGGGGGAAAAATGTGCAGCTGCAATTCATTGTGATACATTATCTCAGGGCAAATCAATATATGAAGACTTTTATAAAAGGGGGGGGGGGGGGGAGAATAAAAGAAAAACCGCCAGATAAATTCAGCTTTTCTCTGGTCCAAAGAACCAAGGGTTTGCTTTTAAAATATAGAAATGTCCCCCCTCCCTCTGCCCATGTCATCTGCTAACTTCCTTTATTGATGGGAAAAGGGTTATTCCCTCCATCTCCCTCAGTAATCCAGTTTTTACTTTTAAAAGTCAGCTATTATCACTAAATTGCAAATCTTAGGCCTTCACGGGTGTGTTTGCACTTTAGCCGGGAAAAGCAATCTGTATAACTTGATTTCCATTAAAAAAAAAAAAATCCAAGCAGAAGTCGGGGGGAAAAAAGTGTTTTCATTTAATTAGTTTTGCCTTTAAGAAGCAGAATTGGCAAATAGCAGCAGAATTGGCACCTGTCAGTCAAACACCAGCCAGAAAGACCAGCTGGTCTGAGCCTGTGCAGTATCTTCATTATGCAAGCCCCGCCCTCCCTACATGACCCAGGCATGTAAAGGAAGAGCTCACACAGTGATGACACTGTGGGTGGGGCTTGTCATAACTTAAAATAACGTACATTCCTGTTCCCTTCTTGCACCTGCTGCTATTTACTTTTTCCCGTCTGCAAGTTGTCACATTTTGCAAATAGCACAAGGCCATTTAGGAGAAACAGGCTTCGACTCAAGCCTTCCAAGACCAAGTGGCTGTGGCTGCCGGCATCCCGGTATAGCCAGCTGGGGCCATCGCTGGTTATTGGGGGCGAATCACTGGCCCACACGGAGAGGGCTCGCAACTTGGGCGTCCTCCTGGACTCACGGCTGTCTTTAGAAGAACATATGATGGCCATGGCCAGGGGGGCTTTCTATCAGGTTCGCCTGATACACCAGTTGAGCCCCTTTCTAGATCGGGACTCCTTACGCACGGTCACTCAAGCACTCGTCACTTCTCGCCTGTACTACTGTAACACTCTCTACATGGGGCTCCCCTTGGGGTGCACCCGGAGACTCCAACTGGTGCAGAATGCGGCTGCGCGGGGGATTATGGGAGTGACGGGGTGCTCCCATGTGACACCTCTCCTGCGTGAGCTGCATTGGCTTTCGGTGGACTTCCGGGTGCGCTTCAAGGTGTTGGTGACTACCTTTAAAGCGCTTCATGGCTTAGGGTCGGGGTACTTACGGGACTGCCTCCTGCCACCAATTGCCTCCTACCGGCCAATTCGCTCCCACAGAGAGGGCCTCCTCAGGGTGCCATCGGCCAGACAATGTTGGCTGGTGACCCCCAGGGGGAGAGCCTTCTCTGTGGTGGCCCCTACCCTCTGGAATGATCTCCCCCCAGAGATACGAGTGATCCCAGACCTCCAGACTTTTCGTCGGGCCCTTAAAACTCATTTCTTCCAGTTAGCTGGGCTGGCCTGACCCCATGTCTTGGTTTTAAAATTTTGTTACCGATTTTAAATTTGAATTGTTTTTAAATTATGGGCCAAATTTTATTTAAATTATTTTAAAACTTATCTTAACTTTTGTATACAGTGTTTTTAGTTGGTTGTTCACCGCCCTGAGTCCACAAGGAGAAGGGCGGTATAAAAATTTAACCAAATAAATTTAATATAAGGGAGGGTGTGGGAGGTTTCAAACAAGCAGTGTAGAATGAAAACGAAGTACTCTACTAGGTATAGGCCTGTGGTGATAAAAACCATTGCTTTTTATTTCCATTTTCCTTGATCATTTCAGGTGCGACCTTCTCACCTTTGAAAAAGAGGGCACTAAATCTGATCTTCTCTATTCTCTCCAATTCAGAAAGGTTAAACTATTTGAAGATTGTCCTCAGTTAGATGTTTGACCCATCTTTTTCTTTTCCCTTTCCTTTTTCTTTTGAAAAGAAAGAACTCGGAAGATTTATTACGTCTACCGAAATCAATTGTTATTGAATGCTCTGCATGCATGAAAATAAATGCAAAATGAAGTAAAAAATAAAATAAAATCCCTCCAGGATTTAGAGAATAGAGGATTATTTGGGTGGGGGAGACGGGATGTTAGGAATTTTACTTTTGGTTTATGTGTCCTTGTAAATTATTTTAAAAAAATAGTTCATAAGGGAGCCAATTTCTCTATTGGAAATGCTACTGAGCTTCGGTAGTGCATGAAGTGATGCTCAGATATGCATGTTGAAAACAGACATTACAGATGAAACACCCTGATCAGAGACTTTGAATCACTGACGTCGCATCAAATAAAATGAAGGTTTAATTGAGACAGCTTCTACGCACTGCTGTGAATCAGCCAGTGAGAACTTAAAGAGTGCCGAGAAGTCGCAGAGACCTGGATATATGTGTGCATTCACCTTTATGAATTAAACTCTTTCTGCCTTCCAGGTTTCTATTTCTATTTTGTGATGTGTAAATATATATATATATATATATATATATATGAAAAATTGGAAATGAGATGGACTACCAAAAGCTCAAGGCTGAGTTTGGCTACTCTATCACCCTTTCCCCATAGCTGACAGGTTTAGTGAATTGCAACCACGGCTGCCTTTCCTGAATATGGCAACAGAATCATTTAGAAACTCATATGGTAGGAAAGGGCCATTAGGCCATAGGGTGTAACCTCCTGCTCAGGACAGGAATCCAAATTAAAGTATCCCTGGCAGATGGCTGTCTAGCATCTGCTTGAATAAACCCAATGAATGAGAACTTACCACTTCTGGGATAATTGGATACACCGCTGAACTGCTCTTCCTATTAGGAACTGTTTTTCTTGTAATATCCAGTTGAATCTGCTTTCCTGTAGGTTAAATCTATTATCTTTTGTTCTGCACTCTGGAATGATAATGAACTGGTCTATTACATCCTTTCTGGTATTTGAAGAACATGATCATACCTCCTTTCGCTCTTCTCTTTTCAAGGTTAAATACACCCAATTCCTTAAATTTATCCTTACAGAATTTGCTTCCTACTGCCCCGATCATCCTTACTGCCCTTCTTTAAACCTGTTCCAGTTCACCTGAATCCTTAATTTGGAAAGCTTGCCTCCCATTCATGTAACTTAAAATTGCACTTGCCTTTTTGCAGGGATATTGTTGGGTTGGAAGTAGAAAAATATCCAAGGTATTTTTATGCAAGCCCTGTTGCATGCCAGGTTTTCCTTTTTTTTATGTTCACAAATTTGATTTTCATGTCCTAAATGTATGATTTTACATCTGTTCCCATTACATTTTATTTATACTGTTCTTTTCAGCATGTTTCTCTAACTTTACAAGAATATATATATATATATATTTACTTCCAGAGTTATCAATCTTACTAGTGTTGCATCATCTGCAGATTTGATCAACATCCTTTCACTTTTCCCTAAAGAATACAAAGGTCCAGGACTGAAACTAGAGGCACCCCAACTTAATAGTAAATTCCAGTTAATGAGGAGCCATTGATAAATCAATCATATGCTTTAAGCATGATATTCAAGTAGTTTGTGTATATCCACCTTACTGCCATGTCATAGAGATCATGCTTAATTAGTTTGCTATTCAGAATGTTGGGAAGTGCTTTGTCAAATGCTTTATCAAACTCAAGGTGGAGGTGGCAACTGCCTACCTACTTATCTTGGATTCTTTTTCCAAGTTTTTTTTTCTTGTTGTGGAATCTTATTTATCATTGCTCTAAGTTTGTTAAAAACCACTTTTTAAAATTCAAGATACATATTCAAATACGAGCAGCTTAAGTTTCCTTAAGATCAAGAATTCCAGAATTATATGGGCATTGTATCCCAAGATGAATATGAGCCGGTAGTGTGATGTAGTTGGGGTAGGGGGTGGGGGCGAGGGAAGCAGACATAATCCTAGGCTGCATGAAGTCAGACTACACTTAGAATATTACACCCAATTCTTGGCACATTTTGGGAAGGACACTTACAAACTAAACCAAAGAACAATAAGCAAAGTGAAAAGGAGCTTGGAGAAGATGTTGGATATGTTTAGCCTTGAGAAGAGGAACCTGGAGTGAGATTTGATTGACTTGAAAAAGCAGCCTTGTAGAAGATGTGGCTGATATGTTCAGTGTTATTTCGCAAGGCAACAAGAAATAGTGGTTTCAAAGGACAAGGAAGTAGGAAAAATCTCCTAATGGTAAGCTGTTCAACTTGAAATAGTAGCTTCAGGAAGTGGTCAGGACTGGTTAAACAGAGGCTAGATGGCCATGTGTCAGGATGCTATAGTAGGATTAGAATAGAATAACAGAGTTGGAAGGGACCTTGGAGGTCTTCTAGTCCAACCCCCTGCCCAGGCAGGAAACCCTACACCATTTCAGACAAATGGTTATCCAACCTCTTCTTAAAAACTTCCAGTGTTGGAGCATTCACAACTTCTGCAGGCAAGTTGTTCCACTGATTAATTGTTCTAATTCAGGAAATTTCTCGTTAGTTCTAAGTTGCTTCTCTCTTTTATTAGTTTCCACCCATTGCTTCTTGTCCTGCCCTCAGGTGCTTTGGAGAATAGTTTGACTCCCTCTTCTTTGTGGCAATCCCAGAGATATTGGAACACTGCTATCATGTCACCACTAGTCCTTCTTTTCATCAGACTAGACATACCCAGTTCCAGCAACCGTTCTTCATATGTTTTAGCCTCCAGTCCCCTAATCATTTTTGTTGCTCTTCTCTGCACTCTTTCTAGAGTCTCAACATATTTTTTACATCATGGTGACCAAAACTGAATGTAATATTCCAAGTGTGGCCTTACCAAGGCATTATAAAGTGGTATTAACACTTCACGTGATCTTGATTCTATCCCTCTGTTTATGCAGCCTAGAACTGTGTTGGCTTTTTTGGCAGCTGCTGCACACTGCTGGCTCATATCTAAATGGTTGTCTATTAGGGCTCCAAGATCCCTCTCACAGTTATTACTGTTGAGCAACGTACCACATATACGGTTCCTGTGCATTTTGTTTTTCTTCCCTAAATGTAGAACCTTACTTTTTTCACTGTTGAATTTCATTTTATTAGATAGTGCCCAATGTTCAAGTCTGTCAAGATCCTTCTGTATCTTGAGCCTATCTTCTGGAGTGTTGGCTATTCCTGCCAGCTTGGTGTCATCTGCAGATGTGGATTCCTATACTTAGGCAGCAGGTTGGACTAAAGCAGGGGTGTCAAACTTACATCGTCATGGCGTCATCACATGACGTATTGTGACTTTCCCCCCCTTCGCTAAACCAGATTTGGGTGTGGCCAGCACATGATCCATCCATCCAGTGGGCCGTGAATTTGATAGCCCTGGACTAAAGGATCTCCAATGTGATTTCTAAACCTTACAAATTCTATGAATTTCCTGGAAGGTCCATGCTTGGCAAAGTTTGTCTCCCAAGAGATGAACGTATTGTATCATAATGCTTTGAAAGATCCATAATTATTTTTTTTTGAAAGCCTCATCCATATGTTCTCCTTGTTTTGTTTGGTGTGGGATTGTAGACACATACAAAAGTATTGCCTTTATTTGTTCTTCAACCTTTTTTAGCCCAGATGTCATCTACAACCAAATTCATTCACTTGGCTATCTACAGAGATAGTACAGATCCTTTTGTCTTTCTATTTCTTCTGTTTCTTTTGAATAAGCCATATCCTTCAGTCATTTCACCAGGCCTCCATTATATCTATTAAATCATATTTACTTTCTGCTATTAAGATTACAAGCTCATCTTAAACATTTCCCATATGATGGGCATCATTAAGCCATGAACTTTATGAACTAATGTTCTTTATGAGTTTTTACTGAATAATTTAATAGGTCCAGTTTTTTTAAATAGCTACAAGTCTTTATATGAACTCCTTTTCTTCTCCAACCTCCATGGGATTTAGTTGAAGGCTTTCCTCCTCAAGGTCACCATATTTTGACCCAACACATTTTTATTCTTGTAAAGTGCAAGTCATCCCATGGCATCAGTTTATATCCAACTAACTCGGACTGTGATTCCAGAAACCAGATCATTTTTTGCTTCACCAGGCTTCCCCATGCAAAATTCTTCTTATCTTTTCCAGTCCTCTTTCATGAACTGGAAGGATTGAAAAATCTCATCTGAGTCCATAAGATCCTGAACTTTTTTTTTCTTAAGTGTTCAAAATCCATAATGACATTGTAAGCAGATTTCATGAAGTAATAAGTAGACAGTTCACTTCATAATGTCATTGGTCCAACATTTATTTCTTTTTTTTTACATTCAAGGAACTTTTGTTAGGAATTTGAAACTTCTTTAGTGAACTTTTCTACTGAATTCTAAGTGACCATATAGTTTTATAAGTCTCACTTAAGCGCAATCACTTTCCTTTCTTTAAGAGGCTTTATGGGCTAATATTTACGATTATAGATATAGATATATAGATAGATAGATATATAGATATATATAGATATATATATATAGATATATAGATATAGATAGATATAGTAAACTCAAACTCATCCCACTTTCTTTGATTGATAATTCTGTGTAACTGTGACTGGCCTCTCTAGAAAGAACTCATCTTGTACAGTTCAGATAAATGGTGAAATTTATTTAGGAAAACACACACATCCACTGCTTAGCAGCAATTCTTTTCCTAACTTTTTCTTTAGAATTCCTAGACAGGAATTGGAGAAATAGCTAAGATCTGTTAGGCACATAGAATTCCAAGTGTGGCTAGATTGTATTGCATTAGAATGTTTATCACCCACACTTTCGTTCTCACTCATTCATTCTAACTTTTGCAGTCTAGAACTGGCCCAAGCACTCATTCCAGACAGAGAATTTCCACTGGGAATTTTTGTTACAGATGGTTTATATTTGGGCAGTTGCTAGGCTAAATTGTCTTGTGCAACACTGATTTAGAACCTGCCACTTAAGTGCTTATTAATCCAGGTGGTATCCTCATTCATAGAACATAATAGAATAATAGGGACCTTAGGCATCTTGTAGTCCAAACCCTGTTTCGGACAAATAGTTGCCTAATCTCTTCTTGAAAATCTCCAGTGATGGAGGACCCACAACTTCTCTTCTCTTCTCTGTGACAGCGTCTTAAGCGCTGGAAGAGAGATATCACATCAACCCTAATTCTTCTCTTCAATAGGCTAGACATACCAAGTTTCCTTAACTAGATATTCATTCATCATATGGTGTAGCCTCCAGTCCCCTTATCATCTTTGTTGCTCTTCTCTGCACTCTTTCTACTCTCCTTCTTGTTTCCTCCCCCCTCCCAATTCACTTTAGTACATCAAGTTTCTGATAAGAACAGGGCATACTATTCTTAGTTCCAGATAATGACATCTTGAGTTCTCTTTTTTTATATGTATTGATACCAGCTTTAATTCTTTTGCAGAGAGTACAATCTTTATTTTTATCACACTCCTGGGATGTGACCTTCGGTGGAGATTCTCAGGTAAAAGACACAACAGTGTCTTGAAGCAATCAAGGTGAGCCCTCTTTTTACATAGCTTGGGGGATTTCTCTGAGGTCAGAGTTCCTGCTCAGAGATATGAAATAGTTATTTTTTTCAGGGCTATACTTTAGAGAATTGTATCCTTCTCCTTCTGATATAAGAGTGACACTTTTAAAACATTGATCAAGGAAGGACATCACTTTCATTTCATGATGAAATAAATTAAAATATTGATGACTCTCTCACAAAAAGTAATGTGTTTCATATCCTTCCTCTGCATTTAAACAGAAAGATACCTGAAAAGTTTTGGTTTTAGGATACCAAAATAATAAAAACACCTGATCTTCAAGTATCCAAAATCCGTGTAAATATGCACATCATTACCTTCAGCATGTCCCTTCCTTAAAGAACACAGAACCCTTTGGCCAGTAGGCATAATTCTGTTTTAACGAATTAGAATAATTAATTTCCATATTACACAGAAATGACATACTAGAATCACCCAGCCCTGAGAAGTCCAAGAAGGTACATCTAAATGAGTGAATCCTACTGAGATACAACATGTAGTCTCTTTTTTAATAGGCAGCCTCTTCATTATGGCTTAGATGCTTGAAAAGCCCATTACCAGGATAGATGGGCAAATGCTCTGATTTTTTTTTAATTAGACTGGTAGATGAATTTTATTGGTTTTCCTGAAGAAAAATAGGGATCCAGGACATGTTTCAAGCCATTATCTGTCTCTGCTGCTCCTTAATTCCAGAAACCATTTCCCTTTCCTTGTCTACTGTAGGATACAAGGGCAGCATAAACAATGACTGCTGGTCCAGCTAAATACGATGCATGTGGATGAGATGACTCTCCAAAGTCAATTGTGGAAATCTCTAGGAGAATAGTATCTCCTATAAATACACACTAGTGCTCCTCATGTCATGACTAGTGCCACTAACACTGTCGGTGAGTTGTATCATTGGAAGTGCAGCTCTTTCAGAAAGTCTTGTAACTGCACTTCTCTTTGTTTCTACTTTACAGAGCAGTGGTGGTGGGTTTCTACTAGTTCGTCCCGGTTCAGGTGAACCAGTAGTGACAGCAGCGGGAGGCTCCGCCCACCCACCCACCCGGATGTCATCACGGATGCTCTGCGCATGTGCAGAAGGTTCTGCACATGCGCAGAAGCACAGCCAGAGGTGGGTTTCAGCAGGTTCTGACCAGTTCTGGAGAACCGGTAGTGGAAATTTTGACTAGTTCAGAGAACCGGTAGTAAAAATTCTGACTGGCCCAGCCCCCATCTATTCTCTGCCTCCCGAGTCCCAGCCGATTGGGAGGAAATGGGGATTTTGCAGTAACCTTCCCCTGGATTGGGGAGGGAATGAAGATTTTACAGTATCAAAGGAACTGGAAAGAATGGCAGGCTTCGAGACTATTTCAAAGGTCAAATATTTAGGAGTACAAATCACAGACTCCAATGCTAAACTGTTTCAAAATAACTATGAGGTTCTGTGGCAAAAGATACAAAAAGATATGCAAAACTGGAAGAAACTGCAGTTATCACTGCTTGGAAGAATATCAGCAGTAAAGATGAATGTTTTACCTAGACTGATCTTTTTATTTCAAATGATACCGGTGCTTAAATCAGACAAACCATTGCTAGAATGGCAAAAAGGACTGAACAAATTTATTTGGAATGATAAAAAACCAAGAGTCAAACTGAAAATAATGCAAGATACTCGTGAGAGAGGTGGTCTTAAACTCCCAAACCTTCGATTATATTATGAAGCAACTGCATTGATACAATTAAGTGATTGGTTTGGGAAAACTAAGACTGACTTGTTGAATATAGAAAGCCATGACCTGGTTTGGGGTTGGCATGCATACTTATTTTATGATACCAAAGTGGATAAAGTGTTTAACAGTCATTTACTTAGAAATGCCTTGCTGAGAGTCTGGAGAAGGCACCGAACTAATTGGGATTATAAGATTCCGTTTTGGCTGGATCTCGCTGATACCATGTGGAATACAAATATTAAGTCACTCGGGGGGTTTTTATATAAAGAGTTACTTTACTTTGAAGAGGGCAGGTGGAGATTGAAGACTTTGGATATGCTGTTGGAAGAAGGGAAATCGTTGACTTGGTTGCAGTACAATCAATTACAGATGAGATGGAAAGAAGATCAACAAACTGGTTTAATGGAATATGAAGTAGAATTGGTTGAACAGATAAAGCGGACAGGTCCAATGCACATTAAGAGAGTTTATAATGTTTTGTTAGAAAGAGACTCAGAAAATGAGCTAGTTAAAGATTGTATGATTAAATGGGCACAAAATTTCTCTCAACCAGTTATGTTGGAAACATGGGAAAAAATATGGGTTCAGAACGTTAAATTTACACAGTCACAAAATTTACGAGAAAATTTTTATAAAATGTTTTATAGATGGTACTTAGACCCCAAGAAATTGTCTTGCATGTACCCTAATGTGCAGCCAAAATGTTGGAGATGTGATTGTTTAGATGCTACATATTATCACATCTGGTGGACCTGCAGGAAAGTGAGGGCTTTTTGGATAAAAATCTGGTGGGTTATGCAAAATGTTTTAAAGAAAAAAATACAATTTTCTCCGCAATTTTTTTTATTGGGTATAGTTAAAGACTTTACACTGGGTGAAACTAAATTGATTTTGTATATGGTGACAGCAGCTAGGTTGTTGATTGCCCAACATTGGAAGAGTGATGTTTTACCGACGGTTGATCAATGGACCCAGAAGATGGCTGGATTTGCAGAAATGGCAAAGGTTTCAGCTTTTTTAAAAGATCAGACGCATGAGAAGTATATACAGGAATGGAAATTATGGATTGAGTATGTACAGAATAAGTATCAGACTAGAAAATATTATATCGCTTTTAGCTGAGATGACTATGTTAGTATGTTAGTAAATATAGAAAAAAGATATGGAAGTTTGAATAACATATATATTGTTTGGGAATATTAATATTGCATATAATGGAAGTCAAGGGGGGGAGGGAAGAGGGAGGAGGGGGAGGGTTAGGGTGGGGATGGGAAGGATTTACATATTCTTTTTACATGTATTCTACAATCTGTGGCTAGGGAGGGGGGGGGGAAAGGGGGAAAAATTTGTATTGTTAAAACTTTTTCAATAAAAAGATTTTACAGTATCCTTCTCCTGCCACGCCCACCAAGCCACGCCCACCAAGCCACATCCACAGAACCGGTAGTAAAAAAATTTGAAACCCACCACTGAGCGTACTGTGCAAGCTCACAGTTCCGAACTGGTAGCAAAGATAAGTGGAACCCACTACTGTTACAGAGGTAAAACTTGCAAGAATTTGTTACTGTAAACTTACAATAAAAGTACTCTTAGTATTTATGATTTTAATTTCTTGATCTGAACTGTCTTGAAGGACTGATATCAGTCTTGCTAGCCTGAAAGCACTTCCACTCTTCCTGCCTTTACTTTCCAGAGAACGCGGGAGGCTTAATTCTGAAACCCAAATTACATTCCTGCTAAGGACTTAGTTTTCATTTATCAGACTGTTGCCTAGACTGTGGCTGTTCTGTCTATTGTTCTCAAAGCCCATTATATAACACACATACACATACACACACACTGTGTCCTATTTGACTTTTAAAAAAAACCCCAATGTAATAACAATAAAGCCACTAGCATCATGTTTACTTGAAGGATATCTCTGGGACCAGTGGTGGGATTCAAATAATTTAACAACCGGTTCTCTGCCCTAATGATTTCTTCCAACAACCAGTTCACCAAACTGTTCAGAAAGTTAACAGCCGGTTCTCCCAAAGTGGTGCGAACTGGCTGAATCCCACCACTGTCTGGGACCCATAAAATCCCCACTGGTATCAGAAAGCATTCTAAGAAGTTAGTGAACATTCTGATTAATGGTTGATGGTGTCCATTTTGTGATAGACCTACTCTCCCAATTCAAGATGGTCCAAATGCCTATCTCTGAACTAAAGTCATGTCTGTTTCTGATCAGAAAAAAAATCAATGACCTACTGCAACCAAAGATCTTATATACTTTGGCTGCTTTTTGTTTTTGTTTTACTTCTGCTCATGTCAGTTGCTATTCTGATTCATAGATCTACTCTTTCTCATTCGCTGTTTCCAGTCAAAGCATTTGCAAAGCAGAGGCCTGGCATTCTATTTTTTTTTCAGTTCCATCCCAATTCAGTAGCTTAGCTCTCACTGGATAAGTGAAACAATCCAAACACATCCAAGTTCTTAGGCAGAACTTGGGCGTTTTAGAGATTTCATTCAAAAATTGGCACCTTCAACTCTAGAAAGGCCATGTAGCTTGGTCTAGCTCAGGTGTCAGCAACCTGCAGCTCCGGAGCCACATGCGGCTCTTTGGGCCCACTGCTGTGGCTCCATGTTGGGTGATCCCACCACTGGATGGCCTCGCCCCTTGCCGTCCCTTCCCAGTCACTCCTCACCTGGCCTGAGAAGGTAAGGGCGACGGTGGGTGATGGAGAAGTGGATGGGGCAGAGACAGAGAGATACAGAGAGAGGGGGAGAGAGAGAGACAATGATACAGAGGAAGAGGGAGGGAGAGAGAGATGTCAAAAGGGTTTTGTGGTTCCCGGTGTTTTTTAACAACTGGTACTCTGCCCTAATGACCGGCTGGGTACGCGTGGCTAGAGGGGTGTCATGTGACTGGTGGAAGTGAGTGACGTTGACTTGGCCACGCCCACCCAGGTTTTGGGCTCCCAGTGTTTTCTTTTCTGTGGGAAATGGGTCTAAATGGCTCTTTGAATGTTTAAGGTTGCAGACCCCTGGTCTAGCTGAAGTATAATGGTGTTTTGTTCAGTAATATTTATGGGAAAAGATTATGGTTTGAGTACCCACAATAAGGAATCAACATGAATGTGTTTTCTTTAGGAGTAAATTAGTATGGATAATTTATAAATTGGGTCAGTTGCTATACTTGACAAGTCACAGTGCTTCCTGACAACAAATATCTGGTAAAATATTAGAGCTGTTTCAAAAACTGGAGAAAATTGCCATCAGAAGAGTGGTTTGCAGCACACTCATATATATTCATTTAGAAATACATCCCCTTACATTCAGTGGAACCTTTTTTTCCCTACTATATAGTACTATATTTGTCCAGTGATTATGTGCTTAATTTGAAATGGTTAATAGTCAGGAAGGATGGAGTTCTTCATCATAAGTTAAGCGAATTACAGATGCTTGACTCCACTGGCTGGAGAACAGTATGAGGTTTTGCAGTATCTATTTTAGTAGATAAATTGATTTATATTTATAAATACATATGACACACAAATATTCTCTAGATGCTTCATGAACTCATTTAGACCCTTATTTACTTATACTATATAAAGCAGTACTTTGTAAACTGTAAATACAGAACTGGACAGACCCAGCAATCTCTATCTGCAAGACCTTTAGATCTAATCTATCAAGCCAAGTAGTTTTAGAAGTGCATCTTTTGATTCATTTAAGCAGCTGAAGTCATATACTGAAAAGATCTTTGTTTCAATTTAGCAGCTCACATCCTATAAGACTTACTGCAGCCTAAGACCTGAATTTTTCTAGGTTAATGCAAAATGTTTTGCAAAGCTTCTTATGAAGTTTGTTCCAAACCTTTAATCAAGTTATAACAAATCCAGAGTGGGTAGCTCTCAGCTTTAATCTAGCAAACTTGTTAAAAATGTTATAATGTAAGTAAAATTGCCATATTAAAAGATAGAATGGAGTTCTATACTGGACAAGAGGTAATTATCTTGAAAACTGTTTGTCTCCTGTCGATGCAGTAAATGTAAGGCTGGACAGCCTTCAGCTGACAGCCAGATATTATCTAGTATTCTCAAGAAGTTTAACTGGATAGAGTTCCAATTTCCATTGCCTGTGGGCCTATCCAGCCTGAAGACAAGCACCTGTTTAAATTTCCCATCACTGTCATGTGAACCTCTGTGACAAACTGTTTCCATGGAAACCAAATTATCTTGACAAATGTTCAACAGACTGCTGCCTAATCCATCTACACAGTGTTGTAAATTAGTCATCTGTCTACTCTAGATCTCCAGTTCCTGATTACAAAAGGCCTCCAGCTGGCTGCTAGTAGAAGTCAATGTATTGGATTGCTTTTGGAGCGGAGGCACTGGCTGTAAAGGACCTTTGGCAGAGGCGGCTAAAGCTATGGGGAACGTGCTCAAATTGCCAGGACTCTGAAATGGATCATGCAGATGATTCCGTCTCTTGTTTTTCAGGAAGGTTGTAGCTGAGTGAAAATGTCAGTCCACTGAAATGGGTGCCAAGTTTAGGGATTTAAATCAGTGTATTAGTTAAGTAGGTACAATTTAATGGGATTGAGTTATTCTCTATACTTGAGAGCAGTGCTAGCAGGAGGAGGAGGAGGAGGAAGAGGAGGAGGGAGAGGAGGAGGAGGAGGAGGAGGAGGAGGAGGAGGAGGAGGAGGAGAAGAAGAAGAGGAAGAAGAAGAAGAAGAAGAAGAAGAGGAAGAAGAAAAAGAAGAGGAAGAGGAAGAGGAAGAGGAAGAAGAAGAAGAAGAAGAAGAAGAAGAAGAAGAAGAAGAAGAAGA